>CM045447.1:20117968-21317968 GCA_024666655.1 Dascyllus trimaculatus | reverse complement strand
AAATGCAACAAAAAAAGAAGGTTTCATGGTTGGTGGAATATTGGATCATTAAAAAACATGAACATTTTTGGACCAAATGTGCACCATCATATGACTGGTTGGAATTCTTCTACACTATATTACCAAAAGTATTTGCTCACCTGCCTTGACTCACATATGAACTTAAGTGCCATCCCATTCCTAACCCATAGGGGTTCAATATGATGTCGGTCCACCTTTTGCAGCTATTACAGCTTCAACTCTTCTGGGAAGGCTGTCCACAAGGTTGAGGAGTGTGTTCATGGGAATATTTGACCATTCTTCCAGAAGCGCATTGGTGAGGTCACACACTGATGTTGGACCAGAAGGCCTGGCTGTCAGTCTCCGCTCTAATTCATCCCAAAGGTGTTCTGTCGGGTTCAGGTCAGGACTCTGTGCAGGCCAGTCAAGTTCATCCACACCAGACTCTGTCATCCATGTCTGTATGGACCTTGCTTTGTGCACCTGTGCACAGTCATGTTGGAAGAGGAAGGGGCCCGCTCCAAACTGTTCCCACAAGAATTGTCCAAAATGTTTTGGTATCCTGAAGCATTCAAAGTTCCTTTCACTGGAACTAAGGGGCCAAGCCTGACTCCTGAAAAACAACCCCACACCATAATTCCTGCTCCACCAAATTTCATACTTGGCACAATGCAGTCCGAAATGTACCGTTCTCCTGGCAACCTCCAAACCCAGACTCGTCCATCAGATTGCCAGATGGAAAAGCGTGATTCATCATTCCAGAAAACGCGTCTCCACTGCTCTATAGTCCAGTGGCGGCGTGCTTTACACCACTGCATCCGGCACTTCGCATTGCACTTGGTGATGTATGGCTTGGATGCAGCTGCTCTGCCATGGAAACCCATTCCATGAAGCTCTCTGCGTACTGGACTTGGGCTAATCTGAAGGCCACATGAAGTTTGGAGCTATGCAGCAATTGACTGTGCAGGAAGTCGGCGACCTCTTTGCACTATGCGCCTCAGCATCAGCTGACCCCTCTCCATCAGTTTACATGGCCTACCACTTCGTGGCCGAGTTGCTGTTGTTCCCAAACTCTTCCATTTTCTTATAATAAAACTGACAGTTGACTGTGGAATATTTAGGAGCAAGGAAATTTCACGACTGGATTTGTTGCACAGGTGGCATCCTATGACAGTTCCACGCTGGAATTCACTGAGCTCCTGAGAGCGACCCATTCTTTTATAAATGTCTGTCAAAACAGTCTGCATGCCTAGGTGCTTGATTTTATACACCTGTGGCCAGGCCAAGTGATTAGGACACCTGATTCTGATCATTTGGATGGGTGAGCAAATACTTTTGGTAATATAGTGTAACAAAGCAAGGTTACGCCATTGAAGACTACAATTACATATCAATGAGCCTGCAGAATTTCTCTGTCTGCATTATTTCTCAAGTTTGGGCACTTCAAACATTGCTCTAGTGATTGGTGCAAAGAAAATGAAGCATAAAGTGTTGTTTTCTTACATTCTTTAAGAATATTCAACTTAAAAGCTACTGTTACCTATGACCCCAGATTTTACACATGAATCTATATTCAACACTTTAAAAAAATCAGTCACAGTGCAGATAGTCCCACGTTACGTGGGTTGTTCGGTGAATTGAGGCGGAATGACCCTAATAGTCTTTTGGTTGAATAATAATTTCAGCTCAAAAATATCCAGAGTCTAGACATAATTTTTGTTCAACTAAATCCCCTCAATCCTGTAAGTATTTAAAAGCATTCCATCTAACTTTATTTAAACCCAAAGACGTCTACACTTGTCCTTAGGGAGAATTTTTTTATATTAGTAAATGTATGACTCACTAGAAATGTTACTCCAACCACACCCCTCTTGAAATCCCAACCTCTGGCTTCCTGAGAAATGACTATGAAGATAAGACCAGCCAATAAACAGACTTCAACCTTTACCTAAGGAGTTTTTTTATGTGCAGATAACTGATTGTGTTGTAGGAAGTGTTTTTTCTTTCCTTCACAATGCAACGTTTGTTCTATTAGATAATGCTGTTCTATTATGTAAATCACAGTGCACTGTGTTGTAATGAACATGGTATCATGCAATTGTCAAAATAAACTGAAAAACAGTGATTAAGTTTATTATATGTCATTATATGTAGGTAATTGCTCGTTTTTATTAACATGTTGACACTGTGAGCTGTAGCAGGGAGTTCACCTCTGGCAGTAACTTTAGTTCTCTGTTCATTGTGCTCAGTTTTAAAATAACTTTCCTCAGCAGTAAAGAATGCAGGGACGGTTTCTATTCAATGCAAAAACAAAGAAAGTCAAGGCCTAAGGAGGGGAAGGCATTAGATGTGACATGAACGGAACTCCGCTGTTCTGTTTCTTCATTTAAGCAGTTACCATAGACTCCAAACATCATAATAATAGTAACCAGGACGGTGAATGTGTCACTACTTGGGCCTGACTCTCACCTATTGTCTCGAGCTCTGGATGGTCTGGTTCTTGCACCTGAGTTAAGTCGAGCTCTGCGTCCTCACTATCTGTTGCATCCTGCAGCGGCTTCTGTTCCCATGTCAGTCACAGTCTGGTCACTGCAGTAGGTTGGCACATCGCGTGACGTCATATCAAGGTGCTTCATCAATGCACCTTTGTTCTTTGTTTCAACTCCTCCAGGTATCTCACTGCTGACTGCCAGATGTGGAGCTGATACTCAACTGGCAATATGCAGCAGTCACTTTCTCCTAGGAGGTTCAGTTAAAAGCAACTAGACTTCTCTGCAGGAGAAATCCAGTTACTTTTCACTGAACCTCCCAGAATTACTTTGACAGAAAATCTACACAATATCTTTTTTTTTCTTTTCTTCTTTGTAAAACACAAGAAATTAAATTGACTTCTGTAAAATACAGTTTTCAGAAATAAGGACTTTAAATAAGGACAGAAGCATATAAGGACTATTAAAATAAATGAAAATAAAAATATAATGGAGAGAAAAAATGAAAAAGCATTGCAAAATAGAAAACTGGGCTTATGGGATCCTAAAGATTCGGGTGTGTCTTCATGATGATCTAAAAAAGAGATGGAAAACTCCCAATAAATAAATGACAGCTGTGCAATCAAACAAGAAATCCAACTTTCCCAGTTTTTCAAAAAACTCATCCTGCAGTCTAATAATAAAAATAATTATTCCCATCTTAAAGATACCATAAATAATGTCAAGCCAATCATCTACCACATGTGTGTCACTTTTATTGTGACAGATAACAGTTCAGTCTTTGCCTCATTATCATTGCTCTTTTTAAAATTGTAATTTTTCACCACATTTTATCAACAGGCTGACACACTATTTATCTTGGGTGATTATTATAACAAAGTGCAGACAAAACAGCCCAGTTCATAACAGGAAACAGGTTCACTTCCCCAGCACTGAGTTTGAGTTTAAAGTGCAACATTAGTTTGTTTTTCTTCCAAAAAAAGGCATTCTGGTGGTAATTAGTAATGGACTGACGAATGAAATATGTTTCCATGTAAACCCTCCCAACAGATCAAGTCATCTGATCTACTGAAGTCATCTTATCAGGTTAAAATTTCAACTTGGCTAATGGTTTAACTTACAAGCAAAATTGATCAAATTCCCATCAGCCTCAGGTGCACCCTGTGATTAGTGCGAACCAGCAAATATTAGCATGCTAACAGGCTAAAATACCATGGACAGCCTGGTGAACAGGACCTGCACTAGTGTCAGGGTGATTATGCTGGTGTGAGCTCTTTGTAAGCACTAAATACAAAGACATCATTTTAAAAATCAAACTAAAGGCAGAGTTAATTGATTCTTTTTTTTTAACCTAATCTGTTTTGGTGATTACAAACAACAAACAGTATTTCTGCACCGAGCAGCCCTGTTGCACCGCGTTCTGCAAAAATTGGCGCCACAGTTAACCTTTGTGGCCTTTCGTGTTTGTGTTGGCCAGTAACACGGGGTTCGCCACAATGAGCATTCTGTCAATCATTTGCAAGGTTATACAACTTTCAGTGGAAAGTCATATCCACTATAAGTCGTATAGTGAGTTTTTTATTCTTTAATGCCAAACCATGAAATGCAGTAAAATCTATTTAGAATCTCTGGTTGTTACAGACACAAAGTGCATAAAAGGCGAGAGTGAATCACAGATTGTTGCCTGTGTGGAGCAACACTAGTCCTCAGAGCCTCCTCTAAATGAGCCACACCCCTCCTCAGGCATTATCACATCCTGCTCAACTATTCACCCTGAGCTGTGCAATAACATCCCAGGACACAATATCTCTGACAAGGGTCCCGGACTGAATCACTGACTGAACAGCCACAGTAAAATGTGCTGAGAGCTGGGATACACTTGTGTGCGATGTGTACCAGGCTATTTGTATTTATGTGTCATGTTGGAGTTTGTGTACTCATTCCATGTGGGATCACTTTCTGAACTTAACCCTCTGAACCCCAACACCCACTGGCGGGTTTGAAAGGCATGTTATCTTGTAAGAATTGCTAAAATGACACCATTTATCAGAGCCAGAAACTGTAAAAACAGAAAGAATCATTGGACTGAGTGGAAATGTTGATGGATATTTCATCAATATCAGTCTTATTTAAAAGTTTGCACTGAACAGATAGCCTAAAGACCAAAAAAATCTGTGGTCCCTGGCACTGTCATGAGTCATTAGTGGCTCAGCTGCAGCCCACAAATATAGAGACTATTCGGCTGAACTGCAGGCAGTGTATCCACAGAGCAGATAGGCGTCAAGTATGGAAATAAATTAGAACTGTAACTAAACTATATATAGTATGCAAAGCCAGCATGTGTTTTGTCATTATTGGTCACACCTGTGGACACTTGGTAGAACTTTGTACAGTTTTATTTTTTTCAATTTTTGCAGGACAAATAATCAGAGAAATTCACCTTTTTCTTTTTCCACGATTTATGGCATTATAGCTCTGTCATACTGCACAAAAGACATCCTATAGGTCTCCCAACCTCTAGCCATGGCTGTGCTGTTTACATAGAGTTGAAAAATGAACCCACAGTGAGAAAATCTGACAGGAGCTGAAAAAACAACGCCCAGAAACTGCTTGCAGTTCAGAGGATTAAACAATCATCTTCACACTGTACAGAGAATTATCAGCTGTGCATACAGACTTGCTCATATCCATTCATCCACTATAGCATGAGTAAACAGTCTCTTGACCTATCGGGGCTCATTCTAACTGATTACAAGAGAGTTTGTTCTGTCTAAAAGTGCTTTACACTTTCTAGATTTCATGCTTAATTTCCTCAGTGTTTGACACCTTCTTAACATGACAAAGGAGCATCTGCTAAGATGTTTGCTTTAACCCTTCCTATGCTGCAGAACACCGAATAGAAATCATTAAATAAACTACCAGAAGGTATAAAAATCTCAGAAAAAGAAACAATGCAATAAGGGCTTAAGACGCTGATGTATCTACTAATGCAACAGATTGTCACACGGCCACACCCTTCCAGTAAAACGGCTTTCTTACATGTGCAGGTGAGATTCACAGCTGAAGTGCACCACCTAGCGATCTAGCCCAAGTATCACAGCAAACAACTGCTCACGGTGTAGATCCAGCATGAATTCTCTGCAGGAGTCTGGAGTGAATCACTCTGCCACACCCAACAGAGTTGTGAAAGTTGTCCTGAGAAAGCTCCTGACATCAGCTTTGTCATTTATTCCCAGAGTCAGTGACTAAAAGGAAATAAATGCTTTAAAAGAATGTTGTGTGAGATTTATTTTCAGTAGGTTGCAGGATAGTTACATAAACATTCTCATTCTTCCTGTTCCTGTGACACACACACACGTAGCTATTTAAAACATTGCACATGTATGAAGTCGACATGTAATTACAGTAAACAGCTGCAGACAGTGAGCGAATGATGGAAGAGATCTGAACTCATGGAGTGAACAGGAAGAAAAAAACACACAATGCAGTCGTTCTTCTTGGAAAGTAATTTGAGTCCATTTTGATCTGCTGTTTGAACAGTAAACTAAAGTGGGTGTGATGAAAGGCGGTGAGCCCATGCTGGGTCAGGATTGGTCCGGAGCTGAATCCTGTAATTCCTCTCTTGTCCTCCCCTCTGAGCTGTGGCTGGTCATTTTTACCACTGAACAGTGACTTTAATACATTCATTGCCATTACGTGACTCCAGAAATTCCACTTTTATAATTATTATAACATTAAATTGTAAGTTTAGATACTTACAAGTTTTGCTTTAATTCAACAAGGTCCACTGTAGTCTCACATTTATTAAGACCTTTTGAAAGAAGAGCAGACATCATTGTGATGACGCTGGATTTACTATTCATTTTAAGCATTCAGTTGTTTTAATATATCAAAACTCATTCTACCTTCAGTATACAGTGTGGCATCTTCTGTTTTGCTCAGAGAGTGACTTTGTTGTCTTTGCAAGCAACAAACTTTCAACAAATTTATAAGCTGCTTTTCAGATATTATTACCTGTTTATCAGTGTACACATTCTTACTTGCATTCATGACGACTGAAAGTTAAAAAAAATAAACAGCTTCTCATAGGCACCGAATGTCCCATCACACTAATTGTAGTGTCCATGTGTTTTTGCACTGTTCTATGTTGATGGGTGCTTCCGCTCCACTGAATATTTACTGCACACGTCATCTTAACTACCATGGTGTTTAAAAACAACCTGTCACACCTAAGAATTTCGCGTTTCTAACCCCCCCACCCCCACTGCAACTATATGTTACATCCACGACCAACATCATGAATACAAATATAAACTAAATATACATTCAAAAGTCTAGTTCAGACAGCTGATCTCAAAATATTGCAAAATGAGCATTTGCAACCTGTATACATGCGTTTTGGTAAACAATATGGTGTTTATGTTGTTATTAGAGGACTCAGGTTGTTTCACTTTATTATTTCTTAAATGGAAAACAAAATGAAAAGTTCACCAGGTGCCATTCTGACACAAGTAAGGAGTGACTGCATCTATTACAGTGCATGATTATATAGTTGAAAGTACCAGCTGATGCAATATTATTTCATTACCTGTGTGTGTCAGTCTTACCTGATGCAATTTGTACAAAATACTGCCATATATTTTGTCTTTTCTGATGCACTTTCTTTGAACACCATGTCATGTATTTTGGCATCTTTCCATGACTTAATGTTTCAGTTCACCATCAGACAAGTTCAGCTGAGCTCTGTCTCCAGTGCAACACAAAAATTACAGTTAATTCCAAGAAATATCATTACAAAAAACATTACGCTGTTCACGCATGAGTAAATTAAGGTGTGGTACTACACTTGACACACTTCTGTCATGTGCAAACCTGCCTTCAGTGGCCCTTATCATGAAGATAGAAGCTGCAGTGACACTAAACGCAGTCAGTAAAAAACAAAAACAGGCAGAGCAACATTTTTACCTCGAGACTTTGAGGAAAAACAAAAGATCTTTTCTACAGTGGCCTGTGAAAAATGTGTGAAAATGACAAAGCTGCTTTACAAGCTGATCATGGCCGTCAGGTTGCTCCATCGCTGGAGGGCTGGGAGGCCCACAAGGCCTTAAGGGAAAAAAGGTTGAAGCAAAACTTAATAAATCAAAATAACAGAATTAACCTATAATGCACAGAAAGTCTTGAGATCAATGTAGTGGAAATATGAAACTAGATTCAGCCTTTAGTGTTATAAACCACCTAGAAGTAGGAAAGGAGTAGCTTTGACCTTAGGCCATACATAGATGGTAATGCAAGATAATTGCAACTAATCTTTTTCACAGCAGACATTTTGACATGTCAAAGCAGGGAAACCCCATAATATCAATGCTTTCATTCTTAATGTGATTTATTCTGCCGTATCTGCCACAATCACTCCAGATGTTTTCTGTGGACAAAAGAAAGCCGATTTGTCCTCAATCAAACAACATAGTGTAAGAGTTGATAAATCAGTGGAGGAAAAATAATAGGAATCATCCATCGTAAATTAAGATTCTTTATTTTCATTGTATAAACATACAATGAAATTTAAGTGCACCGTGCTCAAGGAATATATTAAAAGTAGGAAAATATTACCAAGGGCAAAATATAAAGTAGAAATCTATTAAAAGAAATAATAAAAAGCACACATGTGGCACACTGTCATTTCATTATTGCATTGCAATTGATCTAATTTATCACATATTTGTGCCATGTGCCTACGATGTTATTTGTCCCCATGTGTTTAAAGATGCAGACTGACTGGTATTCTTCAGATGCAAATCAGACCATCAATCATCCCAGTTTCAGGCGTCACCCTGCTTATCAACACAGCTACTGAATGAAGAAGTTGTGAAATGATGACAGAGGACAGCAGCTAAGGCAGCCCGGCTATGTCGTTCAAAGAGATACCTGGAGGAAATAACAAGTGAAAGAAAAATAACCTGGTGATCTGTTGTTTCACTGGCATGAGGATGTGTTTGTGTTACGAGGACACCACAATGACAATTATAAACCAACAGAACCAGCTAGTACATTTTTAATCTATGTAATAGTGTTTATACAGATTGATGTTACAATTATTTTCATGTTAGGCTGTCAGAGAGGTGAAACAGTATTATCACAGTATTATCAGTAACTTATCAGATTTGTTTTAAGAGGAAATCCAAGGTTAAGAAAACTAAATAGAAATACATTTTCTTTTGTCTTAATTGAATCTCTGCATCCTTGTTGCATGACTAGTATCAGATAATCATGTAACAGCTCATAAATAATCAGAATCAGAATCAGAATCACGTTTATTGCCAAGTAATTTTTACATTACAAGGAATTTGTCTTGGTCTGTTGGTGCAAACAATCAAATGAACAGTTAAGTCAGTTGTGTGTTTTTGCGGGACTTTGAGCTGACAGTGACAATGCTAACGTGTTGATTATTAACATGTTTTAAGGTCAATTCATGCTTTCTGTGTCTGCATGTAAGCAACGATACGCCTGACATCATCATCAAACCAACTCCACTGCAGACGTTATCAAACAGCCAATGTTTATGAAATTTGTCTACATTTGAAGTACATGTGCACATGTGTCAGGAGGAGGAATCATGCTTAAAATTAATGCTACTTATGAGAATGTATTAATTATAGTAGTTGCTGCTGTCGCCAAACACAGTGGGAAGTCCTAAATTGTCCAGAAATCCTGTGCTGTATCTGTCCACTGTGTTCGACACAGCTTAGGAATAATCACTGACATGTAACTACCTGTAATATCTTGTAAAAAGTGCAAAATTACAGCCCTTTAGCCACATCTACAGCAGCCCAGTTCGTTTTTTTGTGTTCAGTATAAGCAGCAGTGCAACCATCTACGTAGCCTCTTATCTATTGTAGCACGAACAGAGCTGCTTCTGCTATTTGCTTTCAATGTCAAGGTCAGCATATAGAAACAAAAAGCAAAAATAGGGCCTAACCTTTTCTGTGTTCACTGTTTTAGCTCAGCATGTTAACAGGTACCAGCTGCTAATTAGTACGAACACAAGCTACTTCTATGGCTGATGAAAATGTCATTAATTTAGACAAAAGAATTAAAAAGTAAACATTAAGATTTTATTCTTTGCAATGTAGTTTCCCCTCCTGTTACAAGAGCACTTAAAAGTATTAATTAGTATAAAAATTTATTTATAAAGTAATATAATTATAATGTAAAAATCTTAATTAACACAATCTTTAACATATTGCTTTGAAGCTCAAGCGACGAAAATAGCTTTAACTGCCTTGCCCTCGGCCTTTAGTCCCAGGTTTCACTGAGGTGAAATTGTCACTGGTATGTGTCATTTCTGTCACTGTTGTGAGCAATTAGGCAATTACAGAGAATATTTTACAAAATAGCTACACGCTGCAGTTTGTTCTACAGGAGCAAATCATTTGAAACTACATGTTGTGTCTCCAAACTGGCTTTCAGGCAACCATACAAGCAGGAAAACGGCTTAAGGTTTACAAGTATTCAAGGAATGAACGCCCCTTCACCGTCAAACAATAAAATGTTGAATCACAAGTTTGACCTGAAATGAGGTGGAGGAACCCCTACCCACACCCACAGTGATGGAGAGATTGCATAGAGGAGTAGGGGGGTAAACTGTCAGCCGCATTCCTCCCTTTCATCTAACGCCCGAACTCCTCCCACTTGTCTGTGTGTGGCGGCTATATAACCAAGGAGACCAAAGTGATGCTCTCAACTGCAGATCAACTCCAGTGATTCTACCTGGTTCAGATCAAGACCCTCCAACATGTCGCTCAGCACCAGATCCTACGGCCAGAAGACCATGAGCGTCTACGGTGGAGCAGGAGGTCACGGCACCAGAATCTCCTCGTCCCAGATGAGCTACGCTGCAGCTCCTGGAGGCTTCAACCTTGCCGACGGTCTCGACCTCCATGTTGGAGCCAACGAGAAGGCCACCATGCAGAACCTGAATGACCGCCTGGCCTCCTACCTGGAGAAGGTGCGCACCCTGGAGAAGGAGAACGACCGCCTGGACAAACAGATCAGAGACTGGTACGCAAGCAGGACCGTGGTCTCTCACGACTACACCAGCTACTTCGCCACCATCGAAGACCTGAAGGACAAGGTAAGAGGAAGGGGACCGACATGGGCGTGTCTCAGTGTTTTTGTCCTCTTCTCAACTTTCTGATGATTCACTGATAGAGTGTGGGGAAGACAAAATATCTGTTGGTATGTTCTGTATGTGGGGATACAATGGTTTGAGTTTGGAAGCCTGTAAAACCATCATTCCAAAGTTTCGAAGTAGACCATGGAGGAAGTGCCGATGTGGTTTTCATAGCTATCATACCAGATTCATTCTAAGATGAGATCCTGCTGATAGGAAACAGTGTCACAGTGATGATTACACAATGTTACAGAGCAGGTGTATAGCAAAGCTCGACTAATGTATCAATTGAACTGTATTTTGCAGTTTTGCACAGGCTGCATGAAGAGTTTTCTTCATTCAAGCATATAAATGTTGATTTTTTTAATGCAGTGTGTTATTAGTTACATTCCTTTTTAAGTTACTTTCCATTGAAACATCAGTGTTGGGAACCAAATGTTTCCAAAAGTGTAAGAAACATGAGCCTGCCTTAACACCTTCTGACATTTTTTTTTTTTTTTTGCCTTCCCAGATCCGTATTGCCTCCAGACTCAATGCCAAGACAGTCCTGGACATTGACAATGCAAAACTAGCTGCTGATGATTTCAAAGTGAAGTGAGTGTGTTCTCCCTGCCCCTCTCTCCATGCCACACAAGTGAAATTTCACATCAAAGCATGAACTCAACTTCTGATCTCAACAACTCGTTGTAACTTGACCTGTCCTCCTGTATGTCACCCTCTCAGGTATGAGAATGAGCTGGCCATGAGGCTGGCTGTGGAGGCCGACATCGCCGGACTGAGGAGGGTGTTGGATGAGATCAACCTGGCCAGGATGGACCTGGAGAGTCAGTATGAGTCCCTGAAGGACGAGCTCATCATGCTCAAGAAGAACCACGAGGAGGTGAGAGTGCAGAAGATATTGCAGTATTGTGGCAGTGCTCCAATTTTAACCAGTTTAATGTCAGCTGATGACAATTTTACAAGCTGCAAAACTAATGTGTTTACATGTAATACATTCCATTCAAAACATTCTATTACATTGCACACATGCTAGTACCTACTCTGTGTAAGCACATAACCTCAGAGAATGCTACCACACTCGATGAAACAGTGTTCAGCATCCTCCGTCTTTTCACTGTAGGACAAAGCTGGCACTATTTGCAATCTATTGTGGCCAAAGCTGGTCAGATTTCAAACACATGACCTCTGCCTGACACTGATTACACTGAGGAAATAACACACTTTTAAAACAGTTCAGCCGTCTTCTCTTTTTCCTTCTGTTGACCTTCCTCTCTCTGCACACTTCCATGTATTCTTCTCTCACTCCATTAGCTCATTGCTGCCCAGCACTCCCACCCACCACACACAGATCAAACAACCCAAAAACATGCAACACAATACACCAACGTTTAATGTCATTATGATGAATAAAACATATCATATTGAGGTGGATTGAAGTGTTGCCCTTTCACCCCCGCAGGAGCTGGCTCTGCTGAGGAGTCAGATGGGCGGCCAGGTGAATGTGGCCGTGGATGCCTGCCCATCTACAGACCTGAACCAGGTCATGACCGAGATCAGGGATCACTACGAGAGTGTGATCTCCAAGAACCGCAAGGAACTTGAGTCGTGGTATCAGAACAAGGTGAGGGGTGCAGCTGCAAACACTCAAATGCCTTTCTGAGGGTGAACAGGAGCTTTAACATGTTGTGTTTCTGCTCAGATCGCAGCAGTGGAGCAGGAAGTGCTCACAAGCACAGAGATCCTGGTGACATCCCGCTCAGAGATCAAAGACCTGAAGAGCACCCTCCAGAGGCTTCAGATTGAACTGCAGTCCCACTTGAGCATGGTATGGCAGCAACTGTTAATTATAATAAATATCTACTGAAACTGACGCCGTAGTGTCAAAACCATTGCCAAGCTGTAGGTTTATGAAACTGTTTCCAAGAGTTAGAAGACTGATGTAACTCACAGATTTGTCAATTAAATATGAAGCCAGTTAGCTGATATTAGCAGGTACAATAAAGACTATGGCACCACATGGTGGCAGCAAAAGAAATAGTTGGGTGCATGAACTTTAAAATGTGAAATGTCAAAGTGTTGCAGCATTACAGGGATTAAGTTTTAGCACAAACTGAACAAACAAGCTATTATATGTGATTATGTTTAGTTTAAAAAGGGCCTGGAGGGGGGATTTTTTACTTTTATCTGGCACATGCTGGTTGTTTTAGATTTTATGCTAAGCTAAGCTGACTTGCTGCTACCTGCAGCTTTGTATTTCGCATAAACAAGTAATTTTTAAACTATTCCTACACCTGACAGAAAAGTAAATAAAAGTATCGCCCAAGTTCTAGTTACTCACTCTTACCAGCAGGCCTTTGCATTGATTTAACCATAAACCTCTAACGTCTAATCACCTGAAAACGTCTTCAAATAGAAAACGTCTCTGGAGGGAACCCTGGCAGAGACTCAGGCCCGCTACGCCGCACAGCTCGCAAACCTCCAGAACATGGTCACAAGCCTGGAGGCTCAGCTGTCCCAGATCCACGGCAACATCGCCAGCAACAAGCAGGAGTACGACATACTGCTGGACCTCAAAACTCGGCTGGAGCTGGAGATCGCAGAGTACAGGAGGCTGCTGGATGGGGAGGACGAGAGGTGAGAGAAACCCTGAAAAAAGAAAAGTTAGAAAAGATGATGAGGAAGTATTGAGTCAGTTACTGCAGAGGAAATATACATCTTCAAATGATCTAGACTAATGATTTCTTCTTTTTATCCCCCTCCATTGCCAGCTCAAAACAAGGTAAGCAAGGTTTCCCATACCTCTGTTCTTATTTTATCAGAAAAAGTGATGCTGTGGTTTTAGGACATGTCCTCACTGTTGTTTCTTTTCTTCTCCTCAGTGGTCACAAAGGTCATCACAGTGGTGGAGACAGTTGTGGATGGAAAGGTGGTTCAGAGCAGCAAGACTGTCGACGTGGATGTGGATGAGGTTCAGTGAACAGTTGGAAACAAAAACCAATAAAGATCGTGCAGTTCAACTGAAGTCACTTGTATGCTGTGTTGGTGATTCCAAGATGAACAGATTATTCCACCTTTTCACTATTATTGTCAGTTACGGGTCAATAATCAAGATTTTTTTCTGCAATACAAATACTGTGTTCTGTGTTTTTCATATTCAGGTACAGGTTGTGACAAAGGGGTTGCAGGTACAAACACATGGAAAAGTATTTTGTATTTTAGGGCATATTTACTGCAGGGTTTAAACTTACTACTCTTACTAATAAGATTTTATTATAGCAGCAAGCTACAAGCTGTAACTGACAAACCCACTGCAGGACAAACATACAGAGAGTAAAGTAATGTACAAGTATAAAAGTATTGTTTAGTTGTTGTACAACATCAAATACTGAGCAGCTAAAGACCCAGATATTTTTCTCAGCAGCTGATACAAAGAAAAGCCTCACATGGATAAAGATCGATTAACTCCTTAAGCATTTGGTTATTTTTGGTAAATTTCCAACCAAGAAAACATTTAAATTTGAACTGAACAGTCTTGGTCTCTGAACAAGACCCACTTTATAACCAAAAAACTTTAACAAATAATAGGTCTTTCTGTTCCATGGGCAAAAATTACAGTGGAGTATAGTGGATTTTAAATATTGTCAAAATAATCTTCAACACAACTTAATGTGGAGTTGCAGGAGTTAACTATTGAGCCGCTCAGATAAAACTTGGCCTCCTTCCTACTGGTCCATTTATAGTTTTTTCCCTCCAGTACCTCTGGTAGCATTTCTCAATTCATTTAATTACCCAAGTGAAGAAATGATTGCGTCCATCTAATTAGGTACAAAGGATGAGTAATCTTCTGTTCTATGTAGAGGAGGTCACTGATTTTACCTGAATAATGCACTAAAATCTTTTGAAAAATATGAGGTCAGAAAAAAATCAGTCTAGTTGCTGAATCTTCATTGTTTTGTATCTACAAGGCCTAAATTAAAAATTCGGTCCAAAATTTGTAGGTCAAGGGGCCACTACTGCTTATCCGGTTGCTTTCTTTACTAAGCTTTAAAATTATGGGAAACAACAAAATGAAGCAGCAAAACTCCAAAGCAAATACACATGCAACTAGCATTAGTATTTAGTACTTTTATTACCAGCAAGAACCATAATACAGGTGGAAAAACCTGAGCACCTACAAACATGAAAAAAACCAAAAGGTTAGAACAGCAGATTGGACTTACATGGAAAAACTAAGCAGAGAAACAGTGAATGAGAACTGAAATTCGATTGTAATCCAGGCATGAAACTGAAGGATTTGGGTGACTGACAGACAATGCAAGACTTTACGCTACGTTGCCAGTATCAAACTCCCAGTGGGGCCATGTCAGGTCAGGTTTTGAGGATTTCATCACTACCACAGGATTCAGCTGTTAGTAGTTGTCAATACAACCAATATTATATAGCAGCGGGGTTATTTTAATGGATAATCTGGCTTATTTAATTCTCAAAATTGTAAAATATAGGACAAAAATGAGTCTAATGTTGCAGCACATGGTGTAACTAACTCTCAAGGGTGTTTTCAAATGTTTTAAAAGATTTATTTACTGGAATAAATGGAAAAATCCTAATGAGCATGCATGTTACTTTTTAGTACTGTATTGCTGGATGTTGTATGGCCTCTGGGCTGCAAATCCTGAGCCCACTAGTTCCTCAGTGGAAAGTCTTGCAAGGAGGGGAGAATATTATTACTCTTGTAGCCAGTCAGCAACCTCATATTCATGTCATCAGTTCCTTTAGCCTGTTTTATCCAGAACATATTGTAAAGAGAGCAAAAGTACCTCAGCCTCGAGCTATTGTGATGTAATTCTAAGCAGGTTTTATACCCATATATATCAGAATAATGAGGTCTGAAATTTGGCAAATACTTCATGAAATTCGTGAAGATGAAATGTGTGATTTTATCTTTTTGGTTCATTAAAAAAACAGTGCAGTATCGTGACATTATTTGGAAATAATCAGACACAAGTAGGACAACATGGTAGTCAGCAAACAGAGAGGCTTTTATTGCATTCACACTTCTAAAGCACCGTTTGTTGTTGTTCAGATGTTGAGTTTGTGACCTCCGTGTGTTGCGTTTGCTCCACGAGACAGGCTATGTTGTGGTGGTTGAGGAGGACACCACTACGCCGTCCTTCACCTCCTCTGTCACCACCACCACCTTTCTAGTGGTGCTGGAGCTGGAGGAATCCAAACCACTAAAACTGGGGGGAGAGGGGGAAGAACAGTGTTTGCATTAAAATTTTATTAAGGCTTCAGTTTGCAGAGATAGTTTATGTTGGAAGGACAGATTTGCTCTTTTCCTTACCCTCCCTCTCCATCCAGCAGCCTCCTGTATTCTGCGATCTCCATCTCCAGCCGTGTCTTGATGTCCAGCAGCATCTTGTAGTCCTGGCCCTGGCGGTCCATGTCAGCACGCAGCTGTGTCAGCTGTTCCTCCATGTTGTTCACCTGCATCTGAAGGCCTTGGAGCTGCATAGCATACCGTGCTTCTGTTTCAGCTAATGTGTTTTCCAGAGCTCCTTTCTGAGGGGTACAGAGAAGAGAACGAATGAATAAATTAAAGGCGGGATTGTAAAATGACACAATGGTAAGAAGGAGCCAAGCCAAATCATGATCATTTACCATGCTGAGTTGAGACTGTAGCTCGATCTCCAGGCCCTGCAATGTGCGACGGATCTCCGTGATTTCTGATTTTGATGTTTGTATACTTTCTGTGCTGGCTGCGACTTCTTTGGTCAGTGCCTCTGACTGCAGGAGACATGAGGAAATGTCGTTTGTCAGTGCATACCTTCAAACAACAGCCCATGCAGACAAGGTTAAGTTACGCACTCAACAAGTCTTACCTTTGTTTCAAACCAGTTTTGAACTTCTTTCTGGTTCTTGACGGCTACAGCCTCATACTGTTCACGGATTTCAGCCATAGCGGCATTCAGGTCTGCTTGTGGTTTTGCGTCAACCTCCACATTGATCTGTCCAGTCATCTGGGTCCTCATAGCGGCCATTTCCTATTGAATAAATAGTGTGAGAAGGCTTATAGTCTCCTGAGTTGTTCTGCATTCAAGACAGGAAAACAATTGCGATGCAGATTTGCTCTGATGACTGCTTATTGTTTGCTACCGACCTCCTCATGGTTCTTCTTGAGGAAGATCAGCTCTTCTTTGAGGCCTTCTATCTGCATCTCCAGGTCTGATCTGGCGAGTGTGAGCTGATCTAGCAGTCTCTTTAGATCTGCGATATCTGCCTCCACTGATTGACGCATGACAAGCTCGTTCTCATACCTGTGAGGCAGAAGGAGATCAGACATTTGCATCATCTTACATAACTATATACATCTTCCATTTTTGCTTAATTCTGCAGGTTTTCGTTCCTCCTGATACTTACTTGGTTCTGAAGTCATCCGCTGCAAGTTTTGCGTTGTCTTGGGCCAGATAGATGCCTCCATTGACACTAATGGCATCTTGGATCTGTGTGATGGAGAAATGTTACATAATTACTGCAATGCTTCTGTCAAATGGTCTCCAACTACAAACAGACAGAAAATTTGTCATACACATAATTTAGGTTCCAGTGCAACTTTTTAAGTGTGCATGCACACAGTGCATGGTAAATACTTTAATATCTTATGTGACATACCTTTCCCTGCAGGTCAGCAATGGTGGCAAAGTAAGCTGAGTAGTCACGTGCAGAAGGGGAGGTCTTGCTTTCCAAGAACTGCCGAATCTTGAGCTCCAGCTCAGCATTGGCCTTCTCAAGGCTGCGAACCTTCTCCAGGTAGGTGGCCAGACGGTCGTTTAGGTTCTGCATGGTGGCCTTCTCGTTGGCCCCAACATTTAGGTCAATGCAGCCACCACCAAAACCTCCGCCAGCGCCTCCGCCGAAACCTCCAGCATATCCTCCGCCGAAGCCTCCACCTGAGCTTCCACCTACACTGTAACTATAACTGGTGCTTGAGCCACCTCTTCCACCTCCCAAACCAGCGGCCATCGAGATTTTTGTTCCCTCTCCACCTGCACCAGCATACACACTGTTAGCGTACCTTCTTTGGAATGGACCTCCACCCATACTTCCGAGGGCACGCCCAGAGTAAGTGCTTGACACGCTGACTCTCGATGACATGGTGGTTTGCTGTAAAGCCTGCTCAGGAGGTCTGCCTGCTCTGGAAAGAAGGAGAGGACTGAGATGCTCAGCTCTGCTGCTGCCTCATTTTTATCCTGCACAAGGCTGCTGTATGGGTGGAGGCCTAAGGGGAGGAGCATTACCTAAAATGAGTGCCCAACCCCACCCATAACACACATCTTTCAGGCTCTTTTTGTGCAATCATGAAAAGGAGAAAGTATGTTTAAGCTTTATTCTGCTTTATGAGGAAATTTACAGATTTCATTCACACTGCACAACTAGATGCAAACCTCAGACAGACATGCAAACATGTCCTTTATTCTAATGCTCAGTATTAATGTGCATGACGACAGGGCATTAACGCAAACCTGTAGCTTTTGCTTCTGCAACATAGGCCGTAGGTTATGAAACAGCCACACCCATCACTGTTTGCCTCAACATAGTTTTTCAGCCAGATTGGACAGGTTTTAGATTGTACCCTTTTTCTTGAAGCAGACAGTCACTCCTTGCCAGCCAAACTTGTTTTGTTACCAAGGCAATAAGCACTGTAAACACTGTGAAATGAATCCATATCAAGTTTATTTTACTTGACTCACAGCCAGTAGGTTTATTCTCACACACCTTTGTCTTTCTTGTCTGTTACCTTTCATATAAAGCATCTTTCATACATGGATTCTTTTATGCTAATATTTTCATATCATAAACTTTATTCTGTTTTGTGCTCTGCAGTAGCCTGCAGGGTTTTGCCAGTTAGAGGCAGTTTTTATAGACCTACGTGATGTCAGGCAAGACCTGGCATTATTCAAGATTGGGCACAGCACACGCTGCTGCAAGCTCAGCACAGATGCTCCTGCACGTTATTTGCCTTCTACTTTGATTTGGCATTGTACTTTGACATGTGCACCATGCCCACAAAGAACAAGCTCTTGCTTGTTCACTTCTTTCCATGTCACCATGGTGTTTCTTTTTTAATGCCCCAAAAGGATTTTGCTCAACTGCCCCACATCAAACATGAAGAAATTATTTTGAAAAGTCTAACAAAGACTTTTTTCTTCACTTCTAAGTATCAAATGAGTATTGCAGACTGTGCACAAAGAAGGAATACAAACCAGATGTATTTTTTCACTGCTGCTTATCATTTCGAGGTTGTAAACATATCTCATGCATGTGTTAGACAGCAATAAATTATGTCTAAGATAGTGATTAGTTTGCACTTATATATGAGTGAAGAGGTTTTCGTCCCTCTGGAGATAGCATTTCACACCAACACACCAAACCTCTGCACACACTCCACCATGTAGTTCTGTAACGCCTGGTCCACCCCCTGTCTCACTGTGTTAGTGTGAATCAGTTCCACTATCGACAGAACCATGTGTGAACATGTGTGGAATCAATACCAATACAGTGCACAAAAAACTGGCTGAGTTAGTTTTTGCAGAGTTTCCCATAGGTTAGTGTCACAGTTTGAAAATCAGATGTCAAAGATTTGTTAAAGTGTGATAGATTTCAGGCTCAAGTGTGATAAATGAGACTGTAACACTCACCTGTTTATGCTGATCTGATATTAGCTGTGAAACAAGCTCATATGTTGGAAAAATTAAATACTAAGTAATAATTTACTTCATTTTATAAGTTAAATTGTAAGAATATAAAGACATTTAACAAATGCCAAAAAAGAAGGCTCTGTATTAGTAATTGGCTGTTGTCAAAAGTGGTGTAAAGCATCAGTAAACTATTTTTCCTCGGGCAGTACGGTAACGGCTGCTTCAGAGGTGGTTCTGTCTGTCTGTCAGTCACACTAATCTGCAGTTTGTTTGTTTTTTAAAGTTGGAAGATTCTAGAATGGCTGGAGCTAAAGCTGTGTTGTGAACTTCTTTTAAAATTAAAAATTAAAAAAGACAGTTGCTTTCCAAATTTATGCTAAATAAATGTATAAAATGTGATAAAGCACATCTTTGTATTTACTGAGTAATGCTGTCATTTCAGTGTGGTAGTTGACTGTGTTGATTATCGCCGTGCATCTTCCTTTGTAGGCACTGCTGCTGAAACTTTAAACCTGAGTTGTTCTGCTCTTTCTTCAGTTAGATTGTTGTTTCTATGCCTGATTCTGTGTCTGTGATAAGGTATGTGACTGGTAACTGCTGTGGAGATACAGCAAAGTTGAATCCTTTGGCCAAAACAGCCATCTCTGGCCTGGTTCATTCCCCATCTGATGTGTTTTTCACCCACCTGTCTGCAGTGTCTTATGTTTCTCTGGCTGGTCCAGATATTTGCTTTAGACTGTAGTATTTGGAACTGGAATTGTCATTAAATGGTCTGGGACATTTCGGCATGTGGAGGGGCCGGGGATCGAACCGCCAACCTTGCAATCAGTGAACAACCCGCTCTACCACCTGAGCCACAGCCGCCACATTACCATAAATTACATCAATTATAAACAAACCCTTTGTGAGCAGACCAGCAAAACGTGTCCACTTGAATACATTAACATGCTAAATTTATCAAATGAAACATCTAACACAACAGCGATTTCATTTGTTGCATTTAGCACATTAGCATAGGGCATGCTAACTGTAGATTTCTTAATTCCTCCTTTGTCACTGTGCCTGAGTAAAGCCTCACAGAGCTGCTAAAGCTGTTGTCTTGTCACATTTGATCCAGTGTCAGCAGATTAGCTGCAGCCGTTGTGTCGTAAATAGAGCTGCTACACGAGTGTGAAACAGTTTGTGTTTTGTCAAATGCAAAATTTTAAAAAATAAATAAATACATTTCAGTTTCCTTTTCAAAGATTTCCAATGATTTCAGTGATTCCTGCAGAAAAAGATGGATTGTTCCTGTTTTCTTAAACTTAAGTCCTTATAATTCTGATATTAACTGATGGGCTTAACTTTAATTCTTATAACAACTTATGTAAAAAAGATTCATTTTGTGGTAACTTTTAAGGGGGTTATTTGAACTGAATCCTAGAATTAATTGTTTGTGCATCACTTTGATTATATTACACGTACTTTATCAGTTCTTGCACATAGCGATGTAAAAAAGTAACTGCATCCCATGGAAAACACTGGCTTTTTCCTTTTTTCATATTTGGGCAAGAAAACTTAAAATCCTCTGTGTATGAACCCTTATTATGAAATCTGTTTGTGTAGATTTTCTTTCGTCCAGATCATCAGATTATCCTTGGAGCTTCAGCAAAAAGCAGCTGGACTTCTCTTTTCACCTGAACTAAAGAAGACACTTGGATGAGAACATCTTCAAGGACCTAAACAGAGAAGTCAAGCTGGAGCTCCTGGGACTTATTAATAAAGGTGATATTCTTGAATTGATGACAAACAAAACTCATATTTTGCAGTCACCGTCATACCAGGCACGTGGTAAAAGTAAATATATTCATCACATCTTCAAATCCATGACTTCCAGGTGAGGTGACAAGAGATGTGATCACAAGAAGTTCCTCAGAGTGACGGATGGAAACTGTCTTATTTTGACTTCTGACATTTAAACTGTTCTCTGAAGTGTGTGGTGTCTTCACGCCAAGATCTAAAGAGTTCTTAGGAAAGGCCCTCAGGAAACAGACAGTGGACCCCTGAGGGTCTGGCAAGGGATTTAAACAGATCTCTAAACTGCTTTTAAAAAATCATTCCACTGTGAGGAAAATCATTTTTGAAAAATTATCTGGCGAAGATTTTGAATGACTGCAGATTTTTTGTGGGACCAGAACATTTAGACTGAGATCATGCAAAAAGAAGAAAAGTGTTCAAGAAGATCTGCAGGTAGCTGTTGGCGTCACAGTATTACAACAGAGTTTGCACATGGGAGGTGAGCCGGGAAAAAACTTTAGCATCAGATCAGGCCTTTTTGGAATTAAGTGTTCTGGACAGATAAATTAAACATGAAGTTGTTTGACACAGTAACAGAAGACATGTTTGCTGCAAACTAAAGAGCTTTTCAGTAGACGAACCTCAGACCGGCAGTGAAGCACGATGCTGGGGACGTTTGAGGTCGCTTCATGCAGCAACTTGCAATAAATGATTCAACTAAGCATTTCACTTTCATCTGTCAGCACTAGTCTCCAGGATAATAAAACGTTTGCTCGTCCAAAAATGTGGGAAAAAAGTCAGTAGTTTCCAAATACTTGTATATGCATGCATAATAAATCATACAAATTCCTTTGAAAACACGGACAGAAAAAATCCCATAAAAGTCTAATTGAGGCAGCTGTGGTTTTGAAATAGGGAGCTGCAACCTGCAAATGAAAAGGCAAATGCATCCATTCACCAGTTTTACATTTAATTTCAGATTTTCTTGCAGAACACACCTTACAGGCTGTTTAAACGACTGCTCCCTCGGCCTCACAGATACTTCACACATTCTCTTGCTTTGACAATAAAGACACTTGTACTTTCAGGTGATGGATCGAGTGAATAATGTCTGTGGTATTTGTAATTGCACACAAGGTGTGACTGTGTTTGTCATGCATGAAGAAGAGTATGAAGGGAGTATGCAGGGTTTTAACTCCTGGGAACCATTCACTGAAAGACACATTCAGTTTATTAGAAGACAGGATTTAAGATGAGCTGAAACCTTAACAGATCTGTGTTCTGTGTCTAGATGCCTGTGGGAGGTTAAAGGTTCTGGTTCAACTTGCAGATTTTTGCCAGAAACCACGTCAGTAACTCTTCTCGACCCGTTCGCCACGCCACAGGCCCCATTCACTTTTCAGCTAAATGAAAACACCACCTCTCTGAATGCCAAAAGCCCATTCAAGTCTGAGTACGAAGTGCCTCGCTGACACGAATAACCACAGCTTGTGATGAAAACGAGAACGCTATGTGCTGCGGCCTGGCAAACAGCTCCGGGTGCTTCTACCTGGGTGTGTGTGAGCCATCACAAAAAAACACCTCATCTTCTGTCTCTAAAGGAGAGAAAATCAGTGGCAGTGTGACTCACCACTAAATCTGCTGCTTTCTGACAATGCCGTCCTGCCGTTATGTGTATGCTAATTACTCTGTTTCAGGGCCAGGCTGGTTTCTGTTGTGTCTTGCAAAGCCCTGCAGCTATTGTCCACACCCTTTATGCACAGGAACCATTCATGCACAGGCTCTGGTTCTCTGGAAATTTCCAGCAAGGACAGTGTGGCAATTCTAACAGAGATAGATTTCTTTTTTTCTGATATCAAAAAGGCATAAATAAAACAATTCATGAATAGCTTCATTGTCTCCACTGTGTTTTTTATGCTGAGTTGAATTAGGGAGTCCATGTGAAGGCCCTTAAACCCTTAACTGTGTATTTTGTGGTATTAATGGGATGATTGCTTTAAGCTGCTGTAAGATTTACATTTCCTCGTGTTATGCAGACAAACATGAGGTGGAATTAACTACTGTGCCTTCTGTATTCGGTAACCAAAGATCCCCAGAGTGAGTGCAGCAGCAAAACAAACACAAGCTGGGAATTTGTCCACCCTGTCTGACAACTTTGACACCAGGAGGGCAAATGCAAGGTTAGAATTTCAGTTTGAAACGTGATTTTCTTTAGGTACATGAGGCGCAAAGGCACAACAATGATGCTTTTTTTGGTCTCGTCCAGTCATGCAGAATATTAGAAATTGTGAGATCTGGGCAGGGAGGCAAATTAATGTCATCTTCTCTGCTTAAACTTGATTTTGCACAAAACAGCTGGAGCAATGTGTACCGCTGTTCAAAAGGGGGGTTCATTACATTTAATGACACGGATTATAAAGTAAAAGTTATGTGTTAAAATAAAGCAGCGCAAAAGCAGAGAATTGAAGAAAGAATTAACTGCTGAGTCATTCTAACCAGCAGGTTAACTCATTAAACTAGAGAGACCTCATGCCTCCACTTGCACCAACTCCACCCAAACCAAAAAGCGGTTGGCAACTTAGGAATGGCAGTGATGTAAAGTAACTGAGTACATTTATTCAATTACTTTCCATTAATACAAGTTTGAGCTACTTGTAATTTGTTTTCTTTCCCATTTTATGCTACTTTTTCACTTTCACTCCACTACGTTTCTGAGGGAATTTAGTACTTTTTACTCCACTACATTCATTTGACACCCTTCGCACCCTTGGTCATTTAACAGCCTTTCAAAATAAAGCATATTAATAAAGACTGATGCGGCATTTTTTAACCGTTTTGGCTTCATACATAAAGCAGTGTGCAGTCGAGGCCACATTTCAGCTATCTATGAGCTGCACCATAAAACATTTCTTTTTTTGCCCTCTAAACTTGTCACTTTTTCAATTCAATAAATCCTCAAATAATCCAACATGTCACCAAAAATCAAAGATTAGAGAAAAATCCAAAAACTAACAACAGATTTGTGCACCAGAACTTTTTTCTTCTTTCTTTTCTGATTGATCATGTATCTACTTCTCAGATTTATTTGCTGTCCCTGTAAATAAAACTGGATATAAACGTGTTCAAACTGGCTCCACCTGCAGCAGCTACAACAGTAACATGCTGCTGACACACCCATGCTTCACTATTAACGATATAATGAAGAGGATGCAGAAGTATCAATTGATGGTACCAAACTTAGAAAAAACCTTAAAAACTAAATTTTTAGGTGTCATTGTAGACCAAAAATTTAAATTGAAATCTCACACTCAACATGTTTGTCGAAAAATAATGAAATCTATAGGTATTTTGAGTAGACTTTGCTCCTTAATAGATCCTAAATGTATGATGACACTGTATTATAGTTTAATTTATCCACACATAACTGACTGTAATATTATCTGGGGTGCTGCATGCAAAACATATCTGAAAAAGATTTTATTGATACAAAAGAAATTTCTAAGAATTATGAATTTTTTAAATAGATTGTCCTCATCTGCTCCTCTCTTCAGGAAATGCAACATTCTGACAATATGTAATGTTAACAACCATTGCATTTGTCACTTCACGTATAAATATGTTCATAAGTCCAATGCTACGCCCAGAGCCTGTAACAACATATTCTTCAGATGTTCATGCCTGCTCCACCAGAATTGGCAAAGACTTGCATCTGCCCTTCTGTAGAACTTCAGTCAGACAAAGTACACTCAAGTATAGAGGGCCTTACCTCTGGAATCATCTATCTCCTGCTCTTAAGACTATATCCACGTTTGACTCTTTCAAAAGACAGCTAAAAGAGAATGTTAATACATACATAATCTTTAACAGTTATAAATTTCTTAATGTCTGATGTTTGAATATGTGAAACACTGATGTGCCTGCTCACACATGTTCATGTTGAAAATGACTTTGGGGAGGTGGCCTTATATGACCTGATGGTCTTCTCACTCTCTCCTGCACAGTACGTTCTTTTAACCATTGTATAATTTTGCTTGTTGTTATTTGTGCAAATACAAATCTAATCTAATCTAATCTAATCATGTATAATAATATATGAGTGAGTGGAAGCAAACCAATGCTTTTACCTGCTAATTCTTATGTAATCATACTTAAGTAGTTAGTTTCATGCAGGACTTTTTCTTGTAATGGAGTATTTTTACATCACTGTATTAGTGCTTTTACTTATGTTAAGGCTCTCACCATTAGGAAAATACCTGTGAAACCACATTTTTAAACACTAAGACTCACACACAGTTTTCTATTCTCTGGAAAATGGATTTTCCTTTTCTTAATGTTCTGCATCTGCAGTTTTAAAAACGGCATCAATAATGTGACCTGATTTTGCTCTATTTGTACATCACCGTGGTTTTATTGTTCTCTGGGTGAGTTAAACTAATCATGTGTCCAAAAGGTCTCCTGTGCAGCAACAATGTGTTTCCACTTAAGCAGAATACAGTTACACAAACTCCTGAAGTGGAGCCAAGACTCCAATAGAGAAACATAGTCAAAGGTGACACCTGGTGGTCATGGAGTTAAACTGCACTGTAAACACCACACCTTTAAAGAAAGCTGGATTTTCCTTAATTTATTTTTGCAAACTGTTGTGATTTTCACCAGAGTAAAGATAAAGGAGAGGCACACCTTATGCCCATTCAACAAAAACAGTTTTGGTTTTTAGCAATTTCTTTCTGAGACTTAAACTCACTTGTATTTAAATCTTTTATAACAGAAAAAAAGTGGTTTTAGCAACATGTAGGATGAAATGATGCCAAATGTTGCATCTTTATCTTTGTTTTTTCACGTCAAATCATATTTTGGTTTCATGCTCATCAGAAGAAAAGATCATGCCTTGCTGCAACTTTGCTTTGCATTTCCAGTCAAAAGTAAATAAAGACAATGGCAAGAAACATAAGTGCTTTTTCCTAGTTAAGTGAATCATACCAATCGATTGAAGACAATCTAAGTCAAAACGATGTAAAGATGTAAGCTGAATGGCAGCAGGGCTGAGCTGAGCGTTACTGAAGAGTCTCCACTTGGGTGTCGACAGCAGAGGACACGACCCTTCCATCAACGATTTCCTCCACGATGGTCTTTACTCTCCTCTCGATGTGGGGTTTGGGTTCTACAGAGGGCAAAAGCATAATTTGTCACACTGCAAGGAGTGTAATTCAATGATAATATTACAAGATCACAAAGGACTGGGATTCTTACCTTCCACTTTTTCTACCACCTTGCTGATGATCACAGACCTGTGGAGACAGCGAACATTATTTTAAAACATATCTAATTGCTTTAGCTGTTGGCCTACAACTTAAACTTAAAGAAATACTTCGTCTCTCACTTCTTTTGAACTCTCTGCTCTCCTTCCAGCAGCCTCCTGTACTCTGCGATCTCCAGCTCCAGCCTCATCTTGATGTCCAGCAGTTGGCTGTAGCTGAGCTGCTGCTGCTCTATTGACATTTTGAGCTGCTGCAGCTCCGATTCCAGCGTGGTGACGGTCATTTGCAGCTGGCTGAGCTGAATGCTGTAGCGACCCTTCACCTCTTCCAGATTCTGCTGCAGCAGCTGCAACTGCAGGACAGATGGGAGCGATGTTAGTAAGGGTTCACGTGAGTGTGATCAGAGGTGCGTTACTGGATATTATTTAGTGTTGTGGTGCATCTGCAAAACATAAAGGCTCAAGTTTTCTGTCATTTTTCTCCTTTGTCGTGGAACCATTGTAACATTCCTTTCTAATATGTTTCAAATGTCAGTGATGGAGGGACTTTCCAAACCTTATCAGAAGTTTGTATAAAAGTTGAACCAGGGTCAAGTTCTGCTGCAACACATTATGTTACCCCACAAGGTGGTGCATGCAAGCCAAGTACGCATTTCTTGTAAATTACTTTGTAATGTCATATTTCTGCTGTTGACACCCCAATTGTGGCGTTAAAAGACGAAATACTACCAACATAATAACTTTCCTGAGTTGCAGAGTCCAGTCTGTGAGTGTTACAATCAGTTGTTCAGTGTGTTGTTGTCTGATAAACACCTTTAAACATGAAATCTAGTGTGTTTTTAAAGATCTGACTCCAGTGAAAATCAAGTTTATAACCTCGTCAACATGCCCATATGGTGTTTTCTATGTGCTAGAAGATGCATCATGAGTGACAGAGGCAGTTTACACCATGTCACACAATTTCCACCCTAAAACTGCAACATATTGATGACAAGCAAAAAAACACAGATTCAGACTTACTGGGTTTCATATGTAACAAATCTAAGGAGCCAATCCTGTTCATTTTCAGGACGGAGCTTTCTGAATCATTATTCTTCTTTAGAATCTGTTCCTTTAGAATCATTAATGGCTGAACAACTTGCCATTGTGTAGCATAGAGTAGTTTTACAGTGTTTGAACAGAGCTGTAGGTGAGCCAGTGTGCTTGAGCTGCAGGACGGAGGGGTGGATGGAGAAAGAGGTGGGATTTCATAGATCTTCACTTTCTACAGAAGGCAACAGTGAAGAGGTACATGTAAGACATTTCAAGGGAGTAAGGGACTATTTTCATGGAAAATGTTTAATACACATGGGTGAGTTTTTAGGGGTTTAATCAGTAAGTAGAGAGGAATTTTAAGCATTTACTCCCATCAACATAGCCGTGACAGTTTTAGGCTGAATTCTGCTCTTAGCCCGACTTAACTTTAGATAAACGTTGGTATTTGTTTTTGCAGAACAAGGAAAGGGAATTTTGTCCTCCATTACGAGCAAACCTTAATGAATAGCATAAACAGGAGGAAAGGCCACAGCAAGTCAAGCCTTGTTCAATGCACATATGTGAATGTTGTTGTAAGATGTGAACCTACACTTTAATCTGATTTTTATGTATAACCACGGTGTGTTTTTGCATTCTGTTGTTCCAGCTGCGGTTTACCTCTGTGTGGATGCTTTGCCGACTTATCTCCAAACTCTGGTAGGTTCTCTTCAGCTCTGACAGCTCCGTGGTAGACTCCTTCACAGTCGTTGTGTGAGTGACGATTTGCGTCTGGAGAGAATCCACCTTTGTACACATACATGAAAAACATGTCATCTTCTTTTTCATGACACTTTTCACATTCAAAGTTGTTCGGGAAATTTCACTGATCTCACCTTAGTTTGGAACCATTTCTCCAGCTCCAGCTTGTTCTTCTCCATCACAGACTCGTACTGCTCCCTCATCTCCTCCAGCACCTTCGTCAGGTCCACAGGCTCAGCGCTGTCCACCTCTACGTTCACAGTGCCGCTCTGCTGGATCCTCACCTGATGCATCTCCTGCAACGTGCACAAAGGATGCCTTTTTTTTATCTCCACCACCAACAGATGGCATCATTGCACTGCTAACAATGGATCAGACACTATGTTTGTGTTGCAGGAAATGCTTCTCACCTCCTCGTGGTTCTTCTTCAAGTACAGTAACTCCTCCTTCAGGCCTTCCAGCGTCAACTTCATGTCACTGATGCCATGTGTGAGACTGTCCCGGACTCCTCGGAGACGAACCACGTCGGCCTCCACTGTCGAGCGCATGTTCAGCTCCATCTCATATCTACAGGAAAGCATGCTTCATTAAGATTTCCAATTTCATTTGAAAAATTGCTTTGTTACTCTAAATTTACAAGCTACAGTCACAAAACCTTCTTCACATTTGGTTGATGTACAGTATATAATGGCTTTATTGCAGGGTGCACATGTATTGCAACACAGGAATGCAAACCTACTTGACTCTAAAGTCTTCTGCAGCCAGTTGAGCGTTATCAATCTGCAGGATGATGCTTTGGTTTACAGAATGTCTTCTTGCAATCTAAGTGGGGAGAAACAAAAACACTGTCACTTTTTATTCTATATTATGTACAGGCTACTCTTTAAAAAAAATAATATTCAAGAATCTATTCAGTATTTATATTTCAAAATTTGCAGCACATCAGTTTTCTTTGGATGCTCATAGCAGTTTAGTTGATTAACCAGTTTGGGAGCACGGAAGTTTAAAAAAAATGAAAAACATGAAGCTGTTCTCTTATCAGTCATTATCCTTGTTACAGCTGTCATATTCCATGCATTTAATACGATTTTGCATTTAGAACAACATCATGTCAAGCATGACAAATATCAGCTTTGAACCGCAGCTGTAAAGATGCCAAAAGCAAGAACATTAGATGAATGAGTGAATCCCAAAGACGCCTCTTTAACCAGAATGCACTGGTTCTTCTGCATTGTAACATGAACAGCTAAAGCCACCCTTCTTCTGTCTTTCTCAACATGACATTTGAAATCAGTGATCAGAAATGTTTGGTTTCCTGCTTTGCACACAGCACATATGCATTCTTAGATTTCGTATTTACGGCACTGTAAAATAGTTTTTGTTATCATTTCAGGGTGCAGGTCTCAGGTGTAACGTAAAAAAAAAAAAAAGTACCTGCTCTCGCAGCTCAGCAATGGTGGCAAAGTAACCAGCGTGATCTTTGGTGATAGGAGTTCGCTTGTCATAGAACTCTTTGATCTGCAGCTCCAGCTTCCTATTGGCCGATTCCAGAGAGTGCACCTGCAGGCAAAAAACACCTCCAGTCAGTGTCTGAGGCTTTTTTTCTTCTTCTCACCACTTCTGAAAATGAAATGCTTTAGTTAGTGTGAAAGTGAAAAGCTGCATCGTGAAGGTAGGTTGTTCCTGTGAAACAAGCTGCTCTACTCTCCCTGTTTGGTTAATTCACTGTTCAATTGTTGCTTTTCTTTGCTTCCTCTCTGATCTCTTCAGTCAGTGTTTGAGAAAGTAAAACTTCACTGAAGGAAATGTGGCTGATCACCGAAATGCATTTAAGTATCAAAATGTGGCAGAATGTCTCTTGTGTAAGTGGATTATGACTGATGTTTCAAGTGTAGTCTGTAAGTGATCAGGATGTTACGTCGTGCATTCTGAGTTACTATACAGCAATGTGTTGTATTTTATAGGTTTTTATGGGTTTTAAAATCTGAATCTTCTGTAACTAGTGAGTCTAAATGTAAAATTTACAGTGAGTAAGAGCAAACATTCCTCTCTGGAATGCAGAAATGCCTCTGTGCTGCAGACATAATACCCTAGTCATGCTCGGTCCACCTTCATATCCAGAGTTAGGTCGTGTATTTTATGGCTTTTTATGGGTTCTAAAGTGAAATTTTTCTGCAACTAGTGACTATAAATGTCAAATACACAGCAAATAAGTGCAAATACTCATTTCCTGAAATGAACAAAAACCCTCTGTGCTTCACAGTTGACATATTATTCATGCTCTGAATAGCATGACCTCTACATCCAGAGTTATGTGGTGATTCATGGCTTTAAAAATCTGAATTTTCTGTAACTAGTGACTATTAATGTCAAATACAAAGTAAATATAAGTACGTAAATATAAATAAGTACCTCTGTGCTGCAGAGTTAATACACTATTCATGCTCTGTCCACCTTTATTTGATGCACTGAACCGGTTATATTTTCACACCTATATGTTTCCATGAGAGCAGATTGAAGTGTCATCAAGGATTAGTTGGAAAAAATCAAGAGACAGTATAAAGAGTCAAGTTACTACTATTAATCTGAATTATACAAAAAGGTTTATAAATACATTTACATTTGGTTCAAAATATCAGCTCGAGGTATTTTTTTTTTACAACATATTCCATCTGCTGGTGTCAGGTGCAGAATTCAAGTGAATGAAAGTTGTGCACAGGTATGTGGGTAGTTTGAACCCATTTTTCTGCATTTTCTTACACTATAAAGATGCAGATGACTGTTCAGCAGTGGTAGGAGCATGCATTTGGAGGTTATCTAGACTTACTTTGTTCAGGTAGGAGGCCAGGCGGTCGTTGAGGTTCTGCATGGTGAGCTTCTCATCTCCTATCACTGAGGCGCTCCCAAACTGGTTCAGCGAATCTGCGGAGAAGGCAAGGGTGCTCTTGGAGATGCGGGTCCCGAAGCCGCCCGCCCCTCCGTGCATGCTGAGCGCCCGCTGGACGACGAAGGGCCCGGTGGAGATGCGGCCCTGCTGCTCCATCCATCCTCCGGCCTGGCTGGCGCTGGAGATGCTGCGGCTGCTGGAGATGCTGCGGCTGCTGGAGAGGCTGTAGCTGCCCTGCTGGATGAGAGACATGGTGGTTTGAGCTGGAGAGTCTCCGAGGAGTGATGGAGCCTCGGACCTCCAGGTGCTTTATAGGAGGCCGAGGGAGGCAGATAGCGTCAGGGGCCGGCTCACAACAACGCTCGGAATGCAGATAATAGTTTGTTTGAAAAGTCATTAGGTGTGTACAGAAGCATTAGTGACACTCCGTGGAAAAAAGGCTTGAAAATCCAGTTGGGCGGCTTAAAACCGATACGCAGGCTGGTACGCATCCAACACAGACAGACAGATAATTGTTTCACTCACATCCTGCTTGAAGTTCAGTAAGTTTAAACACAAAAAAGTGACACTTAATCCCATTTTAAAGAAGCAATACGCTTTAGAATACAAAATGGACATAAATTGTTCTCTGCAGGGGTTTGGTCTGGGAAAAAAACAGCATTTTTTCATAGTTTTATGTCATAGACTTGCTTTAAAGTAATTTATGTATGATTATTTAATAAAATATAATAGTCTATCTAAACTAATTTATGCATTATTATCGGATGTATTTATTGATTTACATTTGGACAATTGATGCTGTATTTCCTTACATTACTACTTGTACTCTGTGCTGTGAAATTAGACTATATTCAGAAAGTTGAGTCTAATCTAAATTGAATCTAAAAAATGACTAACTATGCAACCTTATACTGGTTTTTGTTAAACTGTTACATGAAATTCAGTTGCACACACATTAACTGTAAGTCTGCATCCAAAACCGGTGGATGCAACACATGTATATATATAAATAACATACATTGATATAGAACAAAATCTAAATCCATATAACCTTCTTTAATAATGCTAGAGTTTGACAAAAAAAATCTTCATATAAAAAAAATCCCCATCTTTATCATTATTTTGACCTTTTAGACTGCATGTTCTTTTCTTTGTACTTCTACTCTCTGCAGTGACCGTAAAGCTGAATCTACAAATTTAGATTCTATGCAATAAAGCTCAATCTAATCTAAGTTTATTCTAAAATAAAATGACTACATATGCAACCTCACAGTGGCTTCTGTTGAACTGATAAATGAAAGTCAGTAGGTGCTTCCCCTAACACACCATATTCACAACTCGCATGCAAACACAACTTTAATCAGAGGATGCAACACATGTTGCTGATATATAACAAAATATAAATACATGCAACCTTGTTTCATACTGCAAAACACCTACTGACTGTCATCTAAGAGTCTAACAAGAACCATTATATAAAGTACTTCATACATTATTATTTAACTCGTGAAGTTTTGACATTTTATATTGTGTTTTGTAGTTTTAGTACCTGCACTCTTTGCAGGGACAACAAAGTTGAATCTAAAAAGTTACATTGTATTCAATGAAGCTGATTCTAATCTAGGCTGCACCTAAAAACTACAAAGTATGCAACCTTATAGCTGCATCTTTTTAACCAAATATATGCACATTTAACCCTGTTCCATACGGCAAAACACCTACTGAGTCCAACAAAAGTCACTATATAAACTATTTTATTTATTATTTAACTTTTAACTAGCTTACACTGCATTTTGTTGTTTTTGTACTTGTACTCTGAATCTAATCTAAGTTTGACCTTAAAATAATTCATTATTTTAATTATTAGTCGTCAATCCAAGGCAGCAGGTGCTCTGAAGTGTGAAGCAAGACCAACCTGTTCACCTGCACCTGTCTGCTTGTGCTGCTGCACTTGTACCATCGTCGATGTCATGTTCAAACTGCACCAAACGGCTAAACTTTTACTTTACATAATGCATTGAGGTTAAAGAGAAGTACACTGGAGGAACAAGATTTGCTTTTAACCACTGCCAACCAGTTCTCTGTAATCTCTGTTTTCTTTAGAAGAGGTTGAAGATATTTCTGTCTTCTCTGGCAAACCAAAGGGAGTGGATGGAAGCCAATACTTAAGCTTTTGATCATTTAAGAAAGATGGCTCTCCAAATAGGACTGACAAAATGAATTCCATGACAGACTCCCACCCAGACACACACAAACAAACTGCTGCCACACCTTTTCTTAGGAAGTTTATCTCACTTGTGGTCAGAATAAAACTAAAGCGGGTGACACAAGAATCCCAAAGATCATCTCAATCTGCGGAGGGACACACCCAGTCAAGGAAATTGACAGATAACACTTTGCACGCTATAATGATGGAGCAGTGACTTTCACTTTGAGACAAACTCCATTGGAGATGGTTAAAAGTTACTTTATTTGTCAACTACTTGGTTGTTTTTTAATGCCAAACTTAAATGTCAGTAGAATTCAGCAGCTTATCATTGATCAGATTATCATCAGTTTCATCAGATTCAACTCTCACTTATTTTTTCTGCCTTAAACGGTATTAATAAAACGACTTTAGCAATTTGGCAAAAAACCACACTTATATTGAGTCTGTTTCATCAGTGTGCTCCAGTCTACTTTTGTCCTCTGGAAGTTTGCTGTCCTGAACTGAGAAGCACCTTTTTCAGCTGGAACATGCACAACCCTGTTTTGGGATGTAAGGAAAGGATATAAAAATCTGATAATGTAGTGCAAGTTTACTCATAATTTATATGAATGAATCATGGCAAACTTTCACCAGCCTTACAAGAAATTCTCTAGGTTAGCATTCACCTCATTTGGCCTTTTGTTAAACTTGGATTACATTGAGGGATGGAGGCCTCATCTATGATGCAGCCGAGTAAAAAAAATTAATAGAAGTAGGTGGACATCTACGAAACTTGGGTAACAGTAACAAAAAAAATATTAAAAACCAAAGTCAGTCCAATAAAGAAAACACAACTAGCACATTCAAACATTTAAAAACAAATCAATTCACTGAAACAGCAGCAGTTGGAAATAAAATAGCATACAGATAAAAAAAGAAGTTGCCTCAAGAAGTGTCTTTTGATAATGCAGTGGGAGGCATAATCAATTGTTATAAAAGAATTTTAAGGTTCTTATGAGTTAGCCTAATTTCCACTTTGAACACATGACATTTAAAAGTCACCTTAAACACAGGTAACTGGTTATCTGGGGTGTGTATAAATGTAACCCGAGCAGCAGGTTAAAGGAGAAAATTATCTGCAGAATGTGGCGTCCAGGTCCCTTATCGGATTTTTCTAGTGGGTGTGTGTCGCTCAAATGTCAAATCTGTGTCAGATCTGTGATTATCTTCCCACCGTATCATTAAAAGTAATAAGCAAAAGCTCACATCTAACATTTCATCTACATTTTCCGGTTGCTCAGATTTACATGTTAGTCAACAACCTCCTGAGGGACTATTTGTTCTCTATTGTGTTACTGTCACCTCAGCTTGGTACACAATCACTCACTGCTGACAGAAGATACTTGCCCTGCCAGGTTGAAAATATTTGAAGATTGTTTTCTGCTTTACCAGCTGTTAAGGGTTTGCCGGTGGAAACTGGATGCAAAAAAAAAAAAACTGGGCCAAAAAAAATCTATAATGTAGCTATGTAAACAGCACTTATGTCATCCGAGTTCTGGTGTGTTTTTGCTAAAAGGGTTTTGTGTTTACGTCACCTGGAAAGTACAGACCAGAGCACAGTTTAATGACCCTGAACCTGCAGGCATTAAACTGTGCAAATTTCAAATCATCATCCTCCTCATCCAGCTTTAATTTCTTTAAATGATGGGTGAAAAGCCATTATCTCATATTGTGTTAAAGTTAAGGATGTTTGCTACAAGGAAATGGAAAGTTTTTTAATTTGTGCACGTCATATGTTTGAATAATTGTGTAATTAGGGGAAGAAAACTGATCACCTGAATCCCATATTCATCCAAAGTGGTTGCATCGGTACATGAACTTCTTTGTGTTGGTTACAACAGGCCCTAAATGACTATTGGATTTCTTATGTAAACACATTGACTTGTTTTACTGTTATTGCAGGGAAGAAAAGGCCTTTCCAGGTAAGTGTAAATCACAATAATGGACTTGTCCATGTAGAGGTGTATCGCTTCCTTTACGCACATCCTCCCAATGTATCTGTCTCCCAATCAATCCGACACTCTGCCTGTTATCAGTGTTTGATTTTAGGCCATATCGCTTACAACAAACCCGAGGTATAAAAGAGCCGACCTGCTCTGAATCACCAGACTTGAACCAAAGGCATCACTTACCTTGGACTTCATCTTCACAGGTACAGTAACTGTCATTTACAGGAGTTTGAAGTGATTATGCCTGTAGTTTTAACTGAGGTTGTTCTTTCTTTTTGCACACAGACATGTCAGGGAAGATTGTTCTGGTTTTTGCACTGCTGGCCGCACTGCTTGTGTCTGGTGCAGCCTCCTCACCTGAATCCTCTGCAGCTGGAGAAGCAAAGGAGGCGAATATCTTACAGCGGCTTCTAACCAGGCGGGAGAAGACGAGAGACTCGAAGCCGGCACCTCAGGCTCGGATGGAGAGACGGCCACACCTGTCGGAAGATGAACGTGAAGCTATGACCAAACAAATAATGCAAGCTATCTCAGGTATGCCCAGGGTGTGGAAGTGTTTCAGTGTTTTGCTTTTACTTCTCTCTGCTGCAAAAAACATGAATGAATGAGCATAAACCCAAGGAAATTCCCCAACCTGTGCACTGAAGCCTTGTGTGTGTGATTCATATAGGAATGGTTTGTTCACAGAGATGATGAACTCTGAGTGCATGGCAGATCGGGACTACCAGGGCTGGGTGGACTTCGGACGCCGGGATGCAGACTGAAGCACGACCATTACAACAACAACAACAACAACAACAACAACAACAGCTTGGGAGCTCACACTTCCTGCTTTTTATCCAGTCAGAGGGCAAAAAGTCAAAGTCTTACATCCCCTGCAAGTTTACAAATAAACGATTCTGCAGAATTATCACAATGGTCTGGATTCTGTTGATTTCAGTGCGGTGATGAGTGACACTTAGAGCCATTCAAACCTGTACTGGATGAAAGTTTTATTCACAGGTGGTGCAATTTATACACGCTGACACATACAGCTGTGACGCTAACACAAACTACAGCAAACAGTAGTGCAGAGAAACAGTGGTTTGGTTGATTTAAGTCAGAAAACAAATCATTACAACCTTCCCTTTTAAATCCACAGTATCCTATGCCTTTTTTGTTTTGCTACAATTGATTGTTCAGAAAGAAAACATGCTGCTTAAATAATTATGACATTTCTTCTACTTGTATTCATTAAATAAGAGCAATCACTCTGAATGCCCAACACGATTGTTGCTCAAATTTAAATCCCAGCAGGTTTTAAAAATTCCTGATGCCATGAAATACAGCAGATTTGTCCAAGCGACAGTCAGTCAGTACACATATTGCTTCAAAAACATCCCGTTTACTGTCTTCGATACAGCGCAAGCAAACCTGATTTGGTTTCGGCGAGGGTTTGGCTCAGAGTAAAGTTCACAAATTGAGAACTTCGAACAGAGGTGATACTGTAAGTGCCATGTGATGAGCTGCAGAGCAGACAGAGAAAGGATGTCAACATCAGTCACTGTATCATCTGCCCTGCTAGAGCAGATGTCTTTGCAGTGCTTCTTAATCAGTATGTTTGACAATCTTATGTACAACATGCTTTTCTCAGTGTAGCAGCGTATAAGCAGGAAGACAGAGAGTGTACTTTAATGCATTTTGAACATTCCTCAGTGTGACAGAATTGGTTTGGTTTGTTTGTGGTTTTAACTAACAGTACTTTACTGCACATAACATTTTTTATTTTATTTTAAACAACACTGTTGCTATTTACACATAGCAGATGTTTCACCTTTGGAAACTAAAAAAAAAAACAAGTGATGAGGTCTTTAAAACCAGTGATGAGGAAAAATTGTAAAATGATGTCCACAAAACTCAGTATAAAAAGATTTTTCTTTCTCCGTGATGTTTTGTTTTTGTGTAAAAAGAAGCAATGTGTGAGTCAAACAGATTGGTGATCAGGTGGCTGTCCTGAGATGAAGATGTCCCACACGCAAAGAACAAGTTACTGTGCACAAGTTCGTAGAAAAAGGATAGTACTGTACACTACAAACAACTCAAAAGTATGGCTCTAACACATTCTGTGGCTTTTGTTTTCAAGACACGGGTGCTGTGGTGGGCCCTGAACTGCACATGGCTTCATGCAAAGTCACTAAGGTGAATGAAAGAGGAAGGAGTGAGCACATCACACTTTGGGAGGATGTTTGATTGCTTCTCTCTCTTTGCCACCGCGGCCCATCATCCCCCAGGCTGCCACTCTGTGCAGCCCGAGACTCTGAAGCTTCTCCACCAAGTTCAAACTGAAAACGTTCCTTTTTCCGTCTTTGTCCGAGGACGAGGCTCCACCTTTGTCTTTTACTGTGGAATATGGAGGTGTTGCACTATGACTGTAGTGCAGGTTGTGGTGGGGATGAGGAGAGGCTGAGATACCGCGTTCTTGCAGCAGCTGCAGGAGTCCCAGTGATGAAGTGGTCAAGTTTGTGGTGGTGGTGGTGGTGGTCCGGCCTCCCCGGCCAAAGTGCTGCTGGTGGGAAGGAGGTGAAGTGTTCACGAGCTCACAGTTCCGACAAGATGGCAGGCCGAGAGACTGAAGGCTGCTAACAAGAAAAACAAACAAAAAAAACTATTAAAACAGAGGTAAAAAAAAAAAATACACACAACAGCTGTTTTTGCATGCACATATACATTCATACACAACAACTAAAATTAATTTTTAAAAAAAACAAAACAAGGCCATGTTAAAAGTTTAGTTAGTTCAGTCACTATAAGATGAATAAACATGTTAGTGTGTCCGTGCTGATGAAACAGGATCTGGTGGTTTGCTGAGATGAAAACCTAGAATGGGCTAGAGGCATCAAAATGTGTACTTTAAAGGCCAAATCATGCTTTCTGCGTCTGTGTGCGCCGACCAATAAGCTGACAGTGAATGCAGCTTTGTTTATACTATAACAAATATAATAAATAGGAGACAGACAGTTACAGTGGCCCAAACACATAGACAAACACATGAGGCATTTTTAGAGGAAATAGCAGCTCCCGACAGATTGGGCTGCTTGAAGTGGGCAAACACAGCACAGGATTTCTGGAGAATTTAGAACTTTCCTCTGTGTCAGGGCTCCACTGATGAAAAGATGGAAAGCTTGAACAAATCAAAGCTCATCCAAAGTCTGCAAACAAATATTTCAATTACAGCTCCTTTAATGATGAATTACAAAGGCACGGATGGCCAAAAATCTCCTTGAACATTTTCTTCTCATATCAAACATTTGTTTTGAGCAACACTTGATTTTCTGGCCAGTGCAGACAATCTGTGCGATCACAAATCTTAGGCTGCCAAACCCTTTTGGATTAGAGTGAATGACTGCATTTATGTCATGCGTACAATTGCAGAAGCAAACAGCATGAATAGGCGTTAACAAACAAAGACTGTGTGGAGCACAAATACGTGAGAGTAGATGTAACAGCTCAAAAGCATTAAGTAAAATGTTAGTAGGTGAAGAAGATAAAGATTTATATATATATATATATATATATATATATATATATATATATATATATATATATATATATATATATTGAAAGCACAGTGCATCGTTTTTCTTATAAAGTATGGAGTAATGTTTAACCCTTGCCTGTATTTTGCATTTATAAGCAACATATAAATAAAATATATATATGTTAAATATATTAACTTTCAATAAACAGTTTATAGCACATTATAATGTACTTGTACATTTTTTATGTATTGTCATACAACTATAATGCATTTATAAACTATTTATTATATACACTAATTATAACATTTGAATCCCAGATCTTACAGAAAGAGCCTGAAATGACCAAGATGTTATTTAGTTAAACAAACAGGTTACTGTGCCTCTGTTGTTATTTTTCCAGACAATAATCCAGCATTCAGAGAGCATCCATAATACTGCACTCTTACTTTGCCTCGAAGGCTCCTTCTAGAGTTGGAGAAAGAGCCTCGACAGACGTTTTCTGTCACTAAAGAGGTAAAGAGCAGAAGTTAAGGGAGAGAAAATGCAGCAAGATGGAAGAGAAGACATCTGGAATATGCACACTTGCTTAGTAATGCTGTAAAGAATAGCTTAAGGTTAATCAATGCCTTGAAGGTCCAAAATCTAGTGCAAGGTCAAATTCAACATTATTATCCAAGAGGGGAATTCACTTGGCACTGCTGTGAAAAAACATACAAAGACAACACAAAATACTCATGTATAAATAAATAAAATGAAGACACATGCTTTTAGTATGTAAATTCTTACCTAGTGGAGAAGGAGGGGATGAGGAGGGAGGGTTGAAGGACTTGGCAGGTGGTAATGGTATGTGTGGGAGAGGTTTGAGGGAGGTTGAGACCCGATGGAGAGACTGTGAGGTCATGAAGGTAAAAGACACATTAAACTACACATGAAGGAAAACACACACATCTAATGAGGCCCTAAAGGAACCAGTGCAGATGAAAACTACACTAATTCTGAAAAGGGAATGGCACAGACATCTTGAACAATGAGGAGGAGATACTAATTAACATGGGATATGATGGCGTGAATAGAAATGGCACAGGGAGTGGAACTGTGTGCACAGTGTGGTATCGTGCCGTACCCATGCCATGAGCTCCAGAGAGCTGTGACAGGTCAGGTTCATCCTCCTCCAGGTCGTTCAGGCTGTAGACATGCTGTATGTCGACCTCGAGCTCCCTGAAGTCTTTCGTTAGGACGCCCGGGCGTGGATGCAGGATGCCTCCCAGGTTTGGTTTGGCCAGCTGCTGCCACTGGTGCAGAGTCACGGAGCCTGACAAGTCAGAGGGGCCAGTTGAGTTATGCGCTAATAAAATGTTGATGAATTTGAAAGGTTATATTTTTGTCATTAGGTTTGAAATATCATGTGTTTCCAATATTCATATGATTGTAACATTTGGCACATTCTGAGTTGATTTTTCCGAGAAGGTAAAAAAAATCCACGTAAACATCTTAAGGAGTTTCTTAAAATGCAGTATGCATTAACACAAAGCTTAAAAACAGGAGTTAAATGTATTTAAGTCTCCATAGAACATTTTCAGAGCCTGGTACTGAAAGAACTTGAGCTGAGAAATTTTTATGATTAAATGTATCTATGCTTTCATTCCCATATTTTACAGTTGGCTGATAATGTCAAATGTAGTTGTATGTCCTCTGCTAATTTTACTTTAACAACATATCAAATAAACTTTTACCTTCCTCTGCTTAGTGAATGTTTAATTTGTTCTTTTCCAGTGAATACCTCCCTTTTAAGTGGAGGGCCGGTATTTATGTGTGATATTTCAATAATGAATAGCACTCTTTGTCCTTTTTTAGATTGTTATACTTCATCACCACTCTACAAAAGCTGGAGTAGATTCCAAGCTTGATAAGACATAGTAAAAAGATAACGTTTTTACCTTCCAGAGGTTTGACAATCTGCAGACGGTCAGGCAGATAGGACCTGGATCCACTCGAAGAGCCACAGGAGTGCCGTGAGCTGCCATTGGAGTAGTTGGTGCCTGTCGATGCTGCTGGACTGGAGACCAGGCTGTCGTTTGGTGTCAGGAAGCCACTGGAACCTTCGCCCTCTTCGCAGTTATCTGCCAAGGCACGGAGTTTACGTTCACGCTCCACGTCGAAGAAAGGCCGCTCAGAGGAGTGGTTCTGCTGGCGGGCTGAGAGGTTGCGCAAGGCAGCTTCAAGGTCTTGGCCTCCCGGTGTGCCTGGCTGACCAAGACGTTTTGGCCCACCAACACTACAGGGGGAAGAAGCAATAATGTAGTAATAATGCCAAGATCCTAAAGTCTCCAAAAAAACATCAACTATGTTATGCTGCACAAAAAGAAATGTGCATAAAATGATCCAAAATAAATGGAATACTCCACTTGATCTGAAATGAAAGCTAACCTGTTGTCTTCTTTCTGTGCATTATTGGAGCTGGGCTTGTCCTCCAGGGTAAGGCTGGCGTTATCTGAGCCATAGTAGCTGGTTCGGGGGGTGCTGGTACAGCTGGAACGTGTAGACACAGGGCTAGAGCCTGGCAGCCCTGGTGAGTGGCATCGTGACCGCAACCTCACAGCCTTGTTCACCACCTTCACTGTTTCAAACACTCGCCACGGGTGGGTCCTGCCAGGACAAACAGGGCATGAGTGTCATCCCAGTCACAGACCATCTCAAAATATTTATTCACAGAGTAAATGATAATGCAAATACTGTTTTATACAAGCTGTAAAAGTACCAAAAATCCTGTATGTTTGACAGTCAAGCAGGACAACCTCAACCAAACTCATGCACAGCCATAACAAATTTATATCAATACAACTGTTATGTTGACTACTCAGCTCAGCAGCACTGGTTTCAGCCCCACTTATTTAAATCCCAACATTTAAACGCCTACAAATGCTTTGTTACAATAGAAACTTGCGATGTGTTCTTGTGCTCCTGCTCTTGTAGTTCAGAGTTGTCTTCCTATGTCAGTTTGGTAACATAGCTGAATAGCCAAGATGATTTTAAGTGTAACCCACGTTACTTTTAGACTGAGTCCATTAGCTAGAGCTCATTAGGCCTCCATCCAACTACTAGAAGAAGGATGTACTGGGCATGGAGGCAGTTTGATGCCAACACTAACAAACAACCACAAAACAGTTGTCAGAATTAGGTTCAAATGTTGCTAAATTCAGACTGGTACATGGAAATATAGAAACACAAATTACGTTAAATAACATACAGTACACTGCTTTCTTCTCAGTTCTTTGAAGAATAATGTGAGTTGTCAGAAATGCACGTGTTTAATGAAGGTTGACCAACCATTCTATTAGCTGTTAGAATAAAAGAGACTCTAGAGGAATGTGTCCTAGTTTAAGGCCTCATAAAGGTAGGGAGTGGAACTGCCACGGTACTTAAAGCATAAAGTTAATGTCTTGGTGCTGAGCAAGTTTATTCCAGCCTCCTTAGTTTCTGAACTATAAACTTTATGGAGCTAAAGAAAGCGTTAATAGAAATTCAATCACAAACACACAACTGCTTCCGAGCTTTCACAGTGTAAACTAAACAATCTACAAGCAAAAAGTTGAGGGATTCTGTAAAGATGGCACAGTCAGACATTTTCACCTGCCTGCATGCAAACCATACAAAGTAGGAATATTTAGTGTATATGTGACACACTCACTTGTACTCGGAGGGAGCTGGGGTGTCCAGGCCTTTGCGGAAGGTGCCTTCTATCTCTGCTGCCAGAGAGTCCATGGGAAGGACAGAGGCCAGTGAAGTGTATCGCTGCACTGTGCTGTTAGGAAGGCTCTTGTTTCGCAGATTTTTAATGTCCTCTCGGGCCTCCTGGAGCATGTCTTCACACTCTGAGTACTTGTCCTGCAAGTCCTTGAGCTGCAGGCAGGGGGAGGTAAATGAGTGAAACCGCAAAACAAGAACAAAACATTGTACCACTGATGTTGCACACAGGAAGAGTTGAATATATGATGCTGAGTTATGCATATGACCAGGTAGATGTTAGAATGTAAATAAGGGGTTTGTAGGAGTTCATGTGGGGACTCAGCATATTTTCAAAGGTTGAATAAGTTCCTGTTATCAACCATTCCCTCTGCTTTTACATCATGACAGATATTCAGTGATGCAGAAACAAAAACAAAACCGAGCTAAAGCATGACTGTGAAAACATCTTAATCCAACTCCAAATATAGCGCTGAAAAAATGTAGTGAGTATCTTGCCTCTGACTTCAGCTTCAGCTGGCTCTCACGGGAGACACTCAGCTGTTGGTTTAGCTCCTCGTTCTCATGGGTCAGCTAAAAAGATGAATAGGAATTTAAGAGAGATTTAAGTTAAGTATGTAACATCAAATACAACAGAACTTGTGGACGAACGTGAGAGACTATCTCACCCCTTTGCAGCGAGCCTGCAGGTCAACAATCTGAGCCAGAAGTGAGCTGATCTCCTCCTGCTGTCGGAGAGAATCCTCGACTTTCCGTGCCAGCTCCTCTGACAGATCGACCACCTGCTTATTTACAGATGCTGAAACACACAAGTCGCATAAATGCACCTGCGCCTGAGCTACAGTTACACCATATTCATTAACTGAAACAAGAATATAACACTTACAGAGCTCTTCCACACACACCATCATCAGCTCCTGTTCTTGCTCCTCGTAGTTAGTCGTCTCTGTTGAGAGCTCATTGGCCTGCAGAAACAACTCCAGTGTCAGTGGTTTGCATTGTGTGAGTGCTGATAGACTGCATATTCTACTTTTACTATCAAATAAAAGGCACAAACATGACTGTAAGGAATGAAAATGCTTATGAGTCTTATTTTAGCTTATTTTACACAAAATTGCAACAGCGACTTTTTCTCTGATTTCGATCACTGTGGAAATTGTTTACCTCTAATCTCAGTTTGCGGTTCTCCTCCTCTAAACCCTTCAGTTTCTGCTGCAGGAAGTCATAGTGGACGAAGTTGCTGAGAGAACTGCATGATTCATTCCTCTTTATGCTGCATAAAGAATTACAATGAATTAAACAAACTGACTTGAAAGAAAAATTGTGTTACCCTAAAATAAACTGTATGTAGAATAAATCATGAACACTAAACTCCAAAACAAATGCTTTTATACTCTTGAGCAAACAAAGACTTGTGGCTGTTTAATTTAATTTTATCTTGAAGCTCAAAATAAATTCCTAATTGACTCAAATGTTAAGACCAAAGACTGAATTGATTATTGTTACTGACTGGTTTATTGTATGTTTTTAAAAGCATGCCACAGAACTATCACCTGCAGTTAAATAAACATTCAATAACAAGTGTCATATGACCAGCGGAAATGAAAAAAACTCAAAAGGGTCGATTAATGATAAGTAATAATTAAAGCTGCAAGCAGCTTCGGACGGGCCCTCGCTCCCCCCCCGCAACGCCGCTGTGGAGACAATGGGAATGTCTAAAGCACGCACTCGTGTTCGTCTCATCCTGCTCTGCACATGTACCAAATTTCATGTCTGTACGACAAACCAGTGATTTTATATGAAATTTTAAAATTTTGTAGGGGGCGCTGTGGAGCTGTTTAAGTGCGCCACAGTGTTGAGGGATAGCCTGTCATCAAGCATATCAAGTTTCCTTCATATTCGGCCATGTGCAGTCAAGTTATGAGCATTTCACACTTCATGGCCACACGCTCAAAATGGCCGCCCTGTCACGCCCACACCGTGTGACAGAGGCAGAAGATTTTAATAACTTTTCATCCTGAAGGGGTCTAGATGCCACACAGCCAATTTGGTGGAGATGGGATAAAAATCCTGGGAAGAGTTCGTTAAATTCCAATGTCTCAGCACCACATTGTCTAGGGGGCGCTGTGAAGCCAATTGAAATTTCAAGTGTACAGATCTGTTTTTCTGGATACACTATACATGTGTACCAAATTTCATGTTTGTAGGTCAAAGCAGTAGTTTTTTATGAGTATTTGAATATTTGTAGGGGGCGCTGTGGAGCCGTTTGAACACGCCATTTCCTGAATTGTATATCAAACATTAGTTTTTGAGATTTGTGAGGATTTGTGTGGATTTGGTGATATTAGGTGGATCCCTTCACCTCCAAAACTCATTTCATTCCATGTGGCAAAATTGGTGAAAATGGCTGCCATGCCACGCCCACACCGTGTGACATAGCCACGAGATTTTAATAACTTTTGATCCTGAAGGGGTCCAGATGACACACAGTGAATTTGGTGAAGACCGGAAAATAATCCTAGGAGGAGTTCGTTAAATTCCAATCCCTGTGCACCACATTTTCTAGGGGGCGCCGTGGAGCTTTTTGAAATTTCAAAAGCAGGAATGTTTTTGTCTTGGGCTACTGTACCTGTGTACCAAATTTTATAGCTGTACGTGAAACTAGCCGTATTAACTCCACTAAAGCCCAATTTTGAAGGTGGCGCTATTGAGTCATTTTGCCATTCATATGTGTAATTCCCCCAAAATATCAAATTTTTCGCCAGTCCTGATGTGTGTGCAAAATTTGAGGAGTTTTTGAGCATGTTTAGGGGGTCAAATTGGGGTTTAATTTGGCGTAAGAAAAATAAAGAAAGAAAGAAAGAAAGAAAGAAACTGAGCAGGAACAATAGGGCCTTTGCCCTGCAAGGCAAAGGCAGCGTTCAGTGTTTCACACTGATCGCTGCCCTTTGCCTTTTCGGGCTCGGGCCCTAATTATTAGCTGCTGTTGGGGAGGAGTTTACTCGAAGGCTTAGCTGGAAACATTGAGAGGATCAGTCGAGATGTTGTACATGTGTCTACTCACACATGAGTTCAAAGTACTGAGCAACAGTGTAAAGCACAGTTCTTCATAGTGAACATTCACAATCTTTTCATTCCTCATTTCATTATTTTTCTGTTGTTGTTTTTATATAATGTCTTTATTTTTATTGCCCAGCCTTGTGGAACACTCACTTTGTATTTCACTGCACATACCTTAAGAACACATGACAAATAAAAACTCTTAGATTTTTATTTATTTATTAATTTATCGATAAACATTGATAACATCTCCTTCATATCATTTAAGTAGAGCAGGAAGGCTTTTGAATTACTTTAGGATAGCATTTGTGCTAGCTTGAAGCATAAATTACAGATTTTTCTAGGGACTTGGAAAAAGTACACCTTGTCTGTTGCTTGGAAATGTTGTATTAAGCCAATACTGAGAAGCTTTAGTCTGTAAAAACTGCAATTAATTTAAATTCAACTGATCGAGTCTTTTGTAGAATAGCAAAAGCTTACTTACTTTTAAAGATATCTACATCGACTGAGCCAAAGATGTACACTTTGTTTTGAAATGAACTTAAATTGTATGTTTTCATGCTGTTAAACAAATCCAGTGGCATCATTCATCAACCCCTCTGCACTACAGTTTACATGCTTGTGTGTGTGTGTGTGTGTGTGTGTGTGTGTGTGTGTGTGTGTGTGTTTGAACTCACGGCGATTGCGACTGAGCGTTCTCAATCTCCTCAGTGCTTGCATAGAACTGAAGAAGGTCGTCTCGCATTGAGAGCTCATGGCGAAGTTGAGCAATCTGGAAAACAAGTCACGATCACTTGGGCTCAGCAGACTGTGACACAACAAAGACTGAGTATTTTACTTGCTAGAAACAACAAGTGTGAATCATGAGGTTTGTTCATACCTCTTCCTTTGCTATTTCAAGCTGTTCATCCAGCATTTCATTGCGCGCTGTTATTTCTTGGTTTTGCTTCAGGAGGGACTGACCAATCCGCGCTGCTAGCTCTAAATCCCGCTCTTTCTGCAAAGACATTAAAAATTTAGAGATCCTTTACTTTTTGGGGGGCAGTTTTGCAGTTGCATAATCTTGGCTTAAAATCAGGAAATCTTTTTTTTTTAAATCAAATTTTATTAACTTTAATCTGATCACACTGATGGAAACAAAAGTACTGTGAAAATGGTGACAAGCAGTGATGGTCAGTGAGCAGATATGTTTAATCCTCTTTAATCCCGTTCATCTGCTGTGCGTCTCTCTCTTACCTCCTCCAGCAGGTGGGTGACTGCCTTAATGTCATGATACGTCTTGGTGACCTGGCCCACTCTGTCTGAGCACAGCACTGGGGGAGGAGGGAGACAGGGATTTAATGAATGGAGGAGGAAACATAAAGGGAACAGCAATGTGTCCGGCTTGCTAACTTAAGATGGGAAAGTGGTTATAAACTATAACAACAAGGCAGTTTTTAATTGTGACTTATCTCTTATTCATTTCGTGTTACTTAAAGCTTCTCAGTGAGTTAGCATTACTACAACATAAGGTAACAAGAAGACAATTTTTACTGACAAGAGAGAAAATAGGGGCTGATGTGTTTCAGATATGCAATAAATAAATTAGGTCATATATGTACATAACCATATGTAAATTAACCATTCCTTGTACGTTTTCTCAAACATTCCTTCATTATATCTTTATTTGTACCCTTCTTGTACTTTTGTAATTATTATCCTGCTTCTTCCATGCCTCATCTGTATCTAGCTGCTTTAACATGTAAATTTCCCTGATGAGGGATCAATATTGTTTTATCTTATCTGATTTTATCTGATATTGCTGTTTCTGAGTGGTTAGAGCACTGTCAAGAAATCACTTGTCTATTACTGTGACGTTTCTCACTTTTGGTTTTATTTCTGGACGTGCTGATATTATTATTCATTGTTTATAGTGAAGAAAGAGAGGTTTCCGTCATAAATATGTTGTCACACAATTAAGATTTATTATTAAGCAGTAACAACATGCCCAGACTGAAAGCCATATTGTTGTCTTTAAGTTTCCTGAGCGACAGACCACAACATCTCCATGTGGTCAGCCAGATAGCGATCCTCTTAGCTTGATCCTTTTTAGCCAAGATAAGACATCAATAAGACCTCGTTCTCCTGGATACCAATATAGCTCAGTGGGAAAGACTGCCAGGGCTAAACTGACAGTGGTTACCTCAGCAGCATACGTACAACATGGAAGGGATAACAGTGACTGACTATTGACCTGCAACTTTGTTTACATCCTGGACAACCAGTGGGCAAAAACAAAGCAAAGCCAATAAGGCTAAAAGGGTAGAACACCAATTAGTCATTTACTCAGGAAAATTGAGACGGAGCTGACATTAACAAGGACACGTTTTTAATTAAAGGCACTTATGTACTTAACATCTTTTCTAATTTGATAATTACCCTAATTTCAGTGGAAATTCAAAGGTTTTTTCTTGAACTGACAAGACCCTAGATTGTAAATACTTACCATACATCATAAATATCATACTGTGTTTTAATTTTGTCATTTTTTTGCAATATTGCTTGTTCAGTGTCACAAATCATTCCCAAAAAAATGCTTACAGACTTTTAACAACATTTTGAATTTGTTTAGCGATGTACAGAAGTAGCCTGGACCAATATACAATGCTGAATGACCTGAACACTTCTAAACAAAACCAGTTGTGTAATCTTTCTTCAGTCAAAAGCTTAGCTGACCTAAAGAGATGGAAAACTGCCATATAGGAAAGTAATTAGGTTGAGGACCTTGCATTTGGCTTGGAAAGACAGTGATTGTATCAGTACCTAATCAGCCTAATGGAAAGAAGTAATGCATACGGTTTACTGACCACGACTTAAATAACATAAATCAAGTCTGTAGCAGTCTGAGGTGATTTACTGCAAGATGGATGCTGTGTTTCCATCTTTACAAAGTAGATTAAGACAAATATACTAACAAAATGTTTCACAAGTGTGATAGTGAAAGCAGTTTAATGTTACAAAAATCACAAAAAGATTTTGCCAGACATGCTTTGTCAGGAGGGAAGCAAGCATGGGTATCATGATGCGTCAAAGTCAAAATAATTTTAGGGTCACTGTTGGCTATATAATAAATCGGCTGGCAGGATCTCATGTTTCTCTCAAGGACACTGCAGCAGGGCAAATGAACTTGAACGCTCAATCTCCCATAGAGGACAAATCTAACGCTGTCAGCCCAGTCTGCCATTGTCTAATTTATTAAACTGTTGCCATGAAATACAGTATCTTTGAGATCTGAGTATGGTCAAATAAACTCAAGGGCTCAAAAACCCTTGAAATTAAAAATGTCCATTTCAATTACAACTGAGCAAACTCCATCTGCTGATAAAAATCATGAGTTAAGTTTCAAAGCTTCAAGACAGCAACTAAATGGATCTAGAAGCATCCAATATCACACATGAAATCTGACCTAAATGAATATTGCTCAATAAAGTGATAAAAACATAATATAAACAGTACTGCAGTACTCACATCAAACCCTCTAAACACCCAAGTCAACACAAGTGTAAAGAAGATGATTTCTGATAACAAAATCTAACTACCAGCTAATTATCATTGATTGAACTTCTATGAATCAGGGAGTGCAGCAAACAATAGTCATATCTGACAGAAAACTAGACCCTCAGTCATGCATAAATACAGTCATACAGTCTTTTAAATACATTCTGTAATCAATTTAAGGCCCCCCGCTCATATCAGGGTCATGACAGGGAGCCAGCTGACCTTTTAAAAATTCAAAATGGAAATAAACTGACTCACAATAAGATTTTTTTTGTTTGTTTATATAGTAAATGTTGAAAAATGTCCTTTAGCTGTTACTGTTCATTTAATAAATTAAAAAATAAATGATCCCAAAGAAAGATGAGTTATGGTCCTTTAAAAGTTAATTCATTTTATCTGATACATACAGCATTGTTTGTTTATTAACCGCCCCCCCGTCTTCTGGTTCCACAAAAATGAGCTTCGGCCAAAGCAAGCAGAGCATCCCTGCTATAAATTAATGAAGGTTAATCAGATAATAGTCCACCTTCCTTAAATCCTACTGTACTGGAAGTGCATTGCAGCACCTGCGCTAAAAGCAAAATCTGAAGCAGCACGATTTGCAGATACACTCTCAAATACAAAATAGGACCCAATGTATGGCAGATTCATTCAAACAGTGCGGCAAAATAGTAATATTAATATAATCAAGTCCATTAAATAAGCCTATCATATCATTGCCATCTACTGTCCATTTGATTACCTAATGTCGATCTGCCCCAGAAATACTAAAGCAAACTGCTTCTCATTATTTCCAAAGATTATGCTGTTGTAACTGATAATCAATTAAGGGTTATTTTAGATGCTTCATTCATTAAATGGCTTATTTGCACGAGAAAGAATGAGTTCTGTCCTTCACCCTTTAGCAAACACTGTACATCCATCCAAGCCCCACCAGCCAAAATACTTGATCTATTTCCTCTTGACCTGGCTGCCACAACACAGAGAAGATCAAGGAAAGAAGTTTCACTATGCCAGCAAGAGGTTTTAGGGTCTAGGTTGAGCTAAATCCAGGCACATACTATGAACTGCTGGCCTAATACTGTTCCAATGGATAAACCTTGCTGACTTAGGCATACTTATGACGTCTGTAGTGTTGTGGGGATCAGACGGGCATGGATGAGCTCCATGAATAGGATTCAAATTGATCTGCATTGTTCCAAAGCTGGACATTTGACAAGATTGGCAGGAGCTAAAATTTTCCGAGTGCAGAACTGTCTGGACATTTCCGTCTTAGGTGTCAACAGTGGTAACGGTAAAATACATGTCACTATAAAGATATATGTGGACTTTAAAATAAGATTAGGATTTTAGCCTAACTAGCTTAAAATCCTTGCAGTACAAACACATCCAAACAATGTGCAAATGTAAAATGAACGCTGTCCAGAAGGTCTCATTTTTCTGGAGGGGTGCCCATGTCACAGTATTCGAGCAGGTGCCAGCCACATACCCCATCAGACAAAGAACGTCCCATACAGCGAAGGCATAAAGGAGACTCCCTGCTCACATTAAACACAGAAGATAAGTGTATTCATCTTGATAATCTAAACACGTTCCTTTAAAAAAAAACACTGCCACATGACTATAGCGTGCAAATACAAACAGGCCCAGAGAATAAGCAAATACCCTCAAATGATCGATTGTAAAAAATATTATTTTTGGCATATATCAATTCAAATGTGCAGTGTAACATTCCTTGAGGCATTCAAGTAAAAGCAAATAGACCTGAAATTTCTGAATTGGAACTAGGGCAGCAGCATACTTAATGTACCTGCAGTTTTTGCTCCTCAAAACCACAACTGTTCGCTAGGAAGAGTATTCGAGCACATTTGACTAATTTAATTCGCTCTGTTCACAAAAGCACAGTTTCCTCCTAAAATGTTTCATACTAATTTAGATTTGTTTTTGCAGAAGGAAAAAAATCCATTGAAAAGGGTTAGAGGTTAGGGTAAAATCTGATAATTCCATTACACTGATCTCCATATAATGTAGCCAACAACAGAAATGTAAAATTATGCCAATTGCAACTGCTAACATGTACACACGCTGCGTTAAGCTGCTGCAGTGTGTGTGGACACACGTACACACACACACAGACTCAGTGACCTTCACCACACTGAGAGGAAACATTCCAGCTAAATTTATTTACAAAACTTTACATGTCTTGGGGCACTTTGTCTTAACTGAATCTTGGGACAAGTGCAGCAAAAACAAGTATTTTAGTGGGGGGTAATCTTCGTTTGCATGTTTCTTCCATGACATCACTGCACCCTGCAGCATATGCAGGACACTATTTAAGTATTAAAGCGCTTAGATAACAGAGCTCTACAGAATGCAATGTACCACAGAGCACAGCAGACAGCAATGCTAGACAACATTTAGGCAGAATAAGCACAATGACCAAGATCCTTTAAACTTCTTGCTATACTTTACTTCTACATTTGCTTAACGCCCTTGTCTAAGCATGCAAATCACTGATGAGTCTGTTCTGCATGCCATGTGCCATTTCTTATCCCCAGTCACATGAAGCATTGTCTCATCTCACCTTGTGTCACCTCCCTGCACAGCCTGTCATTGTTGTTATTGTTATTGCTGTTGTGGCATTTCTTCTCCTCCTCCACTATTTCATCCCCTAGACTGGATGCACTCTTGTCTTCCTCCTCCTCCTCAGACGATGAGGAGCTCCACACTTCCATGGTGACCGAGGAAAAACTGCTCTCTGTGTCTCCGTCCATGGGTTAAATCCCTTGTCCTTCTGATTCTACTGCGTGCTGAATGGGCTATGACACACCAGTTTTGTCTCTGGCATGTTTCTGCTGGACTGTGTGTTTGGGTAAACAGTATCCACTAGTCTACGTGAGTGGGTGTGTGTGCAGGAGAATCTGAGCTGCTTGGTGTTAATATATAATCCCTCAGACTGTAAAGCCATCTGTCGTCATGCCTGCCTCCGTTCACCTGGCCACGTTGGACTACCGGGTAGGAGAATAGGGGAAGAGGAGGAGGAGGGGTAAAGGAGGAAACAATATCTAAACCATTACCCATAAAACCTGATGTTATGCACACTGAGTACAATCACTGAAAGACGTGCAAGACGTGGCTATGAATGAAAAATAATTTAGGGAGTAAAAAAATGATGCCGTTTAAGAGGATGCTGCACAAAACCAACCCACCCCTGTGAATTTAGAGAGATGGTAGGTTCCGCCCATGCCAATGGCTGCTCTTTTCTCCATACATACGTAACAGCAGATAGAGAGGATGCTCTGCGTAATACTGGTGCAGACAGAGCCACACCCACACAGGCCTGATGGAGGCAATAGACTGTATACAAAAATCAAGTCAGCGCTTACATGAATAATTAATCCCCAAATAATTGCCTTACTAGGGACAATTCCTAGCCATTTTTGTAAAAAAAATAAAATAAAATCACATGAGGTGATGAATGGAGTTGCTGTATATGATTGGATGGTAGCAGAAAATTATAATTGTCTATATTAAAGAATTTCCAGTGAAATTTCAAGTCAAGTCTTGTGCCAACATGACCCACAGTTATTCTACTCGCTGTTATCATATTCACTGTCCAGTATGACCATCCTGTGCCCTTGCATTTGCTATTCCAGACACAGCAGTATCTTATAATCAAATATTAACTTCTTCATTAATTTTTCACGCACAAACTGACTCTTTGCAGGTCAAATGCTGCACGCAAGAGACAGCAGAGGCACAACTTTCGCCATCTGTGTTATCCCATTTCCTGTCTTTGCAAGCATTTGTTAGTCCCTGCAGAATCAGATCCTCAAATGCATATGGGTTACATCCAAATCCTCATCTGGAGGAGTGTTTCAACCCTTAGAAGTTGGCAGCTCAATAGTACAATAACAAACTGCATCAAGAGAAACAGATGGTTATAAGGAAGTACTGTTTTGAGGACTTTGGCCACAATAGCTAATAAAGGTGTGATAAGTGTTTTGTCTTCAAGTCACCAAACAGGAACAAAATCAAAGCTGGTCCCATGCTTTCAGATTAACTTCTTTAGAAATCATATCACCCAAACTAAGTTAAACATTAACAGCTATTCACACATTTAGTAATAAACAAAACACACATATTCATCAAGGGCACGTTGCTACAAAAACAACAAACCCAGACAATTATGCACAGTTTCAGTAAGATATTGATAACATAACTAGTGGCTCTAATATGTGAGGCTTTAATATGTGTACTAAGTATTATTTCACTCGTACAAGACTCTGCAAACAGACAGCTTATATCACTGATGTGTATTTATGAGTGGGAACACCTGGGAAGGTTATTTGTTTTTTTGGTGTGGCTTACAAATCTGGTTAACTGTGCCCTTGATACGCTGGTTGTGTAACTTAGTGAAATGTGTTTGCGTTTTGTTAACTTCATAACTGCAACCATATTAGGTTATAACTATGGTCTAATTATGTTTCACATTCTATTCAAGACTAAACAGTTTCTTTACCTGATAAATACTGCACTGTGTTACTAGCTACAAAGAGGGTTGAACAATAAATTGATTGCAAATCAAAATTGCGATTTGAAATAATGCACTTATTCACAATGCACTTAACAAATCGCAAAGACTACAGACAGTATATTGTGCAGCATCTGATCCAGTTTAAACCATTTTGTCAGTAGTTTAACAACAGAATGACAGTCATGCATATCATGTCTTGATTACATGGTGTCAATCTCTTACACAGTAAATATTGAACTATTTATTGAACTACAACTGAAGCCTGGCTTTGAAAAATTATATTGCAAATCAAAGCACAACATCTGTCAGAATAATCAGAGTTCAACCCTAGTTACAAACTTTGCCACATCGATGTCTGCAGGAGATAGAGTTCAGTCACCTAATTAGAACTTTTTTGCAATTTTCTGTCTTCTTTGCTGCCTGTTTCTCATTGAAATGATGCAGACACAGAGAGAGAGTGAACCAAAGCAGTGACGCAGCAGTCTATGAAACCAAAATAATGAAACAAAAATGTTAACAACGCTCAGAGGAACTGAGAGGAACTGCTTATCTAGATGGATCCAACATCGCGGGTGGTCATAGCTCAAGGTGGTAAAGTAGGTTTTCCACTAATCGCAAAGTTGGTGGCTCCTCCACATGTCAAATCGTCCCTGGGCAGGACACTGAAGCCCAAGTTGCTTTGAATGGCGGAGTAGCACCTTGCATAGCAGCTCATTGGTGAATGTGTGTGTGAATGGGTGAATGAGACACACATTGTAAAGCACTTTGGAACCTAAGGTTAAAAATGTGTTATATGAGTGTGGACCATTTACTACTAGCAATACTTGTGGTCATTTGATCTATTAGTAACACAATAAAAGGTTCTATTCAATGACAGCTTTGGAGCAACTGCAACATAACAGTGGCCAACTTTTAGACTACATGAAATCTCAAACATAGAAAGCACTAGAAGAAAATGTTTCAATTTCACTAACAGGACACATGTCCAGTGCTGGAATTAAAAACACAAAGAAATGGAACAGGGGGGAAGCAGTAACCTAAGGTGAACTACACTGATAAACAACACCATATGCCATCTGCCAAAAAGAGTCAAAACACTGCAGACTGGCACACTTGGCACAATCTGCATGGATCAGGTTTGTCTGTCCTGTTCCTGATAGCAACATGCGGCTTCAGCGAGGTACAGCTTATTAAGCATTATGAGGACACCACCAAACAGTCTTAGAACAACCTATCACTATAAACGAAGGTCTCCAAAGGTTGAAAATACCTTGGAGTGTTCAGATCAGCAGATCTTTACTATTGAGAAGTAGGCTGAATTATCATATTTTACATTGTTTTATATATTTTAAAAAATATAGATTCTGGTAGGAGACAACAGCACTTTCTGCTAGAAGCAAAAATGACTTGCAAAACTATTCCTATTCCCTATCCTTTTGCAAATATCACTATAAGGTAAATATGAAAGCAATTTACACATGTGGCATTCTCTAAATAGTCTGTTCTGAAGTGAGGCTTTTCAACTGTAACTCTCAAAACATACAGCAGAGCATAGTTAAATATCAAAAACTTTAAATGACTACAGAGCAGAATTTCTACGACTCACTAAATCTGAGAGTTGACCAAAACGTTTTAGGAAGGTCACTAAAGATGATGAAAATGATCACTTATGCCTTAAGGTAGTTAATATCTTGACTCACACAACTTTCCATCACATCACAAGTCTAAACTCTTCCTGTGTTGCTGCAGCAACTGAAATGCCAACATTGTCATTATGATGTCAGAGTGGCCAATAGGATATGGTGTCTGCAGAGCTCCAGCCGAGACCACTTAGGAAGCCAAGTGAGGACGGGTTAATCGGCTTGGCGACATTTGACATCTGTGACTCACAAATGTGGTATTTAAACCAGGAAGAATATGCGGGAGACAGCGGAAGGAAGATCAGTCTCCTTGTTATAAACACACATTATATTCTTAATATTGATTTGATTACAAAACTCACAGTTCAGTTTTTATGTTATAGTTATGGTTTGCTATAGTTATAGTATGTCAATGTAATAGTTTCCAAATCATATATTACAGTTTTAAGGCTTTTGAGTGATTGATTGAACCATTTTTTTGGATTAGCAAAAAAAAAAAAAAAAACACAAATACTACCATGACTGTCACTGTCAACTCTTTTTAGCACGCCCTGTTCATGTGAACATGAACTGCTTTGTATCTTGTCACTGCAACCATGCATTTATATTTAGGGAATTATTTCTCGCTACAGCAAAGATATGTTTTTAATGCCATTTATTGATCTGTCTGTCTACTTATCTGCAATCTAGACAAAGCAAAAAGTACATGTTTTAACTGGCTACCTGTCTTCTTTAGAATTGATTTCAAGATCCTTATTCTTATCTCTTAATGACCTTGGTCCTTCTTATTATCAGATTTACTTCTATCCTGTGAACCTTCTAGAACTGTAACGTCTTCTGGCAGAGCATGTGGATATTTTAAGAGCAAACTCAAGTCTGGCCTTTAATTAATTTTATTATTTATTTCATATATTTGTCTGTTTATACATTTCTATTTTAACTGTCCTTTAACACTTCATTTTTTTAAATTTATTTTAGTTTACCATTCATAATTTCTGATCTACCACTGGTGTTTCCTCTTCGCATTTATTCATGATAGCACTTCCTCAGTTCTTCAGTCCCTTGTACTACTGAGTCCTTCATTTACAACGCTGTCATTTAAAGCAGGATTGGGATGAGAGGTTAGAAAGTTGGGAAATATTGTTTTTATTGTTTTCCTCCTTTTGTTCTGTAAAGCTCTTTTTGTTATTTGTATAAAAAGTGCTACTCAGATAAAGTCTGACTGATAAAATATTTAAAATCGACAGTCAAGAGATCATTTGGGGAAGGTGAAGTGAGTTTTAATCCCACAGAGTCTGATACTGGCAAGTGCATCTGTACAGATTACACAGCACGTGAAGTGGAAACAAATGAAGCACTAAAATCAAGTAATAAAATCAAGTACTCACAGAAGTACTTGAATGTCTCTTCAATCTGCTCGTGCGTGAGTCCCAGTACGACTTCTGGTGGCAACAGAGGGGTGTGCAGCCAGTCTTCATTGTCATATCCAAACACACTGTCTGCACGGAGAGTGTAGTTGGGTTGTCCCTCTGAAAGGAGGCTCACTATCTCGAGCTCTGGCAGGTCTGAACAAAGGTCTGAGTGCAGGGATTGTTTGTGTGTACATGTGTTTGTGTTTTGTATGAGACACAAGAGTGTGTAGGTTTGTGAATGAGAAAAGACAAACAAAGAGAAAGAAAGCAATACTTTAACAACCACAGTAAGGCTGACATGTCACCAACAACGGCACACTGCCCTCTGCTGATAAATGTATGAAGCTCCAAAGCTTTCTTCCTTTACAGTGCACTCTATTTAAAGCAGAATGAATATGCAGAGAGATTAACCATCTTAACTTCAAACAGTTCCTGGACTTTTTTTTTTTTGCTCCCGTCACTTTTTTGTTCACAGTGGACTAATTTGTATAGCAATACAAAGTTTTATAAAGTCTAGTCCTTATATCTGTGGAAAACAGCTCAATCATGTCTAGAAGTATAGAGAACTCAAAAAGGTGTTTTGCACAGTATAACAGTTGAAAAGTTTAAAGTGTACGCAAGTTGAAATTCTTTGATTATTTAAAAAAAAAATTAAAAACCCAAAGTCAACATGTGCAACATGCCCCCAGGTGTCACCAATACGGGAAAATGGTGACTCTATATACTAGATATTTTACTGCTTAAATGTATAATTTGTTTCCATACATGTACTATCTGCTCTGTGTAAAGCACATCCTGCAGTTCAGCTGAACAGTCCTTGAATTTTTGCCATGTGACTATTAATTCCAACTGAATCACTAATGGCTTCTCGGTTCTACCAAGGACCACAGAATTTTTAGATTTTTACAGACTCTAGTTAATGCTAATAGTTTTTTTTGGCAAATATTTAAATTAGATTTGTAGAATAAAGTGATTTGGATGAAATATCATCATTTCAAGTCAAAATTCAGTTAAATTTTCCAACAAAATGGTGCATAACAGATCGGTAGGATATTGTCAGAAAGTTGAAAATTCAACAATTCTTTCTGTTTTTTCCATTTCTCTCTCTGATAAATTGTGCAATTTTGGCAAATTTTAAAGAAAACACTCCTTTGAAACACACAGTGGGTTTTGGGGTTCTTAGGTTTAAGTAAAGATCTTATTTGTAAATTTACATGGGACATTCATTATTTTTAATTATCAATAACTCAGATCTACCTGTCAGAGTGGACACATCATGGAAGAGTCGTTGTCCTAGGTCTCGGAGGTTCCCCGGTGAAGCAAGCTGAAGAGGCTGGGGGTCCACATCCAGGGCCCCCGGCGCCTCCTGCTGCCCCTCATGGAGGGAGAAGGTTGACTGGGAGTCCAGATGGGCCTGTAGGGGCCAGGAAGGAGGAGAAAGAGAAGCTTGAGGAGAAGAAGAAGAGGGAGGGATGGCAGAGTGGAACAGCTTGACTCGGGCTGGAGAGTTCAGGGTGAAGACAGACTTAGGGTCTGGTGTCCCACAGTGAGACTGAGGCTCCCTGGTTCTTCAAGAGAAAACACAGGCAGCCAAGGCATCGGACTCTGGCTGGCACTGGAGGCAATGACTAGAGAGAAGAGAAAACAAAGGGGAAAAGACGATAGAAAAGACATTAGAATGTTTGAGGAATGTCTCTCATGTTTTATTTTCATGTATATTTTGCTGAATATAACATGCCTAGATGACAGTTTTATTTTGCCTTGAATCAAGCAATTAAGTAAATCTAATAGAAAACTGAGACATTGTTGTTTAATATTAACATTTACAGGTCTCAGTTTTTCAATATGACAAATTTAATAGACCCACAACCAGTCAAAATATAAAGCATATAACATCACCGACAGTCAATATCTATTGCAGATTTACAAATTGAGTTGAGTTGCACATTTTTTTAATCATTCAAACACTTCACTCCAACATACTGTATTCGTATGATGAACACTGTAAAAAAAAAAAACATTAATATGAAAAAAACAGTAACTCCAGTGACATAGTGAACTGTATGTGGCATATGGTTTTATAAATATTTATAGTGTTTCTTTTCATGTTTAATGTCAAGATAATTGCCATTTTCACAGAAACCCTTGCAAATAACAAGTTAAGTGACACAAACTAGCATTATGAAAATAAAGCTGATCAACTGCAGTTTCTGATACACATAATTGCAGAATGTGAACTTGCTCATCCTCAAACCTTTTGTTGTATTAAAGAGTCTTTCACCATCAACAAAGAAGGGCCTAGCCCACAGTCTGTGTTTTAGGGTCACAAAGATAGAGTTACCACTGCCTGAAACTCAACAAAGATCAGGTTCCTCAATACAACGCTACACACCTACAAACATACTGTACAGCAAGAAGTAGGGCATGTCATATGAATTAAACACAGAGTCAGTATTAACAGAAGGTACAGTCACGGCTACAAAATGCCAGGATCTGCACATCTGTTAGATGAATTATTCAGTCAAGTTTGTCACATAACACATCAAACAGTATGCTGTATATATGTTTGCATCTACACATACATAACCATATATAAACTTTACACTTTGTTTCTAAAGGTAACAGAAGGACAGATACAGACTTTCAAACAAAAGTTAAATGTAGTAATATAAAACAATGTACTGTGAGTCCTAATCATAATCATCACAGTCAGACATATATTTAAGTTTTAAACTGGATCCTCATCAGAGCTGTGTATTTTTACGGTGTTCAGTATTATTCACTCTGATGAAGATATGCCGTGTGTACAAACATTATTTTCACCATATTCAAAGTTAAGATCATTAGCAAATCTCCTCTCTGGATCCTCCATCATTGCTCTTGTCTGCCAAAGCAGCAGTTTGAGCTTTTGCTAGCTGACATGTGGTTACTGAGACACAAAGATTTTACTGTGTAAGTACTTTTTTTCTATAGATTATGAAGATCTTCTCACACAGTTCAAGTACAGTATTTAACTGTGTTTTATTGTTAAAATAACACCCTCCGAATTAATTGAAGCTACATGAAGGCTTCATTTTTTAAATCCCGGCTGGTAACAAAGGGACACTTGATACCTCGGCCCAGTTATTGCAGTCAATAAAACATGCTGGCTACAGGGCAAAGGGTTAGGCCCATTTAAAGCAACAGCTACTGTCAAGTACAGTACAGGCACATGCACATATGAACATGACGCGGCTGAAGACTGCAACTGTGTACACATCCGTCATCAAACACACCTCTCTGACTACACATGAAATAATGTCTCCCCCCTGCCATGGTATCACTATGACCACCCCCAGCAGAGGCCCCTTTATCTTATATCCCTGTTCGTCTCTTCTGTTTTCCACTGCATCCAATCAGCTGAGTGTTTTGGTTTGTGGCCAACACTTTCTCATTAATCGTCTCTTTCTGTTTTAGAGATGTCACAGGAGTCACAGCACACCCATAGATTTCACTTTTTATATTCACCGGTCTGACCATTTCAGGCAGTAAATCTATGAGCAGTGTGACAGAAGAGTGCAGCTTCTCACTTTACACATGTCCACCACAGAATAACATAGACTCTGTAGGTAAAAAAACATCCTATTTTCATATGTACACAATATGAAAGCAATGCAGTCATGGAGAGAGAAAAGAGGCCTGTCCAAGCTTTTGCACATCAGTTCCAATTTAGCAGTTACTGAAACACACCATTGGTTAGTTAACCATGCAGCCAACCGAGACCCTGTCAGCTACTTAGGGGTGACACTAGAGGACGTGGTTATTAGCCCTCTCCCCTTCCTTTGTATTCTCATCTTTTCAGCCTGCTAGGCGGGATGCCAGAGAAAAAAATGTAGCCAGTTGAGTAATCAGCTAGGACATCATTCAAACAGAACATAATGGAGCTGCAGAGAAGATTAGTGCACCAACCTCAAAAACAGCCAGCAGTGCAAAACAGACTTAAAATGCCATCAAGGATTTTTCAGAGCGTACATAAAACCAGGACAGGTGAGACATTTAATCTCTTAAAATAATAATGTATTATTTGCAGGAATTACAATAAGAAACGTTGGTGTTTTGTGCTACCGGCTTAAAGTCAGACCTGAACTGAAATCCTGCCTTTGACCTTGGAGCCTGGACTGAATCTGAGCTGAAGAGGTGAAGGTTGTTCGACACTGGTACTCTGTGCAAACAATGCCCTTCCAGGAGGGTGTGTACGTGAGCTGAAGCACACAGGAGAGAAGAGAGACTGAGCCAAGAGGGGGAGGGATAGAGGACGCCTGCACTCAGGGAGTTCTCTGAAGGGTGCATTTGAGACGCGGGGACTTAGGAAAGAGGGTAAAAAAGACACGGATTGTCAACACTTTCTATTCACCCTATCATTAGCAGACTGGATGAGCCACATTCTGCATGCACGCCAAAAGCCTGCTTCCTATTATCTCTTGTGTGCAATTAAAAGAATAAGACATCCACAATTCAGAACTTAGGTTGAAACAGACAAAATGTCATTAGCTATTTTGTAATTACTGCAGCAAAGTACAAATGCACTACTGTGTTTGGAACATTGTTGCAGTGTTGGTTGTCTTAAATATAGCAAAACATGAACTACAACAGTTTTTTTGAAAACTTCAAATGGAACTTGGGGCAGGTTACGGGTAACATTTAGCAAATGCCTCTTCAAAAATAATAAACATTATTTGGCACTAATTCTATTCTGACTTAAAGATATGTAGTGAAAGAGTAGCAGTTTTTTAGAACCTTTCCTTCAACAATATATCCATCCATGACTTCTATGTGTTGTACGCTGTACAGAGCCTTTCCTAGCCTACACCTGGCAAGCAGTGGCTACACCCTGAACATGTCACCAAAGAGAACACAAAGAGACAAACAACAATCCATGCTCACACCGATGGCCAATTTAGATTCACCAATTAACCTACCAATTTGCAAGGAAACCAGAGTACATGAAGAACACTCATGCAGGAAAACATGCAAACTCCACACAGAAAGTCCAGCAGGATCAAACCCAGAAGTAGCGACAGTGCTAACCACTGCTCCGCTATGCTGCTCGTAGCTTTTACCCAAAAAGCTGAAACCAAAGTTGTTAAAAGCAGCCAAGTTTAATTCGCCTCTATTCGAAGCATGTATTTTTGGCGCAAAAGTCTTTTAATTATGCTTTCCTTTCACTGACAGTTCACAGGAAATGTAAGGAGGGAAAAAAGCGGGTATCTGTTTTAGTATTGCTGTACAAATCACAGTAAGGCAGTGTTGACTATACAGCTCGACACTGTTTTATGTTCAAAAACACTTTCCTTGCATTTTCCCTCCACACAAACATAACTGGAATATTCCATGTCACTTTTCACAAAGTCAGACATCTTAAACATTTTTTAATAAACTGGTTCAAAATTCCTCAATGTCAAACTTCAAAAACACAAGTCACTTACTTTTGTAGTTGAAAAAGAAAAAAAATGTGTTTATGTTTTTTGTATTTTTCCAAATCTCTATTTTGTAAAACATTATATAATTCTACCCAAAGGTTATGTCAATAAAACCATGTGAGGTCTTTTGAAGGGGAAGCACTTTTTTTATAGACCTGGGACTACAGCTACAGCTCTATTTGTAGGGGGGGGGTCACAACCCTAACAGGTCAAGTGCCACTGATTTAATCTTTAACAAGGTAGCAAACACAACTGTCTGAACGTTTCAGGCACTTCAGATGCTTAGATTTTTATCCAGCAAGCAACACCATCAGGAAGGTGATCTGACCAGTCCCAAATTCATTCTGGAGCACAACCCCAAAAATACAGCCAGAGCCACAAATCTTTGGTAACAAGAAGAACAAGAAGTCATGCAACAGATGGTTTAACCCTGATCTCAACATAATGTAGTCAGTGTGGGAGTAAATGAAAACACTAATGACATTTCAAAAGCATAAATCAAAGAAAGAGCTGTAGCAAGTTCTCCAAGATGCTTTGAACAACCCCCAAGTACTTTGAAAACTGTGTGCAAGTATTCTTGGCAAAAGACTGCACTTTGTCTGAAGTGAATAGACTAAAAAAAACTAAACAACTCTGGTTAAAGTAAATAACAAGAAAAGCAAAAGCCTTTTCTTTTCTCGTTCAAACTAGAAGACCAAGCTGCATGCACAACAATACATCTACATCTGTTATCAAAGGTTAGTAATAAATCAGGAAAGTTAACAATATTGAAAAGAAAGTGAGACTCTTTTTGATTTTTTTTACTTCATCAAAATCTAGAAAAACATCTACAAGACCAACAATAACAGTAACTAGGGTCTTGGCTCCAAGTGCTTTCATCCTCTGGAGTGCAAATAAACTCACTCAACTCCAGCATGCAAAACACTTCATACTTCTGGCTTTCAGGACACTGGAGAATAATGCACACACAGTCTGGAGCATTACAATCATTTATTGATTGAGAGGCACTAGATGTTGGCTGAAGAGGCCATGTGTTGCACATAAAGCTTTGAGATATTTGCTCTGTAGTTTACTTCTGAAAATCTGTCTGTGACTGTGTGATACTACAAACCTAGCACAACAGAAAATCATCAAAACTTTAATCAGTGAAGTTGTTTCAAAGCTCCAACTCCTCTGCTGAATTTATCTTTCCTTTATCACCAATCTAAACATCAAGCTGGATTATACAGTTGAACTTTTTCAGCTAAGAGACTAAGGTATGTCAACAGTGTGGCTTCAGTCTGTTCTTGTACAGAGATAAGTGGACGTGCATCAGGTCACGATCAGAGTGCATCATTAAGTCCACAAACAATCCATAATACCTGCAACCTGCCAACATGCACGCGAATCACGAGACATTTATGGCACAATTAAACTGCAATATGATGCCTGACAAGAAATTCATGCACAACATCCGTGTAGCCAGCTGATGTAATATTCTGCTACTTAAGTTACAACATCTGTGACACTAATGCATAATTGAAGATCACATTGATCCTCTGCTCTATTTCAATCCAAACAAGGCAAAGTAAATGTAGGAATAATTTAGTAGCAAGGGTAAAAAGCAAAAGTTATCCAAATTAATAAAACTACAACCTGACGGAACACAGGGCTCCAAACTTTAGGAGTTCATAAACTATCATTACGTTTTATCAGTGAACACCCCACATAAATTATACAACCAAATAACAATTATAACCCAGTGTATTTCTGAGGCACAAAAAGTCCACCCAGCCGGAAAAAAAATTCTGCCCTGAAGTGAAACTAGAGCGTCAGCCTGACAGGTGTAAGTCTATAAATGACCTCATACACTCATTATCGGCAATTACAGTTGTTCTGAACCACCAGACTCCACCATAGCACTGAATCATGAGGATCGTTTAGTTAACCATTAGCAACCCACAGTTACTTTGCCAAGTTCCCATAAAAGGAAACACTTACGAGTCATTTTGTGATATCAATCATAAAGAACAATCCGGTAAGAGCTGAGAAGAGGGAAATTCAAACTCACGTGAGGACAGTTAGTAAAGCTGGTGTCATCTCATCACTTCGTCAAGTACCAATTCCAAACGTCGCAGGTATATTGTAAAATGATCTCTTTACTGACAACTGTTGTACTAGAAAGAATATCTTTATTTAAAAATACCTGGGATATGTCAGCACAATGCAAACACAAAGCACCATGACTTCCTGACAAAACACAGGATGTGATGCCACATACAAATCAAATATTGACAAACGCCACATTAACGATAGCTGGAAAAGCTTAGGAAATGAACTGTTACAGATGAAGCAGCTAAGATAAAAACCTGGAGAACAGGAGGAAAGGGCAGGACTTCAACTAAAGATTATTTTAAATGGGAATGACTAAATCTGTCTGTTAAATGCAACATATAAAGATCAAAGATCAGTTAGTATTAGTAGTGCAGATAAAACAAAAATAACACAAGAAAAAGAGCACGGGAAACAACAGAGCATCATGAACAAGAATGTCACCCTGACAACTGGGAGAGCTAAATCTGGACAGCAACTCCACTTGAAAAGAAAGTGGTCAGAAAGACCCAAATACCAATCACTCACTCTCTGAAGAGGAATCTGCTCTGTTCACTCAACATGTGTCCCAAAACATTTGCTCCAAGAGCTGTAACTGACGCTCAAACTTTTGGTTCAAAACATCCTAATCCAACATAATCACCTTAGATCTTTGAGATTTGGGCCAGACAAAACAACCTGTCTTACTCAAAGTTAAAGATATCACCAGTATACCACAAAGAGTGAGCCTGCTGAGTTACTCACTGCCATGACCTTTAAGACAGAAACGCTACAGACAGATCAAAAGGCAAGGCTGAAATAATTAATCCCGACTGTAAATTCTCATCAGTAGTATCCAAAGTCCTAAGTCAGATGGTAAACAGTGTTTAGGTTTCAAAGAATGGCAGTAGGTACAAAGACAGTATAAAACAACAGAATATTTCACAAGGAGACAGTAGACTCTAATATCTTAAACTGTTGTCTTTATTTAATATTATCAGGTTGTCTTTTCAATGCATTTAAATGACCCGAAAAGTTTTAGAGTTTTCTCATAGCCAACAACTGATATCCACAACTTTGAAAAAAGAAGCAGGAATGTGTAACTCAAATCCAAACCAGATTAAATTTGCAAGTCTGTATGACATCCATTGTATTACAGGTTACTGCAGAAGAGTAAGTGAGACACTCTGAAGGCTAAACATAAGGGCAACAGATTTCTGCACAACTTTTAACGGTATTCTCAACTTTTAACAATCTTTGGAGATGATTTACCAGATGGCAAAAATGTGACGCACTTCATAGCACACCTCTTTCTCTAATCTATAACCTCCTTCTTCTGATACTTGAACTAAACTGTAGAAGGTAGAACACTACTTTAAGATACTGCCATCTGTAATGACAGTTACAGCATGACGCCAACATGTTCAATCATGCTTGCATCTTATGTTATGACACCCATCACCTTGCTTAGATGAACTGCAAAGCCAGAAATGGTTGAAACATAAAACAACAGACAGAAAGGAAAGTCCCATTCGCAATGTCATATCTGACAGAAAAATAAAACTGCCATGGAACATCTAATCACCAGGTTCAAAAGTACAAGAGACAAGCCTGAAGTGAAATTTAAGACTGATTCAACTAAAATAATATGATCAACAGACTCAAACAGCAAATGTAAGTCAATCACTCATTCTTTAATTTCTTCTTTTTGTGCACAAAGCAGCTAAATTCAGCAAACAAAACACCCTTTTATTAAGTTAAGTTGTGTTGACATGACAAGCACCAGGAGTGAAGGAAAACAACAAGGTAAATGCTTCAGTGCTTGATGAACACTAATTGAAAGAGACTGAATACAGCAGCAGCAGTACAGAGGAGAAACAGCATGCTAATATGCTAATAACACTGGACAAACTCACTGATACTGTACTGATAGTAATATTGTACAAAAAGGACTTACCGTCCTGCTGCAGTAGTTATCTCAGCATTTGGTGTCCAGTGTAGGATACTTCCTTCAGTGTATTCCCATCAATTTAAACACTCTTTGCTGCTAGTGCTGCTTTACTGGCCGGCTTCTGTCCAGTCCTGAGTGTATCCTGTCAGTAAGAGAGAGAGCAACAGTGAGGCAGGGTGGAGGTGGGGCTGAAAGGGGAATGAGAGGGGAGGCGGTAAAGGAGGAGGAGGAGGAGGAGGAGGGACGTCCGGAGAAAAGGCGTGCTGGTTTACCACAGAGTGAGCCTTAGACACAATAAGGATAGTAGCAACATAAAAAAAGAACATAGATAGAAGTGAGTGAGTCAGCATGTGTTCAGGGTATTGCCATACAGCAGATTAGGACTTACCTCTTCCTCATGAAAGCAGGGATTTGCATCAACCAAATAATACAAAGATCTAGGCGTCTTGGTCTCAGCTGTATTATACAAATTAGATTTACTCCTATACTTCAACCTTTATCACACTGCCAAGTCTGTTTCCCAGCACTGCTGGTCACTGATTTACAGACAGTAATCAGTGATTAATTACTGGCTATCTAAGACAACAAAATTAACAAATCAAATGAGTCTAGTCCAGTGAATGTCGTACCAGCTTTATGCTTTATTGATGATTAGTGTAGGTTACTATAGGACAACAGTAGTGGTGCGTACAGTAATTTGTTTAACATGCAGCTCACAGAGAGGCTACCACTGTTTGTTAAATCAGGCTTAACGTAATGCTGGGAACAAAATCACTGTTTTGTAGTTCAGAAAATCAACAAAGATGCTGGAAACCTATAATCACCAAACAAAGACCAAAAACTGACTGCAATCACTATTCATGTCTTTACAACAACCAATATGCTTGTATGCATAAACATAACACAACACATACATGACTGCAACACTGCACTTTAATTTCACAATCTCTTTACTCCTCACTATCTATGACTATTTTTACTTCTATCTTCAAGAAATGTTTTTTTTTTTAATCAAGTTATTACACAGCCTTGTGGAACAGTCACTTTGAATTTCAATGCCCATACTGTACGAGAATGTGACAAATAATGACTCTTCAATCTTGAATTAGTAGTCACTCAATCTTAAGCATTTCCATGTAAACTGAAAAAGGGGCACTGTAGTTTCTGTAAGATTTTCCTCTTATTCTAAAATAGCACGCAGCCTGCCACAGCAATGACATCACACGAAATAGCTCAAACATTCAATTACATCACACAAGATCTTGTTCACAAAATAAGGAGCTTAAATTCCAGAACTTTGCTGAACTCTGAGTCGAATCCCTTCCTTGAAGAGCCACTTCTAGACTCAGAAAACTTGTTTCCTGGCTGAAAATAACAGCAAGAAATATTTATTCCTGTAAAGTGAGAGACTTGGACTTTGAAAAGCAAAATCAAATTTGAGTTAAGAAAAAGATGTGCTGAAAAGTTCATCAGGTTTCTATCTTGTGACCCCAAAACAGCTGTCATTCTACTTTGGTTTCAGCCAAATGTCTGCATGCAACTCCTCTAATGTTAAATATTTTTCAGAAATCATCTGATCAAAAAATAGGTCTGAAAAACAGAATGTATTCGACCAAGCCATGGATGCCAACTTAGACCCCTTAACAGTTTCTAATGCTGTTGTGATACAAACACAGTAATTAATAGATGCCATTTAAAAGTTCTCATTCTATGAAGTTGTTAATAACTTTTAAATGGAATTCAGCGCACTTTGGAAATGTTTTGCAGTTATTCGTTTCAGTTCTTTCAAAATTTGGTAATGTTTTCCTACAATAAGTGAACAGTTGTGTGGGGGTTTTAAGATCCAAACAAACAACCCAAAGAGAGAGAAAGACAGACTGAAGTAGATTAAAGATTATTTCCCTTTGGCTGAAGGTTGTTCTTCTTACTTCATATACCTTAAACCTTATTTTAGCTTGTGCAGAATGTTTTCCATTCTGCCTGTGTTAATGCCAGTATTTCCCATCTCAGTCAACACTGTTGAATATACAATGAATAACGTGCGGCTTAAACACAAAGGTGCTATTCATGTCCCAGCAGTTTTTGTGTGTACAGAGAGTGCACCTTGTGTGAGTCTCTGCCGTCTGGCTGTACAGCAAAAATAAGAGGTATACACACGCTTTTCTTACTTCTAGACCACCACATGAACAAGAAGAAGAAGTGTTCCTGAACATAAACTGTACATGGTTTTGACAGAGGAGAGGCTGGAGATTAAAGGATGGCTTCACTGAAAACCGGTGTGGTTTAGCCAGAGAGGTGAGGTGGCACCAACTATACTTATCAATATTACATAATAATATCGTGAAAGGTTGGCACTTAACCAGAGATTCTATATTTCACGTTTTGCGCAGTAGCTAGCATTGTTGTGGACAACATAATTAGCTAAACTCCAGAGAGGTGAAGCCAGAAAATAACTAGCTAGCTACAAACACACAAAAATAACACAAAATAACGCACTTTATATACACAACTGTTTCATTTAAGTTTAACCAGAGTGTCACTGAGGTTGTGGCTGAAGTTTTGACGTTTGTCAGTTTATTCAGAGGATGTTAAATAGCACAACAACTACCATCAACATCTCCCTCCACCCACGGACATATCCCACCCTCCCGCAGCGCTGTGGAAATTTCCCCTCAACAAAGTCTAAGAAACAAACACGGAAGCGACAGGACAACAACAGAACCGTCAGGAAGCGTTACAGAAAAAGGAGCAAGTTAAACTTACATGTTTGTTTCATTCGTGTTTGTTCAAGGTCGCAGTCGGAGCTGAAGTTTTCCTTCAGCAAACTTGAAGCTCAGCTGTCACAACGGCCGCTCTGCCCTGCGTTCCGTTTGGTCATCCAGGCCGCAAGGCATCATGGGACATGAAGTCTTTCAATGAACTGTAAACAGAGCAGAAGAGATTTATTGTTTTGCTGTTAGTTGTTAGTAGAAAAGAAGGAAATCTGAACTGAATAATGCAGTCAAGTGTCTACATAAAAACAAGGGCTGCCATAATTAAGATAGGATAAACTTTACTGATACTTTACTGGGGAAATTGACATGTTACAGCAGCTAGATACATATGAGCCACGAAAGAAGTAAGACAGGAAATATAAAAGTACAATAAGGCTAAAAAAAAATATATATAAAGAAAGACTATGTACACCTTTCCCATTTACAGATGAGGCACACGCAAAAATCCTGGGTATAACTTTTTAAAAAATTAACCAGTACAACTTGTGTTTTTCTTGCACCTTAACTTGATTTTTCTAGCAGCCCAATTATTTTCCTTATTTTTGTCACATGTAATATGTGTAAGCTACTGGATACCTTGAATTTCCTCAAGGGGATGAATAATGTATCTATCTTTCTATCTGACTATCTATCTATTTATGTCTATGATGAATTTACATAAGGGTATGTACAGATATGACATGATAGGCCATGTACCCAACTGAAAGACACACACACTGTCTCAAATTGTACTGTTATACAGTAATGCTGCATTTCTATTATTGCAGTCAAAAAGTTGTGAGGAAAAAATACTAGTGTTAACATGAGAGCTATAGAGATGAAAAAATGTGTTACATTTTGTTGTTGAGCCATGTGGAGAAAGTGTTTCATGATGTTTTTACACTTCAAGTGCTACGAGGAGAAAACTAGTGTTGTGTGAGTTTTGTTGCACTTGAAGGCTGCAAAGGCAAAAACTGTAAAAGAGATGCTGTTGCACCGGAAAAGCTATAAGGAGGAGAAACAGTGTAATGAGATGTTGGAATTAAGTTTCCATTCATAGAGTGAGTGTTGTTAAATGGGCCACTACGTGAAAATTTCAGGTGTTCAAGTCTTACCTGTGCTTCAGCTGCTAACTTTACACAGACCTATACATACTGAGACTTATACTACAACATGCAGATGAAAAAATGAATAATAATAAAACACATTCTTTTATTTTTATGGTTCCACCTCAATTTTTAAAAATTAGTCAATAGGCTCTACCTTGGCTATCCTCTTCATATGGCGTGCCCATATTCGATTTTTCTGTGACCATTCAGTATGTTTGGTACATTTGCAGTGCCAATCACTTTGGTTCAGTGGCTGTTGTTTTGAATGTGCTACATTAGTAACGGTGACTTGACCCACAGAAACATCCCAACGCAGAAGCAGAGCCAGACAACTTTTTATAGGGGTGGACAGGCTCAGACCATTACTCACATTAGGGTGGCACAATGTCCTGTTCCTTTTCTTCTCAGCAATATGCTGTAGGCTAAACAGTCATGGTTTTGGTCAGTCACTCTTATGCTTATGCAGGCAAGACTGCCAAGCAGAAGTACATGACAACTCATATACAGTATAATTAGCTTTTCTATGCAACCTTCAGGTGATTAAAAATCTAGAAAGGTTGCCCAAGTTATGCCTCTTAATTGCTGCTAAAGTTCAGTTACAGTTTAAATTACGTAAGATATATGTAAGATATTTATGGTAAAAGTGTCCTTGTTCTGCTCAGGGAACCCTCTTCACAACTCGTCTATTCAGCCTTTTGTTTTGCTTTCTTTTGGGTGCAGGTTCTGGGTCAGTATTGCATTGTTCAGCAGCTTGGATCGCTTATTCTTCAAAGTAGGTTTCATCCCTACAGTCTTTAAAAGTCTCCACAGCTAAATCTAAATCATTCACACTTTAACTAAAAAAATTATATTTTACATATTAAAACAGATGTACTTCACATAGTCTATACACTTTTCAACCCAATGAATAATGTGAAATATTCCAATTTCTACAAAAATCAATGACAACTGTTTCTGGTTTGTCAGAGCTACTTGGCTGAATGTGGTTGAATGATGAGTAGTTACACACAAAAAAAGTTCTGCAAGAAAAGTTGTAGTTACTGGATGCAACTCTAGTTCTATGAGTATCCACAGCCCTCTAACAGGCTTCACTGTTGATCATGAGGGGAGGCCACCCTGGGCCACCCCTTGGCTTCTCCCCTGCCCTATTGATATAACTTGCCCTATATATCATTCTATCCCATGTATGAGAGTGTAACATGTGCAAATTGACTCTGCAATAGCAACTGGTCACATGCAAAGTATTTCAAGCCAGAGAAATCACATCACGCCCTGTGAGTATTTTTGGTTGCCCTATCTGACACTGATGGAGCTGCTAAGAGTGTGTGACTGGTGACAAACTTTCAGCAATAAATTACTTACAGATTACAAGCAGATGTACAAGAGGATGGCTGCTGTGCTCATTTAAAAAAAATCAGCTCTTATTTACCAATTAATTGTAGATATTTTAATGATGTCCTTGCATATCTCAAGACACAGCAGCTCCTGCAAGCACGACATCCGTCTGATTGTTTTGTGTGCCATTAAAAGAACATCTGTAGTAGATGCTAATTTGAGCTGCCTCTCTTACTTTGTCTGGATGTTACCAAACTAGTCAGGACTCCCACATGTGACTGAAGCAAATGCTGGGCTATTTTAACCCTGCAGGCCAATACACAGTGGATCTGAACATAGAACAGATGAGTCAGGCCCTGCAGAGCTGTTTACTGATTATTTGAGTCTCTGTCGACCTCTAGTGGTAAAAATTAGAAACATCACAAAGTCTTTAGTTTCATTCACATATCTCTTGCTCAGTTATATGTTACCTTTTCATTACTTTATTATACGTGAGACAAGGCTCAATTTTACAAAAACTAACATTTACAATTTCCTTGGTAGATGTGCTACAAAAGTTTTATGTACCACTGGATTACATGTCTACATCTAACAAAACAATGCTGCTTGTTCTGCTTAAAAGCTCCAGAGCAACTAAGTAAGAGCACCGAGCGGTCAGCTCAACTTTTAAACCAACAAAAGACCAAAAACATTCAAAGGGAAAGTATCTATTTCCATGACAGAGCAAACACCAACAAAGTAATGTGATACATCAAAACGCCAAAACAAACTGATACAGAAACAGTTATTTCCCACAGGCCATGACTGTGGGAAATAACTGAACATTTAAATCAGTCAGGAACAACTTATTCTGAATCCCAATCCTGAACCACTGTAAATGCTGTCTATTTATCATATACTTGTTTATATTTCAGCACAGAAATGCTACTTATCGTCCACCTACCTCATGTACACAAGGTCCCAATAGCTCTGATTTTATTATTAATAACTGTTTTGAGCTTAACTTTGGTTCACTTTAATTCACTTTTTTGAGCATATCAGTGGTTTTATATGGTAGTTTGACACTCACATCCTTGTGTATCCTGTTGTCCTTGTATAAATGCATGTGTGTTTTCTTTTGTATGAGTATACTGAGAGCTTGGTTACTGTGTCTGCTGATTCTAATTCTGTAAAAAGTGAAAAAGTGCTGTTTCAAATGTCAGAAATTAACCAGCAAGCTCAGCTTCTTTGCATGTTTTGTGAATGAATCTGCTAAATAATGTTTTTTTTTCAATCTATTTTTTTCTTGCTCCGCTCATTCTCTAAATGTTCCTGCCACTAAGTTTTCATACTCAGAACCCCAGAGTGTCTCTCTCCTCTTACAGGTGGTCAGCTGCAGCTCTACTGTCCTTTGTTCCGCAACATTCCTGAGTGGACAGCCGACGCTACAGTGTTAGTGTGTCTCTCATTTGTCAGTGATGATTAATAATTTACTACAGTCTCCATCAGCCCAGCGAGCTAGTGGTCTGCTCCAGGCCACTTCCTCTCCCAAGGACAATGGGGCCATTTCCTGTGGGGTGTGAAGCCGAGGACCAGAGAGAGCGAAACAGGCCAGTATTGTAAAACAGAGACATCATATCAGCATGTGCCGGCCTTGGAATGAAGCAGAGATACGGATGTGCAGGGAGAGTCATGGTATGTTTGCTGGGAGGCAGGACATCAATGGAGTCATGTTTTTGACCTCTGCCTTCAAGATGTAAAGAAAATTTATTGGAGAATGTATCTGACATTGTGCAGGGTATTGCATATCTGTGATTTATAGAGACATGACAGAGACATGAGCTCAGCAAGTGCCTGCTTTAATGCTTATATATATATATATATACATCTAAGTTACCCTTTATAAAAGAAACTGGCATCAAAAGCTAATTATTGCATCAAGACTAAAGCCAAAAAGAGAGGTGCTTTGGCAGCAGGAGCTCCAGTCCCACATGAATCCCACTCTTTTAATTCCTGGCTAATTTTCAACATAAAGAGGCTGCTGTGTTCAAAACAATGGCGCCATTCATGTCACTGCAGCCCCCATGTCCACTACCCAGGGATATCTGAGAAAGTCAAAGACATGCAAAATACAGGAGAAAGTCATACGTTTGACAGTGGATCAGATGGCCATATTTGGCAATATTAAGGCACTGTTCCATTCAATGAACAGTCTAATAATCATCAAGCCCCTCGAGCAACACACGGAAACCCAAGAGTGTCAATTAGGCCCGGGGCTATTTTTAAGGAGAGGGTTGTGAGTCGACACGTTCACTCTGGCAGATATAATGGCCTATATAACCAGCAGTGGCCCAGCATGCCTTGTCCCCCTCTGCGGCTGTCTCTTTCATTCTCAGAAGCACAGATGATAACTGTCACAATGGCCGCATAGGAGAGAGCGGTGACAGTTCACCCCGAGGCAGGACAGAGAATACAGCCTGACCTATCTGAGTCCATCATCCGCTCCTACTGTGTCATGCAGGCAGCTCTGTGCACACTTTGTACTTACTTTTTTGCAATCTGTAGCATATTTAATTTCTTCTATTTTTCATTTTCTTCTCCAGGGTGGAGCACAGTTATTGTTCCAGTATGTTTTCTAGTAAAAAAAAATGGCCGTGGAGAAGTCATAATTTATAAAAAATCAATTCAGGCTTGATTATTGGACCTCTCTGATCTCTCCATAGGGTTTTGTATTCAATAGAAATCTCATTCCACGTGTTTCAGATGCCTTACATCTATGTTAAAGCTGCAACAAGGAGCAACAACATCCCAACCTCTGTGCATCTGCCTTGTTGTAGTGAATGCCCCAGATGCTCCATAGGATTAGGATCTGGATAATTTGGAGCCCAAGTTACGCCTTGGACTCTTTGTCATGGTCCTCGAATTTGTTCCTGAGCAGTTTTTGCAGTGTATTGGTGTGTAGTGTTTATTACGTGTCAAAGTAACATCCACATTAATGCCAGGACCCAAGGTGTCCCAGCAGAACATTGCATTGTAACAACATAATCAGTGTTATTTACTTCATTTATGGGTAGTTATTGTTATGCCTGATCAGCACATACATATTGTATAAACTGTAGGTATATTAACATGAGAGCATCACAGCATACATGTGGGTATTTTCACAGAATATTTGCAAATTTGCAAATACGGCAAATTAGATGGAAAACTGTGGTTACTGTAACCAGAATGATAAACTACTATGACATCAACAGGACATAAATCTGCAACAACTGCAAGGATCAGTTCATGGTTTAAGTCATTTCCTGAATTACAATGCCTCAAAATCATTATTCCAGCTAAGTGAATGTGTACATGTTTCAGTATTTATACAGTTTCAACTCCAACAAGTTCCCTGTTAATGTCAGTAAAGCTTAGTCAGTGCCTCAGTTCAAAAGGCCTTTAAAAATGTACCTTCACAGACAGGCATTTGTATAATATTTTATGTATTTTCTAATACTGTATTGTCTTCTTTTGATGTGTAATTGTTTCTTTTTAATGTTTTCCACCTTATATCTCCAGTTTTAAAATGTGCAGATGAAATAAAGTTTATTTAAATTATTATTATTACTTTTATATTATTATATTTCATTATTTTATGTTTTATTTTAGGACTTTGCAAGCTGTTAATCTATTTTGTCTTGTTTTGTTACAATAACTCAATTAAATGTGGGGTTACAAGTTGAAAAATTCAATTATATTGATTTAGATGTACCTTTGAGGTTGCAAACATAAGCCACTGAGTTTTGTTGACATTATAACGTTGGTAACTACACCAACTTAATAATGTGTGTAACTTAAACTGAAATTTCTCTGTTGATTAATAATTAAGTTGCAATAAAATATGTAAATTGGCTTGATAACTTCATTTTTCTCCACCTTCAGTTCAGGTTTTCAAACATAAAAACTTGTATTCATGCTTCTAATTACTCGGTAAATGTAAATTTAAAGTACAACTAATTGTAGAAGAAAATCTCATTCCTCCAACTTAACATAAGTCATTGGCTGAGCATAATTTTATCAGAAGTTGACATGACTAAAAAAAATAATGCTAACCGTTATTATAATTTATAGTAACAGTAATTATTATTATTATCATTATGTTTTATTTTAGTGGAGCCTAAACTTCCAATATTCAGCAGGTTGTTTAAAAACATGCTTATATAAATAAAGCTGATTTAATTTCAACTGATTTTAATTTAAAAACATGCTCAGTCAGCCAGATGGTGTTATGGAAACTGTGATTTAGCAGTATTTTCTGACATATTATACACAAAGCAACTGATGATTACTGAAACAAAAGGCAGAGTAATTATAGGCTTATTGCAGCCTTGTGATTCTTCTGATTTCACAATCCGGTTCTGCTATAAACAAAGCCTGAACAAGCCAAGAACCATTATGACTAATTCAATTTATCTTTTTAAATCTTCCTCTGCCTTCTTTTTTCCTTCTCCTCCTTTTCAGATTTAAGGCTCAAAAGAATTAGTAAACACATTGTTGTTTCTGATGAACATGACACACAGACTCACACATAAAGATATGATATTCTCGGTAAAGTTGCGTGAGGAGGCCCTGCGGAGGGCGGACCTGTTCTCGGCTGCGGTGACTCACCGCGTCGTCTGGTTTCGTGTTGTAATCAAGGTGTGGTCGGGCCTCATACAGGTGCACGGAGAGGTGATCTGGCACAAGGAGTCATGGTGGAATGAGAGACCAGATAAGTGAAAGCAGAAACAATGTGAGCATATGAGGAGGTGGAAAATAAAAGCACTTCAAACCTGTTGTATTATGTGCAGTAAAACACCTACAAATCCATTTTTTATTCACTCAAATGACCAATCTGTGACATTTCCACTTGTTAAAAATGAATCAGGATCCTGTAAAATGCATAAAAGCATCAGGATATGTGATAAAGGAATAAGTAAACTTCACTGCACTGTTAATCCCCCACAGTATCCAACAATAGAGGCTGGCCTCTGTCAGTGTGGATTGTGCAGGGTGGGGTCGGGGTGACGGAGGCGGAGTCTGCGCAGAGGTGACGCTCCTTTTACTCATTTTTTGTTCAGAGGACTGTCGGGCAGCAGCAGCAGAAGGGGGAGAGAGTGGAGTGGAGTGAGGAGAAACACACTCAAGTGTCCTGTACCGAAGAAGAATACTAAAAAAAACCACACTGACCTGGAATAATCTAAAAAGAATCTGTTCGTTTCGACAGGTAAGATTCACCAATTGTACCTTTTCCGACAGTTTTTTAGTGCTCTTAAACTGCCCTCAGTGTCTACGCTGTTGTTGTTGTTTTTCATTCTTTTGTGCGTAAAGCAGTTTGCTCCCTGCTTTCCACTTAAACGCGGATGCTTGATGTTTATTTGGTTTGGCGTGTTTTTCTTGTTTTGTCTACCTGTGCGCAAATTCAGCTTTGTGTTTGAATTCATTTCCGCATGCCCGAAACTGGCCGCTGATGTCTGTCTGCTGATACGGAGCTCACAGCGAACTGTCCGCGCTCCAAAAGTTTGCTCTGTGTTTTAGACTGAAGTTTTTCTCACCGTCCAAAGTGTCAGAGAGCTCATTTAGTCAGATCATAACGACGTTCGGTGCCAGTATCGATCATTTAACTTGACGTCACTTGTCAAATGAGTGTCACTGGAAGTTTGTGCGCTTCGTTTGTGTGCGTAAGAGGGAGGCAGGTGAAGAGAAACGGGGCTAGGAAGGCTGGGAATAACGTCATTTTGTAAGACAGGAGGAAAGATCCTGCTCTTGAATTCAGGAAAGACGAAAAAAAAACGGTTTCACCATTTGTATCAGAATTATTACAGATAAACTTAATCTCATGGACAGCAGAGAACACTGGCTGTAAAACAACAAAGCATGTATTGTTCTAACTTTTTACCAGCTCATCAATAGAAAACTATTTATGAACCTATAATTAACTGATTGTTTAAGTCAAGTATTACTGGTGTATTTTGCCCAATCAATATATCAGTTAGCCATTACTTTTCCCAGTATATCTCAGATAGACCACTATTAGCATATATGTTGTAGTTTTAAATGAATATATTGGAGTTAAAACTGCTTGAGGTCATTTTAAAATCACAAAGCTTGTCCAGCAGATCGGCTCCAACTCCATAGTTTACAACACCATCAGCAGTGTCTGCAGTACATGTAGCAGAGCCTGTGGTAGTGCGGAGTCAGAGAGCTGTCTTCCTGTTGAGGTACTCATTTGTGAAAGACAGTGCTAAAAGAATAATAAACAATGACCCCCATCATTTTCATTTCTAAATATACATATCCTTGCATACCTTTATAAAAAATAATATGGGGTGATTATATCCATATCTAAATTTTTTACTTCCTCGAAGTAAAAAAATTGCTATCAGCATCAGCCCCAAAAAATCCAGTATCAGTTGAGCTCTAATTTTTACCATACTTGTTTTTTTAGTCCTCAATATGTTTAATATCTTTGTATTTAGGACTGTTGGTTGGACTAAAAATTAAATTTAATACCTTATCCCCTTTTTGGAAACTAAGCACTCAGTTGTCTGGCATCTCACAAGCCAATAATCAGTCCAGAAAATAAACATCACAATAACTGATCACAAAAATAGCCATTTGTTGCGTCCCCAAGTTAAGATAAATGAGCTCAAGCAACAGTAAGTATTACAGTGAGCTATCTGTGCATCAAGGGGTTAAGGTTTGTGTTCCTGCATGTTAGAAATGTTTGACAGTGGTGATGTGTAGGTGTTACTATGACTCCCGTCCACACCCACTGCTTAAATGTTCGGTAGTGATGTTTCCAGGTGTTGCCAAATTTTCTGTGATGTCATTACCTTGGCAGATGTTGCTTAGGATCCGCTGGAGCACAAATTTCTTTCATTTAATTTCACGAGTAAATCCACTAAATTCAGCATCCAGTTTAAATTACTTCTATCTCATCTGCTTTTTTGTTTGTCCTCCATGACCAGCTTTTAATGCCTTTTTTAAAGTAGAAGGTCGAGTTTGAAGGTAAAGCGAGCTTTTCTCTCTTGGACCAATAAACACTGAATCACACTACCTATTGTTCTCGGGTTTGAATTATCAGCATGCAGCACAAAGCGCCGAGAACAGCGCCAAACAAGTCCATGGGATCCAGCTTGTTTGTAGACTAAAGCGTCCAGCTGAGGTTGCTGAATGTCTGTCAGGTCAGATCGGACAAGGTGCCGCTACTTTGTGCCAGTCTGGTCTTTTTCTGAGCTCGTCCCGTGTCATGAAGCAGGGCAGCGGCAGACAGCACCGTGTTTGGAAAGCTGTTCCCGTCTGCCCTCAGGGAAGAGGGTGGATGGGTGGGTGGGACGGCAGCGGTGGTGGCGGTGGTGGTGGGGATGACTTACTGTAGATTTCACGGCTACAGCTGTGGTGGCACGGTGATAATCTCCCCCCTCCTGCTTAATTCCCTGATACTGTCCTACATTAGCAGAGCAAGAGGCCAGGAGATCCTTCAGTTTATAAATAGGTCCACACTTTTCAAAAGGGGATTACTGTCTAACCTCTTGGTTTTAATTTTTTTTTCCCTGCGGATTCACTGTCTCGGCTCACCTCTGTCTCTGTGCAGTGGTGCCTGACTGAGTAGTTTCCAGTGGGGCGGTTCGGTTTCAGCCGCACGTCGACTGTCCTGCACTGTGTTTGCGTTATCACCCTGCCTTTGTGCTTTACCGTTCCCATGGAGAAGGGGAAACGCAGGGAGATAAGGTTTCCCCGTCAGCCACGACAGGGGTCTTTGTGGGCTGAAGTAAAGTGGTGTGACAGCATCAAGACCTTCATGGGTTTAACCTGCTGAGACTTAAGAGGAAATCTTCTTCGGACAATGCTGTGGTCAAGTGTAAAGCAGATTAATTCAACCCTGCAGCCTCCAGACACCCAGGGCTTCATGCACCTTCATTATTATTATCTTTAACAAGCGAGAAAATTGAAGTTTTTAGCTTTAAGCGAGGACATTAAACCAAGGAAGAACAATTAGTGAAGGGGCTAATTCAGTTTAAGCAAAGGAATTTCAGTTTCTTTATTTAGGATGAATGCGGTTATTAAATAATTGGCAGCATCGGACGAAACGGATTTCTGCTGTCAGCAACAAAATCTAAAATCAGAAGCTTCGCGAACAGCACAGTGGTATAATGCTGAGCAAGTAAACTGGCACTACCCAGCTGAACTCTACCCATGACAGTCCTCGAGGTTAATTATTTACCTCCAGCAGTTCTCTTACTCGGATCAGACAAGGGCAAGAAAATGGCCCTTACTTAAAATGTCAAAGACCTAATGGCTGTTTCTCCCCATCACTCGCGCTTTAAAAGCCTGGCGGACCATTTCAAGTCAGCTCTTCAAATCAAAGCTGTCGAAAAACACCCACACATCAGTCCAACAGCATGCTGGAAATAGCTGAATCCCACTGTTTTCTTCGTGAATACATTACCATTGATAATTTTTTCATTACTGACAACCCGGCAATGAGGGAGTGAACCAGATTCCAGCGCTGACTCAAAAGACAAAGTTTTCACAGTTGGATGATTTGGCTGAGTCGTGCTTCTCAGCACAGCGACTTCGATGAGTCCATGCGGTGTCTTGAGTTTTTCTCTTCACCTCCTCCCTGTCCCTTAATTACACTTCTATGAGGAAAAGTGAGGACAGCAAGGGTGTGGTTGAAATGGAGCTCAAATCCGCAGAGAAGCTTGACTTGTTAGATAAGCGACACAAATAACATCTAGTTGTTGCATTTGCAGAGTTAAAATCTCATGCTGCTGCTTTTTTAAGTTTTCTTCTTTTGTTCACTGCTTTTCAAGGATGTGCCTCTTGGGTTGTGAGAGTTGTGCAACCCTGGCGACTGTGAATGCTGGATAAACTGAAGAAAACCCCCAGTGTTGTAGACAATCAAGGCTGTCCTTCCCTTTTTCGTTTCTTCTTTATCCTTGAAAGTTGACATTTTGGAGGTTTTTGTATCTGGCAGTGCAACAAATAACATGACGTAGTTGTCAGAATGAGCCAGTTTTGATGCGTCTGCATACAGATGAACAAACTGTGAATCTGAACTTGTCAGAGGAACTTGCTGTGTTCTTTAGGGTCCCCTCAGACTTTTGCCCTGCTCTCCCTCCCGCTCCCTCATGCCTCTAATCTCCCTGAAAAATTAATCGTCTGTCACATCGCCTCAGTGCTCAGGCGCACACTGATGCATGGCGGTGGCAGCTCGAGGAGAAACCTCCCCATCAGGCCTTTAAAACGGGTTTTTGGATGTAGCTTTGGCCACCAAACTTGGCTGGCATACACACTGAGCCATCTTGATGCGCTTCAGCCTTTTCGGGTTGTATTCAGTCGGAGGGACACTTGAGACCGGTTTCCTTTTCACTGTGACAGCAGTCAATGGGACAATGCTGCTACTCTTTTCCTCTCTACCCCAAACAAAGTAACACAGATGCTCTCTGTGCTATCAGAGACTTAGTTCATCCTCTTCCTTCCTAACATCGGCCAAACAACATGGAGGGGGGACATATCCGTCTTCTTTGTGGTCCACAGTCAAAATCGCTGCACTAAAAGCACTTTCTTAAACCAGAAGCTGAGAAGCTGCCCATCAAATGTTTGAATATTTTATCTTTATGATGCATTGTTTTCCTGATACAGAAGAAACTCTGTAGAAATACTTATCTGATTTGTAATGCACTGCTTTGTGAACTTTGTTTCACTTCAGGCCTTGCAAGTGAGTGTTTATCACCACCCGGGGTACACCCCCACTTTCTTTTTTTTTTTTTTTACTCATTCCCTCCTTCTTTATCAGTTATGTGTAATCTGACTCTGGTCTGCACTCAGGCACCTCCTCTGAGACTGCTCACATTTCCTTTGATTCACAGCGAGATCCCACAGGGAGCAAACAGCCACACACCAGTTTACAGCCACTGTACCGCATCCACTGGCCTAATTTAACTCATTAAAGGAGCTGCAGTGAACTTCTACTGGCAGATCAGGCGACATTAGCTATTCTGCTGCTTATTTTATTCATTGGCAACGTTGTTGGGAAATGCTTCCAGATCATCCGAGGAGAAGCAGTGCTGACAAATTTAGTCTGTGTGTTGCACAAGTGCGCACCAGTAATATGTAATTTGCTGTTTGGTTCTCTGTGGGCTCTTGGTATGGTGACGTTGCCGTGGTCTGGATTTTATCAGCTGCCTGCTACAGACAATTGACAGATGCTCTCTCTCAAGAAGTTTCTGCTTTTGCAAAATGCGGCCTTGATGTGAGACCTTCCAGTAGTTTGTCACCGGGATTTCACGTCAGCAGTGTGTGTGAGCGTAAAACTTCCCTTAATGAACTTCCCCTCTCTGACCAGACGGCCCCAGCAGTGTTGGTGAGTCAGATAATGTTGACCATCGCTTCCTGTCACCCACCGCAATAAATCCATTAGCTGTGCACCACTTCACATCCTCTCTTATTGATTTATAGCAAATAGCTATCCAGTTTAGCCCTGCTGCCACCATTACAGTGCCATAGCAGCTATTGTTGTACAAGGAGGAGATGGGAGACATGTGGTTTGGAGACCAGGAGAGGATGTGTTAAGCTGCATTGCCCTTTGGGATGGCTGAACCCCAAATATGTGCAGAAAGGATGCAGAGATGTCTAGACTCAGCTGGCTGAAGCTGCCATTTATACTGCGTCAGGAGGATTTGGGCTTCATGCGTGCAGTGTGTGTTAAAGTCATCTGGGAAATGGTTCATAGTAAGATGAGTGTGGGTTGCATGTCAGGGGACATACATGAGACAGGGTGTGTGTGTGTGCAGTGGTAGTGGGGGGGCGGCTGGCCTATATGTCAAATAGTTTATCTTGCCAGATGGTGCAGGAGGCTTTACAGATGTGTGCTGCTGACATAATCTGCTTTATTTGCTTGTCAGCCTAAACATAACATTAGCAAGCCTGTTAGAAATCATATATACACCAGAGGAGGTTAAGTTACGACACTCTCATGAGCAGGAAAACATGCGATTTACAATTGCGTGTTTGCTTTTTTTGCCCCAAGTCATGTGAGAAGATTGGTATTGCTGTCGTGCTTTAACGATAAATATGAAGCTGCTGCCAGATACAGTTAGCTTAGTTTCGTGTGTAAACGACAGATTTATGTGCAGGGCTATTAACATATAATTTATACGTTTCAGAGATGCCGGAAGGTGATATTTTTGTATTTCGACAGACTAAGGCTTGCTGTTTCCTTTTCTGTCCAGACCTTTATGCTAAGCTAAGGGAACTGGCAGCTGGCTCTGTCTTCATATTTGATGCACTTAAGTGTCAGAGAGTGGTATCAGCTTCCTCTTGTAACTCCATGCAAGAAGACAAATAAACACATTTCCCCCAAATTGTCAAACTACTCCTTTAAACGTGACTCTAACAGCTTCATATTCTCAAGTAGGCATGTAGAAGACTAACGGAGCGAACAGCAAATGCCCCAACAAAATATTATTTACACCCTGGCCTGCCACACAGGCATGTGGCTAAATAACAAATCACTACGAACACTGTAAAGTATGTTAGGAGCCACTTGAATACGGCTGGAATATGACCAGAGTTCATCTCCAGCCCCCCTGGGCCTCTTCCCTGACCTGATTCATTCCTGCTGTGATACAAAGAAGAGCTTAGGCCAGCCAAGTCCAAATCTGGCCTGCTGGAATGTTTTTCTTTACTACGCTCCGTTTGCAGCTGCAAAACTTATTAATTATAGTGAGGACACTGAAGAGAATTAAACAGTGGATTCCCCTCAAGCTATTAGATGCTTTACACTCTCTGCCACCACACCCTTATTGAGAACCTGTCACTGCTCAGGAGACACTCCCTGTCCGACATGCATGTGGGGGAGGCAGGATTGTGAGTATGTTCCTATTATTGAGAACAGAGTTACTCATCCTTTTGTCACAGTCACCATGTCCTCATCTGGTACTTTCAGCAAGTCATTATTTGTGAGTCAAGTTTAGAAAGCTTTCATTTGAGAATAGTGGAAATACATGGCCTTTTTTTAGCTTCAAGATTTACACTTGGACACAAGACAGCACTGAATATACAATGTTAGTGTGGAATGTCACACCAGCGTTTCAGCGCCGGGCGCTCAACAGTATCCATCTCTGCTTTTCTGTTGCAACTCGCTCACTGGCAGCGTTCACTGACACGCATTCCTGCTTTTACTGTGCAAGTTTTTTTTTTGGTAAAGCCTCCTGAAGTCATCCGCTAGGGCTGTTGCTTAACAAGATAGTGGGAGGTGACGGGTGTGAAATTTGTTTTTTTCCTGAAGTATGGCTCCCATGTTACTCTGAGTGGCCGAGTGGGCGGACAAGCGGTGTTGCTAAATGTGATGACGGAGCAAGGTACAGTGAGAGTCAAAGGTGCATCACTCATTAACTGGAAGGGAGCAAAGTCCAGTGAGAATCACACAAAACAACCAACAGCTTTTTGTTGGCACTGAAAAATGTGGGAGATCATCAGATAAGCCTTGATCGTCACATGTAATATGCAAAAAGTTGTCACACACAAATTTCTTTTCTTGGACCACAGTTATGAACTTTGTGATAAAGAGAGAAAAGAAAGAAATAATGACCCAAACCCAAGAGGGAACAGCAGTTATCAACAAACAAGTGCCCATAGCTTCAGACATGAGATGGGTCAGCAGATAAAACCCCCACAGTACAGTGCAGACTTTCAGTTACCTAGGCGATAGGCCGGGCGTGTCACAGCATTGCAACAGTTGGCTGAACCCGCTGCCTCGCCCAGGAAAACAAAGACTACACAAACACTGTTCCTGATTTGCAGAGAACAGGAAGGTTCTGTGTGGACATGGCATACATGGAGGCTTTCTGTTTGAAACAAAAGTCATATGGGCTCATTTTATATCAGTTGTGTAGGTGCCTTTAGCATTGGAGCAATAAAATGGTTTGGAAAGGTTGTGTTGTTCTCGTTGCAATATTGATTAATAAACAGATAGTCAGTAGTCGCTTATCATCTTGACAGACGAACTTGCGTCTCATGCTTGCGTCTGAAAAGAAGCCACACCTTTTAGCAAGAAAGCTGAGAACGCACAGTGATTTGCAAGCATAGTTGTGTGAGTCAGTGCATTATCTCTGAGGTAGCATGTAGCTGCAAGCACAGACAGTCCTGTGAGGCCTCGTCCTGCAGGATCTCATGCCAGACTCACTCCAGATGAAACTCACTGAGCTGCTGCTGCTGCTTGCGAAGGTGAAAGGGGGAGAAAGCTACATGTTGGAACCTTACAAGAATATCTGGTTCAGTTGAAAGGGCTTTGAACATCTGAATGACAACAAGAGAGAAAACATGCAACGTACAAATTGTAAGTGAAAACAAAGCCCCTAGCACAAGCTACAGTAAAGCACACACATGATTGCAAACACACAGTGTGAATTCAGAGGGGAGAAAAGAGTGGGCTGGGTCGGCTGAGGGACTCAAACACATCTTTATGCAAAGCCAGAGGGCAAAAAAGATGAGGGAGTGGCACCTTTGCTAGTACATCATGTACAGCCCCAGCGTTAAGGCAGAGAGACAAAGCAGCGCGTCTTTGTGCAAATTGTAACTCTATAACCCATCGATCAACTTTGATTACAGTATTTTTTATCACGTTGTGGAGTTGTGTGAGGATGATTGTTCCATGGATTTGAATGTAAGCGCAGGTGAAGGTGGTAATTTAAGGGTTTCGGCAGCTCGGCATTGTGTCTTTTAGCCGCAACTTGTTTTACTAGTAGTACAGATGGAAGATACCCATAGTAGTTGCTTATTAAATGGAATCACATTGTAAGCAGCTGTCATACAAAAGTATTTTTGTTCCTTATGTGTTGAAACTTTTGTTTGTACCACGCCATGTGGAGAGACCCTCCCTCAACCCTCCAACACACAGCTCTCATACCTCCAATGCATCTGCAAAACTCACACACAGTGTCCTCAGCAGTCAAACATCTGAAAACACTTGCGACCAGCACAGTGTATGCATTGTACTATCGGTCATAATGTCACACGCAGTGGCAGGCAGCTATTACAAATGCAGATTTTTCTGCGATGAAGAAAATTTCAACAGTGAATCACATCCAGGCTGCAGAAATGCAGAGATGGAAAACATCCATCACGTGTTCTGACAGTTGGGGTCCTACTTTGGATCTGTGAAGCCTCTTCTGAGAGTAATCTGTTTTTCATGTTTGGTGTTTGTTTCAGGGTGAAGACACAAGTATTAAATGATATTTGACACATAGTCTCTCATTGTTCTGGCAGCAGGCAGTGTGCCTTTGCTCAATCTTTGGTACGATCTTTCAAAAAAGTGTACAACCCACATTTTACAAATGTAACAATTAGCAACCAGCACAGTTGTGTAGTTAAAAAAGTTTCCAGATTACAAAAAAGATTACTTAAAGAGACTCACAAGGCTCAGAAGTGTTGCAGGAGCTAACTAGTTGTATCCAAAACAACAAATAAAAGTTAATTTAGTGTGTAAGTTTAGGTTCATGTGTGACGGGGAGTGTCTTCTGTGCACAAAACACACTCAACCACTGGAATCAAAACCTGACAAGCAGGTTCTTTGCTGCGTTATATCAGCAGCAAGCTGCTCCCACGGCTGCATGGGTGGAGGCCTGGGGTGAAAGGTCACTCAGGCTGCTTGGAATTTCTGACTTACAGCTGTCTCTCCGCTCACTTGCACTCACACATTGCTGCTTGTGCCGCACTGCGTCGTCATTTTCAGGTCAGGGTGCGCGGCTGTTGGAAGGGAGTCCAGTTTGTGAGCCGTTATACTCAGGTGGCTTTTTAAAAAACTAGTAAGGTAGTGGAGAGCTCGCCAGAATATTTAGTGAGTCATGAAAAGGTGGGGTCTTGTTTGTAAATGCATCATCATTGTTTGCGGCTGAAGAAGTGTTTCCTGACTTTGGCTTTCTCTGTGTATTTTAGGTTTGCTCCATCATTGTTGCTTTAATAACAGGACACAAGGATGGCAATGCAAAGTAAGTTTTGTTTTTGATCCTTTTTATGTATTTCACTTGCAAATTTTAGATTTTGTTTTTTAGTAATGCAGTGACTTTCTGCTGATTGCGTTTGTGCTTTTTCTAGATTTAATATCTATCTGTATCACATCCTGCTAAAAGGATGTGTTTAACATTTAGATCATGACCTTTCTAACTTCCAAGTATTGTTTTCATGCATTTGTACTGACGTTACTTCCCTAATACAAATGATAACTAACGGTTCCTTTTATAAAAGAGTTCCTATATTTGGTGTAGAAGTAAAACACTGGGTGGCAAAACTAACAAAAAGTCTATTATTTGTAAGTATTTGAATGAAGAATAATTGCAATGGGATAACCAACTAAATTTTCTCTGCTCTTTTTACAAAATGTTTAATGAATCTGTTACTTTAACGCACTTGAAACACTCCTGTCTGTCTGGCAGTGGGTGATATGGACAGCAGTACGGTGAAGGTGGCAGAGTGGCAGCAGACGATGTACAGCCACGACTCGGGCATTCAGTCCGGAGCCACCACAGTCAGGGATGACGACAGCGACTACACCACCTCCAAGCACTTCACCATGACCACCACCGTCACAAGCACAGAGCCTGGTAAGACGAAACAAGGGGCAACATGCTGTAACTTTGGCCTAATTACATGTAGGTTGCTTTATCACCATTGTGTTACTTCTTAACAGACCTGGATTCTCAGTACGCGCTGACCAGAGCCCAGCGGGTTCGGGCCGCAATGTTCCCAGAGACGCTGGAGGGAGGAACCACCATCCTTTCGACTCAGACGGACCCGTCCCAGATGACTAACGTCCAGCGGCTGGCCGAGCCCTCGCAGATGCTCAAGACAGCCATCATCCATCTGATCAACTACCAGGATGATGCTGAGCTGGCCACACGTGCTGTTCCTGAGCTCACCAAGCTGCTCAATGATGAAGACCAGGTGATGAACACAAAGACACAAACACAAGCCACGTTTTTGAAGAATTGCATTGGAAAAGGTCATGGGTAAAATTTTAAAAAATATAGTTTTTTGGTGAGCTGTGTCATACTCTGGGCAACATGAAAAATGGCCAATAACAGCTGACATGAAAGAATAATTACAACGTGCAAACACTGCAATGTGTAACACGATCTGCAGTTCAGCGAAGTTCATCGAAAAAGTCCATGACATTCGGTTGAATTAGAGTCAGTCATGATGTCAAGGTTACACCAAACACACAGAATTTTTATTTTTTACAGAAAATGATAAACTTTTGCCTAATTTGACACGTAGGCGAATGAAACATGTAGAATAAAGTTTTTATTTTGTTTTTTTCGTCTTCAAGGTTTCTTGAGCACACAACCAGTTTTGTTTCTGGTGTAACATAGCCTTTTCTCATTCTGATGACACTACACAGCCTGGTTTATTCATCCAAAGCAGTTAATGGTTTTTTTTTTGTTTTTTTTAAAAAACTAACATTTTTCAACAAATGCGCTTTCAATTTGCCCGACGTTTATATGGAAACACGACTACAGGGAGAAAGTCTGACATTATCACTGAATTTAGGGAAAATTTGCCTGAATTGGATTGGACATATCTGGGAAACATAGTTACTTGTCTTATTTTGAGAATTGTACAAAAACAGCAATATCACCATGGTGTGCACTAACAGCTGGCTAGCTTAGCCACTGTATCTCTGAGACTAGAATTGGCTAACCTAGCTCTTTCCAAATATACATTATCAGCCTGCCAACAAGCCAGAAGTTTACTCATTAAAATGATTCTAGTATGTCCAAAAAATACATACAAATATTGTAAAAGTGAAGCGTATAACAACTGACTTCACTCACTGTTATGCTAAGCTATGCTAAACACTGCTAGCAGTACCTTAGTATTGACTGTACATATCTAAGAGTGGTAGCAATTGTTTTTTGGAACTGTAAATTAAATGTTCTTACAAAAACTGGAACTATTCCTTTCATCAACAATGGATTTGATTTGAAGTCCTTAAGCTACTCAGATTTGTTCCTTATACTTGATTCAAGGCTTTATACTATATAGTTGGTCAATTTGAAACTATTACTATCAATTTATGCTAACAAGTGGCTGCAGGCCTACATGTGTTCCATTTACAACAAAGACGAGGAAGGCACTTTTAATCTCATTATCGCCGCTAAAAATGAATTCCCTTCCTCCGTGCCTCATCAGGTGGTGGTCAGCAAGGCAGCACAGATCGTCAACCAGCTCACTCGTAAGGAGGCGTCACGGCGTGCACTGATGCAGTCCCCTCAGATGGTGGCGGCGGTGGTGCGAGCCATGCAGAACACGGGCGACATGGAGACGGCAAGGGCCACAGCCAGCATCCTCCACAACCTATCCCACCAGAGAGAGGGTCTGCTCTCCATCTTCAAGTCCGGAGGAATCCCCGCTCTAGTCCGGATGCTCAGGTACTTATGTCACAGTGTAATTCATGTCTCTTTTATTCTGGTTTACATATAAAAGGGCATCTTATCTTAAAACACTAACATTGTTATAGGAGAGCAGCTCAAGATTGCATCAAATCTTTGTTGAAACATGCCACAGACAATGTAAGGTCATGTTGAGGTATTTCACAGTTCAGCTACCTTTAGCTCATTTGAAGAAGGAAACACAACAGACTGACGTTTAATGGATATAACAGGAGAAAGACATCAGCACTACTTTCAAAGACAATATTGTAAAGCAGCCAGAACACCTGCTGGAAAGCTTGATTGTTCCTCCCACTTTCAGTTCAGTTCAGGCACTGTCTTGGGAGTAATCTGGAAAATGTGGGAACTCAGATTCTATTAGAACTAAATGAAACAAGATTAAATTCAATTCAATTAAAAAGTAAACAGAAAAGAATATTTAAAACACCACTTAAAATGTCTTCAGTGATTGTATCTAACAGTGAGCACTTCCAGTAGTGGATCTTTTTTATTTAGCACTGTGTTTTTTTGCTTCTGTGGCCTCATTTTTTGAAGCAGTATAAAGTTCTGCACCTCTATGGAAACAGAATGAAAAAGAATGCAAAACTGTCTTCTGTGTGGTGTGCCACAGTTATATTACCACAAACCAAAAAAAGACAAAACAAAAAATGCATTGCTTTGATTATTCATTTTACAAAAAAATATGTTTTTCAATGTGGCCACAGGTGTTACCAACACTAGAAAAAACAGTGGCTTTATTTTCTATAGATATTTTCCTGCTTACTTTTTAATTGGTATATTTGCCTGTCTCCTGTCTGCCGTGTTTAAACACAGCCTGCAGTTCATCCTAGTCCATCAAAAAAGTCTCAGATTTTTTGCCACAAGGCTGTTGGTTTTGTTTGAGTCAGTCTTGACTTCACAGTTTCACCAAAAAGCTCAGAATTTTTGAATGAGACATGAAGAATAAAGTGATTTTTGATGAGATCTCAATTTTAAGCTTAGGTTTGGTTAGGGTTTCTTTCAAAGACATGCCAAGTCACAGATGACTAGTGGAAGGATTTTCAGTCAATTCAAAATCCATCAAGTTACATTTTTGTTTTGTCTCCATATGTGTCTCCTATATTCTGTGTAAGCACTGCCTGCAGTTCAGCTGTGAAAACCCCTGAATTTTTGTCATGTGATTGTTGATCACAGCTGAGTCACTAATAGCTTCACAGTTGCGCGGAGTGTTTTGCTCTATACAGAATCTTGTTCCTACAAACAGTTTATGTTTGGCAAATTTTAAACTGATTAATGTAGAAAAAAGTAATTTTAATGAAAAGTCTGATTTTAATCTAACCATTGGAAAGCCTGAAAGTTTCTTGTTCTGAGAAGTGGTCTAATATCAGTGATTTTTAAAGAAATAGCATGTTTTTCGAACCCCTTAGCGGGTCAGTGGTTAGAGAATGTATGTTTCATGACTTTATGACATACATTAAACACATCTGTTTCTCTTTCTCAGCTCCCCCATGGAGTCTGTGCTCTTCTACGCCATCACCACGCTCCACAACCTGCTGCTGCACCAGGAGGGAGCTAAGATGGCTGTGCGTCTGGCTGACGGACTGCAGAGGATGGTTCCCCTGCTGAAGAAGAGCAACCCCAAGTTCCTGGCCATCACCACAGACTGTCTTCAGCTGCTGTCATATGGAAACCAGGAGAGCAAGGTGTGTGTGAGAGACTGTCAGTTTGTGCAACTGCATGTAATAAAATGGCTGGTACACTTCACAGCAGCCAAGTGCTGCAATTGGAGGACGTTGGCGTGCTTGTGTGTGCATGTGTTTTGTTTTGGGTGTGGCATGTGAACAGATTTGTTCAGGTGCTGGCACAGCAAGGGTATGGGTGTGGTTATTGTTGAGAGTAGTAAAATGAATCAGGATTAACAGCAGTTAATCTCCCTGGACAGGTCACGGCTTTGTTAGCATTGTGCATTGTGAGTGAAAGTTATTTTCCCATTGAATAGCAGCACAAAATCACACAGTCTTTCTTTAACAGCTGATCATCCTTGCCAACGGGGGTCCTGAGGGTCTTGTTCAAATCATGAGAAACAACAACTATGAGAAGCTGCTGTGGACCACAAGCCGTGTGCTCAAGGTCCTCTCTGTGTGTCCCAGCAACAAACCCGCCATTGTAGAGGCCGGTATGTATGTTTTCTGTGTCAGTGCACACCTGTGTGCACAAGGCAGTCATACAGGTGTGTCAGCGTTTTGTTACCTGACCTGTGATCTGTGTCTCGGTGGCAGTGCTTTTTATGAGATGTTGCTGAGAGCTGAGTGATTTTCCGTTTCTGTTCCCTGCAGGTGGGATGCAAGCTCTGGGTAAACACCTCACAGGCTCCAGCCAGCGTCTGATGCAGAACTGCCTGTGGACGCTGAGGAACCTGTCTGATGCTGCCACCAAGCAGGTCCACATTCACTGCTTACATTTCCTCCCTTCCTCTCCAACATCATAAATAATTCCCCACATGATTAACTTATGAGAAATCGATCTTCTTGCAGGAGGGTATGGACAGCCTGCTGCAGGTGCTGGTGACTCTGCTCAGCTCAGATGACCTCAACATGCTCACTTGCGCCACCGGCATCCTGTCAAACCTCACGTGCAACAATGCCCACAATAAAACTCTGGTCACCCAAAGCAACGGAGTCGAGGCGCTGATCCACGCCATACTGCGCGCCGGGGAGAAGGAAGATGTGACCGAACCCGCTGTTTGCGCTCTTCGCCACCTGACCTCTCGCCACCAGCAGGCCGAGGTGGCGCAGAACGCAGTGAGGAGACACTACGGCATCCCCGCCATCGTCAAGCTGCTCAACCAGCCCTACTACTGGCCTGTCGTCAAGGTAGACAGACGGAGGGAGGGATGAGGGATGGCTCAGATTGGGGGGAAAGCATGCTCCTGCTGAAATGTGATGGCTTAAGGAAGATTGGGGGGAGAGCTTTGTGGGTGAGGAGGAGGATTTTTTGCTACCAATGATGGGAAAAAAGCTATAGATATATTACTACTAATCTTTTTAATTTGTTTACATGCTTGTTTCCTATCTACTCTGTGTAAACACAGCCTCCAGCTCAATCTAGTTCATCCAAAAAGTCCCTGAATATTTGTCCCATGACTGTTGGTGGTAGTTACACCACAATTTTTATTTTTTTTACAGAATTTAGTTACTGGAAATGATACATTTGTGCAGAATTTTTGAATGAATAAAGTGATTTTGATGAAATATCATGATTTCAAGCTTTGCCAAGTCCCAGATGAGTAGTGCAACGACTGTCGGAAACTTCACAATCTGAGAGTTCTTTCTGTTTTTAATTTTTTGCTTTGATAAATTATGTCATTTTGCTGTTTTATGTTTTTGTTTTTTGTTTTTTTTTTTAAAAAAAAGATAATATCCCTCCCAAACCCACTGGTGGGTTAAGAGTGTTTGAGAGTGTAAAGATAAAGACTGGGGACTGGACAGATGGACAAAGAAGAGGGTGGGTAGGGCAGAGGGCCAGAGGTTCTGTCACCCTAAAAGAGCATGAAAAGCTCATGACAGAAGGGACAGTACGTTTTACTAGATCAGGCTTCAGAGAACAAATAAACAGCAAGTTGTATTTCTAATGGAAACTACAGCTTGAGTTTGTGTGTGGTTGTCATTTTACTTGCCGATCAATATCAGAACTGTATCATGACAGTATCTTTGCCTCCTGAAGGCTGTGGTCGGCTTGATCCGTAACTTGGCGCTGTGCCCAGAGAACCAGGCCCCTCTGAGGGATGCAGGAGCGATTCCCCGCCTGGTCAACCTGCTGCTCAAAGCCCACCAGGACGCCCAGAAACACGACTCATCCAAACAGCAGGCGTACCAGGTACATGATGGGCTACTGTCAACAGATGTTCAAGGGAAGTGTGGAGATTGGTAGTATTCCTATGGAATAACATTTATCTTGATTCATATTCAGGATGGAGTGAGGATGGAGGAGATTGTTGAGGGCTGCACAGGAGCTCTGCACATCCTGGCCAGAGATCCCGTCAACAGAGCAGAGATCGCCAACCTTCAGACCATTCCTCTGTTCGTCCAGGTAACACACACCATCACATTTTGATATTTAACCCTTATGTTGTTGGGGTTTTTTTTACTCAGTTTCTTCCTTTTTTTTTCCTGCAGCTGCTCTACTCTCCAGTGGACAACGTGAAGCGCGTGGCAGCAGGCGTCCTGTGTGAGCTGGCCCTGGACAAACCGTCAGCCGAGCTCATCGACCAAGAGGGCGCGTCAGCTCCACTGATGGAGCTGCTGCACTCCAACAACGAGGGCATTGGTAGGACACTGAGATAATGCACTGCGATTAGCTTACCGTAAAGTAGCATTTAGTCATAGGTGGAAAGCAACAAAGTCAATTTACTCAAGTGCTGTACTTGCTGTAAGTGCAGCTTCCACATCCTTACATTGAACATGACTATGTCATTTTTATGAGTTGGTATACTTTTGCTCCACAACTTTCAGAATGACATATTGCAGCCTACATTTGAAGATGATCACAATGTGCTCACATGATGGGGCCCAACTTTATGGTTTGAATGTCCTTTGTAGGTAGTTAAACTGCCCAAAATATTGAAAATACTTGGGGCAAGCTAAATATTTAGCTGGAGGCACTCTTCAAGTTACTTTAGAATTATAGTGAGTGTATTTAATTACACTTTCTTTGCTTTTAGATTTTTTTTTTATCTCACTGATATTTTTTGCCCTGTTTCCAGTCTTTAAGTGAAGCTGTCTTCTTATCTCACCTCAAAATGTTAAATTGTTCCTTTAACTTAGGTCCAATTGAAGTTTTCAAAATATCTTTTTAAGCTAATTTTAGCATTCCTTGCCTAAATCATCAGACCTAGCTGCTAATAAGTGTCTCCATTTCTTACATTTATGGTGAACATAGAATAAGATAAGGCATATTAACCCACACAAGCAGAAGTATTTGCCTATAAGTATTTGGACAGTTACAAAATGTCTCTAGCTGTTAGTGGTTCCAGTGTTAATTCATGCACAAAGTACCTAAGAGTTGATCGAGAGTTGGTATCTAGATGCTCTTGCATAGTCGGACCGTTCTCCGTATCGCTGTGGCAGCACTGGAGAATGATCTGACTGCACCACACTATCATTCTGCTATAAGAGGGAAAACTCTGGCTTGTTTGTATTCTTTTAAACTACAGCTGAATACTTTTGGGGAAAATATACTACTTGCAGGTTTTGTGAGAGATATTGTGACTTGATTTGCAATGTTACTTTTTAAAACTTCTGTTAGTTATGTTAAAAACATGGTGTAGCTTTCACACCATCAAGAGTGTGACTATTATGATGGATTCTTAAAATGATTGACACGACAGTTTAAACTCTGACTCAGACATGCTGTAAAATTTACAAGGTGTGGCTGTACAATAATGACACTGGGCTTATATCAGTGGAAACACATACCTGTGCTTGTCTGAACTACGTACAATACACCAATCAACGGGAACGCAAAAACAACCCCTGACAGTTTCAATTTGCTCAAATTGAATAAAACGGAATCATTCTATAGCCACAGCTTGTGCACTCTAAATTACAGCCTTTGGGATTCGCTAATTGTGTTGTTTCTGATAGCAGCTTAAATTTGAAATCGATGAACTGAGCCCAGGATGCAGTGATGGTGTCCCTATAATATTGTGCCAGGGGGGACTTTGACGTCATTAAAATGGCTAATTTTTTAAAAGAACCAAGCAGGAATGCCTTATTTGCATGATTCAAATCTTCAGCAAAACCTGTTATTTTTGGTATTGTAGGCTGTTACGTTATTATTTTCAATAGCAAAGGGGATTTAGCAAACAGTAGCATGCAGATAGTGGAAGGTGAGGATATGCTGTTATACATATAGTCTACATGTGTACGTGAGTCAGACTGCCTTTTAGAATGAGGTGGAGCTTTTCCTAATATAAGAAAAGGAGACCTTGCAAGTGAAGAAAAAGATAACAAGGCTGAAAAAAGACAGATATTAAAGGTTGAAATAAACAGTTTTGTGGACTAGCAGAAAATCTCTCGCATTGTAGAGAAAACCTCCAGGATGTAGGCACATGTGTCTTTGTCAACATGGAGCCTTCATGACCAAAACCTCAGAAGATTGAACCTCAAAAACAAAAAAAACAAGGCTGTAGCTCGGAAAAAAATACAGAAATAAACTGGTAGTTCTATAGACTGATGACACAAAAAGCTGCAGCAAAGACCAGGGAAGATACAAAGCATCTGCTGATGGTTGTGGGTTGAAAACTTCAGGCCATCACTGAGTGCAATGAATTTTAATTCAAATGACTTTGTTTGGGCGCCCTGATAGCCTAATGGTTATGTTGCGTGACCCAAGTACAGAGGCGTAGCGGCAATCCCGGGTTCGACTCCGACCTCGGGCGTTTACCGCATGTCCTTCCCTACTCTCTCCCGTTTCCGATTCTATCCACTGTCCTATCTAATAAAGGCACAAAAGGCCAAAAATAAATCTTTAAAAAAAAGACTTTGTTTGACTTCTTGAACCAAATTACTTTTAGATCCCTGAACTTTGGGCTCTGTGTGTTAAAAGGGCTGCGTGTCCCACACAGTTATTTCTAAACCTGAAACCCCAAAACATTAAATTTCAAATGTGGCACTGGAATGTCTCATTTTATTTTAAATTAGGTCTAAAGAACAAAAAATATGTAGCTGTCCAGATGCCTCCTGTAGGGTCTGGGCTGTATGTAACACCAGATATTATGCTTTTAAAGCTTTGTAGTTACTGCTGACACTGACGGGGTTCATACTGTATATTTTAACTACCTGACCTTTAAAACTTAAATCTCTGGAGGTTTCTTGTGCAATCCACAGTCAATACATCTGCACAATGCAGCGTTACTGAAAGACTTTTTTATTGTACGTCGCTGAATGTTTGCTGATTCTTTGCCCGTCAGCTACCTACGCTGCAGCCGTGCTCTTCCGCATCTCTGAGGACAAAAACTCCGACTACAAGAAGCGAGTGTCCGTGGAGCTCACACACTCTCTGTTCAAACACGACCCGGCTGCCTGGGAGATGGTAAGTTTGTGGCACCCTCTGCTGCCAGCACATCACAACCGAACTTTCATGTAGATTCACAGATGTCTTTATTTGCTCCAACTCTTTGAGTTTTAGATCAAAACACATCCCAGCACTGTTCCAGAGTGCAGATTGCAGTTTTAACGCACATTATCTGATGATAGGAGACTGCTGTTTCATTATGTAATTTTAAGTAATACCATAGATGCTATTTATACGCGTTCTATATAAAAGTGTTGATTTTTCTGACCTCTGTCCTCCTGTGACCTCCCTGCAGGCCCACAACACTGTCCCCATGGAGGGACCTTATGCAGATGGTGAGTAACTGTGGCTGAAATGTGCACATGCAGCACATTCCTCAGCAGCGGGTCACTCCACCACAGGGAGCAACCACAGCATTAACGTGTTAGCAGGTGTCCTCTCTGCTGCTGCCTACAAATTCTGTGTACTTCCATCATTTAGTAGCTTTAGGGGTTTCTGGCTAAAGGAAATACATGGTTACCTATTGTTAACCCTGTGAACCCCAAGCAGTTTCTGTGCATTGTTTCTCCTGGTCACATTTTCACTCACTGTCGGCCCATTTTTCATTGGAGTATGAAGGGTTGCACCTTTTATGGAAACAGCACAATCGTGGTTAGAAGCAACACTAACTAGTTAGGATGTCGTAAATCATAAAAAAGAAACAATGAAAGCTGAATTTCTTTTATTTTTTTTAACAAAAATGGAAAGTGCCCACAGTTGTTGCCAATACTGGAAAAAATGTTGACTTTCCGTATTATAGATGTTTTATTACTTCAATTTTAACATTGGTTTCCACACTTGTCTACTCTCTGCTCTGTGTGAACACTGCCTGCAGTTCAGCCGAGTTCAGCCAAAGAGTCCCTGAATTTTTTCCATGTGACTGTTGGTCAGAGCAGAGTCAGTCCAGACTTCAAGGTTATGTTGAAGAACACATAACTTTTAGTTTTTAACAGAATTTACTTAGAGTGAAGAATACATTTTCACCAAATTTTCAAATGACGTGTAGAATAGAAGGATTTTGAATGAATATCACAATTTTAAGCTTTGGTTTGTTTTAGTTTCCTAACGGAGCAGCACGTCACAAATGATTAGTTCAAGGACCACTGAAAAGTTTAAATCTGACAATTGTTTCTGTTTTTACAGTTTCCTGCTCTGATAAAAGGAGTCATTTTGGCATTTTTTTTAAGATAGCATGCTTTTCAAACCCACCAGCAAGTTTGGGGTTCAAAGGGTTAATACATTAATGAATATTGAAATAAATATAAATAGATTTCAATAGAAGCTCAAGCAGCACACCGTTGGTTTAAAAGGACTTCTAATGTTATTTCGTAATGTCTTTCAAATGAATCACAAACTAGACTCTTTTCCTTCAGCCTCCTTCAGATCTGTGTTCTTTGTTTTTGTACATTTTGTCTTCTGCTCTTTTTTTTTTTTATCACGGAGCAAGTTACATGGCACCAACATTTCATTGTATCCAACTGCATGTAATGAAATACTTTCTAAGCTTTCATTTTTTCTTGCAGACACATAATTTCCTATTCATCACTGTCAAGTTGATGTCTAAAAGGTTTTGTCTAAATCAGGCTCCTTCCTGGTGTTTCCTTATCTGTGGTTGTATCTTTTCCCTAATCACTGTCCTTTCCTTCACATCCCTTTTCTTCCTTTTATGGCCGTGGTATTTTCTGTTTCCGAGCAGTGAGACTAACAAAAAAAGAATCAGCTGCTCTTCTCTCTGTGATCAGTTTTCCTAAAATGAACTGAAGGATTTCCACTTTTTCTGTGGTCACTTTAATGACAATAGCAGTAAATAAGTGACAGTAAATGACATGTGGTTTGTTGACTCCAAGGGAAAAATCAAATGTTGTAATCTGTTGCAGAGCTAGACGCTGGTTTCCAAGGCTACGCAGGATATCCAGGTGACATGGTCATGGACGGCATGGATGGAAATATGATGCATGATGATTACCCAGCCAGCATGGCCTACGACAGACAAGCTTACCCTGAGCCTTATTAAAGGTCAGTACTGTCAAAGATTTAAGATATTAAAACTCAGAAACTCGGCACAGATCTGCCCCATCATGACTTTAACCCTTTGACTGTCACTGCTGTTTAGTTAAAATGCTGTTTTCAGCTTTATTCAACAAGTGTACATCAGATGCACAACAACAGTTAATATGTAAATGTAAATATGACATATGACATTAGTAAACATGATTAAATAGATTAAGGAGGTGAAAGATTCATGGATGATAAAAAGTAACAAGAAAATAAAGTTTAAAAATAGATTTTTCAGCTTGCAGGTTGGTAAAAATAAAAATGGAAATTAATCTGTTCTTTCCAAAAAGATGCATTTAGCTTTTATTATCTTTTATAAAATTAGGACGTGAGCCTACATCATGCAAGACAAAACATAAAGAAGACAGGGAATTGAAAAAAAATATTATTAAGAGCGTGTTCTTGACATTTGTTATTTGTGTCGTCTTGGTAACGAGTCATGTCTTTGAAGCTGAAGTGGTTGGTAACATTAGTGGTATGGAAAATGTAATTCAAATTTTAAAATTGAATTTTTTTTTTTTAAAGAATTGTAGTTTTCATTTCTGCAGAACAGATCATGAGTTACTGTATTTACAGTCACATAAACAGATGATAAAAATTTTACAGGACTCACATTAAAACTAATGACTTGAGATGATATTTTTGTGATTTTATGATACCATAATGCACTCTTAATCTTTAGCAAAACCTAATTTAAATCGTTCTATGTATTTATATATCGTGTTGCTGCCTGTCTTGGCCATGACGCTCTTCTGTTTTTCTTAAAAGAGATTCTTAATCTTCGTGACACTTCCCCTGGTTAAATAAAGGTGAAGTAATTAAAAGGTGCATTTCTTTGACATTAATGGGACGTTAGTATCTTTAGCAATTAATTCTGTTAAAATTTGCCTCCAGGTGTAATTTTTCTTTAATTTCCTTATCACATATATTATGTATGTGACACTATACACACACACACATATATATACACATTTATATTGATAACATTTACAAGTTTGCCTAATTGTACATCTCAAATGATTCCGACCCTCGTCCGATTGGTCCGATTGGTCTAGTCAAGTGTGTGACATCACCCTTTTCCAATTAAAGTCCCACCCACTTCAAAGCCACCAGAAAAGTGCAAACATTAAAAGCAAATGTTTAAATCTCTTCAGTAAAATAACCAAAACTGAGTGCTGGCAAACAAATTTGTCCATGTTTGAGTGCATCAGCAGATATTTTCACGTCATGTCATGTTAATGTTAAATTAAATAACTGTCAGCTCTGTGGATTCTGTTCTCATATAATTTTGTCTTTCCATGCTGTCCCAGAGCAGAAAGAGAAGTTGGAGGCGGCTGAGCAGCTGAAGTTGGATGAAGCAGGACAAAAAAGAAGAAAACGTGACGATCGGAGGAGATTTTTTTCCCCTCTGCTCTCCACCTGATGTAAAATATACAGTTATTACCGAGTATGGGACTCATAATCTTAACAGGGCTCAACTTTTGTTTTCTAGCATAATTTTGCTGATTATAATGATGACAGTGACGATGCTCGTAGGTTTCTCTTAGAGAGCCTTCTCAGAGTGTGTGCATGTGTATGAGTATGTGTGTTTACGCTTTCGGGTGGGTATTCTATGCCAAAGAGATTTTATTTTGTGACGATAATCATGTAGCTTCCTTTTTTGTTTTATAAGAAAAAGAAATAAAAAAAGAGAGTAAAAGTTGAAAACACTGCCAGAGGTGGCTCAACGTGCACGGTGCACCTATTCACCGCTCCGCTTAACGCCTTTGTAACAGACACTACTGTCGTTGCTGTAGTTTTGACACTATATTCTGTCAGCTTTCTCCTGCTGTGACCCCAGAGTCAGTGCTGAGCTGGTTAACACTTCTTCCTTGTGGCACTAATTCAGTTGGAGCGAACAAATGGGGAGAGGTGGAGGTCTTTGAGAAGCAGCGTACGGCTGCTCCCCGCTCTTCTGTAATCAGCTGATGTGTATTATGATTGATACAGCTGTTCGTTTTTTATGAGTTGTTTCTCATCTTTTATAAGTTATTTACTGGGGAAGGTGACCCACTATTACCAGATTATTAAAATAGATGTCTTTTTTGATTTTAACCCAGATTTAAAAGAGAACGTTTTACGTGGCTGTAGTAAGAAAGAGAACAACAACGTGGGTGAGATTTGTCTGATTCATTAGTCCACAAATGAGAGGATTCAGTCGGGGATCGCCCTACAGCTGGAGCAAACTACTGACAGGGAAATTTGTCTTTCTACTTAATAAGAGTTTTTACTGAAATTTTGTTTAATAAAAATAAAGGATATATTAAACATGTTATAGTGTCTGTGTTTAGTGAGTTACAAATCAGATAATTGTAATTGCTCTGGCAGCTGCTGCACCTGTAGTCAGTGTTTGTTGTTTGAAATCCAACATTTTTATGGTCGTTAGATGTACACACATACAAAACAAACAACAGTACCTCATCCATCCAGTGTATTTCCTCATTAATTAGAAAAATATTCAATCATTTTGCTTGTTTGAATGCCTCCCCTTAACAGCACTTCAGTTTTTTAGCCTTTAGTAAAGCAGAGTTATTAAAGGGATTAATTATGTTACAGTAAATTTATGCTAAATTCATAAATTTGTACTGCTTCAAAATTGGCACTCTTACTCTTATTTAAAGGTGCAGTGTGAAGAATTTAGCAGCATCTAGTGGTGAGGTAGCAGATTGCAGCCAACTAAACACCCCTCGCTTCATCCATCCCTGTCCACATCCATCCATTATCTACACACCACTTATTCCTCACTAGGGTCGCGGGGGGGCTGGAGCCTATCCCAGCCAACTTGGACGAAGGCAGGGGACACCCTGGACAGGTCGCCAGCCTATCACAGGGCTACACATAGAGACAGACAAACAAGCACACTCTCATTCACACCTACGGACAATTTAGAATAATCAATTAACCTCAGCATGTTTTTGGACTGTGGAGTACCCGGAAGAGGAAGCCAGAGTACCCGGTGAAAACCCACACATGCACAGGGAGAACATGCAAACTCCACACAGAAAGATCCCAGGCGTCCTCCATTTCTGGACAGAAAAGCTTCCATTTGATAAGCTGAGTAGACATTTATGGATGGAAGACCCACAGTTGATCTCAAGTTTTAGGACGACACAGTATGTCATGCTTATGGCTGAATAAAAAGTAAAATACTAAAAATGTCACTGGTCAGTCGTGTAGTTATCACCTGTGTGAAAACGCTGAAAGTGAGTCAAATGGAATCACAATTTAAACCCAGAAAACCTTATTCACTTGCTTATTTTTTGTCTATATCATATATTATTTCTAATTGATTTAGGCTGTATACTTATTTGGTATAAAAAAAAACAATGAAAGTCATGTTTTGCTTCATATTATATGAAAGCTTGTTGCCCTGTGTTTATTATTATACATGTGGAGCTCAGTGGAATAAGTCCTTGCAGGAGAACATCTCACCTACAACAAGTACAATTCACAGCTTTGTCTGTAAGCTTTAGCCGGTTTACCTTTTATATTTTCCGCCTGGGCTACACCTTGTTTTGTGGAGCAACTTTGACCCAGTGGGCTGCTGATATTTTCAACCCACACAAGAAAAAAGGAGTTTTTACTGCACAGCTGCTGCTCCACTGATTCTCTGTGACACCCGGCAAACGTGTTCAGAGCTGGGAGCTGATTTTTTTTTTCTAAAGCCGCTAAAAAGAAGCAAGCAAAAAGATTGTGTGGTGCACTTTTAGAAGTAGAAAAGCCTTGAGGAACTTTTTGGAGTTTTTCACCATCGAACTTTTTGAGTACTAAATGGTACCTTGATGAACTTCTCAGAAAGGTTCTTCATGATCTGTTTTGTGGGATTTAGAGTTGCATTTTGAGCTCTTTATCATTATTATTATTTTACATACACCAATCAGCTACAACTTAATGACCACTGACAGGTGAAGTGAATAACATTGATCATATTGGTACTATGTGCTGTTCTGCTGGAAAACCTTGGATTTTAACATCCATGTTGATGAAACTTAGACACCCAAATAAACATTGTCCCACAACAAGCACACTCCCTCATGTAAATGGAAATCCCAAATGTCACTGGTCTAACCCTGCAGGAAAATGCACCCCACCACATGGAAAAAAACATCAAACAATCAGGAACATGTTGAGGAACATGACAACAGTCCAACATGTTGATCTGACCTCCAAACTTCCTACACCCCATTGTGATCAAGCATCAACAGGATGCAGTGGAACAAGTTGGATTGACAGAGGCCCCACTGCACAAGCCAGAGTACCCAAAGGATCCACTGCCAACGTCCTGGTTCCAGACCCCATAGGACACCCTGAGAGGTCCTCTTGTCCATGCCCAATGGTTCAGAGCATTTTAGACCACATAAGGTGGACCAACCCAACATTAGGCAAGTGGTCATAATGTTATGCCTGATCAGTGTGTATTATGTATATTTTTAACCACAGGAAAAAACACAATATTGCAGATGTTCATATAAAATGGAAAGATTTTCTTCACATTTCAACAATGGGTGACCTTGCCAAGAACCATTTTCACACAAGTCTATTGGGCAAAAAAGTCAGGCAAGACCCCAATTTTATCCAAATATACAAAAGCAGTCTCTAAAACATGTGATTATATCTCCAGTTTTGTTCAGAAGAGCTCCATGACTTCATGCCAGAAAAACTGTAACCTAAAATAATAATAACCACTTGAAATAATGAATTCTCTTTAATATGCTTTAAAAAGACAATCAAGTCCTTCCTTCATTCTCCAGGCCCAGCAGAATACCTAAGGATTCTGTATTATATGTAATTACTGAAATGTTTTAAAAATCGTTTTATATTGGACTAAAATTAGGTTACTGGCTCCTCAAGCAGCCTTGTCTCTGTTTAAAGTTCCTCCAGGAAACCCACAAGCAAGCAAAGTTCGTTCATCATCTCCAGAGTTCCTTGAGGTCCTCCTGGTTCTATGACAGTGTGGATTCCTCTCAAGAGTATCACGGTTCTCAGGCAAGCAAATGTGTCAGTTGTATCTACAGCTGACAATGTACTTTTATTTACGAAGGCGGTTGATTTTATTCCATGATAACTCTGGAAATCATAGTGCTTCTCAGATCCAAATTACAAGGCAGTCAAATTAAATACACTGTCGCCTTCAGAGAGAACAGTCACATCAGTAAAGATAATGTTAAAAAATAGACATTGTGGATTTAAAGCACCAACAATCAGAGTTATTTACGTCAATTGCTACTATATTTTCATTTTTTACCCTTCAGAAAACTGGACTTACCAATTTTGTGAATAACATTTGATCATTAAGAGGCTGAACTCTCATCACATCCTTGAAATATTCAAAATCTATAAGGTGGAGATTTTGAGGTCGTGGAACACAATGACAGCCTCCTAAACATCAACATTTATCTGATTAAAAACAGAACAGCCCAAACTCGTATTTCAGCAGGTCATAAATCAAATAATTCTCTGCTTTTGCATAGCAACCAAGTGGTTTTATTCTGCTTCCCCATCATCACTGTCACCATGTACACATATCAACACTTTAATTAAAATAATTTCAATGGGCAGTCGAAACAGACACCTCATGCAGACACAATACACACTATTCTAATCAAGGTGAGAGGTAAGAAAACAGAGGACGCAGAAGAACCGGTAACGTGGAGATTATTGCTTTGAACTTGGAGCCGCCCTCCTCTTTGTAGGATAAGTATGAAAGTGTGAGATGCTTGACAACATTTTGAGCATTTTTCCATTTGTTCAACATGTCTGCACATTCAGTCTCTCTCTAGTCTAGTGTTTAATAGAAGCATCAGAGAAACACCATAGTCTCCATTTGTTGAGTGAAGAAGTCATCAGAGGTTGAAACTACTTGTTGTGCTGTTGAGGCATCAGAGCCTTTGTCGAAATCTTAAAACATCAGAATTAGCCTTTTAACACCTTCATGTACATGTAGTATTCCAAAAATCTAAAAAATTTCACATTTCACACAAGTCAATTTGCAACTAGACTTGACTCATTCTGCTCAATCTGCTCTCTAACATATTTTTAAAAAGGTGTTTTTGGGGAACGTATCTCCAGGTCTTTGTCGTTTGAACCTTCCTCTCTGTTCAGGCTCAGAAACCCTCTGAGTTTCTCACTGCAGTAGAGCTGGAAAATCCCTCTTCTGTCTGTGTCCAACAATATTTAGATCACATTATCAAACATGTGCATGGACTGCATGATGTTCTCATCCTGGATGGAGGAACAAAGGCACAACAATAGTTATTATCCCAGTAGCTGTGAATGTGCAGTTCAAGTGTAGCTGAGATATTTGGACTTCAAATTACCTTTTGACACGTCTCCAGGAACTCATCAATGGTGACCACTCCATCGTTGTTTCTGTCCATTTTCTAGAAAAATGCAACACATAATCAAATATAACTCAAGGAGAAACTTAAAGCTGTCCTGTGTTTTCTCAGAAACTAATATTTCTATGTTTACATGTAGTTTTTTCTCTCTTGTGTGCTTTGTTGAGGCTTTACAAAGCCAAACCCTTAGTTTGTACTTCACATGTAGTTGGGGTTAAAGGCTTCACCAAATGTTGCCAAATGTCTAATTTTTGTCATCTGACCACAGAACTTTCCTCCAGAAGGTCCTTTCTTTGTCCATGTGATCAACAGCAAACTTCAGTCGAGCCTTAAGTCTGTGCTTCTATGTAAATAGCGATGTAAAACATGCTTGACTGTTGACACTGACACCAGTGTTCCAGCAGCTTCTAATTCATTGCCATCCTGCTTTTTGGTGATTCTTGGTTGACTCTTGACCATCCTGACCAACTGTCTGTTGGCAGCAGGTGACAGTTTCTCCTGATTGTGGCTGTGACACAACTGTATCGTGCACGTCTTCACTTAGTTCTTGTGTTGCAAATACATGGGCCAGACATGGCCATCGAACAGGCCGGGGGGGTCTGGCACCGTGTAGTTCCTAGAACTACTTGCACTGTTGATTTTGGGATCTGTAGCTGCTTTGAAAGCTCAAGTCAATGGTTTGCTCCTCTGACTTTCCCATTGAGTCTGATGAGTCTATCAAATGGGCCCTAATTAAATCAGCTCAGATGAGTCAGCAGCTGTAGTCAATCGTAATCACTCACGAGAAAATGACAGGTCATGTCTCTAAGAAAATTTATTAACACAATTTTCTACATCACCAAGACTGATAATTCAAGCTGCTGTATGTATTTTTTGTGACCCAGTAGATTTTGTCATATTTTTTTTCAGACTTAAAATAAATCTATGAAAAAATCCAAAATGCATGATTGTTTTTTTTTTTTTTTTTATTACAGAAAATTCAGAGTTATAGAAGTCATTGGAAGCTCAATACTGCCATAATATAAATGGTCTTTTTAACTGTATGTAAACTTTTGTTCTCGACTGTATTTTTTTAGGCTACCGCTACTAACTAGACATGAGTAGAACAGCTCAAAATTTGCAACAGGAACATTTACTGCATTATCATATAATGTGCCTCTTTGTAACCAGAAGGTAAAAACAAATTGGCAATCTGCTCACAAAAACACCAACAAACACTTAAAAGTGCTTCTAGTTGACAAAATCCCCAGGGTCTATCTGCATTAAGTAGCCCAAGTAATATGCAGTGGTTTACGTCTTTAGTTTCAGCAAATGCAGAGTAGAACAGGCCCATCTGCTGGTTAAAAGCTGGGAGTTTCTGACCACAGAAAAGACACACAGGCACTGGTACATGTGCACAGGCATTTACCACAATACATAGTCCTCCCAGTGGTATTACAATGTTAAACCGACCTACATGTAAAGGTAACATGCCAAGATATGCAGCAATGTGTCAACAAAAGGCTCTTTCACACCTCATTTGGTGCAGATTCTTCAGTTTGGACCAAAAAATACAGGCATAAAAACTCCTCTGGACCTTGGTCCAACAAAATGATGTGGTGTTGGTCCAAAACAAACTAAGTCATGGTTTGGATTGTTCCAAGTGTGAAAACGTTTTCTGGATGGCTACACCGAAAAAATGAGCTGCAGTAGGACATGAGGAGAGGAGGAGCCCACGATTGTTAAAGAAATGAAAGTCATAACAATGGCAAGACTTTCTACGTTAGCAGAGCAGGAGAAAGCAATGCCTCCCGAAGATGAAGAAACTCCAGCAACAGTATACAAAGGTGAGTGGTGAATCGACCAATGGCAGAGAGCAACGTGGAAAGCATACAACAGCACTGGTCTACAAACCATCCATCCATCCATCATCTATACAGGCGAAGCCAGGGGACACCCTGGACAGGCCGCCAGTCTATCGCAGAGACATAGAGACAGACAACCAAGCACACTCACATTCACACCTACTGACAATTTAGAATAATCAATCAACCTCAGCATTTTTTTGGACTGTGGGAGGAAGCCGGGGAACTGGGTGAAAACCCACGCTGCACAAGGAGAACATGCAAACTCCACACAGAAAGATCCCAGGCGTCCTAACCAGGACGCGAACCGGGGATCTTCTAGCTGTGAGGCAACGTGCAGCCCGTCTACAAATCAATCGATGTGAAGTTTAGGGAAGGCAACGTAGATGATGATGACAAGTATGTCATGTAAAGTTCTTTAATGCATAACTGCAAAGGGAAACTGGGTTAGATGTACATAATGTAGCAACAATATGAAGCTTGTTTTGACTTTTACGTGTGATAACCAACTTAAGACAGAAGAAGAAAACCTGGATCTGAGCAACAGTGTATTGAAAACACTTGAAAAACTGGCTTAGCAGCTGTTTTGTGGCGAAGTTAATGCACATATTTGTTAGAGCTACAATAAATGATAAAGTGTTACTTTCATCTGTCTCAAAGAAAACTTCCCACTGGCACCTTTAAGTAAACAGTTCTGTCTGTTGTTATGCAAAACAGCAGTATATGAAGCACAGTGAACGTGCACATATTTTTGGGATTGATAAAAAATGCCTCAGGTGTTTGAGAAAACACAAAACATGTCTGAATTTTTACAACTGTGTGAAAGAAGGGTTTAAATGTAAAACATATTTTAAGTGAAAGAAATTTTTAAAGTAAAACTATGCAAATGGAGCATTGATGTTTGTGGCTGTGTCCTATTTGACGGAATTAGCTGCAGCTCCACAGTTTGGAAGCACAGCAGTGCCTCGCAGGCAGCTCCAGACATGCAACAGGATTTTTTCATTGAAATAGCTGACTTGAGTTTGATGTTGGAGATGTGGAATGTATTGATGTGATTTACCTGGAAGAAGTTGTCAACATGTTCTTTGGGAGCGCTGTCCCTCATGCAGGGGTAAGTGTACTTCCCCATCATGTCATAGATGGAGTTCATAATATCTGTCATCTCCTGTGTGAAAAACAGGGAGAAAAAGAAAAAAAGGAAACATGAGCTGCCAACATACCACAAGGCAGTTCACACAGACAGCGAGACGTTCAGGTACCTCTCTGGTGATGCAGCCGTCCTTGTTCAGGTCATACAGATTAAAAGCCCAGTTGAGTTTATCGGTGATGGAGCCTCTAAGGATGATGGACAGACTTATGACAAAATCCTACAGAAGGAACAAGAAAACAGAAGCGTGACTGAAATCAGGAAAGGGATATTAACAGTGAGTCAAAAGATAATATTTATTAAACTAATATGTACCACATAGTATTTTAGTGCTGTTCTTGTTTTAGTCTTAAGCCTGAATTCAAACTATCAAAGTGAAATAATTGTAAAAAGTGATGTTATATATGCAACACGAGGGCAAAGCTACAGAGGAAAGCTTTGTGTTGTCTTTGTTCTGTAAAGAAAATGAAGATTAAACAGGAAGAACATTTGTCTGGACGGCAGCAACTGAAGGAAAGTGAGTCTCACCTCAAAGCTGACCGATCCGTTGTTGTGAGTGTCAAAAGCTTCAAACAGGAAATGTGCGTACATACTTGAATCTGGAATAAAGAAAATAAAAGCCTCTGAGTCGTACGTCTCACTCTAACTGTGTGATCAACACGTGAACAAATGATAATTGCCCAAACTGGCCGGAACAGGAAAATATTTAAGACACTAGACATGTAATAATATGACCTGTACATGTTAATGGAGTCAAATAAGAGTTTTGAGTTGTGATGTTCAGACATAATTTTAACGTCTGCCATTATATATCATTTTAAAACAGCAAGAAAACTTTAAAATGTCTCTTTTTTTTGGCATAGCACAGTTAGAATTCCATTAAAAAAAGAGACAAAAAAATCAAACGAAAGCTAAATTTATTTTATTATTTATTTTACAAAAAAATTAAAAAGAGGAAAACTAGAATTCACTTACATAAAATATTAATAATATTTTATATAATAAGTATCAACAGCAATTCTGGGGGAAATGGTGGCTCTATGTAGTATAGATATATTTACTACTTCATTTGTTTCCTTACTGGATTCTTATCTGCTCTGTGTAAACACTGCCTGCAGTTCAGCCCAGTTCAGCCAAAGAGTCCCTGAATTTTTGTTGGGTTTTACAGAATGTGGTAAACAAAAATGATTTGTTTTGGTAGATTTTTAGACAAGACATTTAGAATAAATCACACTTTTAAGCTTTGATTTGTTTTTTCTCCAGAGGGAACCAGATGTCACACATGATACGTTCAAGGACCATCAGAAAAGTGAAAATCCAATATTTTTTCTGTTTCTGCAGTTTCTGGTTCTGCGAAATGCCTGATACATGCCTTACAAATGCAAAGTCGTATGCCCCAGTTGTTAGCACATGCAACAGTTTAAGTGTTAAGGTCAGCTGCAGCACATTAATTGGTGTTATGCAAATATGTGACATGAGGAAGTAGAAAGGTAACAGAAGAATAGCCTGGACTTCTGTTTCTAAGTTCCCAGACCTTTCACATGCACAAAAATCAGCTTTATAACACACTAAAGATGCCATAAAGGGGGTAAAAGAAAGCATAATATAGGCTCTTTAATGATGATATACAATAAACAGGCTTTGAAGTTTATGTCTAAACATCATTTCACAAGTTAGAAATCTTATTTAACCCTGCAGCTCTTTAGTTGACGCAAAAACAAGGATTTCTCTGAGGAGCACAGTTTGAAGCAGAGAACACAAGCTGCAGCACTGACATCATCTGGTGGTGTGTTCGAGAGGAATGAGTCACGATCAGCTATCTCCAGATGTGAACGCACTGAAGATGGAGGAATGAAGTTAAATTAAAAGCATGTGATGAAGGGAGGTGGGCGTGACTGACCTCCCAGGGGGAAGAACTGGGAGTAGATGCTTTTAAACGTCTCCTCATTCACTATGCCACTCGGACACTCCTGCAGAGATCACAAAAATCCAGCATCAACAAAAAAAAAAAACCAACCTTCAAACATAGTTTCTCTCTCACACACAGTAAATGAGGCAAAGATCCAAAGCATTGGACATTCATGCACAGGAATCAATATTTTGCAGGAATCTTTCACTGACATTTTTGAATCCTCTGTAGAGAACCTGCAGCTCTTTCTTGCTGAAGCTGGTTTGTTGTACAAGACGATCGAGGCCCTCTGGTCTGTAACACACTGTGGCCAGTTCACCATCCTCCGTTATACTTTCTACAAGAAGGAATAGAAGGAAAAGAGGAAAAAGTTACAGGAGAGAAAAGAGACTAAAGTGTAAATGCGTTTTATTTGCTCAGTGATTGAATGAATCTGATTGTGTGGTGTGACACTTGCTTTTATCGATTGATGGGCTGGAGCCAGAGCGACAGCAGGGCAGCAGTTTGAGGAAGCGCTGCTTTAGGGTCTTTTTGTTGGGTTTGGATGGAGGATTACCTGGAAAACAACCAATCAGAGCAGAGATTAGAGGCAGATGAAGCGGCCCACGTGGTGAACGGGTAAAACATTGCCCAAACTAGGCTTGAACACTTGTAATCACTTTTCCATGCAACTCAGCACGAGCAAATTAGTTTGCTGACCTGGCTTTGAACCAGCGTGACCCAGCAGGATCAGAGCTATTTGGAGGAAGTCCAGCATGTGAGGGCACAGATGAAATGGCACATGACTGGAGTCTGAGTTGTGAGATACAGAAATCATCCACAGTATGACCTAAATCTGTAACACCACGCAGTCTTAGTTCTCTCAGACATCATTAGAAAATATGTTTTTTAAAATCTTTATTTATTTATTTATTCAGAGGTTCTTTTGGAAGACAACCCAGGGTTTTGTCAAACTCTGGGATTCAGTTTACTGCAGATCCTCATCATCTTATTTCTACTTTTCATTGAAGCTACATGATGTTCCAAAACCAAGACTCTATGTTTTTGGCTGCAACGCTCTATCAGATACAATATTTTTTCGATATAACCTGACACATTTGCCATCTTTGTTAACTTTGTATTTGAATCTAAAGCAAAGTAAGGTGGGCTGTGGTTGCAGTGAGAAGGACAAATGCTCCATGGAGTTCAGTAAAGAGACCAGACAGCCACCGTCATGGTCGGTTGACATTTACAGACACAACAATACAACTTTGTCACTTGACCTTTTAGGGGAACATTCAGGATTCTTTGCCGTCGACCTACAGATATCCTGCTGTCTCTGTCTCTGTGTTTTACTCACAAACGCTTTCATTTGAAAAAACACAAAACTGACACGATTGATTAAGTGATTGATGAACTCAGTTCTCTTCAGTCAGTAATAATTATGAAGCGCATTAACAATATTAACCCTAGAACAATAACATAACAATTAGTAACACCATCACTAACATTGAGTATATTTTACCACATATAATATACCTGATAAAAATACTTCTCATCAAAATATATTAAAGTACAATAATACATGGTAAATTGAAGTACTCTTCTTTTATTTTTTCCTTTATACAACGTCTCATAAAATGATAAAAAGGTATCATGGGAGGACTCTATCAAAAGTCTCTAAAACTTGTGAAAAATTAGGAAATCATTAACAAAAAAATCCTTTAAAAAATAATAATGGAGCTGGGAACTTTTCCGGTCAAGGCACAGTCTCCGTGCATCACTGACAGCTGTGGGAGAGATATATTATATGTACATAAAATATATTTCAACCAAGAAAAAAAAATTACTCTCTCTCACTAATGTCGGGTGAAAATCCCCCAAACACATGTCTGTTGAAAAAAAACAGGGATGGCAGCAGGGAAACACGAATAACTTCTGTGACGTCAACGAGCAGCATGAAGCTACCCAAGGACCCACGCAACTCAGACAAAGGCAACACCATGAAAATCATGTAACCACTCATGGGTGAAAATCACCCAGCACTAGTGTTAAAACATGCATGACGAACCTTCACCCAGTAAATACTGTACATCACACAACCTTAGTTATAAAGACATTTTCTTAGTCATGTTTAACTTCAACCAGAGCCGGCTCGCTCATTAGACAATATAGGCAAATGCTAAGGGCGCTGTGGCCTCCAGGGGGCGCCACAAAATCAGGAAAAATTCATCTTCAATATAATTATATTAAAATTAGTTATTACTATTTACTCTTAAAACGGAAAAGCTCACACTGATTCAAATTTAAAGCAATGCCCAATTAATATTTCTACAAAAAAAAGCTATTCGATTTCTTTTGTAAGCGTATGTATATCGCCAATGGAGGGGGGCGCCATATAAAATCTCACCTAGGATGCCACATTGGGTTGGACCAGCTCTGACCTAAATGAAAAAAGAACAAGAGAAAAACCTTCCACAATAAACCTCACACCACAGACACTGCCCCCTTCTGGTTCCTCTGTAGGGAAGTAAGATCAGCCTTTAACCTCTCATGAGCTCCTTCAAAGAGAATGTTAACTGATGTTCTCGTCTCTGTGAGGTTGACCTCCAAGACTCCTTTGACCTTTTTTTTTACTGTCTTTCCTCGGTGCTTTAATATTGTTGTTTTCTCTAACCTCTACCAGCTGATAACTCTCTGAAAGCTTTAAACTGCCTATAAATCAATTAAAAATCCTGACAGCTTGAGAACCACCTCAACATCTTCATCCAGCCGCTGACTGAAGTAAACAGACCGATGTCCTCCTCGGCAGGAGCAGCAGAGGGGCGAAATCCAAACCTCCCATTCATTCTTCACTTCTCCATCTTTTCCTGCTCAATCCCTTTTGTGTTCTGTTAAAGGGTCTCAGCTGGTTTTGGCTGACGGCATCTTGTTTTACACTCCCTGTAATCCACAACCAGACACAGAAACTTTGTTCTGATGCCAAGAAACCCGAGAACAAGCAGACCGATGATGAAAGGTGCTGGACAAAAGCAGCTATTCTGACATTTTTATTCTATTCGTGCGCTTCTCTCTGTCTTCTGTTTCACTCTGGTTTTGTATCATATCTTTAATTCATGTTATAACCTTTAACTCTTGTAGATCTAACTCACACCTCTGCTTCTGTCAGTCAATCAAGAGCTCTTCTACAAAGCAGAGTTCATGAGTGTCATGACAGCAGCATCCCTGTCCACTCTGAGGTATGAAACCATTGATGATGAGCATCTCCATCAGTTTTATCTTCTTTTAAAAAATTATTCTTGTGAATAATTCCAAAAACTAAAAAATATATGATCATCTGTCCAAAAAGAGCTGAAAGAGCACAAGTATTTGTAGATTTCCGGCCACCAGGAGGCAGCGTTGAGTTACAATCGGATTAAAAAAAAAAAAAAAGTACATCCAGGCAGCTCAAGTGAGCATCATTTGAGACCAAAAAGCACAGACAGAGAAGCCTGCTGGGTGTCTCACCAGCAGAATTAACCCACAGACACCAGACCTCGATGAAAATAAACATCCAGGTGAATGAATGATGATGAAAAAGAGTTTTAACCTGCAAAACTTTGATTCACAGCCACAGAGAAACCTGAACTGAAAATATCTAAAGTGTAGGGGTGGAAAGTAAATGTACTCAAGCACTGTACACTTTTGAGCTACTTTCTGCTACCTTATCCTTCCTCTGTTTTTATATTTCAATGGGAAATATTGTATTTTCTCCCCATTTTACAGCTTTACTTGTTACTTGTTGCATGTAAGATAAAGATTTAACACAGTAGATAACATAAAAAGTGTTTAAAAACAGCACCAATGGTTCAGAGCATTTTAGACCACACAAGGGGGACCAACCCAATATTAGGCAGGTCGTCATAATGTTATGCCTGATCGGTGTATTGTCAGGATCACATTTCAGATGTCTATGAGTTGTAACAGAACCACAGAATAAGGATTATTAGCTCTAAACTTTTCACATCATTTCAGTAAAAGTTCAAATGATTCAACATTTCAACACAAAAGTATTAAAAACACAAACAGATTGGTGCATCAGAACTTTGTTTATGTTTTTTCTGTCTTCCGATAAACATGTTTGGAGAAGTCAGATGTATCTGCTGTATATAAAACTGTATGTACAGTAGTTTAAACCGGCTCCATCTGCAGCAGCTACAACAGGAGCATGTTGCTGACACACTTTTATCTAATTATTTAACTACATCTTGCTGCTAATACTTATCCTCTTTTTCTTTCTTAGACAGGATTTTTCATGCAGTACCTTTACTTTTAATGGAGTATTTCTACATCGCTGTGTTGCTATTTTTACTCAAGTACAGGATCCGAGTGCTTCCTCCACCTCTGCTCACAGTAAAGTTTGGGACAGGTACAGGACTGTGATCAGAACAGTCACTGTTTGTAAGTGTTGCAGATCTGCATTGTACAGTGAGCTTTGGTTGTGATTAATGCAAAATAAACAGGGATTAAAATTGTAGTCAAACACACAGCATCAGTACAGGCTGACACACACAGCGAAAGTCATGTATCAGCTGCAGCAACACAGATTAAATGTTTACTGAAGAGCTTATCAGCAGCCTTTAGTTGCAAAAATGAAATTTTAACGGCTGCTATAAATAAGCATAAATTGTTAATGTGATCTTATTGTGTTAGGACAAACCAGTTATTACTCTTCCTACATTTAGCATCCGTTCAGGTTTTATATCACTCTTTATTTATTGCTTGTTTTCTTTTTATCCTAACAGTCTCATTATTTACACCTTATAGAGTGATTTCTGCAGCTCCCAGGGTGGCAGTTTCCTTTAAATGCACTCAGTATGAACCTCAGTGACAGTGGATACTGAGGATGTATCAATCAAACTATCAAATACAGCAGCTGTGTGACTATGGAAAAACAAACAAAGCTTTAACTGGCTGCTCACACACACAGGCAGCACAGAAACGCCTTGATGCAGGAGACGAAAATTGTTAAAAATAGTGAAATAATGGGAGAAAGTGGCTGTTTTCTTTGTTTGTAGCTGATATTTTTAGATGAGAGAGTGCAGGGTGGTGATATTCTCTGAGTTGCTGAAGAGGCTGCTGTTTGATTTCACTATTTTACACAGAAACTTAACTGAAACAAGACAGAATGTTGTTTCCTAGAGAGAATACAGCTTATAAATGTGCAGCTTCTTCAGGCTGCCCCTATAAGTTCACAAACCTTAAACAGGACCCATGCGGTTCATAATATGAGCGAAAGCAATTGGCGGCATGTTATTAAATATTAAGCAGCCATTTAACTGTACCGAACATGTCGCACAGAGTGATCACTGTTTATCTGCAGGGGTATGCTGATGAACGACGCTCATTCAGCAGTTAATTCAGTTTGTGTTGACGTTTCCAGCAGCCTTTCCTCAGTTTTAGAGACCCTCAGGGTGACTTTGATCGTGCAAATCGATTTGAAGGATTGCAGCCCTCTGGGGCAGATCAATACACTTCTCCCCATCATTATTAACACTTTTAAAGGCTCTTTTATCTACTGCTGCAACTCAGGCTGAAAGTGCTTAAACTGTGGAGGGAGAAGACGAAAAGAAATTTAAAGAGCACTGAAAAAAGGGGGAAGATGGAGCTCACCTTTTCTTCTGGTAAACTTTACAGAAAGTTCTTCTTATAAAGAGTCTATAAGTTTATTACAATTTCAGCAGATGTCAAAGCTAAGTTTGATCACTGAGCTTTTGATGATTCGGATCAGAGAGACACAAGAAAAAAAGGTTGAAAATATTGATTTTGCAAATAAATTGAATCGTTAAGTAGAAGACTGTTGGCTTCAAAAGTTGCAATTCCATGCATAATGAGTGTTTTTTTCTTGGTTTTTCACACAGTGGTTAAACAATTTTTACTTTTTATGCACATTTCTTGTAAAAGCTCCCAAATCTGCAGAGAAAATAGAGAGGGCATGGCCTTCAGAGTGCTATAAAAGACAAAACTCTCTTTCCAAAAGTTCATTTTCCATCCTGACTGTAAGCCAAAAAGATCAGCATAAAGCATGTCAGCAGGGAATAAGTAAAAAAAGGACACATTTGTTATGTATGTGCACTGACAGTCCACTGTGAGGGATTATTATTAATCTATAAAGTAAAAAAAATAGTTCAAGATTGCTTATAACGATTCTAAATTGGTAACTTAAACCAAACACTCTTCCTCCATCTGCATTATTTCACTGGGAGCATTTTGCGTTTACTTTGGTAGGTCATCACAGCTAAAGGAGGGTCACGCAACGCTAAATGAACGTTTGTAAGCTAATGTTGCCGGGGCAACAGCCTATGTGCTTACAATAATCCCTCATAAGGGACAGGATTCAGATTATGGATGTCCATTTTATAAAATCAAAAGCAAATAAAACAAATCACAAGGGCACACTCCCTCATTTAAATTCACTGTAGTCACTCTTTCATTTCTGCTGACATCATGAGCTTCCCAGTGATTGTTACAGAGGTTAGTTTGTTTTACTTCATATACAGCAGCAGAGCCGGACGGGATCAGTGTCTATTATGCAACACTTATCAATCACCTAATCAATTAGCTGATGGACAGAAACTTTATCAGCAACAATTTTGCTTCAGCTTTCATCGATGTTGAAATGAGCTCTGTAGCCATCATTATCATGTCTACATTCTACAAAAATGTCATGAATCAATTGTATTAAACCTTTGTCATGTGAACACAGAAACATACAGAAGAAATAATTCTACATTGTGTGCAAGTGGAGACAAGACAAAAGACAACATTAGTTTGGAAACTAAGAGCAGAAACCCAAATGACCAAAATCAAGGCTGTAAAAACAAGAGATCTGCCGACCAGCACCTCTAAACCTCTAAGTAAAAACGTGACGCCATGTTTGTTTGATCCACACACATACCTCGGTATAAAGACAACAGAAAGTGATGGATTAAGAAATAATCTGAGTAACTCACATATAGGGTGACTCACTACGGATGCCTCATTTTTCACTGAGGGAAAAACATTTGCATTCGATGCAGCTTGTGCACCAGTTTTTTACTGACATGTATTAGATAGAAGTATTTGAAGAATCTCTACAGTCACTGATTAAACCCCTGAAAACTCATCTGTGTGTCAAAGTTACATATTTTGAAGATTTTTCCACAAAAATAATCCCTTCACTACTTAAAATGACTTGGATGTAATTCAAGTTGCTTCCTCTTTACTCTTCCCAACATTTCATTAAATGCAAGGTTGTAAGATATGAAGTCAAATGTACTTATTTAGATAAAGTTTCTTAAGTTTCCAACATCATTTTTGTTGGTTTGCATTCACATAATCATGTTTGTAACTGCATCAACTTCATATTGTGTGTAACTTGAACTCATATTTCTGCATTAGTTAATCTAAATCTATATTTGAGGAGATAACTCAGTGAAAAATGGCTTAACTTAATTTTTCCTCACAATTGGTTCAGATTTTCAAATCCCTTCCTCTATCTTAACATGCCTATACAAATTCAGACAGTTAAGACTTATATTTAAAAATAGCTTTGATTGCAGACAAAAGGCTGATTCCTTCACCTCACTGTAGTTTGTTGGTTGAATACACACCAGTCAGCCACAACATTATGACCACTAACAGGTGAAGTGAATAACATTGATCTTATTGGTACTATGCGGTGTTCTGATGGAAAACCTTGGATTTTGTCATCTGTGTTGATGAGACTTAGACACCCAAATAAACATTGTCCCACAACAAGCACACTCCCTCATACAAATGGAAATCCCAAATGTCACTGGCCTACCCCTGCAGGAAAATACACCCCACCACATGGAAAAAACATCAAACAATCAGGAGCATGTTGAGGAACATGACAATGGCCCAACATGTTGATTTGACCTCCAAACTTCCTACACCCCATTCTGATCAAGTATCAACAGGATGCAGTGGAACAAGTTTGATTGACAGACGCCCCACTGCACAAGCCAGAGTACCCAAAGGATCCACTGCCAACATCCTGGTTCCAGACCCCATAGGACACCCTGAGAGGTCCTCTTGTCCATGTCCAACTGTTCAGAGCATTTTTGAGCACATAAGGGGGACCAACACAATATTAGGCAGGTGGTCATAATGTTATGCCTGATCGGTGTAATTTCATCAGAAGTTGTCCTACCTCAAAAAGGTTTAAGCAAACTGTTACCTTTGTTTTGTTTTTGTTTTTAAGCTCAAACATGATTTTTAGAGTGTAGAATATGCAAATCTGTAAAGTTCTCGCCTCTTTCTCCATCCACAACTCCCATCTCACTGCAGCTCGAGCACACCAGCTCACCTACAACTCTGCACTACACACTGGCAAGTTGTAAAACTGGAGTAATTCAGCCATTCTGATCAAGAATAATGATACAGGAAGTCCCACGCTGCAAGAAGACGGGATTGGTTCTTTAGGTTTGTTACATATGAAAGATGGGAAGTCTGAATCCACGTTTTTAAGAGTGTCATTAGTACACTGCAGTTTCTGCTTTGACTGCTTAGTTTGTGCATCTTCTACATCATATGGACATGCCAACAAATTAGAGGGATCTCTAAAATCCAGATTCTAGTGTAAACTCTCTTTTGTTGGTCACTTAGTTGCACTATAATTTTTCCCAGACTGCTGCACCTGAAAAGAAGCATGAAGAATGAGCTAACAAGAAATAATGTGACACATGACTTTGTCTGGCAACGCAACGTGTTGTTTTCAAACTTTGATTTTTGCCTGGAATAAACAAACAGGATATCACATATTTAATAAAGATTTATTTTAGATTTTGTCATCTTTGGACACAATCAGGCCAACTTTTTTCAGTCTTTATGCTAAGCTAACTAGCTGCTGGCTGTACCTACCAAGCTATGCCTTTAAAAACTATTAAGAAGTGCCTTTCACGGTTGACCTGAACCACAGTCGGCAGTCAGTCAGCGTCACTGTAACATGTGAAGTGTGCTGAACAAAGTGATGACTTGACAAAGATCCAGTGCATCTATAATGCATGAACACACTAGTAAACAACATGAGGTTTTTCTGCCGCTTTACAGTCGGAACAGTTGATTTTTCTATCCATTCATAAAGCTGATAAATGTTTTAAATGCACTTAACCAGCCTTTTTTTTGTCGGTAGCTGGCTCCTTTGCGAAAACACACACGTGTTTGACAGAGTTGAACAGTAAAGACTTGAGTTTTGTGCCTCAGGCTGTGCTCCACTCTTTAATAAACCAGTTTGTTTGTGTCTCCTGAACGCCTGGTGTTCGTGCACCTGTTCTCTGTTTGGTTAACCTGCTGCTGAATGGATATCACACCGACTATTGTGCCATCAACAACTATCAGCAATTAAATAAACCGCCATCTGTATAGCATCCATCCCTCCATCTGTCCACTCCAAATACACCAGTTCAGAAACGCCATGAAAACTTAATGGGAACAACGTTTGACTGCCGCATGTGTGATATTAAAGATGTTATTTTTACACGTTTATTCAGTTATTTTTAAAGGGAAAAACTATTTTGGGAAGTTGTCACGAGAATGACAGCACAGCCTCACTAAGAGAGAGACCGAGTGTGATCTGTAAAGAGGATTGAGGAAAATAAAAAGACACGAGTCTCTCTGATCTCATTAGGCTACAAACACACACACTCTGACAGGTATAAATTTAGGTGACAGGAGAGTCTGTTTTTCCAGTATTTTTTACATTCTTTCTCTTTTTCTCCTCCAGACTAGAGCCGTGCGGTTGCTTGGACTGTATTCACATCGATAGCAGCAAAGCAGAGCACTGACAACGATTAGTATGAATTCTAGTGATAATATCAAGCTGCTCTCACATCTTTGCCAATCAAATTAGCTTTGAAGTGGGATTTTTTTTTTTACTTCATTTGAGTGCATTTGGTCATTTACTGCTTCAGCAAAACTGAGAAACAAAAAACACATGGACATAAAGTCTGCATGTGTTATTTGGGCCCTTTAATTAAAGATTATTTTCATTATATTTCATCACAGTGAGCATAACAAGGTACCAAAGCCCAGGCTGATGTCTTCTGATTGCTCATTTTCTTTGAACAAGAGTTAAAAACTGATATAAAACATAGAAAAATAGCAAATTCCCATTATTCAAAAGCTTTTCTTGCTAAATTATGTAATAATTAGTCGTAATTGTCACTGGTTAACCTTGTGTCCATCAGCTAATTGGTCTATTGATCAATCACACCAGGCTACAGTTACAGCTGTTAGACTACAGAATGACACTCGTGCCATCATTTAACCATTCACTCAATCGCATTTAAATAAATCTGACATCATGTCTTTACGTCCACATCCTGCTTTTCTTACATGGAAACACTATGGTCTTACTGCTCCATAAGGAACTACGGGTGTCTTGAGATTACCATGATATCTTAAAAGAATTAAATATTGATGTCATATTAATAAAACAGATGTGATAATATTGTAAATAATCCAGCACCTCTAACTATCAGCATACATTGGATAAAAACATACAGCACAGTCATGAGTCTCTCACACACTCATATTTTGAGTGTAATTCAATTCATTCACCAATTTATTGCCATAAAAAGAGACAAAACACACATCAGATGAAGTTATTATAGGTTAGATAATCTGGCACTGTGTTTTTTCCTCATATTTTTTCTACAGATGTTGTGGTAATATTATGATCGTGATCATTTCTGGCCACAATAATCAAGTGAAAATCTGTTATCCTGGCAAGGAGTCACTCAAAATCTGCACTGCCTTTTGATTTTATGATCTGTAAGATTTTGTATCTTCCATTTGCAGCCTTCAGGGACATTCAGGACATGGGGATGCAATGCTTTTAGATTTGTCCATATTCTTATTTAAATCAATCAGCAGGCAGCTGATTTTCAAAATAAAGTATCTGAGAGTCTGAAGCAGCAAGAAAATGATGATTCAGTCTGATTCCACCAAACCAGACTTAAGCACCGTGAATAAATGTGACTGAAGATTCAAGCCAGGTCAGCAAACAGCACTCAGTACAATAACATGATGATGACCTTACCTGTGAGCGGGTCATAAGATCTGTCCAACTCTCTGGAGTCTGACAAACTCTGATCCTGACTCCTGGGTTTCATGGTTTTTTTGGTTTGTTTCTTCTCGGTTCTCACCAAAACCGCCGCGCTGCTGAACCTGCAGGATCTCGGGACTTGTGCGCCTCGATTCCTGTTTGCATGTCACTTATCGTCTGCAGAGCATGAATCCGTGTCGGGCTGCGGATAGATGAGCGACAGACGATGGTTGAGGAAAAAGGTCTGCGTAAAGCTGCTCTCTGTGCGTCCCCGCTCTCCTCTTCCTCCAAACTCTCTCCTCCTCCTCCTCCTCCCGCTCAGCAGCTTTACGGGTCAAATGTAACGGCGCTGCTTACTTCACTTTTCTGATTGTCCAAACATTCGTAAAAGTCTCGACTGGCAGCTGGAGCATCATATGTCCGAGCTCGGAGAGGAAGAGCTGAAAGGGAACAGGAGAGGGAGCTGCACCTCTGTGATGGATGAGCTCTCCTTGGCTCCGGACTTTGAGGCTCTTTGATGGGAAGAACTAATACCTGCGGATCAATAGTCCGCCAGCTCCATGTCCTTGAGCTGCCTCACTCATATTTCAGAAGCATCAAGGTCGTGATTAGAGAAAAAAAAGATCATTTGAATTTTAAATCCATAAATACGCACCATAAGCTGGATGGAGACGTGGGAGGCTCCCCCCGGCTGCTTTATGGGATCAACTTTAAGCTTCCAGCAGCTTTGTTTCTCACCAGAAACTTCTGGTGTTAAACCCTCCAACATGTGATACCTGCGAGCCTCTCTGGGACATCATCAAGGGTTTAAAGGTTCACGGTGTAATTCAGAGGGTTTATGATAGAGATTGAATTCTTTATTCGAGGACGTTTTAAAGATCAGTGGCCCAAATCTGCTCCACTTCCACCTGTTTGTGTGGGATGTTGTATTGTTCTGGACGGACTTTACTGTGTTGCAGCATCACACTAAGCTGACAGCGTTGGTTGGTTGTATAGATTCACACACTGTACAAAAAGCCCCAAAACAAAACAAAAGAAAAACTGGAAACCTGGCAGCAAGGGAGCCAGAAAAATACTTGTTGGTTGCACAGATTCACACACTGTAAAAATAAATTTAAAAAAATTAAATAAATCAGTAAAAATGTGGAAAATCTGGCAGCAAGTAACAGCATACTTTTAAAATGGTGGAATAGTGTAATGTTCAAAAACTACAAAAGTGGTGCAAATAACAGCAAAAATCAAAAGAGAAATTCTGTTGGAAAAAAATGAGGAAAATGTAAAAAAATAAATGTAAAAAAACCTGTAAAATTCAAAAACTATAAAGGAGAAAATAACAGCAAATATATACAAAATAATAATAAGAAGTACATTGATATCACTGGTGGGTTGCATAGATTGACACATTGTAAAAAAATAAAAATAAAAACAGCAAAAAAACCCTAAAAATCTAGTAGCAAAAGAGCCAGAAAAATACTTTAAAATAGTGAAATAATGTGATGTTCTAAAGCTACAAATATGGTGTAAATAACAGCAAAGATCTACAAAAAAATGAATTCTGTAAAAAATAAATAAATTAAATTTTAAATTAAAAAAAAAAATCTGGAAAATGTTAAAATCTGGCAGCATGGATGCCAGACAAATTTAACTGTAATGTTAAAAAACTATAGAAGAGAAAATAACATTATAATTACAAAATAATAAAAAAAAAGAAGTGAAATCTGGCAGCAAGGGAACCAGAAACAATAAAAAATATATATAATAAAATGTAAATAAAAATGGTAGAATACTGCAATGTTCAACAATTGCAAAACTGGTGAAAATAACAGCAAATATCTGTTAAACGGTCTGATTTTATGGTCACATGTGAAAGAACAAATTACTATTTGTACTTGTACAGACCTTCGATATGGACTTTATTCACAGTTTTGGTCTGTTTTATTTTTAGAGTCAACCTGTGAGTCAGTACTTTTTCTTGTGATTTTACAACATAATATCTGTAATTTAACAAAACAGGAAAAATGTGTAAAATTGCCATTAAAAATGATTTACAGTTTTCTTTGAAATGATGGCAAACGTCTGTAAATGTATTTGTTTATGTATTTGCTCATTTAAATATAGTAAAAAAATCCAATGCTGTAACAGATTGACTTGTGATTTTTAAAAATATAGATTTTTTAATGTGGACATCAGTGTTTTAATGGCTGACATGTATATTAATACTTCTGTAATTTAAATACATGAGAGAAATTCTGAAAAATAGCAGCAACTTGTTAAAAAAATTGCAGTCAAATACTGTTTAAAACATTAGATTTTTACAGTGTTGTAATGTTTTTGCAGTCAGGATGCCACATTGCCACTGTTCCTCAAACTCAAAGTCTCTTGATGCTTAAGTTCATTCTAAATGCTTTTTCTGGTGTAAATTCATCACAGCTGCTTTTCTTCCTCACGTTCAAGAACCACGAGCTGAATTAACTTGGATACTGAAGGTGTTCTCCAGAAAGCTGCAGCTCTGTGAGGATGCTCTTATGCTAAGCTAAGCTGTGTTCTGGGCAAAATAATATCAGATTGCAACAATGCTCACACTGACAATGCTAACCTGCTGATAATTAGGAGATGTTATTATTATTGTGCTTAAAATGTTCACTGTCTGTCAAACATTTGCTCATTTAAACTAAAGTAGCTGAAAAAACTCAGGTAATTCAGCATATTTGATCTGATGAAGTTTCCTCTTCTGTTGCTGATTAAACTCCTAAAAACTGATCTCTGTATATCAAAGTTACATATTTAGAAGTTGTTTTCCATGAAAATACTCCAGTTCTGTCTTATAATAGACACAGTGTTTGATTAACTCCCTTCTTCTTTCGTTTACCCCTCCTCACTGACTGCAGCTGAAGCACCAGTTTACCTATAATTCTGCGCAAACACTGTAAAACTATTTTACGCCACACAGCAGTGACACTGGAGTAATTCAGCCATGCATTCAAAACAGAAATAAATTCTGAAGAAGAAGAATGATACAGAAAGTTCCACTCTGCAAGTTGAGAGGATTGCTTCATTAGAAATGGTACATCTGAAAACCTGGAAGTCTTTGTTGTTGAGGTTAACAGTGCATCTTCAAGCATCTTATGTTGCTCATAATATCTTATATAAAAACAACCACAGAGACATGCTAACAAGGTAAAAAAAAAAAAATTCACTTGAGAGATCATCAGTGATTCATCCCTCACAGTGAGCAAGAAATCTTACTTTTGTTTTCGTATTCTGGAAAACTTTTTCTTCAACTTCCAACCACGGAACCTTTGAAACCAGATGTTGCAAACGTTGAAACAGAAATGCAGACTTTCTGTTTCAACCCTTTTTCACCTGAAGCTCAACTAAAGATTACTCAAGAGATTTCACATGAGTGAATTTCTGCATAAAGACTTCACAAAGCAGCTACTGTATACAGCTATTTCCACACAGAGAGAAGTACATCCATGATTAGTAAGTGGAGTTTGAGATAGAAAACCACTGGAATATCCCTGTAGTGCCAGAATCTAAATCTGAGAAACTTTCAGCTGAATTCAATTCATTTCTATCTATATAGCACCAAATCACAACTCAGGGAACGTTACATGTTAAGATCAAGACCCTGCAATACAGAGGGAAAACAGACGACTCACTATGAGCAAGCATTTGGCGACATCTGGCTCAACCAGCCGCGGTGAGGGACGATAGAAGGGAGAAAAGATAAGGAATGAGAAACAACAAACAAGGTCAACACTGGGAAGATTGGTGAGCAACCACAGATCAGAAAAATGTAGCTCCGAATCCAGAGATACCTGCAGAAGAGTACAAGGAGAGAGAGAGAAAAAACACAGGCTATATTGCTTTTTAATGCTCTTAGCTCTTTTAAATGACTAATTATTACTAAATAAGTGCACAAAATCTACTCCATGAAATTAAAACCAACGATAAACAATGTTAATATGCGTCCCCTTCGATTAAATTTTCGGAATTGCAGAAACAGAAACACCTTTTTCCAGGCAAAGCAAAAATTATGCTTGTTGAGGATAAACAGTGTGGCATCTTTAAAGGCAGGCAGACGAGTGAGGGATTATTATGTCCTCTGTCAGAAGACTGATGAGGAGGAGAGAAAAATATCTACCAGCTGCTGGGGAAGGAGCAGGATAAAGAAAAAGCCAAGGCAAAGGAGGACACCAGAGGAGGACTGGTGAAGTTAAAAAAAAAAAAAATCAAAGAGAGAAAACTGGAGAGAGAAATAGAAGAAGACAGAAGGAACACAGTGGAGAGGTATTTGAATATATTATGTGCCTCGGGACTGTTAAATCTCGCAGTATTGATGGTGTTTATCTCCCACAGGGGCTTACAGAGAAGTTTAGCACCACTGCAGGCTGGAAAGTGGAGCCGACAGATAACCAATAATGAGTTCTGATTGATGCCTGAAAATATGCACAGTGTGGAGCAGCGATGCAGCCGACAAACAGCGCAGACGGATACAGTGGGAAGACACATGGACAGGTGAGCTGGCACAGACAGGTGAGACAGAGGAGTCCTCAGGGGGTGTGTTTCTGCTCATGTGTAGCAGTTTGAGTCGACTTTGTGCAGATGAGGACACGCAGATGGAGAAATGAAGAGGTGAAGGGATGTCAGAGGGACGCTGAGCCGAGACAAAGTAGGCAATCCTCCCTTCAAATGAATATTTGATGAGAAGGCTGATATGCTTAAATGAAACATTATGAAAACACAGCAGCGTTAATGGGCTGTCACAGTGAAACAACCCCGGCTTGGTTCCGTCGCCATCACATAAACACACTCAGATTATATCAGGGATCTCATAACACTGCCCAAAACACAAAATAACAACAAAAAAATAAAATCTGAGGATTTGGAATAGATTAATGTCAGGGGATTGAGATCTAACATCGCATCAAAACACTCATACTGTAGCATTATTTCCAGAACAAACAAAGCACATGATCATCTCTGGAAACAGGTCTCTGCACTGACACAACAACTGTGTGTCCATTGGAGGCTTATCAGTGTGATTTTCTTTAATTGAACCTGTGATTGATACAGAGAAGCACAAAAGCAAAGGTTGAAAAGGCTGTTATCATTATGCTCCCACCACTGCTGGCACGCAGCTATAAGTCAGTGAAGATGTTACTTTCAATTCCTAGAGATGCAGACATTTTCACTCATTCAAACCTTATTTAAACTTGGAGTGTGTTGAGGTAAAGAGGCCTTGTTTACAATGTAGCCAGGTAAGAAAATGAAAGATGTCAGTACACAAATAAGAAAATCTTAGATGACAATAACAATAAAAATATTAAAAGACAAAATTAGTAAGAAAACATAAGGCATTAATTATTGCATTTAAGTCGTAAAAACTAATTAGTCAAGTAAGACAACAACAGCAGTTGGAAGTTAAACACAATGAAAATGATGTTGTTTTTTTTCCTGTCACATGTCTGCAGATATGTATCTCCCAAATGACAACACGAAGAGCCAAAAACTGCAGCTCCTCAAATAGCCAACACAGGTCGACTTTTGGAGTCAAAACAGGTTGACTTCAAAAGTGAGTCAATCCCCAAAGACTCTCATGTTAAAGAGTCCAAGTTTACAGCAGAAACAAATCACGTTTACAGTTTGGTAGGAAGCATTGTTTTGGTCTCAATAGCTATTTTCCCCATCCATGACAACTATACAGTGGGTGAATTTTCATAAATATGCTGTTCAGAAAATGTACAGACGTATGTCATGGAGGGTTTGTCCATTATCCTTGCTATTCTAACTTCTACCCAAAGAAAGCAACATGCTCTTCCATATCTTTATGGTAGGCCCAAATGTGTTGCAGCATTAATGTCTTCTGAGACAACTTTTTTTTTCTGCCCTGAACCTGCAGTTCGATCCACGTTAAATACAAACAGACCTGAATTTCAACACAGTAGTACAACCAGTCAGCCACAACATTCTGACCGGTGACAGGTGAAGAGAATAACATTGATCATATTGGTACTATGTGCTGTTCTGATGGAAAACCTTGGATTTTGACATCCATGTTGATGAGACTTAAACACCCAAATAAACATTGTCCCACAACAAACACACTCCCTCATGCAAATGGAAAATCCCAAATGTCACTGGCCTACCCCCCGCAGGAAAATGCACCCCACCTCATGGAAAAAAAACATCAAACAATCAGGAACATGTTGAGGAACATGACAATGGCCCAACATGTTGATTTGACCTCCAAACTTCCTACACCCCATTCTGATCAAACATCAACAGGATGACAGAGGCCCCACTGCACAAGCCAGAGTACCCAAAAGATCCACTGCCAACATCCTGGAAGTCTGGACACCCTGAGAGGTCCTCTTGTCTGTGCTCAGTGGTTCAGAGCATTTTTGAGCACATAAGGGGGACCAACACAGTATTAGGCAGGTGGTCATGATGTTATGCCAGATCCGTGTATGTGACACAAGGCAATTTACAAGACAACAACCTGCATCACTAAAAGATTTAGGCATGACAAGTTCAAACGGACAAGTAGATTAGTCTACTTAAGATTTATTCCAACTAAGAGTAATTTCTAAGATTAAATCTGCTTTGGAACCTTTTGCCCTTTCAGATTAGATCTGTCCCAACATTGGCCTCATTTTAATCCTTTCTAAAGACTTACTAACTACTATACTGTATTTTCTATCTGTTCATTTTATTTTTGATAGTCTGATTGTCTAGTTTCCTGCTTCTGTCCATTCCAAGTTTCTGTTCTTAAAATATTGCACAGCACATTGCTGATTTGAATCTCTCTCGCTCTGTCAATACACACTTGACTTGAATTACCACTTTGACAAATCAGGCAAAAGCCCCTACAGCAGCATATTCACTGATGTTCAGTCGGTTGGTATCATTTTGACTGTTCTGCAGGGGTCCTGGGTTAAGATGTCCATGGTGCATACGCTGAAATAAATAGGTAATTAAGTAAATTAAGAGGCTGGTGATAGAAATCCTCTCTCCACAGTGGGTTAATGTGGCCATAATTCTACAAAAGGTCTTTACAGCTTAAAGCACTAAACAAATTTGATGGCAATAATAAAGCTCAATATGTAGAATATGTGCATTTGTCCCCCTCAATAAAAACAACAAAGAAAAAACACCGGGATGTTACTAATAGATGCATATTTCTTAGACAGGGACTTTTTTCTTCAGCTTTACTCTCAATATATGAATTACACGCTAATACAATTGCTGCACCTACTGTGAAAAATGTAATTAGATCTGTATGTATTCTGTTATATTTCGAATCGTCGCCTGGTGCCTGAAACTTGTGTTTTCCTTTGCATTAACTAAAGACATTTCCAGCATAAATCAGTGCATAAAAGGTAAAGAATGGTGCAGAAAAATTCTCCAGGAAGCAGGAATATAAACGTCAATATTCAGATGGACCTAGGCCCATTAACACAGGTCCTGAACACGTATACACAGACATGTTTACCTAAAACCAAGTGGCTTTCTCTACTCTGGAACAGAAAAAAAAACAATCAAGAATCTGTTCCTCCTCCAAACATGTTTCAAATGAAGATGACTCTTTGGTACCTAACAAATATAGTCTCCAGTATTATTGGAAAAATGGGCAAAAAAATCATGGATGTACTCATTGTTAGTTGTTAAACGTCTCAATAAACTCGGTCTTCTCCCCTGATCTCCATGGTACGTCCTTGTATTTCTCACATCACTTTCCTCCCCTCCCTCCAGCTGTTTCAGTTTATTCCCTTCGTCAAGATTTCTTCCGTCCTCCTCTCTGACCTCTGCTTGTATTTTTTCCTCCATCCAACCGATCAGGTTACTTCAACAAACCAAAGACTTGGCTGGTGTTGTTTGCGCAAGCCTGAGGGTGCACGCTTCATTAGGAAGCAGCTCGAGGACAAAAGCTGATCAGATACTGGTTAATTAGTTTCACGACATGAGGGGGCAAGAGGGGTAAATGGCAGAACAGCAAAACCGAGGGAGATGGCGATGAGTCTCCAGTTTCTCAGCAGCCATGGCCTGATAATATGATAATATAGATAATATATTATTTGGTTCTCAGAGATATATGGAGCTCATGGATTCAAATATTTGGTGAAGGTAAAGTAAATGAGGAGCAGAATGTAGATTGCTTTTCTATGCGCTCTGCTGTTGCCACAAGGCAAAATACATTCTACATAATGAGCAAACAATCAGCAGCCGCGTGTCCCATTTTCACCCGCAAACGTCTTTTTCACACAGTTTAGAACATCAGACCTGGTACTTGAGTCACGCAGAATTAAAAGTACGCTGAGCATTATTTGTTCTGTGTACTGAATTTCCATATGTAAAGAGCTTTGTGACATTTTTGAAAAGTGATTTTTACTTAAAAGTTATTATTTTTGAGGATGCACTCAAAGGGCTCTAATATTATGTCGTCTGTGTTCAGATATATATATATATATGTATAGATATTTACAGTCACGAACTAAAGATTACATACACTTGTAAAAAAACGTATATCATGGCAGTCAGTACAACTCTTATTTTTCTACAATGCAATCACTGAAACACATCCATCTTTTCATCATATTTCCAGAAAGCCTGTAATAAATTTATGAAAGTTTTTTTTTTTTGACAAAGATGCATGTATGTCAAACATTCCATCATAGAAACTCAAGACTGCTACGATATACTTGGTCTTTATAAGTGCATGTAAACTTTTGTTCATGACTGTAGGTTTATGCAATTTTTCAACTTTTGTTTCTAAAGTTGAACAACTGACAAACTCAGATGCACCTATTTGTGTATTTAAAGCTGTTCTAATCACATTTTTCTTTTGTCAGATTATTTTTGGAGGCTTTTTTTATGCCTGTATTTGATGGCAGCAGTGGACAGAGACAGAAAACATGGGGAAACAGTACAAGTGAATGAGGTGCAGCATGTTGTCCCCAGCTGGGAATCCAAACAGGGCCACACTGCTGGGGGCATTTGCACCAACGTGGTATCCGTCTGAATCACTTCACTGTTGAGTCAAACCTACAGAAAATTATTACCAACTCTGCACTTTCTCTTTATCGAATTTCTTTTGGTTCATTGTTTTGATTGTATGTCTTGCAGTTATGTATAACCAAAGCAGCAACTTCTGAGGCTAAGAAATAAAGAATAAACTGCAGAAGAGAGTCAATCCTCATAATCCATGTTAAAATGGACAACTTTACAGCAGAAATAAACAGCCTGGCACAGAAAAGGTTTTGGTCTCTATAGTTAGTTTCCCTGTTCATGACAACTATATAGGGGGTGATTTTTTTTTTTAAAAAGTGCTGTATAGGAAATCTAGTGACGTCATGGAGGGTTTGTCCATTTATATACAGTCCAGTTGTTTTCTCAAGTGGGCTCCAAAAGACTTTTTAAAAAAATGACACATACTCCCTGCTATTTGAACTCTTACTCCAAAGAATCAACATGTACTTTAGTATTTTTAAATTTTAGGTCCAAACGTGATGCAGCATTTATGTTTTTGTAACAACTTTCTCTTTCATACAGCAGTTTTACACAGCATCTTAGCTTCTTTCAGTTCATTGTTTGGATCTTATGGCTTGTCCTTTCCATCTGTGGGTGCGTGTCTCTCAAGCAGCAGCGTCTGAAGCTACAAAATTAAGCCAGAGTGGCAAAAACTGCAGTTCCTCCAATGACCACTTGAGGCTGCCTTTAAAAAGGAGTCAATCCTCATAGACCCCATGTTAAAATGGCCAACTGTACAGCAAAAATAAACAAGTTTACAGCCTGGTACAGAGGTCAATTTTGGCCTCTACGTCTAATTTTCCTGTTTGTGACACCCACATTGGAGGTGAATCTATGGGTGACGTCATGGAGAGTTTTTCCATTTTCATATACAGTCCAAGGTGTTTCCTCAAATGGTAGCTCTACCTCTGACAACTGTTTGGTTTTTATAATTTAATGGCATGTAGTCCTTGCTGTTTTAACTTCCACTCAAAAGAATCAACATATTCTTCAATGTTTTTTTGTTTTAGGTCCAAACTTGATGCAGAATTTAAGTTTTTGTGGAAGTTTTAGACAACATCTTCGCTTTGGTTAGTTCATTGTTTTGATTTTATGGTGTGCAATTTTAGCAAAAGAGCTGTGATAAACACCAATGCATCTAACTGAACATTGGACTTTGCCACAAGGTGGACAGTCACACAACCCTATATAAATGCTTACTGTGAGCTCATCTTCTACAAATGTCCTACCCAAACAAGCTCCATCAAAGAGTCTATATTTACTTTCTCGCAGCTCATACTTGCTCGACAGGGAACATCGAGTAAAGAAATGATCCAAGTCAAAAATATTATTAATGAAGACCATATTCATTGAATGTCAAGACATCAGTTTTCAGTTCTGCAGTGCATTAAGATAAGAAATCAAGTCTCACACTGACACTTCATGCATCAGGCTCGCACTTGGTCTGCCGTGTCAGCAGAGGACAGACTGTGTGTGTTCGTGTGGAGGTTGAACTGATGAAGATGATTGCTGTAAACCTTTAGAAGCAATTTTAAAGTTAGAGTATGTTTTGCTCAAAGTTGCATGAATAAATAATCAGAGGAGGAAGCACTATTAAGAGTAGGAAAGCAATCTTTATTTAAAAAAGAAACATAAATATACCTACAGGAGTTAGAGATGAATGAAAGAAGACCCTACACTTGAAGAAATTGCATAATTCAGATCTGCTTTCAGTCCAAAAAATAACCAGTTCAAATGTTCTGAATGAGAGAAGCAACGATGAGTTCAAAAGGTTGAATACATGGATAGTTTTTTTTTCACTAAACTGACTTCATATATGTCAGAGATGCACCAGCAACGATGACTTTTACAGTTCAACGTTTAACCACCGAACAGTTTTCCTTCTAAAACTAACAGCTCACTCCAACACATTCAGATTAGTTTGTTAAAAGAACAGAGAAATGACTTGTGCGACGTACAGTAGTGACTGTTAGTACTGGCTCCTCAAAAAACAATAAAAAGATTTTCATCACTTCAAAGCATCCTCGACTTAATTACTTAAATTGTTCTAACTCTTAACAAACATGTAAATACAAAATACTTGTAAATTTGTTTTGAACATGTAGAGAAGTAATTCAACATTCACGCAACAAGCATTCAGCCGCAAAGAAAGAGTTAATGCTGTAATTTACGAGGTTCACCAAACTCAGAAAGGCTCAGCGTCACTGATACCACTGTTGTTAGGAAGGAAGAAGCCTAAATCTTCTGCAATCATTGGTAGAGATAAAAATCATATACTGTGATTAGTTGAACAGCAGGAGGCTGAAATACTTTATCTTGAATCAAAACTTTCATGTGTCAGTTAACAGTCCAGCCAATACTGCTGATTGCACACAAGGGACAGGTGCAATATGGGCACTTTCTTAAATGATCACGCACGTCGACGACCTCAAAGGATCAAAGTCTGTAGGGTTTTAGGTGTTTTTTTCTTCATGTGCATCCAGCCTTTCAGCGTCCATCTCTGTGGGAGAATCTTCCATCGTTCAGTTTCACAGGAGACATGAAGGATGAAGGGGAGCAAGACGATTTGTGGAAAGAACAATCGCGGATTGTACAGGTTGGTGTTTGAAAGTATGAGTACATGTCCACACGCACAAAATGTACTGTGTATGTCCATCTGAGGGGAGGCGGAGGCTGGTGTGGGAGCGTCTCAGGAGATGGTGGAGAACTCTTTGAGCAGGACGTCCTGACTCAGCGTGTTCAGAGAGACATTCTTCCTCACATTCAGACTGATGGAGCGAACCTGGAGACACACAGATTTATTACCAGGCTGTCTGTTGATGTAAAAACATGCACTGGGAGATTTAATCCTCTCACTGCACACTCCGCCTCTGTATGTTTCTGTTGAGGGTTTACCGCATTAAAAACAGCGTCAAATCAATTTATGATTGGACGCTTTATGTAATTTATGTGTAGCTGAGGATGAATATAAAATCCTGTAATTCTGCTGACTGACCGCACTCTGCTGCCTCTAACTGGTAACACGTTTGCCAGAATTTGCAGGAGACTTGCAAGAAAGTACAATACCTTTCCAGCAATTTTATCAATTTGTACTGTAGAACATTTTTGCTGCTAATTCTGTTGACACGAGCTGTTAAGAGGCAGCTTACGAAGTGGCTCAATCGATTAAAGTAGAAGGGAACATATTTGTAAGCCAAACAAGGGACTAAAAAACGAGTTGATGTTTAACCAGAATCAGCAGTTTTAGACTCTTGACACTGGCATCAGTTTGATTTAGAATAGATTTTACTAATAATTATAGGCTCCTTAATGGGCTGTTTTTCCAGTTATATTTCCAACCTTTTAGTACCACATGCTCCAGTAGGCACTTCAAGCACCTGTCTTTTGTCTATTCCACGGGTTTAACTAAAAACTACACTGGACAGAGCGTTTACAGTCGGAACACCGAGGGTCCAGAGCCATCTGCCCAAGGAAATCAAGGCAGCTAAGTCAGTGATCTCTCCTAAGTCACTTTGAAAAACATACTTTTATGACTTTATTTGAGATGGAATTCCCTTTAAACTATCTTTTATTTAGCCCTGTAATATTTTTATGCTTTTAACACTGCTCTTTCTTTCTATATGCCCTGTTTTCATTACAGTCTCCCATTGGCGTGCAATATAGATTTTTAATATTTATGGTATTTATTTTACCTGTTTTTAAATGTACTCAAAAGGACCTATTTACACAGTTGGCAGCTAGTCTCTCTTTGCATCCTATGACAGGAAGCAGTTTCTCAGCTTTCAACGTTGCTGAAGGATGTTGCTCACTATAGACAGCAGAAGCCAACCAACTGAGTTGTGTATGGACAAAAAAATTGAGGTAAAAATTATTTCTTTTATTTTCTTTTTAAAAAGTAAGGAAACAATTTAGTTTTAATACAGGGTGTTCTCCACAGTTCCATGTCAGACTACAGTTTTGGTTACTCCCACTCACAGGAGGTTGTGTGTTTAGTTGTTCTTTCTATTATACTACTTTCTAGCACACTTGGAGGATGGTGCATACATGAGCATTAGATCAGCAGCTATGTATTGCAGTGCATGTGCAGTTGCTGCCCTTGTGTTGCAGTGGCTGCATGTCACTGGAGGGTACGTCCACGTCCACATGGAGCCTCCCATACACCCTCTGATGATGAAATTTACAACACTTCGACCCTAGCAGACCATCGGTTACTCACAAACATGTCAAGTATAAAACTAGCCCTAAAAGACTGCACAAAACCCCCAACACTCTTCCCTCCTGCTGTCTTACCAGCTCTTTGAAGAAAGCAGCCTCTTTTGGCTGCTCTGAGTATCTTTCAAACTGGTCCAGTCCATCCTGAAGTTTGAGGGTCAGTGTGTCATAGTTGGACCGTACCACCTCCAACACCTACAAGGGTGACAAACAAAGGAAACAAAAAATTAAGTGTTGCATAACCACTCGATACAGAGTGAACTCCACAATACAGAAACATCATAGGACTTTAGAGTGAACACTTAAATAGTCACAAAGAGTCAAATATTAATTATTGTTTAATAGTTCAATGCAAAATTTTTATTCATGAGGGATCACGCAGGGTTGGGATATTGTGACATTGTTACTTGTAGCTGTGAACTGCTCAGAACTATATAACAGGTGTGTTTTGTAATGTTATGAAGGATGACATATGATCTGAAACTTGATGGATTTATCTGCATTTTATTTGCTGTTTGTTTGCTTTTTCTCATTTCTTCACAAAATTGTGCACCAAAATTGTGCACCAAAATTGTGCACCTGTCAGAGCACCATTAGGGCTCTGACAGGTGCATCTAACAGCAGGTTAATTATTATCTGTGTTGAGCAAATCTTTCTTGAAATGTCTAATAAAAGTGTATCTATGTTCTATACTAGTGATACTTTGACCTACAGATTTTCAGAATAAGGAAATTTTTACATTGAGAGGACTCAGATGAAGGTACGAGTGCAATCAAGCTACGTGTAATACAGTATGGTGAATATTAGTGTGTGAGCACTATAATTACATGTGCACAGGACACAGTTGCCTGAAGTAAAGTCCAGCTGAGATAAGGAGCGTTGAGATCAGAGGTAATTATGCAAAGATTCTCCACACTTCCACCCCTGCCATTCCCCCTTTCAGCTGTGAAATAGCCCCTCGCCACATCACCTTTTCCATTATTTTATTAATGCCTCTGAAACACTCCACACAGCATGAAGCATTCACAGCGAGACACATGAGCCGCACTTAGTCATGCTTCCCAGAGAAGCTCTAAAAACATGTACACTCCTTTTCAAACAAGTCCTGCTTTTATCCACAAACAGATGTTGACTTACATGTAGGTCTTACTGCATTTGTGTGCACACACAACACATGCAAAACTCTTTCAGCCGGGGGAGTAAATCGATCGTACAGCTGAATCAACGTTTTTAAATTTATTAGGGGTCAGGAGTAGGAAAGCATTCTTCTTCCTTTTATTTTCTTCTAATAAATCCACAGCTCTGCTCGGAAAAAAGCGCAGTGTTGTTTTTATTTCAACCTCTGGTGGTACACTGATGAAAAATTCATACTCATATCTCTCCCTCCCTCTCGCAGCTCTCCACCTCCTTCCTCTATGTGAAAATGTGAAGGCAGGTTTTAATAGTAACCTGAACTAATATAAAACTCTGAAAAGATGACATGGGAAATAGCAAGAATGTGTGAGCTATGGTAAACTGGTTAAAGGGAAAACATTAAAATGAAAGAAAAGTAAATGGTGAATCAAAGATAAGCTTTTATCAAAAGATGTTTTAGCAAAGATGGAGATGATGAGTGTTCAGTTCATCATTCTGCATTCACGATTCAGCTGGGCAACTTTCTGCATCACTGGGCAGATATGATTGTGTGCTTGCTGCCGTCATTGCATGGATTCAAAAGCAGCCTTGTGTGCTGATGTGTGTTAGCGCTGGTATTGCACTCTTGTATTGTACTTCATATGAGCGAAACAGAGTACAGCAGCTCATTTCAATGCTGTGTGTTTCTGGAGGCCATCCATCTTCTGGTGTCACTGCGGGGAGGAAAGAGGCTCCAGGCGAATGGAGTGCAGGTAACTGTTAGTGTGTGTGGAAGGACTGCATGTCAAAACACTGGAATGGACGTTTCTTTCACTTCATAAAAAAACAAGTAGAGAGAAACAGAACCAGGCAGGACAAAAACAAAGAGCTTAGTCTGGAGACGTCATCTGTTCGTACTTTCTTTATCTGTATTCTGCCTTTTGATACAGCCTTGAGTCCACAGCTGTGGATCAGCTACTGAAAATCTACTCTGGTTCATCAAAGAGACGTAAAAGGTTGTTTATTTTGCTGCTGGACACAAGAAGAAACTTCCATTTTCCATGACTATTATGTGTAGTATTTCAATTTCATGTTCGTTCTTCCATTTTCACATGTTATATTACTTTACTACCTCAGAATCCTTGCCAGTATTACCTCTGACTTTTCTATTCTAGTTTTATTTTAGCTTGCATATTTCTGTTTGTACTAATGTAGCATACTTATGTCTTATTGCTTTTCTATAAGGCTTTGCTTTTATTCTCTTGTTATGTACTTTATTCTGAGCAATATCTGACAGACAAATTTTGTTTTGGGATAAATAAAGCTCTATTTTATCTTATCTTATATTAATTGAATATCTTTTACTCTAATTCAAGGGTTCTTGGATGTCCCAGGTACAGATTTTATTGTTATTGCACTAAGTTTTTTTTATTTCACACAGTTACTTCCCACAATTAAATGCACATGGTCAGCTGCAATACCAAAGTTGAAAATGTGCAGAGTTCAGTCAGTCAGTCATTTTTGTCCACTGTTGTGCAGCCCCAACAATCACGCATGTTTACTTTTGTGTCCATGTGTTTTGCATTATTTTGTCCAGATTGAGGGAAGCTGTGACTTGTCTGGCTGAGAAGTTTTTTCCTGTATCAATTCTTTTTTTTTTTTACAACGCTACCTGCACTTCTATAAATCCTTAATGTTTCCACTGTACTGCATTTTGTCATTTCTAACCATAAAAATTATTGCTGGCACAAGCTCCATAATCATCACAATTGCACAGAAAAATCAATAGATATTATCTCAAACCAAAATTATTACAGTTTGAAAGTGAGCTACTCACATTACAGATCATGTTTCTGCATTCAATCCAAGACACTGACTGTACTGAATTTCTGCTGAGGAGAGCTTCGCACACACAATGAGCTTACAGCATTCAAAACAATATCTGATTTTTGTTCATCATTTCTATGATATTGTGCACAGTATCCAGCAGTGCTCAGTACAACTGTGCAGAGAGAAGCATCGGTTTGTGTCAGAAGGTTTGGACAGGACTTGGCCTGTTCAGCCTTTCACTGAAGCATGCTGTCAGTGTGGGCACGTGTTCTGTGGTTTATTCACTCACAATGGCGAGTGTTCAGACACAGAGCGTGTTTCAGACAGCTGGACAGCTGGGTTGTGACATGTTGTGGTAAGGGGGTTTAAATCAGTATCACTTCTACTAGGGTATTTTTTCTGCAGCTGTCTACCAAACACATGTCAGAGTTAAACTAAAGTTCAAGGCAATGAACAGTTTTTGTAGTTGATCAGACAAAACGCATCACACCAACACCAATAACTGATTTAGTAAAATACATAACAACCCACTACAGTCACGTTATAACAATATACAGTACACAGAACAACAAAAGTGAGTATACTCTTCTGCAATATCACTTGAATGTTAAATGATTCAAAAATGTATCACCTCTCAATAACTGCAGTATTTCTAAGAATACAAGTAGATTGTTTTTTCTTACGAACAATCACAAAGACTTCAAAATGACTATATTGAAATAGAAGCTCCTGAGTGGAAACTCAGTGGAACAAAAGTGATACACTTGTAATCATTTAAACTAAATTTGGTCCACCAGTGACTGCCATTTGACCCATTAGCATGGACACTGTTACAAAATGACCTGTGAACATCAGTACTTTGGCTCTATGAACTGTGTCTTATCTGTATGTCTGTATCATGGCACCACATAGAAAAGAACTGCCAGAAGGAACTGAAGCATCTGACTGAGAGTACTCACAAAGATGGAAAAGGCCACAGGAAGTGTGAAAACACAGCTACAGCAGAAAACAGGAGTACCATTAATCAGTGCTGTAGTGGTCGTCCTCCTCGAGTGACACCACTGACGGTGTGTTAATTGCCCAATCGAGCTCTAAAACCAGATGGACAAGTGCTTCGAAGCTGGCACAGGGGTTATCAATTGAAATCAGAGTTTCTGTGCCAGCTCAAACAGTGTGAAGGACTGGGTATAACATTAACCTCCATGGACAGTGTCCAAGAGAAACAAGCCCTTGCTTGCTCTCTAAACTGCAAGAGTAAACTTTGCTAAAGAACAAGAAAAAAAAGCCTAAAGAATATTGGAAGCACATTTTTTAACCAGAGATAGTTGCTCAGGTCAGACTGGGTCCAGAATGTTTGGCTTGAACCTGGCCTGGCATGGCCTGGACTACCTTAGTGACTGCATAATCCTGACAGTGAAACACAGAGGGGGAGTGTGATATATGGAGTTGCATCAGAGCCAAAGAGACTGGGGAGATGACATTTATAGATGGCACCATGAATTCCTGTGGATATACCAAAAAATAAGCTGACAAGATGACTTCCATTCTCCGGAAGCTTGGCAGAAGAGGAATATTCAAGGATGATTATGATCAAAAGCACACTGCCAGAACAAAAACACAAAAACTATGATGTAGCCAAGTACGTCGCCTGACTTGAACTCAACAGAATACCATTGGGATATTTTAAAGAGAAAGATAAAGCAGCACAACCCCCTCCAGGACAGAGCAGCTGAAAAAAACAATTGTCTCTGAACAATGTCAGCACATATGTTCAAAAAATAGTGCAAGGAGGACTGATTCGGTTATCAATAATAAAGGTGGACATACGAAGCAGTGGAAAAAAAAGATTTTAACCGCTAATAATATGTACTGACTTGTTGCATTGAGTTACTAGTGTGGGGTCTGTATTCTTCATTTAGTAAATCTAAACTGTTACTTTACTTTTACAGAAGAGGAAAAAATACACCAGTGTTAATGTTAAGTAATGAAGTTACTGTAAGGTGACACAACTTTGAATCATTTGGCATGTAAGTGATACTGCACAGGGCTGTGCTCACCTGTTAGTTTGCTAAAAGCATTTCGAAGCATTTTTCAGTATAACAACACAACTTTTGTGTTATCACTACATTTGCAGACAATAATCAATTTATAGCAGCTTGAGGGAAGCAGCTGGAAAGAACCATTTTATCTAATTACAAGGATGTTAATGCCACATGTATAAAATAATATAAAAGCACTGGCAGTTCATTGACACCAAAGTTAACTTCTGCTGCTCTTCTCTGTTGAGAATAAATCTAGTAGATAAAAGCATAGAGGTAATTGGGGAGTATAATGACCAAATCCATCACTCTCTTATCAGCTTGTGAAAAAAGGGCTCTCCCGGCTGTTTTCCCATTCTCACAGATTTGACATAAATGATAAAGTCCTAAATGAAGCTCACATCCGTTTAGCCTCCCTCCAGTCCAGCCTCACTTTTTTCCAATAATGATAAAGAAACAACTCTGTTTCAAAAGTTGTCTGCTTCTTTTTAATGACTCAGTTTAGACTCTGTGTTTATGTGCTTTCACACCAGTGGAACTGTCATTAATTCTCCAAAAGCAGCTGCAGACAGCAGAGAAACTGCAGAACTTACTGTCGTTTAAATATCTCAAATACAGTAAGAAGGTCATGCTGTTTAACAGAAATGCATAAAAGTTGCTGGGTCCCTATATATTGTGTACAGTGTAAATAGATTTGAGGTGTTTGTGACAACTACTGGTCTTCTGGATGTCTCGTAACCATAACCGATGTCCATGAAACTCACCTCTCCCACTCAGCTGTAACTACTTCTTGATGAATAGGCATTCTTTCAAAATAAATGCAGCAAATCTCTTCTCAACACTTCAACGTAAGTGTTTTCCACTGTTGACTAAAAAATTCATAAGATTCACTTTTGAAATGACAAGAGTGATGTTTCAGTGGAGTTCAACCCAAATGTCCTCATGATGTTGCTGAAGTTTGTTTTCATTGACATGCAACTTTTAGGCAGAGTGCAAAAAGAGATAAAGGGCGCCGCATTTACCTGCTCTTCTGACAGCTGGGAGATGTGGTTCACAGCAGCGTACGACTCAATCTTGGGGTTAAAGTGGTTGATAATAGCCCTGAAAGACAAAAACACAAGCACTTCTGAAATGATACAGAGAGGACATTTTTCTCAAATTCCAAGCTAAACATTAGACATGTGATCGTAACACATCGACTTAGTCCCACTAAGCCACAAGTACATCAACAAAGTCCAGTATAGGCATGTTGGGTGACTTACATGCTATATCAGCTGTACACAGAAGTACAAGAGAGCATTGTTCAACCTTAAGTTGGTTTTGTCTGTTTGGGGAAAACTAAGCTTCAGCTATCCCATGTTTGTCATCCCAGATATTAAAGTGAACAGAAGATCTTCTGGACCTCTAACTTTCACTACATTGTCTTGTAGCTGTCAAGACTATATTTCAGTAACTAAAATTATGATTTGATCAACGTTGCAGAGCGGCATGTTAAGAATGAGTGGTAACGGACATTAATTATGAGCTGCAATCAAACAAATATTTCAAACTCGATCCACTGTCTAACAACAGATGCAGAAAAATGTGTAAATGAGAGTTCGATGGCTTCATGAGAATGTGGTCTAAAATATGTGACTGTGCTTCAGCATTAAGAATTTGACTAATTGGAAAGGAGGATCCTGGCCCAAGCCAAAACAAACACTGTCTGCCCATAACCCCTGGAAGACAGGAGATTGCATTCACTCTGCAACACAGTTTAATGTGGGTGTCACATTGTGGAAAAGCCATTTGTGGGCTTACCTCTTGTGAAAACTAATAATTTGATGATATTCAAGGTGTGAAGGTTAGCAAATTCCAGTTTTGAGAAGAAAAGTTCTAACCAATACCAGTTACAGACAGCCTGTTAACACCAAAACTCATCTCTGGTCAATTCCATCTCAGTGCCTCCTTCCTATGGTGTGAGTTCACCAGGGAGTTTCAGATGTAAATTCAGAGGCAATACTTTCCAGCATTAGCATTAATTTTCTAGGAAATAAACTGCTTTACAGCTCAGATATACCTTGATGCAATAAGCACAGCTAAGAGATTAAATGGCTTATTTTGTACTGGCTTAGAGTGCGTCATCTATCAAAAAGATTATGGTGACAAAAATGCAGAGAATTCTCAGTAGTGGTAATTCTGCTGTCATTTACGTGTGGGGAGTCAGTCTATAGAGAGACAAACTGATGGGAGTAAAATGGAATTGGTGCCTTCATTAGAGTTCATTACAACACAGCCTCTCTGGGTTCTTTATACTTCCCTGCCTTCATTCATTTATGCATCTATTCTTTCCATAATTGCGCTGTTCATATTCTTACTCCCTGCCTTCCCTCCAACCCTGGTGGCTGCCTATTTGCACAGTGTGGTGGATGAATCCTCCCGTTAGTATAGATGCCCTTAGGAGCCTCCAAGCCAGGGTGACCCCTCAGAGGATCATCTCCTCACAGAAGATGGAGGGTTAAAGAGAGATTACAGGGGAAAATGATGGAGAAGAGACCATGTGCTGGGTCGGAGTGAAGGGCAAAACAGCTTTAAATCTATCAGAGGGACCCAGGGGATGTGGGAAAAGGCTGGGATGGAGTTTTACAAATGACAGTTCCAAAGGCTTCATTCACTTTATTTTTGACCTTTCTCCAACCCATTCCTTGTTGCAATTCCCTTCAATCCACTCATTTCTAGTTTAAAGATACAGTATGAGTGTGTAAAGAGTGTGTGTATGTTATTACCGAACATTGACAAGGGCATGTGTGACTTTACTGGCTGCCTCCTTCCACTGGCCTGTGTTGGTTGATACCCTCAAAACTGGAAAGGAGAGAATGACAGAAAACAGCAGCCAGCAATTACATGCCTTGGCAAATAATCTGACAGTTATTTTATCCATTCATAATTTTGTGTATTAAATGGCAGAAAATGGTGGAAAAAACAGTTTCTCAGGGCCCAACATGATATTTTCGAGGATTTCTTTGTTCAGACAAAAACAACATAATGAGAATAGTGTCAGTGAACTAAAACAAGAAGCTAGAGGCTACAAAACAAAAACAACAAGCTGAAAGTAACTACGTCGCTCTGTAGAGCAGAAGAGCCACTGCATTATGGATAATAAGTGTCTTTGGTTAGCAACCCCATTCACAATACATATAACTATTTGAAACAAAGTGATGGTGCATATATTGAATAAAACTGCTTAAAATAGCTGCTTTTATATGAGAGTTTATGGAAATCACTTGAGCTTTGCTCCACTTTGGCCTTAAGAGCTCAATTCACTGCAATTTGAAAGAACACATGTGAGTAGAGAAGTAAATTACAAAACCATTTACACTAAACTGACAGCACAGGGACAGCATTTAATGAAATGCCACCAATTACAGAAACACAGAAAATAGCACAGGATACAGATAAAGATAACATATATTTCCAGGGAGGCATTGAAAAGCAAAGGGCATGGCTGGGACACACTTGGGGTCTTTTCCAATATCCATCATATTATATTACATAGTACTCCCGAAAAGGATTTAGTGTGTTCCAATACATAGTATATCAAATGCAGTATCTCAATAATGCCAGGTTTTACAGTGTACAAGCCAGCATGCTTTTCTGGCCATTCTAACCCACAATCTCCTGCACAGTTGCATCACATATGTCATGGTGTCTTGCACGAGTATAAACAAGCTTCAGTCGCTGAGAGCACACAGACAGATGACAGCTCATTCATGCCAACAGACTGCAATAAATATATGAGCAAGATGGCAAGATGGTCAAAATTTAAGGTGCAATATTGCAACAAAGTAGCCTCCCCAGTTGTATAGATTAGATTAGATTAGATTAGATTAGATTATACTTTATTAATCCCACAACGGGGAAATTTCCTCGTTACAGCAGCATAGACAAACTGTACATGTATGCAACAGTATGTACTTTGCAAGGGAAGGTGCAGGACATATTAAAAGGAAAAATTAAAAAGTATGTGATTTGGAATGCAGCCATTTTGTTGCAATAATCTGTGATAAATGAAGTGGTGGTAAAAACAAACAAATGGCAAACTTACAAGTTACCTTACTCACAGTTCAGACCACTGACTGACTGCTGACTACAGAAACTTCGGGAGTCACAAACTATTAAAACAGCTAGTGTGTCCCAACCTGTCCATATTTGTACCATGGTTCTGTATTTGCAGCATTTTTTTAATGGCACCTGTGCTATCAATTCAGTGAAGAAGTCTTCTCAACTTCCTTGTGTTTTATCTCTTTACATGTGTTTTCTCAAGCTGCACTACACCAAGCCCTCAGGGCCACCAAACTACAACAGTGTTTTCTCACATACCCATACAGTAGAGGTTGTCGAAGACCTGGTGCATTCGTACGATTTCGTAGTACAACTCATCATAACTGTTGGACGTGGGCAGGAACGTGTCGCCGTATGTTATGAACATGTTGAACAGGTTCACTACCTGGATAAGGAGACACACACTGGGATGAGCTGACCGGTGTGACCCAACAAGAGAAAAACATGTCAAAAATAGGCATTCTGGAGGGAAATTAAATTTATACTGCATCTGTTTTTGCATACGTGAGCTGTTTGGCTGTTTTAATCCCCTCTGACAAACTCATAAAACAACTCTTGTGCATGATTCCGAACACTCATACAGCTGGGCTCCAAGCACCACCGCTGCTACAGCATCTGTCTCTCCTCTTACTAAAAGATCATACACACACAATATGTCTTTAAAACTAACTTCATTCTGTCAAGCTCCAGTCTCCACGTTTGTCACTGTGTGTGTTTCTCACCAGTAAGGCCAGGTGAAAGATGTTGTGCTTGGCCAGCAGTGTGGTCTCATTTGACAGCAGGAACTTCAGCAGGTTGATGAGAGCTATGCAGAGGGAGACATGTTTGCATTAATGAAATACTGTGGAGTGTTGGCAATCGTCTACCAGCAGAGGCATATGGCAGCAGTCTGCTTTCCTCAGTGTGCATCTTTATTAAGGCAGATAATGGAAACACAGGAGGGGGGAACCTTTCAACACCAAATCAAGCTTGTTCACAGGCTTTTACTGAGGAAAATAAAACCCATAACAGGAGCCAAAATGTGCACACACAAAAAAAACCCTTAACAACTTCCACCACAACTTGGTACAACAATATGCTGAAAGAAGATAAACACAATTGTTGCTTTAATTTGGGTCATTTTTTCTCTCCAGTCTTATTTCATGGTATGTTATTATCTCCACCAGGAGGAGAGGTTGGTGTTATTCAGGGAATTAAGCCGATTATTGGTCTGATTAGAGGAATCTGTATTCTAATGAGACACTGTGATGAGGCTATTACAAGCTGAAATGTTACCCTATTGTGTGTTGACCAGGCTGCAAACAAGGCCACCAGGATGGATTGTGCTTTCTTTAGAGACTCATTAGCCAATCTCAATGATGCAATACATTTCCAAAACAACGGGCCCAGTGGCTTAAGGAGGAAATTGGCTTTGTTTTGCAAAAGCAGTAACCTGTTACTTAGCACTTGAGGAGATGTCCCCTAAATTAAAAAAATCCATGGATTTAAATTGTCAACATTTGTGCTAAATCTCTGAAACTAAATTTGAAAAATCAAGTTCTAAACATGTGCTGTTACAAAACTTCCAAAACATTGTTTATTTAACGCTGTGTATTTGCAAAGTTCTCATAAATCCGTTAAAAACTGTTACAAAAACAGTATTAGCCCTCAGTTTCATATTCTTAAGTAGGACATGTGAGAATCAACTTATCAGCTAAGTAATAAAATAAACTAATATGATTATTTCCGAGACATGCAAAAAAAACAGGGAAATTTGCTCCTAAAAGCAGTCATCACAGAGATCTGAGAGGCTGTACTTTGAGCTAAATGGTACCATCAGCAAACTAAAAAAAATGGTTTAAAACACAAAGGCGCTGGGATGTAAATTACATTAGATTTGCAAAGTTTGCTGCAGAACAGTAGGGAACTACTCACATACATACTGCCAACTAGATTAAAAATCACTGGCCAGGGAAGTAATATTAAAATCACCTCACATCCTCCAGGAAAAAAAATGGTGCTTAATTCTGATTAACCAAAGTGACACTATAGAGAAAGTGAGGTATCTTTACCTGACCAAAGCTCTCTCCAGGTGTAGTGCAATCTGATTCTGCATTTCTTCTGGTAACACAGAAGTTTGTGGATGATCTGCACGCAACGCCTGCACAGGAAATTAACACATTAAACTTGTTAGCACAGTTGAATAGAAGATGAGCAGTGATAAATTGTGTGCAAGGTGTAATTTAATGTGTTCTCACAAGTATAAATCCATGGGGAAATCCTTCATCATATGAGTGACGATAAACTCCACCATCAGATCTACACAAAGGGTCAGAGAAGAGAAAAAAAAGGAACTTTAGTGTTAATGGACAGAAAAACGGAGCAAGAAGAATACAACAGCTTTCTAGTTACTAAAACAAAGCAAATAAAGAAAAATATTTAAAACTACTTGGCGTGGATGAAAATAATCAATTCACATAAGAACTGCAAAAATACAATTCTGAATTTATTCACAAATGTCGATTTTTGATTTTTGTGATTCCGTTACACAATTACTTTGTGCTGATAACTACAAATCACAGAACGTTATGGCTCAAACTTCATGTCAACCATCAGAGTCGACAGTTTTAAATGTTCTTCATACCTAGAACAGCACACACAAGCGGCCGTGAAGGGATGTTCTTGTCCACTGCTTTTTTCCTGTGCCTCATAGGCTGAAAAAAAAAACAGAAAGTAAAACCAAAGATGTCATTAAGGCACAACTCCTGCTCGTACAGACATTGACGCAAGTAATGCCTGTAATATGTTATCTGTGTTGAATTAACTACTGGTAGTCAAGGCTGATGTCTTTGTTTTCTTCCACATAACAGTTTGACAAATCCGTTAACAAAACTTAGTGACAGTTGAAGTCCAATCAGAGAGCAAGTGTGTCTGCGTTTTCCACAACTCTCCGCTTCTGACCATCCAGACAACAATGCAAACGCAAAATAATACAATCACAGGGGACACTTGGAATAAACGTAGCAGAAGTTATGTGTTTGAAAATAAATTGTTAGTGTGAATAGCCTAACAGAATCAGATTTAGCCTCTTAATCAGCTCTGTTCAATTTCTCACTATTACTACAACCATGAACTCACCATTCTGTGGAGATTAACTCTGAAGTTCATATTGTCATCATGAAGAAAGGCGTCAGCATACTGGTCCTAACACACAAAGGAGGGTTAAAAACAGTGCTGGAGATGGATGTAAACGTTGCAGCACTATTGTGGCTCCTACCTCGGCTATGCAGGTGAGAATGATCAGGCACAGTCTGGCACTGTTGAGTCGGTGCTCATCTGTAAACACACAATTAATGCTTAAAAGACTGCAAAAATGTTATAAAATGTGAAAGCAACAGAAGACACTTATTTGCCACCAGTGTATGGAACAAGCGTATACTGTAGGAGTACTTCAGGACAGAGATGGAGGATAAATTGAACAACAGAATGAAAAATTGTAGGCAGGCAGAGCGACAAAGACAAAAGAGAGGACATGAGGCTTTAAGTTTACCTTTAGTATCCTGCATTACAATGGAGGCGTACTTGAGGAAGGTGATGAGAAGGTTGCTGGTCTGCAGGTTAGGATCGAGGGGCAGTTCTGGGTTGTTCATCACTACACAGCAAATGTACAAAAAACACTTTAAATTGAGGCTGCAAAGCAGCATTGAACGGGCCTGTGCTGCACCGCCACAGAGACGCCATTTGAGCATGTACAAGGTAGTTAGACAGCACTTCTTGTTTCATGGTGAAGCATCAAAATTCAAGGGGTCGCCATATCCACGCCTTTTGAATTTTGTAGAAGATTTTGATGACTTTCATCATGAGTGCTTGTTGTATATACTGGTCAAGTTTGAAGTTAAAGTTACCCTCAATCCGAAGTTAACCCAAGAATACAACCAAAAATAACCAAAAATCTCACAATTAATTCAAAATAGTGGACTTCCTGTTGGGTTTAGGGTATACCTCCAAGAGGCTTTTTTTGTGGGCCCTGGCGTGCTACATATGCCTACCAAATTTCGTAGATGCAGGTGAAACGTCCTGCGGGGGCTAATTTTGCAGGGCTCACTATGGAGCCATTTTGCCACAAACATGCACAAATCCCATAGAATATCAAATTCTGCACCACTTCGGACATGTGTGCAAATGTTCATGCGTTTTTGAGCATCTTTAGCCTCTCAAAAATGCAATTCATTTGACGGGAGAAAGTATAATGTTAATATTATAATTCCTTGCATTCCAATAGGGTCCTCACATCACTTTTTGTGCTCGGGCCCTAAAAAACATAACTGCTGTGACTACAACAATAAAACTGGTATTTTTGTGATTTTTATGAACAAACACAATAGAACAGTCACAGTTATTCAAACTGTGCATTCGGTATTGAGTCAGAGAGTCCTTAGATAATGACTTCCCAAAACCCTAAACTAAAGTCTGCCGTCTAGAAGCAGGAATAACAACAGCTGTCCTTGTTTGGGCGGAAGCAGTGCTCATTCAGGCAGTAACAAAATGTGATGTCTTTGTCCCATTACTATAGCTACTGTATATCGCTGTGTTGTCTAGACAAGCACCTTCACCCATTTAAAAATCTCTGCTCTCATACATTCAGCTTGTTTCATGGATAAATAATGAGCAGGTCATTTCTATCTCACTCCTTCCCTCAACACCCCTACTGGTTTCTTTCTTCTTCAGATCACAGCAAGCCCAATGGAAGATAAGATTTCACACAGTTAGAAACATATCACGTGAGGGGCTATACTCTGAAAGGAAATCTATATTCCTGACATGTGAATGTAAAGCACATGTATGTGGAACCGTTTCTGGGCTGAGTATAGCTCCTCATAACATGGCATAGTGCTCATTGCATGTGAAACATTCATCTGTGTTTGAAGCTGGAGGTAAATATTTTATATAGAAAATGGCTCTTAGGTTTGAAGCAAAGGAGGGGAAAGGTAGCCAGAGATAGAATCATGCACCTTTTAACAGTTACAGCGAGTGTGCATGCTAAATGGCCTGCCTTGCTCGCGCTAGCAACAACATACGGCTTCCACAAAAACTGAAGTGACAGCCATGCACTCACTTTCAAAGGCAGATTAGGAACTACTTGGTGTGGTGTAATAATCTGATTATTTACATGTAATAAACTCAGATGAGCAGCGTTATTTGATGTATATGAGTAACTTATCAAATAAACTTAAGAAACTAGTGCATATTTGAAAGCACTGCTGGTGTAGGTGCCTTTGTGCCTTTGTGCCTTTGTATGAGAGTTTGGCAAGCAAGTTTTTAAAAAGGCATGAAATCGTTCAGATTAAACTGAAACGATGAGGTGGAGACCATTAACATCTAAAAGCTTTGCTCCATTTTCAGCCTCTTCAGGTGCTTTGAATTAATCAATATTTCTAGTATAGTACAAATCTGTGTGAAACTGAGGCAGTCGTGTAAAACAAATGCAAACACAAGCTCGCCTTCCCTGTGAGCTCTGGTGTCATTAGAGGTGAGAAAACACGATAACTGATTATTGAATCCAGTTTTTGAGGCAATAAGATTCAGTTTCATCCACAAACTACACCAATCATTGCCTTAAATTACCAGAGTCTAGAGTTAAGTGCCATCTAGCGGTGAGGTTACACAACTGAATACCTTTCCCGCACCTCTTCCTTTCTAAGCCACTTCAACAGAAAGTAACCGTTTGGTTTGTCTGTTCTGGGCTAATGTAGAGACAAAGGGCAACATGCCGAGCTCCTTGGAGGAGGACTCATTCCACATTAAGGAAAACCAAGTGATCCGTACAAGTTATTATACACTGATGAAAACAACTAAATACTACGTTCCATTTCTGCTGACAGATCCCTATAAATCCAACACACTGGAAAAAATACTAAAAAATAAATACTCAAGTCAATACTGACATTAATGTCTTTAAAAAAGGCAAAGAAGCCAGAGTTAATTAAACCCAGTTTAACCCTGTTGAGATCTGCAGTTTCATTTGATCACTGTATTCTAGCTCCTGTCTGCATTAAAATGTGGTTTCAAAGTGACATCACAGCAGTAAGAGGTAGGCTTTCCCTCACAAACCGACAAATAATGTCGAGGACACTGTGCATGTTTTCTATCTTTGACTTAATAAAATACAAAAAGCAAATGGCTTACTGTCGAGGGAGGGCGGTGTTGTGCCGAGTGGTGTTGTAGGCGTGGTTGGAGTAGGGGTGGTGGGCGTGGTAGGGATGTCGATCTCAGGGTGGCTCTGTTGAATGATCACAAATGCATTTAAAGTTATTAATGGTGAATAACTGTCCTGTACCGGAAAAAAATGTAACAATGCAGCTTAGGAAGGAGATACAACCAGAAACGGGTTTTAAAAAAAAGGAACAGGCTACTTTCTAGTGGAGATATTATCATCAGAATCGCAAAACATCTACAACATGATGCATTATTCATTACTGCCAATTTATCTTGAGATTTGGAAATAAATGGTAATGCTAATAAGAGAAGTTTTGTGAGAAAGAAAAGGTCCTAAAGTACTATGCTATGGTTGCTGTCACAACTTAACTGGACTTATCCTCACTAGTTAGTTAGTCATGACAACTCAAACATAGAGTATGAAATTCCTGATGGGGAATCTAAAAAAGTGAAAATTTAAATGGATTGTATCACTAGAGATTTTTAAAAGTGAAAAAGTAGTAGAAGCAGCACTTATGGGTAAGATCTACAGGTAAAATAATGCAAGTAACAGTCAGAAAAGAGTATTTAAACTCATGTCGTCTAGTTTTGTCCATCATTACTGGATGTTAAATCATATCACAGACACCACGATGAACAGAAGATTATAAAACATTCTACAAACAAAATTTATTGGATTAGAACGGGAGAAATTACCTTCCACTACATGTCTGACAAACTTTTCAAAAGCATCCAAAGACTGTAAGCATATGTAGATAAAAGTTATGTTTCTCACTTGTGCTAATACTGTGATGAAGTTGCGGTTAAGGTGCACAGCCTCGTACAGTGCCAGCAGAATCGCCTCATTTGTCCTTGAAATGACAGAGAAGATGTTCGAAGTAAGCACACTGGTTGTTGAAATAAAATCTTCACACCTTTGAATAATGTTGGACTGAGAGGCCTTAGGCTTTGATCCAGCCAAGCTCAGGAAAAAGTGGAAAGGCTATGTGGTGCTTAAAGTTTATTGACACTGGCTTCATGTGTCAGCAGGTCACTTTGTTAATTTTCTGTGTCATTAACTACTGCACAAAGTGTGTACAAAGTAATGCATAAAATTTCTTTACATCAATTTATTTTTTACGTTGATAAATGAGTTAATCTTAAGAATGCAAAACAACAGGAAGCACTGCTTGCAGATACAAATAATTGGCTGTATTTTTTGTATTGTCATCACCAGTTTTTTCAGTCATTTATTTAAAATTGAAAGAAAAAAACGACGGCAGCAACAATCAATACTTGAGTGCAAATGTTCAGTCTTTAGTATGTGTGTCTAGTTGTTTTGGTTGCTGCCTCAGAGTCACTGTGTGTGACTCTGAGCGCTGAGCGCTTTGTGACGACCTGTGTTGTAAATATGCGCTATATAAATAAAACTGAATTGAATTGAAAATGTTACTGCTGACAAAAGATAAAGTCAAGGCTTCAGCCAATCAAATGTGTGTGATAGAAGTTATTTTTTTTAAATCTATTCTTCTTTTTTTGCAAAAACAAGATAAAGCATTAGAGTTATAGTGTCCACTGCAGTAGTAGTTTCCCATAAGTCTACATTTAATAATCCCATGGAATAGAGAGTGCTTCCATGTCAGATTTCTACAAGTATTCACACCCTTTATGGTGGTTAGTTTTATCATGTTTGCTTTATTTATCTTTCAGATGTGTCTAGAACTTTACTGGAGCCCACCAGTAGCAAACTGGATTGACTGGACATTGTTTAGAAAAGCACAGACTTATGCAAATTAAACTGAGAAACCCAGCAAGAAGAGTGTTGGTCAGGGAGAAGACCAAGAACTTCACAGTCACTCTAACACAGCTTCAGAGGTGATCTGCAAAGACAGAAGAACCTACCACCTCAGTAGCACTTTATCAATCAGGCCTTTACAGTAGCACAGCTGTACTGAAGCCGCTGAGTAGAAGTATAGGACAGCCTGTTAAGAGTTTCCTATCAGAGGCACGTAAAGGCCTCTGATAAGTGTGAAGAAAAAATATTTTTATGATTTTATGAGACAAAAATCTATTTTTTGTGCAGACCTCCAACCATCACATGTACCACACATGTACAATGCACAACACAACCCCTACAGTGTGCTTCTCAACAGCAGGAACAGAAAAACTGGTCAAAATATAGGGAAAGAAGAATGCAGCCAATTACAGAAAAGTCCTTTAAAAAACCTGCTCCAGAGAGACCTGTGAGTGGGATGATGGTTTCACCTTTCAGGATGACAATGATCCAAAACATACAGCCAAGACAGCACTGCAGAGACTTGAGTGGCAAAGCAAAAGCCTAGATGTAAACCCAACTTTGGTATTAGTTTTTGAATGTAGATCGATGGACAAAAATGCTGATTTTATCCATCTAAATTTAAATCTCCAACACAATAAGTGTGCAAAAACAGAAGGGGTCTTTTTGAATGTACTAAATGTTAAAACATTGCAGGCAGATGTCTCAAATTTTATCAGGAAAATAGCATTTTACAGATTAAATGAGGTTCTGACAGATGAACCTAAAGATACTACTGCCTACTCCATAATCTGTTTGGTTATTGGTTTTACTACTGCAGCAAACATGTTTATTTGAACTGTAAAAGACAGCAGTACCGTAATACATTTTGCACCCAACTGACTGGTAAAAGCTGAACTGACTTGGAACTTACTGTACAGAGAGCTTCTCATCAACATCTGCTATAAACATGCTGCCCACCTGTAAACAGGAGAAGAATCAGCAAACTATATTGAAGACATCATGAAATCATTTCTACTATAAAAAATATGAAATGGGCACAGGATCTTACCATACTAGTGAGGGTAGAGAAGAAACCACCCTGGTTCTCCTCCTCTTTGTCTTTGTATTGTCTAAAAGAAACAAGAACAATGAGAGATAAAAACAAGATGGACAGAAAGTGGGACGCAATGAGAAAGTGAAGAGAATGACAAATAAATTTAGGACAGGTAAACCACACAAACAGCAGAAGCAGACACGTTTTCACTCAAACACAGCACTTGTAACCTAACACACGTTTACCTAGCATCTCCTCCGTCTTCCTGCAATTTATTATCTACGGGGCACTCAGTTTGTGCACGGAAACAATGAAGTGTACAGAGCCGTCATCAATCACTTTGATGTGCCTGTCTATGCACGTAGACAGACAAGACCTCCTTCAAGAACAGCATTTTAATTTTCAAACCTTGCCTCATCCAAAAAACATTGCAGACCAACGAAAAAAAACTGTCAGATATAAATAACTAAAAGTATAAAGGGCGTTGTTTTTTCAGGGGAATAGAAATAGAACATTTGTGGGAGACATCAAACTAAACTGATGATGCCAGCGGCCCCAGCACACCAAACACTGCATCATTAAATGCACTTTTTTTGACACATGGAAATTTAAAGATCTCACCTGTTATATTCTGTCAGAGCTTGGTGGACAACCATACCCATTCCCTGAGAGGAAAGAACATCCAGTGTTTCAATAAAAACCTGTGACAATCTGTCTGATGTGAAGACCGCCTACATAAGACGGGCTACTTATTATTCTACAGCTGAGAAGATACAGCGAGTGACAACATACTTACATCGAGTGTTGGCTCGTCATCCACAATGGAGAGTTTCACAATGTATGGATTCACAGACTAGAAACAGAAAATCAGTGAAATAAGGAGACACACATATCAAAGTTAATACCTTGTTAGCAGTTAAAGACAATTCCTTGATTGTATCTGCATATCTCAGTACATCAACAGTATATACGTAACGACAGACAGCAGGCGTTCAGGCTAACGGGCCTCACAAAAGACTCATTAATGCACCTAAAAATACATCATCTTCTTTTTTATAACTGGAAAACTGTTATCCTGCAGAATTAAATGCAAGGACACTAAATTTTTGTCAAGCAGTCCTGTGGATACACAAAATAACCCAAGTCACAGTTTTTATGAAACATCCAGTGCAAAACAGAAATGTCCACATGCTGATTCAGCTGATAAAACCTCCCTGATGATACTATCATAGACATACTTTATTTTCCCCTCTTCCAGCAGCAATTTGACTCATTAAGGCTTAGCAAAATTACGTCTGTGGAAACTGTGTTATCAAAACAGGCAATTTAATTTTTTAAGGCATGTGTCCTTACAGAGTACAGTTTTGGGAGCATTTTATCCAAAAACAAAAAAACTCCCACGCTGAGGGGTTTTGTTTCTATGACAACAATATCTTGACAACATATCACCATTCTAACTGTCGCTGTAAGATATGATAAGATGTGAAAAGGAGCGACAATTGCAACACCAGCCCCATTCTGAAAAGTTTAGATTCTCAACTAGAAGTACTTGAAACGGCTGCACAAAAGAATCAGAGCACTCTGAAAATACACTCTCCTCATTGGGAACAACTGAAAAAGAAGCAGACACTCGGAAAGAATGCATATAGGCACTCCGCTTTACTCTTACTTATTATTCCTTTGTCTTTGTCTTCGATGTGGTGTAACACACAATGTACACAATTTTCTAGAGACAACACACCAGTACTGTAAGGTATTGTAAGACAAAACTTCAGGAACTGCTTCTATTGCATCCTCTACTCTTGAGACATGACAATAGCACATTTATCAGTTTCTGAATCATGGCAAAAAAAAGATTAAAAGCAGAGAAAGGAAGGCTAAGGATTGTTTTTTGAAGCACAGTTAGTGTCTTGTCAGTGACTTTCAGGCAGGCTTTATACAGGAGCATATTTTTGCCTCCCTGCTGTGCAAAAGACCTTAAAGGAAGAGAAAAAAGCACAGTCACCACTCAGCATATGCACAGTTAAATACACACCTCATATTTTCTATAGTTGACCAGGAGGGCCAGAAGTACCACAGCATCATAACCATGCTGCCCTCTACTGGACACATCTGACAGAATCTGAGCAAGGGAGACAGGAGGAGCAGGTTTTACCAAAGTGGGAGGAGAGACAGATTTAAAATACAACAACATTCTAGAGTTACACTCGCTAGGCTAAACACTTACCTGCAGAATGGCTTCAAAGATGCTATTGATCATCACATATTCCAGTATAGTGTTTTGGCTAATATTGTCTGTCACCTGTAAATACATGTTTTCACATATGTGACACTGAGCTTTATTTTAACAGCACAACAAGCATTCCTTTAAGCATGCCACATTATAATTGAGTATGTCCTGCCTCACCGTAACCAAGCACAGCAACAGCTTGAGGCAAAGGCTCTTAAGACTCTCTGAGCTGTCTCCACAAAGAAGGCTGTCCAGTCTCTCCATCAGATCCTATAGGAGACACGGACACAACAAACACTGTGAATGAATTATGAAGAAGCCATCATTCCCTTTCTCACTTTATTATGAAACTATCTCACTCAATTCTTCTCATTTAGAGTCCCACACACCTTCATCCTTTGCTCAGCCTTGTCAAATCCCATGAGCATGTTGATGATGTCAAAGCCAGACGCTGACTTGTTCTTCTGATGAACCCCCCGGAAAAGTGCACAGAGTGTCTGGGAAGAGAGACAGGGAGCACAGAGGTTTCTGAATCAGACAAGCTAACAGTAGTATGGTAGTAGTGGTGGTCATGGCAATATTAAAACGTTATTGTTACTGTTTCTGCATGAAAGAGCAAAGCAGTTTGTTGTCTTTCTTTGTTATGTAATTCAGCTCAGCTTTAAGGATGTCATCATCATACACTGTCCTCCTTTCACCTCCACGCCCTTAACATGGTTTTCTTTAAAGCATGCAGACATTTACAGACATATGTCTCAGTCTTGTCTCTATATGTTCCTGTGCACATGACAGCACCTATTTTTCTTTGCTGTGGTCTCGCGTTAGCTTTTCATAGTTTTTACCACACATTGTCTCAATTAAATAAAAGGAGAAAACAGAGAGAAGATAATCTAAGATAAGATGCTTCTAATGTGATTTATTTATTTTTACTTAACCTTTATTTGACCAAGAAGTCCCCTTAAGATTAACATCTCTTTTTCAAGGGAGACCTGGCCAAGAAGGCGCACCATTATAAAGCTACAGGGATTATAAAAGCAGCCGTGACAACAGTTGACATAGGACAAAATGCATTAAAAGAACCAAGGCTTCAAGCTACACACAGAGAAAAACAGTGTATGCATACTAATTGCACCCTTCAGCCACAGATCTTTTGATCAGAGAATTTAACTCTCCCAATGAGACTAAATCATTAAGCTGTAGTGTATTTCCAAAGGTTATTCCAGGCCCAGGGTGTAAAATAGGAGAAGGCCATTCTACCAAGTTCAAAGCAAATGTTGGGCAAACTGTTTAACAGTCATTTACAGCAGTGAGAATTATATAATTCTCACTGCTGAGAATAAACAGCTGTTGGTAAGTGATAGAAAATGTTAAAAGAAAGAAGGGACTGCTTTGTAAAAAAAACTATACCGCTAATGTTGTCTCTTTAGGCTTGAGGAAGGCCAAGAAACCAGTTAAAACATATAAAACATAAAAACTATAATACAATGAGTCTAGACAGTGAATACGAGAGGCAGCAGCATGCATATAAATAACATCCCCCTAGTCTAAAACATTATACTGTGCATGTGTGACAATCATATGCATGACGTAACATACAGCTTAAAATCAATATGATCCTCCAGAGCTGTAGTTACCTGCAATGCATTGACCACTTTGATCTGGTGCTCCTCTCCCAGAGCCTGAACACAGTGATGGAACAGAGAGTTGATGTTGTCTTGAATGCGCTGGACCTCCTCCCCATCTACGCTCTCCAACTTCGACTCCAGGTACTCTAGGTTCACCTGAAACAAAAGAGGACAGACAGAAGTGAGAAAAGAAAGGCAGGAGAAGATCATTTTGAGTTGCAAAAAGTAGAAGTAGATCAATATACATTAGACTAGAGTATGAATAGAGGACCAAAGTCAATTTCACAATACCCTCCTGTTAAAAAGGCAGCAGCTTGACCAATTAGAAATGTGGTGAAGCAGAGCAGCTGCACAATCAATGCAAATTCTACCACGCAACAATTTTTAGAGTGCTATGCGGTGGATTAATCTGAGCAATGTTTGGACTATATCTGATTTGTGCATATCAGTACTTCCTCTTTTTCGCTGCTTGCTGTGCAACATCTACAACCCCAAATAAATGCTAAATGGTTATGTATAAACTACTAATAAATACCATATTTCTTTGGGTAATAGCAATTCAATTTGTTGGCATGCTTACTTCGTAAAAATGTTTTCTTTAAGTCTCTGTTTGCATTACTGCCACCACTGCTGCAGTTTCTGCAACACTCACAGAGTACTATCACAGAATTCCTGTTATGTGGAGCACAACTTTACCCATATATTTTTCTCTCTACTGTACCTTCATAAGAAACAGCTCATCCCAGAAGCGAGGGTTGTTTTTGGCTGGGTCTTCTTTCTACACCAAAGCAGAAATAACACTGTTAACACTTAAACATAAGTTTATTGATCTAAACTTGAACCACTGACATTTAACAAGTGTGATACTCACTGCAAAAATCTCATCATACATCAGAACCACCTTCTCTTTCAAGGGTTTTTTGGAGGACGACGTCCTCCTCAGCAGCCCTGCTTTCTTCTCAACCTGAGACATGATTAAGTCTTGAGAAAGAAAGACACAGTGAGTGAGAAGCATGTATATAATGTTAAAACAAGAGGAACAAATCTCAAATATTTCTTTCATGTCTGTAAGACGAATGATATTCTGTATTGTTTAATCAAATCCAAAGAAAACACCAAAAGCAAGAAGAGATGGGCTGAACTTTATAAACATGTCACTACACAAAAAATATCTGTATTCTCCAGGGACTCATTTCAGCTGTGGTACGTAACTCAATTGTTCACTGCTCCAGAATGGTCTATGTGGCTAAATAAGCACCAGTGTTCAACTTCATCATTATGAAGCCATGTTTTAAATTGTTTTATTTGATGTTATTATTATATATTTTTGTCTTTAAAGCATTTTGTGGGCAAGTTCTTTTATTTTCTCCACCCCAGGAGCACAGCCCTTGGAGTTAAATGACAGTGAACAAAAAGTTTGCTTACACTGAACACATTACCTTACTGACATCTACAGTCTCTCTAGCTAATATTTCAGTCTAAAGCCTACTGCTGTCCACAACATGTACACACCTCTCACACCAGTTTGTTTTGTTTTGTTTTACAAAAGAACAAACTCCCTTTACTGCAGGGGTGTCAAACTGCGGTCCTCGAGGGCCACAATCCTGCATGTTTTAGATGTGTCCCTCTTCCAACACGCCTGATTCACATGATCAGGATCGTTATCAGGCTTCTGCAGAGCTTGATGATGAGCTGAACCTACTCTGCTCAGCAGTACATAAAAACTCAAGACCAACATCAGCAACTTTATACTCGACTGGCCAAGTGAAATGTTTAAAAGATATTGTAGTCATTCACAAATCAGCAACGTTTATAATTAGGTGAGCAGAGTAACCTATTACAAGTAATGAATGTTTGAATAAACTGGGCAGTACGTTTGCATGTTAGCTAAGGTTCCAGGTTAGCTAAAAAATATCAACTGATACTTGTTTAAATTGATAGCCTTTAGCATGAGAGTCAATCTAACTGGGTGTCAACTGGGATGGGTTATAAGCTAGTTAGCTAATATTAGCTACCCTACCCATTGCTACCTAACTGGGTTCAACTAGTTAACGACAAACAGCGACATGGTCACGTTAACCACCCAGTCCTGCTGTCCAGTAGACACTCGAGGATCACTTAGTTTACTGGCAGTCAGGTCACTAAACGTTTATCTACTGAAATGGTCCAAAATGCTATTCGCAGCTAAAGCTAACGCTGCCTAGCTAATGCCTGTCAACCATGGATGTTGGCGTTAACGCCGAGTTAGCATTAGCCATCTAGTCTGTGTGCGATTAATGGCCACATTACCGTGTTATATATTTTAATTAGGTGGGTGTCGTGTGTTCTTACCTCAATTAAAGTGTTAACATCTAAGTCGTAAGTGTGGTTCATGAATCCTTGTGGTGACAACAGTGTCTGCTAGCATACTGAGAGCCGCCCGGTGCTCCGCAGGGTCTCAGCGCCCGACAGGTTCACACATGGTCATTTACATGTTAATCAATAGGGCTGCCACATCAATGATTTTTTCTATCGATTAATCCCTTGACTATTACCGATTAGTAGATTTATCTAAACGATTAATTTTCATCCAAGAAAAAGCAAAGTTATCACTTTATTGGGGGTTTGAGAAACTGAGTATCATTGTGAAATGCTGTAGAATACCAAGTGTAAACAAATGTCTGTATGTTAAAGTGCAAAAAATGCTAATAAATAAATAAATAAATCCATAGCAATACTCGGCTGCACCAAAAATAGGATTTTGCAACTAAATATAAAGCAGAAAGACAGTCACTGGAGACATATGCACAAACATCTGCCCATCAAAGGAAGCATTGGCCCACAATGACAGTAAATACATTAATAGACTTTCAGTGTGCAGACTACTTTTAAAAAATTGTCTTAAAAGATGATATGCATGTTTATACTCTGTGGCCTATCTCTGCTGAGATACAAGCCTCGAGGGATCAGATCATGTGTGGGTCATCAGTGAAAAGTCTCACCATTTAAAGATTTTCTGTTTAGAATAGCCACAGCTGCTGTGCACTTTGTCCTCCCATTGACACTGGTGACTGAGGACTGGCTGATTCAGTCTGAGGAGAATTCAGCCTCAAAGTAAATATTAAGCAAAAAAAAAATCATCTGTGTGATATGAAGGAGATAGTGTGTCCTCTGACGTAACTGTTGCAGTGATTAGCTCCAAAAACCAGCAAGGCAGAAGTGGGTTTACTTAATGTGCCCAGAGTTAAAGGAGCTGCAGACGTGGAAGACTTGTTGTGATCTGTGGTCAGCTGATACAAAGCACTTGGCCATGTTGGAGGTAGAAGACAGCCGAGATATTTACCTCCTTACATATGTGCCAGTAAATTTCCTTTTTTCACTTTCAGTACATTAAAATGTCAGAGCTTAATTTGATCCCTGATTTTCATTTTTTGTGCTCATTACAGTGTTTTAATGGCTTTTTCAGGAGCAGTTTTATGTATTATTTATGTGACTGCATCCCAAGCAACTGCATTTAGGAAATTACAACAGACAGTCAGCTGAAAAAGTGAATGAACTGCCTTTTAAGTGCTACAGATTTAGGATTCATTTTGTCTACATTTGTGAATTACAAAAAGTGCCTAGCCGTAAATTCTTCTCAGACCCGTGGCTCTGCACTTTGAAAATAAATTGCCCAATGATTCTGGCTCCACTTCAAAGCAACAGTTGATGCTTCCGTGTTTTGACCTCATGAGTTTCTTGGTAAATTAACTTTGGCCATCGAGGGAGCAATATTTCTGGTAAAGACTGCGCGGAGCACCTCGATTTCCAGAATAAATGAGTCAAGCTCTGCTTTTACTGTGTCATTAGACAGAGAGGGCGATGAAGCAGGAGAATTGAAGAAAATCGGAACGTAATGAGAAAGTAGAGAAGAATAGCAGCTGACGAGTGTGAGGGAACATTACCTGACACACACAATGAAAGAGCCTAAAGTTACACAATAACCATCTTTATAAACTCTTGTGTACCCGCTTATGACGGCTTAAAAATAATCTTATATTTTGTGGTTAAAAAAATCAACCTCAGCATTTAAACAGCTTCATAGTTCTGTCTTTCTACAATGTAATACATCAGCAGACAAAATGACATTTGAAAGGCAGCGTGCCACTGGATTTCATGCTGGTTTAACTCAGCTTAGTTTATTATTAGTTTATTAACAGGAGCCATACAGCACACAAGCTTTGGCAATGAGAATTAGCTACACATCTAATTTACAGGCAAGGAGATGTCAAGAACAATTCAGTGCAATGTTGCCTGTTAAGCAAAGAGCCAAGATGCAACATATCCTCTTTCTCTTTCTGTGTGCAGGTCTCATGTGTATTTTGTCAAGCTGAGATCTGCTTCAACCTTCAGACACCCTCAAGGTCTCAGCTGGTAGAAGCTTAACTGAGAGACCTTATAGCTCTGCAGGTACCGTGTGAAACAGAGAGGGGAATAAAAACCCGAAGAAAAAGTGTGACAGGTGGGATGGATGTGTGAAGGAGGCTGGTGTGGAAGACAAGTGAGGCACCGCAGAGTCACAGCGTCTGCTCCTGACCTAACTCTGACTGCTGCAAGTTTAAAAATTAAAGGTTATTGGTACAGACAGGATGAAGAAGGCTCATGCGCACTATTGATTAATAGGTAGTCATCATGTCAGTTTGCTCTTGTGCTTTTCTGGTTGTTAGAGAAACAAATCACTGACTATAAACTTCAAATGTTCTGTACTTATATTGCACTTTTCTACCTTAGCTACTTATTTTCAGTTCTACATCTTGCCCTTGGATACTTCATACAGAAGGGATTGAACTGCCAAACTTGCAATTGGTGGACAACCCCCTCTAAAACACAATAAAAAATGATTAAAGGAATTTATTCTCCCACTTAATTAAATGCAAAAAAGCAAGATAAAAATTCTAGCTTAGCTTGATAGGTTGGGTTCGCATAATAATGTTGTAATTGCATTAACTTAATACTGTGTGTAATTTAAGCTCAAATTTCTGCATCAGTGGATTTAAAGCTAAAATCAAGTTGTAGCAACTAAATAAAATTGGCTTGATAACTTAATTTTGTTTCACCGTGAGTTCAGGATTTCAAGTCCCCTAAACATGCCTGGACATTTCAGACAATTAAAATTGTGAATTAAAGAGCCTGTACGGCCTGAACAAATGTGATACGAAGGATATTTCAAAGTAAGTATCATGTATCCCACTAAAACAGTGAATTTGGGAATATTTTCAATTGTGATATTACGAACAGTGGACTCTTGTAAAGAGATTAGGCTACACCTGCAAAATAATTTCTTTAAAGCTACTACATGAGCAAAAATGCAAACAAAAGTGAAATAAACAGTGACAAATATCTCATTGGAGCCAATCATTTTTAAAAATGTTTGTCAGCTTAAAAACTTGTGCTCATAATTATGCTAAATAAGCACATAACACACAAATATACATTTTAAATAATGTGGAAAAACTAATCTTCATTTTCATGAATGATCAACTTAAAGGCTTTCGTTGATGTTACTAATTATTAAGGATGCAGTAATTAAAAACACATTTAACTGAAGTGGAAAAGCTAATTTCCCTAACTTAATGTAGTTTGTTGGTTGAACATAATTTTGGTAGAAGTTGTGTTTACTCAGAAAATATTGATGCAAACTGTGGCGATAAATTTTGTTGTTTTTGTTGAGCCCAAAACATTAACAAGTTTTCAGAATAGTAAGGAAAGTACAGATTTATGTCCAATAAGGTAACACAGACCCATTGCCTTTGCTGTACACAGACTGATAACACTTATTGTTATATGTACCTACCTCAAAAGGTCTATTTTGAGCCATGAAGAGCCCTAAACCCAACATGTAATTCAGAAAAGGTCCTCTAAAAGGGGCTTTTGTTACAGATCTGTCTACTAAACAAGCCCAGTGACTGAGTTTTTGGTTTCACTCTCAACTGATTACATCAGGACGTTTATCATAATCAGATTTTAAAAGCAGAAAAAGAAGACCAGCAAAATACTGAGAATGTTGAAGTCTGTCCCAAAAGTGAAGTCAACACTGCTGGTTGTTTGGTTTCAGAAGCCCGCTGGTTCTCTGTTCTCACTGCCAGTTTCATTCTAGCTGTGTTAAAGATCTGATGTAAACTTGGGTCGACAGGAGAAAGCAAGCAGTCACACAGTTGGACAGAATCTCAACAGGTTTCGGACAAGATTTCAAGAGCACCTGGACACCCAGCAGCACAGCTTGAAGTCTGTCTGACAGCTCAGCGTCACACTGACAGCTTACAACAGCCGCACTGCAGAGGGATGAGGAGGTGGTTTAAAAGGGAAAAGAAGAAGAGTGATGTGATGCTAATCATTCAGTAAAGAATGGGAAGATAAATTCCTCTCTCATGCTGGTGATCTGTGACTGTATATATACATACACCGATCAGCCCCAGCATTATGACCACTGACAGGTGAAGTGAATAATATCAATCATATTGGTACTATGTGGTGTTCTGCTGGAAAACCTTGGATTTTAATATCCATGTTGATGAGACTTAGACACCCAAATAAACACTGTGGCCTCAACTGGCCTACCCCCGCAGGAAAATGGACCTCACCGCATGGCAAAAAACATCAAACAATCAGGAACATGTTGAGGAACATGACAATGGCCCAAGATGTTGATTTCTGATCAAGCATCAACAGGATGCAGTGGAACAAGTTTGACTGACAGAGGCCCCACTGCACAAGCCAGAGTACCCAAAGGATCCACTGCCAATGTCCTGGTGCCAGACCCCATAGGACACCCTGAGAGGTCCTTGTCCAATGGTTCAGAGCATTTTAGACCACATAAGGGGGACCAACACGATATTAGACAGGTGCTCATAATGTTATGCCTGATCGCTGTATGTAGAAACATTATGAAGGGTAACTCCACAGATTTTTCACATTCAGTTCAGGCCCCATGAGAAGTACTACCAGAGTCCTTATAGGTAAGTCTTGCTACTCAGTAGCCCTCTTGGGAATGCCCCATAGCAGTTATTTTGGACAAACAAGACCAGGTCCCTATCTAAGTGAATAGGACCCATGTCCCAATGAACACAATTTCAGTTTTCACTGGGACATGAAAACTCCAGAAATATCATATAAATCTGATGAAAACCTGTTAAAGAGTTTGTTGACTTTGCCACAAACTAAGGATTTATATTTATATAATTTTTCCTAATGGACAATACTTCTGCAAGGTATATGCATAGTTTCATGCTCATGTCATTGCAATAAAAGGATTGTCCGGATGTTCCTTGGTTTGCCCGTTACAAAACAGTTGTCTGACTTCTTGGGGGAAGGAAGAGTACATGTGTCATGCAACCGCCATCTCTGGAGGTACAGTTCTCCCACAGATTTCTATTAAGGCTTCTTTAAATAAGGTAATGGCGTCTCTAGTACTTCTCAACTGTGAAAGAGCTGGTTCAAGAGGAGGAATGATCACAGCGAACAAAACCTAATACGATGTTCAAATTAGCACCTCACCACTGTTTTAATGCAGACTTGAGAAATAGTGAACTTACCCTTTCATGTCTAATGAGATGAACAGATACCCCTTGGCGATGTAATTAGGGTTATCTTGTCCCTTGCTTGGGGGCAGAGGGGTCTAATAAAGCTGCTATAGGAGATTTGTAGCACAGTGTTTTTAGACGTTGACTCCTACCAGCAGCTCAAAGATTTTTTTCCCATCGACACAGAACACCTATTTAAATAAGTATATGTGTGTAATTACATTTAAAAGATAAAGAAAACATTTGTGCATGTGCAAATACTGTTTAAAGTCTCTCTTTGGCCATTGAAAAAACCTCTTAAAGCTGGTCTCTGTGTATCAAAGTTGCATATTTAGAAGTTTTTTTTGAAAATGGTCTATTCCTGCCTTAGAATGGCTTAGACGTAACTGTACACCGTTGCTTTCTCCAGAATGTGTAGACCTATGAAGTGCCTTTCTCCCCTCACTCGCTGCAGCTCAAGCAAACCAGCTCGACAACTCTGCTATAACACTGTAAAACTAGCCTGTGGTACACAATGACAAATTGTACCATTAGAGTAATCCAGTCATACTTTTTTGACCAGAAAATGATTCTGAAGAAGAATAATGGCACAGAAAGCTCCACCCTGCAAGACGATACGATTTGTTCCTTGGTTTGTCTTAATCAGTGTTTTTGAGACTGTCATCGGCAAACTAGTTTTAGGTTGACAAATGCTCAGCCACAGCACTGACTGCTTATTTTGCTAATTATATGTATTCCAGTATGTAATAAACAACACAAGGACATGTTAACAAACTCAAAAACTTGTGGTTCACTAGAGGAGGCCTTTAAGGCAAACAGTATAGGCACTTCTTCCTCTATTAAAAGTTCTTCATAATGCCTTCAAAAAGCTATACGTTTGTGTCTTCAGAGGGAACATACATCTTTTTCCTCTCTTTCACATTAAACCCAAACATTGCCTCATTTTCCAGCCAGTTCCTGCAATGCCATCTTGTTACTGCCACCAATAATGTGTCAGAAAATTACATTGCATGGTTCGACTGTTCAAAGTAACCAAAACCCAGAAACATCATTCTCCAAGTGAGCTGTAATATTCACAAAATCACCAGCTACACAGAATCCTTTAAAGTGAAAATGTATCATTTTATTGGTACCATACATTAATTATCAAGGGCAGAAACTAACCAAATCAAAAAATATATATCAAACAATGATTTTTCTACAGGGTTTGGAGAAGGTACAAGTCACCATTCAAACTCAATCATAACTGCTGCTGGAATCAACTGAAACAAAATGGAAATGTACAAAACAATAACAGACTCAGTTGCTTTTATTAGACTTTACAGAGTCAGCGTTGCTACCAAATACACAAACTGAACTTAATGTTAAGCTGGTTTAAGAAGATGTGTGCATGACTCTGATGGTTATGAAGGACATCATACAAATAAGGACAATTTGGACAGAAAACAAATGTTTTTTCTTTTAAAAAAAGATTTGTTTTTAGCCAGTGATGACACATGAAAAAGTCACTGGATAACTAAATGTCAGTGAGCATATTTACTCGACATAAATCTGGAATACACAAAATTGGGATGAATGTTAAAATCATCTCTTGTATGAATGAAATACATGAGTGAAACCTCCAAAATAAATTAAAAACATAAACTGAAACAGTAAAATCATCTCTCCATGGTGCCATTGTACCCCCGGGGGTTTTTGTAATTTAATTTACACAAGTTTTAAAAAAGAGGAAGGAGGAAAGAGAGCAGGTGGGAAGGTAGAGGGGACAGGTTCATGAGTGTTTTTTCTCCTTTTTCCTATTTTTGTTTCTTTACATTAGATCGGGATGGCTTTAGGTAAATCTAAGTAAGAATACATTTTATTACAGTCAGACAGAACTTTGCTACTACCTTAAATATACAAGCACAAATACACAAAAATTCAAATCTCCAAAAAAGGAACAGAAAGACAAAATAAAAACATCCACACTAAATTATTTCTCTTTTATAAACATAAAAGATAAAAACAATATATTTTAGAGGGGGGAGGGATAAAAGTCCTGTGTTGCTCCTTGGTCTGTAGCTTTTCAGTATTGGTAGAAAATAAAAAAGTAACAATTGAAATGAAGGCGTTTAATACAAATTAAAAAACATTCTAGGGAAATATATACTGTATAAAAACTCTTAAAATGTGTAACTGTGTATGTGCATGTGTGTGTTGTAAATGCTCTCTGTTTGAAAGACTGCATTCAGTCTAATCAGAGATGGCTCGGGCACCAGGGGACTCAAAATCCTTCAATCATTATGTTTTTTTGTGTGTGTGTGTGTGTGATGTTTCCCTAGTGCCACGTTTCAGCTCTCCTACTAATGTGTTAATTTCAATGGTTTTTGTGGACTGATTCTGAATTCTGGTCCGTCTGCTTCAGCAAAGCCATGACTGAGCTCACGCTGCCTCTTTTCTCTCCTCACACACTCGCGCGCACACACATATACTCTATTAACAAACATCACGGATGACTTGCGCGTCGGCTGAGCAGACCAGAATCGAGAGCCACGTTTAGAGGACGGGTGGACGAGTCGTCCCTAAGCAACTCGCCACCATGTTGAAGCCCCGCTGCCACCATTCCCATCACCCCACCCGTTCCTACATGTGAACTTCAGTGTGGATAGTTTAATGTGCACAGTTCTCCCATTTGGGTTAAATCCCCACTCCTGCTCAGTCACATCTACCCAGCTGATGGCTAAACAGAAAATTAGCAAGAGCAGATGGGACATTTTGTGTATGCACTGAGGAAAAGGGAGACAGTGGTGGGACACAGTGCCTAAATGTTGGGAAGTCACAGCAGTAATAAAAAAAACTTCCTCTGGCTCAGCGGAACAGTCCCAGAAGGACAGGCCGAGCTCCCTCAGGCTACCTGTGTGTGAATCTGAGCACTACAGTGGTGTTTGGTTGGGAGAGCAGATGATGGACTGTTGCAGTCATGGCTACTGGGGTGGGGTGGAGGCTGAGGAGTGACAGAGAGGGGTTTGTGTTGAGGTTGCGGGGCTCTGGGCTCTACTGTGATGCCTGTGAGGTGGGGTTGTCGCTCTTGCTCTCTTGGCTGGAGGGAGCCTTGTTGTTCCAGGGCGAGTTGGAGCCCAGCGCCGGAGAGTTGTTGAAGCTGTCTTCGTCGTCAATGCCGTTGGCTGCATCGAACTGCGTGTTCTCCAGCCGTGTGATCAGACGCTCGTCCTCATCGCCGAACTCCCCTCCCATCAGCGTGGGCTCTCCCACCACCATCACATCCTGCACAGTCACAGAACAGCAGCAACCATTAGAACAGACCACTTCCTCAGACCACATGTATTTATTTATTTTTGCCAAACATTGCACTCTTAACACTCCTGAAATGTTCCACTACCGTTCTCTTCATCGGCATCTTTAGTTAAATTCATTACAAGTCATTGTTTAAAATGCAAGTTTGTCTTTTTTGATGTAGGTTTTACAAGGAAACTGACCAACCAACTGTTCATAATTAAGATTAATTTATCCCTGAATCCCTTGTACCACCTTGATTACAGTTGAATACTCTCCACTGACCGACTTTTAAAAACTGGCTGCGCAAGTGAATATTAACATGCACAATTTCAAGCCAGCAACAGCTATCAACTTCAACTTTTGCTTTAACATAATTAACATTTTAAAAATTCAAAATATAGGGTTCTTTATGGTTGAATTCATACATATACAGCCATATGCTTTTCACATGACAGGAAATTGATCAGTCATAGCTTCCACAAATTTAATTTTATTTTCAAATCAAAAACCGCCCCATGCTAGAGTTCCAATACAGTGATGCAGAAATTTAAACCCAGAGCTCTTTATCTGTTAGCCAGTTGTCTGTTGAAGGTGTACTACTGAGTACAGGCACTAGATGGCACCAGTGTACTCGCCGGAACTTGGCTGGACAGAGGGAAGCCACTTCCAGGGCTCTTCTTTTTGTTGTTGTTGTTATTATTAGTTCCTCCTCCTCCGCTGATGGTGCTGCCACCTGACATCTTACGCTTCCGTCGCTTGTTAGGGGCCTGTCTTGATGGCTCAGCTGCAGAGAAAAGATAAAGAGAGTGAGTTACACATACGGTTGAAGCGTGTTCATGTTGCTGTGTGTGTCTATATCTATGCAAGTTCAACCTACCAGGTGGTGCCACCATCCTCTGCCATTTCTGGAAGAGGCAGGTCTTGAGGCAGTCTCTGGGGCTGAGGCTGTATGTCTTGTGTCTGGACATCAGCTCCTGCATGGGCTCCAGAATCACACACAGCTGGAGGAGGAAACAGGGAGAGGCAACAAGTGTCCAAGATCATGACAGATGCTCAAGCTTATTGAGAAGCAGCATTATCTGGTAATGTTCAGCACAAATAGCATCTCTGGTAAAATTTGAAAGCAATTTCATTATAGAACATGAAGTTAGCAGGTTTTTCCACTGAGAAGCCTCAGCACAAGGGCTTAATTGCACCAACGCATTCATCTGAAAAAGTTTATACTCCAATTAATCTTCCCATTGACTTGAGGTGGAGCGGCTGACAGTGTTTGAATTGTGCAGGACCTTAGATGAAGACACACAGGCACTACTTTTGAATTGCCAGTATGTAACTGGGCCTGTGTCATGGCTATACCAGAAAATTTAAAACACTGTCGTCCTGCTGGGTGACTGAACGGGCCGGTTGTTACACTAGGTGTCACACGGCGATGCAAAACCTGTTGATTGTGATCATTTAGTCATTTAGACAGATAACAAAGACTGGTTCATATTTTTTGGAGTAAAAGTATAATAACTGTGTAATGAAATGACCATTAAAAGGACATAGCTGCAAGATAATAGGAAATAAAATATCACTTTTGAGTTCTGCCATGTGCCAAACTGAATTTTGACTACTGCAGGAGCCTCCTGTAAATGAGACCACTCAACTGGCATTTCTATCCAACCCTACATATGCTGGTAGAACATGAGATACAAGCAATATGGGGACCTACTAATCAAAACACTGTTCTACATAGCCACTAGTGGTCAAGAGTGTATCTGTAAAGTGGCAAAAAAAAGTCCATATTTTCATGCACCTGGACCACAATCTATGTATGCGTTTATAAAGCAGATCAGCTTGCACAGTTTAGAAGTTGGTATTCAGTCACAGTGAACACATTTCAATATTATCAAAAGGTAAAATATTGAGATGTGCTAAACATTTGATAGCAGAAACATTCTGAACACAGCTTCTACTGACATCTTAATCACATTTATTAATGCATAGCTATTCTGGTTGATGACAAAAATTGCCTCTTTAAAATGCGAAATGGATAACAACTTTCAAATTCAAAGTCTGGCACAGCTATAGTTTGATTTTTGAGTTGTAAAGCAAAAATCTTAATGGGAACATGCAAATATGGTTTGTTTGTTTAATGGAGTGAAAAAACTGGGCTGCATAGTGTTGTCAGAAGGTGATGTATAAGCTGCGCATGAGTATAATACAGATTTTAAAAAGCTGAAAACAAAATCAGTTGTTTGCCAAATGCTAAAAAAAACGTAGTAGCAAAAAAAAAAAAACACTGAAAGAAATTTATGAAAGAAAAATTGAGAGACATCTTCAGACATAGTTTTCAATTAGGCAAGTTGTATTTAGTTTTCCACGTCAGCTGGTACTGGCCATGTTTCACACTGTCTGGACGTGAAGACAACAAAAAAAGCCACTGCTGATCAGTTTTGAGTTAAATGTTTGCTTTGTCAGATCTTAAAAGGAAAAGATATTTCTATCTCCTATTATGTGCATCAACTCTTTTTCAGAAAAAGTCAAAAACCACCTCGATCAATTTTTCTAATGTGATACTTAAAATGCAAATGAAAATACATCTTGGAAAAAAGGCAGATGAAAGAAAAAAGTTCAAGACCTCACTTACTCGGAGGTAGTTAAGGGTGGAGTTCGACAGGCCACATCTTGTTATGTTTTTGGACAGCTGGTCCAGCATCTGTGGATCCTGGGCCTGTGACATTAATACAAGACAGGCTAATAAACTAACAATTACACACAGCATGCATTATGTGAACTCTCACTCCCTCTGTATCCACTCACATGCATGGCCAGTATACTGCGGGGGATGAGTTCACGGTGTTGTCTGATGCTGAAGTGCCACGTCTTTATCCTCATCATGTCGTCAAACATGAACTCCAGGTACAAGCGGCCTTCTACACACACCTACAGAAATTCAGAGGACTGAGGTCAGCATACAAACACCGAAGGATAACATTTATGCAGAGTCGGATATATGTTGCACATCCAAAAAGTTAAGGATTACTTGAAAAATTCCTTACATTAAATTTTTCTAAATCTTATTGCATACAGCTAGCGTCTAATGTTTTACTTAGTTGTGTTTGTCCTACCCATACACAAACACACCTGTGTGAACATGGGCTTTCCATTCTGAGTGACCATGGTGCACTGATCACAGTCGAGGGACACAAAGTTATTGTGGAAAGACTCCTTGGGATGTTTCAGCACATAGTAGAGCTCAGTGGCACCGCCCTCAAATATACTCCGGAAGTACCTTGGAATTAACGTCCGGCCAATTGCTGAAAAGAAAACACACAGGGCATTAAAACAGGAAGACATCAGCAGGGGTGGTATGTGTATGAACAGATTTTTAATTGGTCTAGTGACTGTTTTTCTTACTGTAACGTTTGGGTCCATCCTCCAGACAAAATGTAATGGTCAACATGGCATCGTCTTCAAAGAACTCTGTGGTAAAAGCATCCCACCACAGGTTGTCACACTCCTACAGGGTGGAGAGGAGGAAAATGGTCAGTTGCCGCCCATATTTCTGGATTGTTTTAGTGGCTGTGTGAGCGTACAAACCTCTGTCCAGTTCTGTAGTCGTTTGTTGAGCTCAAATATTCTGTAGTCTGTCTGGTTGCCATATGGTGTGTGCCTCCTGGAAGACCACAAAAAAAAAACACAAGGAACAAAAAAGGAAAAAGGAGGGCAATGGTCAAGAACAGCTGGTTTTCGGTAATATCAAAGACATAAATTAACTACAAATAAAACATCCTGGGCACAGTAAGATTAACGCTTTTGTGACTTCTGTTCTTCTAGAGCTATTTAACAACCTGGTTTAGCCTTTTCATGAACTGAATGCAAAATCTCTATTTAACCGAGATAAGAACAACTTCTCACTACCTTATCTATATGTGTTACTGCTGTTTTCACACAAGGTGAAGATAATGGGAAATAATGCAGTCTTACCCTATTCCTGGCTCCAGGTATGTGGGAGGGTACATTGGAGTGGGACTGGAGAAACAAGAGACAGAGATTATTACGTTCAGCTATAGTGCTAATATGCCCTCCCTCCAGGAGCTAGTCAGTCTTTACAAGCCTGGGACACGAGCCAAACATGGCACAAATTGGATGATACAAGGAGACAGTAAATAACAACACCTCTCAGATACACACTTTCACCAACTACAGTTGATTCACTTATTGCAGAAAGACAAGTGGTGAAGCAGAGAACACACTTCTGCAGAATGTAACCTCTAACATTATCGAGATACACAAGGCAAATCAATTTTAGCAATAAACATTAGCCTCACAGAGCAAGGCAACAGTTTTCAATTTAGTCACTGTGGCTCCACAAGTATTTGCTGAGAAATCGAACTGTGTTAATAGTGGTAGAATAAGCTTACACTGCAGTACATTACGTGGAAAACTGGATCAAACACTTAATGACAGATTGACTGCCACCCTTCATGCACCTAGGGATGCTCCCAGAAAAAAATGCTTTACCTATATGTGTGGTAATATTGTATACTGTAAGCCACACTTTCTGATTCTGACAACTGACATTAGATAGTTACAGTGGAGCAAGCTAGTGCAGCATCACTCTTCAAGAAAATGGAGGGCAATTGGCTAGACAAACAAAACACAAACATGACTGTACCTGAATTTTACTCCAGGTGCCTAAACTGCACTGCACTAATCTTGACCAAACTATTCAGTCTAAACTGGTAAATTTGAAAAAACAAATGTGCAGTACAGCTTGTAAAACCTAACGTACACCTGAACATCTTGAGTATTTGTTTAAGAACTACCAGTCACATGCTGTGCAATTCAAAGTAATAGTATAATGTTGCTGTTGACAGGTCCGCCTCCCCGCGAGCTTACCAGTGGACATTTCATACTATCTTCTTGCAGAAACTGCTCTCAAGATATTTAAGTTAGTTTTCCAAGACTATATAAAGATGTCATGTATAAAAGTGCAAACACCTGTAGAATATCCCATCATAAAACTTACCCCACGTCTCTGTCCAGCATGGTGCCGGGGTGGAAAGGGGGAAAAGTGCTACCGTTGGGGGGCTCCTTGGGGGAGTACAGCTTGAATGACTTGGAGGAACAGCCTGAAAGAAAGTGAGAACAAGTATTAGTCCGAAAATAAACACAAAATTTGCTTTTAAAAAGAACTGTTCAAATGAGGTTTAAAGGGTTAGGTTATAGCGCTTTCAGATAATGTCCGAAGAAAGTACAGACAGATATGACGCGCAAATCATAACATAACAAAACATGTGCAATTTGTATAATTTCAAATCAAATGCAATATAAATCCACAAACTTGGTTAATGACACTGAAAACATTTCAGCACATCCTAAAAAGTGGCTCAGGTAGGACTGTAAAAACTTTTTTATTGGGAAAAATTAAGGGTCTACCTGTAAGAACTGACACAATGGTGCCTGTCATGACCAGTATGGTCAGGTTTGAGCTGGCTGCACTCGTGTACAGTCATGATGACGGTGTAGTAAGACATCATGCAGAGAAAACAGCCGTCTGCTACACTTAAACAGAAACTGCTGCCCTCCCTCTACTCTCCATAAAATAACTATCAAATATCAAACACCAACAAACCAATACAGATTGCAGAGATACACACACACCCACCCACACAAAAACAAATTGACGAGTCTCTTTCAAACACAGCTCCAATCCCTGTCCTACTCTAATTGCCCAGTTCTCCTATAAAGGCCATCCAGGCGTGCCGGCCTCCAGGTCACGACCCCTGCTGTCACCATGGTGAAGCCCCGCCTCCTTAATGTGTCTCAGTCTTGTCTCTGCATATTAAACATATCTATGACGCCGTCTGCATATGAGGTAAAGATATAAATCTACAAACACAGACAGGCTTGTATTAAAGTGATGTTTTTAGGAAGATGAATTTGTGCTTCGAGAACACTGCAGCAGGTTTGAGCAATTAATCAAAAATATTACCGAAATCGCATAAGGCCAAGTGCAATATCTAAATACTGCAATATCCAAATCACAGGAGCTGCAATTTTCTTGATAAAAGGTACAATGTGTCACAAAATATCAATATAAATGTTGCATTGTGGTGCTACAGAGACACCCTGGCCTAAAAATGTTACTCTAAAAACATGCTAGTTCAGTGCAGCCTGTGGCAAACATCACATATTTTTTCCCAGTGGAAAATTTAAAAAATGAGCATTCGCACTAAAATCGTGACTCATTTGATAGTGTCTGTCAATTTAATTGTTTTTGCATAGCATCCAGTCCTTATATCTACAGTAAACATTAAAACAATTAAAATTTACTACTGTACTGCTGTTAATAACACAGCACAAGGATGTCAACAGACACATTGCTATGAGATGGGCCACAGTGATGCACATCAGGCCGTTCTTCTTAAAGTCACTTATCTATGATCATAGCGATTTAAAAATCAATCTTTTCTTCAATAACAGCAGCTTATCTTGTTCTTATTGTTTCCTACTGTGTGTATAACATTATTGACATAGCCTATAACAGCTCTTACAAACCAAAATGTACATAAATAATAAAATACTACCAAAGTTTTCCATGAGGAGCACACAAACAGGACTTCCATCTTCTCAATGGGAAAAAGCTATAAAGCATCCATCCATTTGAAACCCTGTCTTCACTTTGAGCATAAACAAGTTGTTTACTGTGTGAGCCAACAACAGTATGCTATGGGCTGGATGCACCACCAGGAGATTGATAAATAAATAAATAATCGATGGTTATGTGTCCATTAGTTGTTGAGAGCTCCATTAGCTCCTCTCCTCTCCTGTTAGCGGTTAATGACAGGCAGTCACAATCACATCAGCTGAACTCCACTTCCTCCACTGGGAATCATGTTCCTCTCTCTTACAGGCAGACACAACACACAATATACATATACACACATTAAACATGCACATATCTCCTTGGCTTGAGTAATGGACAGTCAACTTTTAGAGCAAATCTTCTCTTAAAGTGACCTGGATTCCCCAAAACATTTTCGATATTTAATTTAAGTTGATCGTCAGACACCAAAACTCCATCCAGCATTACAAAGTGTCCTCTAAATAAGAATAACCTGTCGTGGTTGTGGATTCCTGCCACTCCAGACTGCCACCATGATTGCTAGTGGGTAAAAGTATCCAACGGGAATATAAGCGATAGCTTGGTTACACTGAGGCATTGGGTAGAAAACCATTTACACGAACCAATTTGAGATTTTAAGCCACACTTAAATGTCCTTTTAACATCCATGGTTCGTCACTTTAACGGCAATAACACACTGACGTGGAGTTGTATGATTTACAAAGGCAATTAGAAAGGCAGTAAGCGCATAATGCTAGCTGTTAGCCGTTAGCTAGGCTAAAATCACAGATGATTTCGGGACGCGAGTCAACTTAAAAACAAAACACCAAACAGTGATCATTTTAAACATGAAAGATACTGATCTGAACATGAACCACAAACAATAAATAACCTCGACATATTCAACCACCGAGATTGTGTACAACACTGCCTCGCAGGCCTGCTAGCGTTTGCTAGCCCACAAACAGTTGGTAACCAGCTAGCTGGTTTTAGCCTTCGTGCTAACGCCTGAGCGTTAAATCCCCTTTCAGCGACAAAGCATCGAAAAAGGACGAGAAATAACAACCGCGGCCGCTCGTAAAGCACATTTAATAGTCACAGCGGCTAGACATTACAGTCGAAGTGTGTGTTTGGGTAAAAGCCACCCTTTACCTGCAAAGAAGTCCAATCAGAAAATTGATGTTTACAGATCCGTGATGATAGACCGTGTGTACGCTCCGTGCGTAAAAACGGATAGGCCCGCTGGACGGCGGTTGGCTGGACGCAACGTACCCACACAATACGTCCCTTTGAATAGGATCAATAAAAAATCTCCTCAAACCGCGAGACTGAGACGGAATAAGGCCTAAATTGCGGAAGTCGGTCGGTTATGTTTTGTCCCGCATGAGGCCTTGTCAGTGGGCTGAAGCCTGCTGTGGGTTTACATACGGACCCCGATGAGCCCTTTGTTCACGGGAGGACATGAACAATAGCTGTAGGCCCTCCTCCTCCTCCTCTCCCTCTGCAATGCATTTGCTCCTCTCTCCTCTGCCCAGCACCGCCAGCCGCCCTCTCCCCCCCTCTCCCCCTCCTCCTCCTCCCCCCCACTAATGCACAACTGCATATAAAGGTTGTCTGGTAAGCATTTTTCCCTTCCTCCCTCCTGCATCCTCCATCCCCTTCCTTGTAACTGACACAGATGAGAATTGGCCTAATGCAGCCAAGTGGAAACGTGTGTGGAAACAAAGATCATGCTGACTGCAAAGTGGTTTTCATGTTCGCTTAATTAGTGCACATCAGCTTGCTGCAAACAACTGAACTGAGACGGAGACAGCCAAGACCCTGGTCATATGCAGTGAGCCCATACAGTGGTGATGATGATGATGATGCTCACTGCTGATGCAGAAAATGTAGAATGAGAGCTTATGAAGTTTCACTAAAAGATAGCAGACTGGGTCACTTACAGTTAATTGTGTCTTTGACTTTTCACACTAAACTCTCTCTTTAAGATGGACCAGTAAATCCACTAACATTTGGGAATCTCTCCCTCGTTCTCTTCTGAGTCTGCACACACACAAATACACAGGAAGCGCTAAGCCAAAAGGAGAATCCCACAGGCCTCTAAATCTGCTTAAATCGCCTCAAATTATAATCAGATATTCAGATCACAGCCAGCGTGATCTCACCCATATGGCCAAAGTTGGGATATAAAAAGAACAAGTGGTATTAGGCGGATAGTTTCTCATTTATTTATGCATATATTCAAGTGTATGTTCTGTCTAATTTGACTTACAGAATATATTTGATCCCTAAAGGAAAGAAATGACTGACAGATGATCCCATATCAAGGTGGAAAAATCGATTCCCTCCAGCCACTGAAGGACTTTTCCCCTCCTGCTGAATACTTCAGGATGCTGCAGCCACCAGCGTGAACGTGGCCCTGATTTATACACAACTCGTGTACAGTGGGAGTGAAAACACAATGTTTCATAAATGATTTATTCAGAAATTAAGCTGCTGTTGTGAGTCACTCTCTGGAAACAGTTAACAGGCTTTCACAGAGGCTGTTGCACAACTAAACAGTGGCGCTGACAGGCGACGCTGCATTATTATGACATCCAGCATCCTTGTTTGGTTTAAGTGACCCTCAGATGAATGGTGGATACTCTTGTATACATAAGTCTTGTTAGTATTTTAAACATAAATATATAATCCACAGTGACTGCAGAGAATCATGACCTCAAACAATGTCTCGTAATGTATTTTATAGATGTGGGATTAATTTGAATTAAGAGTTTCGCTCAAGGTGCATTTCAAGCATTAATTCCACAAGTTGTCACAGCTGAAGCTCAATGTTTTAACCTCCTAAGACTTTATCTTAGTTATTTAGGATTAGCAGGACTAAGCGCTGTCTTTGATATGGACTACAGCTTATGTATAGCTGGTTACTTACAAGAATATGCTATGGTAAATTTCGACCAATATTAAGCACAAAAGAACAAGTTTAAACCCTAAAATCTGATGAGGTTCTGTCCCTTTTCCACTTTTATCTAAGTCTTGGTTGTAGAAAGTTTTAATGGAGATTGAAGGCATCTTGTTTTAATACTTTTTAAAACCATGTAGTGCTGCAAAAGCACCAAGTCTACCGTCCACTAATGAAGACAATGGGTTTAAGTTAAGCAAAATGAAGTAGAAGTTACAGCCAAGCAATATATACTGGTTGACTGATATTGTATACTGACATTATTAGCTTAGACTGGCCTCTTATAGATAAATCGGTATCAGCATATACCAGCATTTGCTCTTTTTACAAAAAATGTACAAAAAAAGATATCAAAGGTGTCATCACATAGTCTGTCTGGCTCCAATACCATTGTTTACAAGCCTGTCAGACCTGTCTGCAGCACATGCAGCTGAGCCGCCAGTGGTGCGGAGTCACACTGCTTGCTGGAACATTAATGATCCATTTTTAATATACCTCTAATATATAAATATAAAGCCAGTATGTCAGTATCACAGATTTGTTTCTAAAATCAGTATCTGCACCAAAAATCCAGTATTGGTTGGGCTTTAATGTAAGTCAGCATGTAATGTCATACATGAGAAGCAGGTTTCCAGGAAGATATTGTCATTTTTGTAAAATATACTTCATCATATGAGTGTACAAATTATTATTTTTTTGTTGCTTACAACCTAAAACTAAACTTAAAGCTAAGAAAGGAATATTATTATAAAATATTTATATATACATAATTATAAATATTTTTTTAAAAGGAACAGACCAACAATGCAAATATATGATCTAAATTAAGACATAATAATAATAATAATAATAATAATAATAATGAACTTATTAATTAAAGTACTAACTTAATTGTGGGCTTTATAATAAAACTTTATTGTTTATAATGCTTTGACACTTTGAGACGGTGAAGCCAGGTGCAATAATCTTTCATTGTGTACTTATTTTTCCTGCTGTGTCTACTGTGTTTACTTTCTCCCCACTGCCTTTCAATTTATTTATCAGAAGAAAAAAAAATGTGCATTATTCAACATTCAAATAAATGTAAATGCACCTCTTCAGCAGTCCCTTTGCCTGATGCTGTTAGGCAGACAAAATGTCACGTTGTTCTGAGATATTTTGAGATCTTCTCTGTCTGGACCTGCAGCCTCCGAGCAGAACAGAATGAAGACAGCAACTCAAACCTCTTGGCAGACTCTGGTGTATGAAATCTGGAGTACGGTGAAGTGCAATGTCTCCCAGAGCCAGACATGTAGAGAGGATAAGCCGCTCCAAGGCCCGTCTCTCACCCGACCAGCAACAAAGATGCTCGGGCTGAGTTTATGTATATTGGTTTGACCATGGTAAGCCTGTGACACGAGCACTTCACAGCTCACGAGGCTCCTGTCAGTCCTTTGGCAGCATCTTTGTGTGTCTAGTACCAGGGGGAGGTGTAGTCACCAGTAGCTTAGAGTGTCTGTTGCGGGTGACTTATGTGGATTTGCCTATCTCACATTCACTGGCCCCCGTCACCATGGCAACACGAGCAGTCAATGCTGACACAACCGGAGAGAGGCTAAGAAACATCCATGGAAATGGACACACAAGGGTTAATCCTGTGTGTGTGTGTGTGTTTGTGTGGCTCCAAAGCTCACCCATTGAAATGGTACATGACGGGGTTAATCCCCCGTGTGTGTGTGTGTGGTGGGGTGATGGAGAGGAGGTGGGGGTGGGAGGTGTGTCGGGATAAGGCTTGAAGGGCTTACACACACCGTCTCTTCTGCTTTCAGGCATAGGGCAGGCCTTATCTTCCACCAGCACCCCAACCAGCCACGCACACTCACACGCACACGCACGCACGCACACACGCTGCTGCCTAACCTTCACTTCCCTAGTTAACCTCATTTTCCAACTTAGTTACACATTCACACCTAAAGCCACAAATCCGTGTATAATAAGTGATCAACACTGGCACATGCGGTGGCTGAAGAAGCTCCTAATGTGCACAGTGTGGTGTTTTTCACTAAGCTCACACTTAAACCCACAAGTGCAACTTGTTTAAGTCAACAAAAGAGGGGGGACTTGTACAGGATTTATCTAGACATTAACAAAAAAATCGGTGATACATTATAAGAGAAGCAGTTCTTTTTAGCTGTTTGAGTTTTTGTTTGACCTCAAGAGATTTTGCTGCTGAATCAGCTATGAGACAAAAAAAGGAAAAGGTCAGCAAGAGACACTTACCTCCTTCAGATTCTAGCTGTTCTGACATCGCCATTTTGTCACCTACAAATGCACTTTCACAGCTATATACACTGATCTGACAAAAAAAAAACAACAACTGGGTCTCTGTTTTCATGCCTCTCCCCCTTCTCTGATATCTCCCATGTCCAGACTGTCAGGCTCAGGGGCACGAGGAGGGGGAAGAAGGATGCCTACAGTGTGTTTCTGTGCGCGCTTTGTGTGTGTGTGCGTGCACGGCAGTGGGTGTTTATGTGTGCGTGCAAATGTGTGCAGTGTGCCACTTCCACTTACGAGTCAACAGGAAACCGAACGGCACATGCATCTGCCAGAGTTCTGATAACAACCGTCCCCGTCGCCCTCCCTGCAGCCTGGCCTTCAACACTGATCTGAGGACAGCCTGGTGCTGCTTTGACTGCAGGGAAAGCTCCAACTGAACCGATCCCAGCTCAAAGATGAGAGCTAACTTTATGATGAGCGACATCAGTTAAGTGTTTTTTTCCTTAAACAGGAAAATGAACAAAACTAGTCTCTCTCTCTCTCTCTCTCTCTTGCATTCACTGTATTTTTTCCCCAAGTGTAAAAGCAAAGGTTTCATGGCCTTTTTTACCACTTCATAGTATCACATAAATACTTGAAATACATCAGTGGCACAGACTGTCCCGTTTCCTCACATTGAAGCACGCTGCATGTCTCTGGGGCTCTCTTCTCTGGTCACTGCCTGCCAGATTTTATACATTTGGCAGCTCGGCCTTCTTTACTCTATTATTGGATCAGACGGAGGGACCGAGATCTCTCTGACTGATTCAGCTCTGATAAAAGGTCCAAAAGACAAGCTGACACTTTTTTGGAGGAGTGAGTTCTAATAGAGTGAAACTACCAACCAGCTTTAACTCAGAAGTGGACTGTAAGTCAGAGGAAGCATTCATTTAACTGCAGCACGGCTATACTTATTCACTGATTTGTGTTGTACATATAAAACACCTAAATATAACTGAAATATGATGCCTCCAACAATATACAAAGCAATTAAAATGATTTTCACCTCCGCCAACTACAACATAAAACTGCTACTTACACATTAATTAATGGCACCATGAGATGAGGTAACTTTGTGTACTGTCAGACATCTTTGCTAAACTGTTTATATTGTGGTACTGCAATTCACAATTCAATTCAATATACTTTACTGACATATGTTATTGCTCTTTTTAGGGATGCACTGTCTTTACTAATGTTTTTTGACTTCTTTTAATGTTTTATCTCATGTTTTGTGGATTTTATTGTTTTGTTAAACACCTTGTCACTCCAGCTTCAAAAGGAGCAACAGAAATAAAGTTTTATTATTTGTCTTATTTTCCTTCTTATTATTATTATTATACATATGATAATATATTTAAATATTAACATATAAATGATAACATAATTATGATTATCTATCAAAACATAAAAATATAATTTATTAAGTAGAATAAAAGATGAATAAGAGGATAAAAAGAACAAGAAAATGGCAAAAATTAGAAAAAAGTAAATATGTGTTATGTGTGTGCCATAAGTATAATAAGCTATGTCAAGATAATTTCCATGTTCACTCACGTTTTAATTATGTGTCATTCAGTTCATGACATGTGGTCACATAATGTACAGCTACGTGCGCTGCATGTCTGTCTCCTAATACATTCTGTGTCTTTTCTTTGTTTTCCTGTGCAGTAAAGTTTAGGTTTAGGGCACAGTTTTGTTTTGTTTTTTTACAGTGTTCCTCTCTTATATCTTTGTATCTGTCACATTTTAAGAGGAGGCACTCCTGGTCTCTAACTCACTTGTCGAGCAGCAAACACAGACTATTTTTTCTGTTTGTAGCCGTGACTTCTTGTGTCATCTTTTCTCTGTAGCGATCACTGTAGTGGTCACACAGAGCATGTATTTGGTCACAATCTGTGTCAGCTTCGTATCTCTGACAATAAAGATCTTTTCTTCCAATCAACAGATGGAATGTGTTTTCAGGTTCAGCTCTTGGGTTAATAGTGCCTGAAAGCTGACTGTGTTTTGTTTTGTTAGTAATCAATTAGAAATAACCTAAGTTTGCCCTGCATGCATTTCTTGGAGTTTTTCTTCAGATGTTAAATATGGATCTGCAGAATTCTGCAAGCAGTTATCAGTCTATGACTGACTGGACCTCAAATAATGATTTAATTAGTATGTCTATTTTGTAAATGTTCCTCTAGTTGCGCAAAAATGCTCTACATCAGGCATGTCAAACTCCAGTCCTCGAGGGCCGCTATCCTGCATGTTTTAGATGTTTCCCTCTTCCAACACACCTGATTCAAATGATCAGGATCGTTATCAGGCTTCTGCAGAGCTTCATGATGAGCTGATCATGTGAATCAGGTGTGTTGGAAGAGGGAGACATCTAAAACATGCTGGATTGTGGCCCTCGAGGACCGGATGTTGACACCCCTGCTCTACATGTTATGCATTTCAATGCATTCACTGCCGGACCAAAGTTACCTGACACACTAATTCTGAGTCCTTGGTTTCCTGGGATCCGGGTTTCTTTTGAAAGATCATAATTTTAGATTTCATTGACAAGGTTGATTATCTTGTCTCTGGGTGCATTGGGCCATTGTTGTCAGTGCTGAAAACCAATGAGTGGACTGTCTATAATCTTCAATGACCACTCATTGAGGAGTTCGGGCATAATTTTATATAAAAACAACAAAGTGGGCAACAACGCATGTTTCCTAGAAATTGGAAAACACAACAAAAATGGTTTTAAAATAATGATGAGTAAATTAATAAATAAACAAATGCAACAAACGAGCATCCAAACACATTCTGGTAGTAACTTAAGAGGAATTTGGAACTAAATAAATAACATAAAATTTGGTAGATTGACTAACCTCATCTAAAATGCTGACATATTCGTCTATATGCACATTTGCTGGACAAAAGCAGTCTGTAGTTACTACACTCAGTATTATCTGAGCTCTCTGACTTTTAGCTAAATTGGAAAGTCTGAAAATGCCAGAAATATGATCACCCACATTAATTGATAATGTTGTTACTTAGAAAATCTATTTTGGCTGATAATTTTCTACTTATGTATTTTTAAGACTTTGAATGGGAGCAACTGTGATGCCATTTCCCCTACAGGGATCAATAAAGTATCTGATTCTGCTGCTGAATAATCTTGATATAACACTAACAACTAACTAACTTTGACTGTTTTAGAATTTGACTTTATGCAAATCTTGTATAAATGGAAATTACAGTTTAAAGTTGATCTTAAAGGCCCAGTGTGTAGGATTCATCTAACAGAAATCAACTGCAAACCTTCTCAGGTTTTGGTATTGTGCTTTTACTACTTGTTGGTCATAATAATAGGACCCTTTACTCAACCTTCCAATCTATCAGCATTCAACCCAAGTATAGCATCATCATCGAGATGTCACGCACTATTGGCTTGTTAAAAGACTATACGCAAGTGCATCTTGATACCCTCTGTGTTAGCTGAATTCCAATAGTCCTTAACTCTGCATACATGAAGAGCTCAGCAAACGGACATCAAGTTGGAAACACAAATCCAACTTCACCTCTCCTTTCCACTAGGAGTAGGAGATAGGTGGCCACAAAAAATATGAATATCCTTCTCTAAAACCAGTATTTATGTTCTGTGCTACTGTAGAACATATAATGTCAATAAAAGATGGGTCTGGAATGTGAAGTCAATGCAGCAGTGATGTATACCTGCAGTCTTTATAATGGCCAGTAGTGGGCTTTTGCCAAAATAAGAGATTGTATAGAAGTCAGTGAGAAAATGATCCTTCTTCTCACTTGATTTATTACCTCAGTAAACATTTTTCTAACACGTTTTTTGGTCTCAGTTGCTAGTTTCAAGTCTTCTTGAATACATCACGATGTTCACTTTGTAAATGATGGTTCCATTTACAGTAATATAAACAATAAAGAAAGGTGTGCTTGAGAATGTGGCTACCTTGTCACTGGAAAGTCATAACCATATGTGTCAAAGTGCTCACAGTCAAATTCCAAATTCGAGGCTTTAAAATAGGATTCTGCAAACCAATAGGCGATGCCACGATTACCACATCCATCTTTTACATACAGTATATACTGTAGAAACATCCTGGTCATATACATATATCTGTAGATATAAAGGGGTAATTCTCTGTTAATGAAAACACAACTAGTCTTATTTGCATGTGACTGCACACAAAAAATATATATGTAATAATGAAAATCTTATTGCATTGCTGTGAATAGATCCTCCTAAATCATAAACAAGTCAGAGATGAAAGGTAATTTTTATAAAAGTGAGTAAATACCTTAATTTCCTGTGAGTTTATCACCAGAGCAGCCAAAAACAGACATTTCCATGTGTTTTTAGTCACTAAGCATGTTTTTGTATTGTGTATATTAATATTAATATATCTGTATTTGTGTGATTAAAAAATATATTTATACACACCGTGATGTATGATTATGTTTGCATCCCTTATTATATAATCAAAACATTTAAAATGTAGCGTAACACTCCCAGGGGCTGTTATTATGCATCACGACTACATTTAAATACACTCAAGCACATGTTTACTGCCTCAGTCAGACGGCTGGAATTTTGACATTGCTGGATCATCATTTTCCAGGGCTGCTTAACTGTCAGGCAGGACATTTGTTACTGAAGTCGCTCACATGCAAGAGCAAGTTAAAACACGGCAACTTTACATACAAGAGCAGTGATCAAAGCTGTTTTCGCAAACTCTGCATCACAAGTAGAATTGTATGCAAATTATGCTGTTTTAGTTCTTCTGCAGTGATCAGTCACTCTCTGTCTGCTTTACAGTCACTTTATGCATCATCACAGGCTCTAACTGACCTACAATCGGAGGTTGTCCTTTGATGGCAGCGCCCTCTTGTGGCCATGGTGGGTCGGTGTGTTTGTTTTCATTCTGCCCTACAGTATTCTCTCACTCACTGGGTGAATTCCCTACTCAGGATTTTCTCTGGCAGGCGAACACAGACACTGCAACAAGGGAAGTTCAGCGGCAAGTGCGTCACATGTTGTAACAGGCCAATGGGTGAAGGGATTAAATTAGAAAAAGGCTCCTCTGTAAGCCAATTTAACATTAATGTCCACCTATGTTATCAGTGTTTTATAACAATGAGTGTTTAAATAAAATAGTGTTGCAAATAAATGATCAGGATCGTTATACATCTTCTCCGGCATCACAGTCACACACACAGACACACACTGGCATTTTGCAGGTAGCTCAGATTTAAGTGTATGTGTGTGTGTGTGTGTGTGTGTGTGTGTGTGTGTGTGTGTGTGTGTGTGTGTGTGTGTGTGTGACAGATGTGTGTGAGTGTGTGTGGTGGCGGCTGGTGTCAGCTGACAGCTGTGTGAGCGGAGATGACAGTGCCCTGATGCTGCGTTCTCTGTTCTCTGGGAGCCATTTTGTCTGTCTCTGATCTCAGAGTCAGGTCTGCCTCCCCCCCACCACCACTCACCCATCCACCCACCCTCCACCACCACCGCCGCCTCCCCCTCAGCCAATCACGTCACCGCTCAGCCTTGCAGAAAACATAGAAACACAGTCTGATCTCTCTCTCTTTCACTCTCTGTCTCACCCACTCTGCCTCCCCCTTCCCACTCCTCCCCTACAGTGCTCATCTCCCACTTCTCATTTCTTGGCTCCTCTTCTTCTCCTGCTTGCTGCCTCTCCTCTCCCTCTCTCTCCATCACCTCTCCTGCTTTCTCTTCCTCCCTCCCTCTTCTTCTTCTTCTTCTTCTTCCTGCCTTAATCCACATCTTTCCTCTCAGTGTCTGCCTCTCTGTCACACCCTCCTCACCCGCCGCCTCCCTCCTCTTCAGGCTCCTCTCCTGTTGTGCAACCCGTTTTTAAACAGCTCAGCCTTTGTACGTTTTTGTCTGTTGCCATTTCAGCCAGGGCTGCAGTCTTTACTCATTTTCCTCCAATCAGGGACACCATGTGACTCTCTGCATGAGAGGGCACAGTCCCTTCCCCCTTCTCTCCTCCCTCTCTCTCCCTCTCTCTCCCCTCTCCCTCCCTCCCTCCTCACCTCCCTCATCTAGCCAGCCAGCCAGCCATCCAGGCAACATACGCTAGCAATCAGGGGAGTCAAAGAGAAAGAGGGAGTGAAGGGGGGGGGATATATGAAGGTATATACACAGAGCAGAGTGAGATGTGTGCAGAGGGAGATCGGGGAGATATGATAGAGGTGAGGAGGCAGGGGGCGAGGAAACACAGGGGTGACGTTGTAATGCATGGTCTGGAGAGGTCAATGCAGAATTGACCGCAAAAGCACAAAACATGTGTAGCTTCATGAAGCTGACTGTACTGTAACTTCTTTTTGTGAAGTCATTCCCATACACCTACTGTTTATGTCATCCACATGTCGGGGCACATGTTGTGTGTGTGTGTGTGTGTGTGTGTGTGTGTGTGTGTCTGTGTGTACGTCCACACAAACACACACACACACGTACAAACTCGGAGCCCACACAAGAAGGGGGAGGATCCTTCTGTGTTGAACACGACTCTGGAATGTAAACAACAGAGAACGAGAAGAGAACGACTACAGACGGATTCTATAGTTTCATACTTTATTCCGTCTTCTATCACAATCAGTCCGCACAACCTCACTGACTTGGTTTAAACGTATTAAGACAGTAGAAGGGGAGGCAATAAGTGTGCAAATTAACCAGCATCACTGTAGGGTCAAGCTGTGGGTTCATCTGAAGTTGACATGAATGAATGGAAGTGATTGTTCCAAATTTGGAGGCAGTGTTTACATTGGTTTTCAGTTACCTCATGTTGCATATAGACGTTTGCATATGTGTGTAAAGGTGAAGTTTCATTCATGACACACGTTGCTTAAGGGCCCCCCAGACTTGAGTGAAAAAGAGATGTTTAAATCTTCCTTGTGGTGAGTTTAAACTTGTAGTTTGGCTAAATGTGTGTGACCTCTATGAAGAAAGTGGTTGAAATCTAAAGATTCTCAAATAAGATGAGAAATGCTGCTCTATATCAATAACTTTTTTTTTAACTGTAAAAGAAATGTGGTGGAAAAACACAAGGGGAAGAAGAATGCAAAAAGCAGAGAAACTATGGCAACAAAGAAAGGGGAACACCAGAGAGAACAACATGAGAGCAAAAGTGGAGTGCTCAAGAGTGCAGTCATACGTCTTTTCGGAAATTTCCATGACCACGTTGATTAAGTATGCAATCTGACCGCAAGATAGCTAAGGCCCGGTTCTAAACAAACGCTCCCGCCTCTGCTGCGCAGGCTTGTTTAACGGCTGAGGTGGCAGCGTTTGCCTTTGTAGAACGGGGCACTGCGCAGCGATTGAAAACACTCGTGCGCACAGATACACATGAAAAGGTCTGCGTGCAGTTACACTGAACACGAATGAACCACATGTTTTCCGCTGTGCCATTGAGAGCTCCAAACAAATTGTTATCTGATGTGTCTGGAGAGTTGCTGATACCAAATCTGCCTGGTTTGATCACAGCACCAACATCTTTCAGCTTTCTAGACCCATCATCCTCAATCTTGTGTCAGCCGTTCCTCTGTCCGTGCAAAACGAGCCAGGATGAGTTGGCATTGTCTCTCGATTTGCCCCTCCTAAACTTTTCCGCCTTTAAAATAATCTGTCAGCTAAAGAGTTTCCAAACTGCAAAACATGGAACCGGTTAGTGTTCCATCTTTCTAATGATCCAAGGAGGAGGCTGGCACCAGAGAAATATGATCCAGGATGAGTGGTTGGCTAAATTTCTCTATCCACATCCCCGGCTGTTTGAGGGTTGACCACTGTGGCCACTGTGGCCTGGTAGGCAGGAGAGAGAAGAGGAGGCCACGTCAGGGTTATGCAGCAGCCTCCATGCACTCGCACAGCTCTATCACACTTTCTTTCTGCTCTCCTGCTGCTGAACATTACACAACAGTGGATTCTGAGTACATCTATCATGATTATGAATACATTTCCAGCTATAGGATTATATTTCATGTCCTACACGTCCTATCAGGAGTGCTACATAAATCGCTGTAACACTTAATAATATATTGCCTGAGGCTCGGCAGCACAGGGTTTATTTCTAGACCTTTATTCCTCTTGTTCTTTCCACCTACGTCTGATTAAAGCCAATAAAATGTGAAGAATCATCTGTTTGCTCTCAGGCGCTCCAACACCTAAAAAACACAACAGTTTGAGAACTGCGGGGAGTTCCTCAGAAGTCACACACCTCTCAATGTGGTGGTCTGCAATATGACGGATATTACTCCCTCCAGGTCGCTCTCTGTGGCTCGGCTCCCAGAAGCCCTGTGGCTATTACTCAACTTTAACCAATTTTATTAAAAACGGCGACAAGCAACAGTCAGACCGCAGAGTGGTTTTGTTATTGTGATGTGAAATGAAATTAGGCTACGTGCGTTTGATATTTCTTCCCCCGCTAAAAGACAAAGAGTGGAAGAAGATGTGATCGAAAATGGCAGCAAATAGACCAATAGTGATACAAGTAATTATGTGAGCTGCCCCTCTACCTCTACCTCTAAAGGTGTGCACTCACTGACCTCCTTCCACTTAAAGGAACTTATAGGTCAAAAAAGGACTCTAACAAGGCCATTATGGATCCAAGTCGTGCCTGAGTTACATCTTTAGGGATGCCGAAACTCGTGCACCACTTACAGTCACACAAATGTAGCAGTGCTGCATTTCCACAGTGGTATCAGATAATAGAAACTGCCCCTGCACCTTGAATGACTGCCTCCGATTCATCAGCCTCTGTGTATCACTAAACGATACACTCCTGAGCGAGTCATGAAACATCAAACATTCATTAATAACTCTTGTGTGGGAAAAGGCGCGGGATCAATCGTGCAAGCCTTTGATCCGTGCCAATGATCTTTGCCCTTTAAATGTCACACTTTGATCCTTCTCTTTTTATTTTCTTGAGAGGACAACCAGCCTTCGTGCAGGACTTTCTACTATGGATAAGTGAGTGCAACATCTGTGCCGCCCTTAAAAGAAGTCCGCTGTTAACCCGAGCTGTCAGTCAGAAACCATCAGCAGCAGCGGCAGCAGAAGCAACAAGAACAACAACCGGTGGAGGAAGCGAGGAGAAGAAGTTGCATTAGTGGTGCCATAGCAACAACTTCATGCCCAGATGTGTGCGCTGCCAGCAAAGACCTGCATTTAATCTTCAAACTAAACAGCAAATAGTAAAAAGCTGAGGATAAAAGTGAGACTGAAGCCAGACTACATGTTGATCCCTATATTCTAGTAGTTTCTCTGCTCTTCATCCTCTCTGCCATCACAGAGGGCGACCTCCCATGAGCCTTTGCAAACAGAGCCCCAGGGCCCCGGGGCACCTCTTACCCCCATCTCTCTGCCCCACTCACGCCACAGCAGTGGCTGCAACCAAAACACAACAACAACAACAATGACTAGTAAAAGTCAGCAGCTGGCAGCAACAACAACAGCAGCAGCAGAAGAGGCAGTAGCAGCAGCCAGGTTGTCGTTAACGGCAACCATCACCACGGCAGCTACTTACCGGGACACGCGCAGCCGCCCACGGACATCTTCTCACATGTCTGGAGTGAATCCGATCAGAATGATGGTGGTTGGTGTCTCTGTTATCCCCGCTCTCCCTTCCTCTCTCCTCTTTCTCACCAGTCACTGCTGCCGCCACTGAGGCTGCTCACATGAGCGTCTGTTATCCCCACGGTTCACACACACACACAGAAACACACACAGACACACACACCAGGGAGGGAGGGAGAGAGGACGAGTGACGACGAGGGAGGAAAAAAGAGAAAGAGGGTAAAGAAGAGGTTAAAAAAAGAGCACACACACACAAAGGATCAGATTCTCTCAGTTGTAGCTGCTGTACACTGTGAATCACACTGTGTGTCAGAGTGAGTGTGTGTGTGTGTTGTTGGAGTGAGGAAGAAATTCTGGTCTGCCCTCACCCTCATCAGCCCTGCAAATTACAGCTCAGGTGGGAGGAGAGAGGGAGAAAGAGAGGAAGAGAGAGGGAGGGAACGAGAGGCTGAGTGCTCGAGAAAGAGTGTGAGTGTGTGTTAGAGAGAGGGAGGGAGGGTGAGGGAGGGAGAGTAGACTGTCAAAGTGACCTGAGAGGCAGATTTGAGAGAATAACAACCATGTGATGTGGGTCCTTTTTTCCCCTTTAAATATGTAGAGGCTGTTTTTTTCTGCTGCTGCTACAATCACACACATATGTACACACATGCACACACACATGCACACACACATGCAAAAGTGCACACATGAAGCTTTAAATGACAATACACAAAATCTTGGCTGTATGCATGCGTGTGTGTGCTGCAGCCATCTGAGTGGCTTGTTACCATCCAGCGAAGGTCTGCTACATGGCAGGGAGGGCAGAGGGGGGAGGGAAAGGGGTGAGGAAAAGAGGGGGGAGGGTGGCGTGCCTCCTCACCCTCTCTCTCACCCATTCACTCTCTCGCTCCGTTAGTCTTCCTGTCTGCAGTATGTCACACAGTGTTGCTCTCTCGCTTTACTCATCTTCCTGTCTACTCGGCCATTTATCTCCCTCTGCCCTCCCACCTCCACCCTCTCTCCCTCTCCCTCCCTTGCCGCCTCTCTTTCTTCCTTATTACTCTTTCTTCCGTTGTACCTTTCCCTCCCACTGTCTCCATCTCGCTCTGATCTTTCCTCCATCACTATGTCATTTGTCTTTCCCTGTAAGATGCTGGAGTTTGAGTGTTTGTGACACCTAAAGGATCCACCTGGTGTCATTCAGCAGTTTTGTAATTGCAAACAAATCCCATTAAAAGGGACCGAAGCTGACAATGAATTGATCTTCTTAACAAGTGCTGCGGTGTTATTCCTCTGTGCCAAGGAGCTCCATTGTTGTCCAAAAACTATTAAAACACATCGCTGAGCCTTACAGTTGCACTGGGAGACACGATCAATCCTGCACTGTCCTGCTGCTGTAAATAATCAATACAAGGTGTATTATAATCCACGGCTGAAACCAGTCCCCAGCAAATTTTCTTCTGCTTTTGCTGAAAGCACAGAGAGAGTCCAGGAGTTTTACAAAACTATTTAGCCTTTTTTAAAAGTTAAAACATATATTAGTGACCCACTTTAAAGATATAAACAAGTGGGCTTTGGGGCTGAGCAACACAGACAGCATTGGATGTGGTCTTTTCATGGTTTTTTAAAAAAAAAGTCTTTTAAGGTTTTAACTTTGGGTGGCTGTGGCTCAGGTGGTAGAGGGGGTTGTCCGCTGATTGCAAGGTTGGCAGTTCGATCTCCGGCCCCTCCACATGCTGAAGTGTCCTTGGGCAAGACACTGAACCCAAAGTTGCCCCCAATGGTAGACAGGCACCTTGCATGATCTGCCTGTTGTTATGTGAATGGGTGAATGCGAAACACATTGTCAAGCACTTTGAGTACCACAAAGGTAAAAAGGCGCTATATAAGTGCAGACCATTTAACCTGGTTGTAAGAACTCACAGTATGAATCTGAAGCATCAAAACACCATTAAAGAAATGGTTCAGCATTCTTGTTCTCACTATGAACTTAGTTCCAGTTTGCTTATCTTAGGAGGCCCCATTAAGTTATCGCACCTGAATAGGAAGTAGTTACAGCATATAAATGTCATTTTAAAGCTGTGCTGTGTATAAATTAGACAAACAAGATGCAATTTCTTAATTAGCTGCATGCAGGTGGTTTTCATTACTTTTGGACAGAGCTAGCATAGTAGTTTCCCCTAATCTTAGCTAAGCTGACGGGCTGCTTCATATTTACTGAACTCACTCAATGAAGTGTATTTTTCAAACTGTGAAACTATCCCGCCGTCCAAAATTACATAGATTTTTTAGACTTTTCCCATAATTATTGCTATTTTTATGTAAAATTATCAGATGTGTTTCCACTTTCAGCTTTAAATCTTGTTTATACTCCCTCGCAGACATGGACATGGACACAGTTACTGTTAGGTTCTGATTCCACATAGTTTTTATTGGTGTCCGTAATTTTGTATATTATGTGGATTATGGTTCTTGGTGTTAAATGCAAGGAAATCCATTACAAATCAATGGAAACTTCACTGGAGTCACTTTTTACCATCTAGTTTAATGGAATATGCACACAGAGCATGACTGCAGCAAAAACAGGATGCATGGTGGGAAATATGTTTTTTATGCCAAGTTTGGAGCCAGTTTTGTGAAATATTGTTCGACAAGAAGCATAAACCACTACAGTGTCTGCACACTCTATACTTTATGCCTGTATGCGTTAAACTGGTTTGACAAGTTTTGTTTTGGATTATATATTTGCACAATTTGACCGCTAACATAGTCAAGCAAATAAGTACCCCGTCGGCCTGTTGGCTAATTTGGCACACAGTGCACTCTTTGCAGAACTCACCACAAAAATTACATTTTTAAAAAATGTAATCAAAGCAAATTCAATTCAATTGAATTTAGTTCAGTTTTATTTATGTAGTGCCAATTCACAACACTTGGCAACAGTAGGAAGAAGAAACTCTCCTTTACCTGTAAGAGCTTCAGGCAGAACCAGGTTCAGGGAGGGCAGCCATCTGCCTCGACTGGTTTGGGTGAGGGAAAAGGATAGAGAGAACAGGATAGTAGATAGGAACCAGATAAAATAGAAAACATAGTCAAGCAAATGAATAAACTGTTAGCCTGTTTGGCTAATTTGTTTTTCCAGCTTTCTGGTACACAGAGTGGGCTTTCCAAAATTCACAACAAAATTTTGAATTTTTAACGTACTTGAGACGAATTCAATGCAGCTCAGTTATATTTATGTAGTGCCAACTCACAACATATGTAATGTCACACTTGGCAATGGTAGTAAAAAAACTCCCCTTTTCAAGGAAAAACCTCTGGCAGAACCAGGCTTAGGAAGGGCAGCCATCTGTCTCGACTGGTTTGGGTCAAAGTAAAGGGGAGATAACAAGACAGAGCAGGTAGAAAACAGACAAAGTAGAAAATTCCAGACCAGAAAAACACAGAAGGGGGAGTTTTGCAGACACATCAATGATCACAGAGGTTCTCATAAATTAATAGACTTTGGTTGATTCGTACACGTATTAGAAATTAGGTGTTGTACTACTTTCTATGTCACTGTGGGGACTTCATTAAATACATGTACAGTAGATATATACGTATTCTGCACACGCACACTGCCACTAAGCATGTGCACTACTGCCCTTGGACATACACTGGCACCCGGAGGAGTGTCTCTCGGACCCTGTTGTGCTCATAGACACAATATACCACTGACCTTACAAAAAGATGTAATGAAGCAATCACAGAAGAGAAAACCTCTCTTATATCACAAAGGGTCAAAAGTCAAAAAAGTTGGGAACCACTTCTTTAACCATCACATATACAAACTCCTAAGCTTTAGAAAGGTTGTGACCCTAACTGAGTCCACAGCTCCCAGTAAAACAGTGTACATCCCGAGGCTAAATATATCACACCTATCCAACAGAAAGGCATATGTCTATATACATTATAGAGGGAGCCTGTGCTGTTTCCCTCCAAAATGACATGAGTTTTGTCTCATCAGCTTCTCCCTTTACATGCTAAGAGGAACACAAGTCTGCATAGATCGCCTCCCCCACACATTTCTACTTCCTTTTTTTAAGACACTTGCTCTTTTGTCCCCCTCCCTCCTTGTCTCTCTTCCTCACCCTCTGTCTCATTAGGCAGTATCTCATTTTGAGGAGGAGAGTGTTAAGCCAATCAGAGAGGGGAAGAAAGAGCTGAGGATGGAGGGAGACGGAAGGAGAGACGAGGGAGACGGCGAGGTTGCAGGAGGAAGAGGGCAGGAGATGGAGTGAGTGAGAGAGGTGGAGGGAGACGAAGGAAGAGAGAGGGCGATGGATGGAGGGAGGGAGGAACGGAGGGAGGGAGAAAGAATAAATAGCTCTGGCGCACTCGTCCCCCATTACCCCGGGAGGGCACTGTCGCCATGGCAATGTGGCAGAAAAAGGATAGCACAAGCATGATGAGATTCGACACACACACACTTTTATAAATGAAAACTGTGATTCACACATCTATCTGCCCACATTAACGGTATCATGGAGCCAATTCTGACAAGTTCATACTTTCAGATGGATGCGTGCACAAAGCAAACTGTCTTACACCTCGCCATAATTATTTATATACAAGCACACACGCGTGCACACACACCTTAGCAGCTTGCCAGTTAGCAGATAGTCAAAGCCCACATAACGCAGACAAATAACAGAGACAAAGAAGGCAGTGAAGGGAGATTAAAGTATGAAAGGCAGACAGTAAACACAAAACAAGAAGGTGAAGAAAAGGCGTTGGAGAAGAAAATAACAAAGCAGAACAGGAAAGCAATTTTTGGAGCTAATCAAGTATCACAGTTGCCTGCTGTGTTGCCCTACAATAGGCTTTGTTGGATTGTGATGAATGTGTCTCCCAAATCTTTTTCAACTGTTCTTTCTTTCTGCTTTCCTTCAGTCTTGCAAGTATTTTTGTATGAGACACTTCTAAAAAAGCCTGCATTAATTGATTATTTTGGCAGTAATTTGTAAATAAAACACTGACAAGTCATCGCCCTTTAAAGTTTTATAGCAAATGTGTTGCCAAAGAGTTGCCAGTGTATTCTTCAAGAAGACACAGAGCACCACCAGCATTCATTTGAAATAGTTCAGTGTCCACCTGATGAATGTTCTCTTTTCCCTCTAATGTGGTCTTTAATAACTCTCGAAGGACATATCTGACTCTAAATCTTGTAACAACAACTGTTGCTAACTTTGTTGTTTGGTGCACGGCAGGTAGCGGACAGGTGGAGGAATATCATCACTTTGGTAACGCCTATAGAGCAAGATTAAGTGTGTAAATTGTTCATTTATGGTATGTTATAGTTTATTGCAGTGTTTATATTACAAAAAGGTCAAAGCATATTAGCTAATCACAATAATAAATGAGCCCAAAAAAAATATTGGTGTATCAAAAGCTGCATGGCATTATTATCCATTGTTGTCATTTTGTTTAGGTTTGTTTGTAATCTTCAGAGAGAATGTAATTAGCAAACTTCGAATAATTAAAGATAAAAAAAATCCCTTTAATTTTAGTTCAATATTTTCATAGAAATGTGAAAAATATACAACTTATTATGAATTAAAAATACAATAAAATGTCATTTTTTCATTATAAATATATTATAAATAACATTTTCAGTTTTTTGGTGTGGAGATAATGTTAATTAATATGATATTAATATGTTCTTTATTTTATCAATAATGGGGAAAAGTCAAGGAAATGAACTGCAGGTTCTTCTGTTATTTTACAGACTATATCTTAAGGTAAGGGAATCTCTCTCTCTCTCTCTGTCACTCCATTCTTTGCATATCTTGACAACTATACACAGAGTTCAAAGTTCATCAGAAAAATGGCATCCATTTTGGGGGACTTTTTGTGGCCTTTTGCTGGCCTTTGGCCTGTCAGTGAAGCCTGAGTCACCCTGACCTGACCAGACTGAACATTGCATTTTACAGACACCAAAACAAACGCACCATCCCCATCATGAAGCATGGTGGTGGCAGCATCATGATGTGGGGATGCCTCTTGGCTACAGGCTCTGGAGGGTAGATGGTAAAATTCCAAAGAACAACCTGATGCAGTCTGCAAGGGAACTGTGACTTGGGAGAAGACTTTGTTTTCAAGCAAGACAATTAACCAAAGTATAGAGCCAAAGCTAAACTAAATACTAATTTAACGTGGGTAAATATTTACACTTTGACATGAAAAAGCCTTTTTTTCCCTAAATTCTTGTCCAAAAAAAAGTCAAATAAATGTGGAAAAGCAATGAAAGAGGAAACATTCCAAAGAGGGAGAGAATGCTTTCTATGGGCTCTTTAACTTCCCTGCTGAGCTTCTGTTATATCTCTGTAACCCCTGTGACCTGAACCAACAATACTATGTGCTTTGGCTCCTGGCAGCTTTAACAGTATCAGTTTGTACATAGCAGCAGAGACAATGTTCAGTTCCCAGGTCATTAATGCTGAAGTGCTTTGACAACACACAAGTGATGCCTGTTACAAACAAGCCTGTTACAGCACTTCAATTATGTAAGATCCAGCAAATTAACAACTGTGGAAGCACTGCTGAAAACTTTTCCTCCGCACAGTCAAACAAATCACCTAAAGTCAGTGGACTGAAGTTAAAAATGGCTTTTGCGCCACACTCGTGCCTTTGTTGCAGCACAGTTATCTGGAAAAGTTGTTTGGAAGGCAAATGTTGTTAATTAGCTTAAGAAATCTTGTGTGCATCCAGCCTGAGGGCAAAGCAGGGAATGAAAGAGCCAGCCCTTATGTAAGGCAGAATCTGCATCCTGTTTCTCTCAGCTACATTATTGATGTAGGTTTCTGTTACCATGCAGTGTGTGTTTGTGTGCATCCGTGCATGAGAGCATGTACACCTGTAAGTCACTACCTCTTGCTGGATAGTCTCTAACCTCTGCTGTTCTCTACAAAGGGTGGTCTCCTCCAACTTGTCACTTTCTCTCCTCCCCTTCCCACCTCTCCGCCTGCACTCTTGTTCTTCCTTTGCCTCCTTCTGTATTCATGTAAGTCCCCTTCCACCTCCTCCTCCTCTTTCTCCTTCTCTCCCAGGCCTTCATTTCTCACAAACAGATGTTCTCTGAACCACGTGGGAGGGCATTCCTCCACTCGGCTATGAAAGCAAAAGAAAGAGAAGACTTACTTGGAGTAAAGAAAAAATCAAACGAGGACGAAGGCAACACAACTCCCTCACTCAGCAGTCTCAAAGTAATGCCTGTGTGTCCTGCTTTTCCCCACTGGAGAAGGTGTCAAGTTAAAGATCAGAGTGCTTTTGCCTTTTTATAACAGGCTGCTCCCAGCGTTACACAATATTTGAAAGGTCACTGGAGTGCACACACGCGCTCAAGAAAATATTGCATGACTGAGCAGCCGAGATGACTGGAAGTCATAAAGAAAAACACTCACAAACACACACTCACAAAGCCAAGCAAGTGTGAGCGAGATAGAGAGAGGAAAGCATATACCCGACTCCCTGGACCTCATGGGTTCTTTAAAAATTCAAACGTGCCAAAAGAGCACCGTGGGAGTCCTGCTGCAGGTCAAGAGTGAGGAAGGCATGAGAAGCACACGAGAGAGAGGAGGCAAGAAAGAAAAGCAGGAGAGAGGCTTTTTTTTTCTTGTTTTGCCACCCCCCCTCAAAGAATGAGAGTAAAGTCTGGCACTCTGCAGAGCTGAAAGGAGCGGAGTGAGTGAATTTTATATTTCCTGTGAAAAACAGTGGAACAAAGGGGCGATGGATGGAAGAGTGGGTTAAATCCGTGTTTGTGCATGTGGGGCCATGTACTGACATAATGGCTGGGTGCTGGATGCTGCAGTAAGGTGACCCACTTACACAGAACTCCCCCTCCTGAACACACACTTACACATGGCTCCTCACCCGCTGGAGACTGGAGGATGCTTTGGCCCCATTTCAGGCCGTAATGTGTTTCAAGAGTTGTGGAAGATGAGGCGGAAGGTGGTTTGTGTGTGGCGGCGCTGAAAAAAGGATGAAGCAGCAGAACACATGGAGTGTAGGAGACAATAAAGAGGGAGATGTGCTGTGCGGTAGGCAAGATGTGGCTAATATATATATATATACATGGAGAGTAGAGCTAAACAAGCAGAGAACGTGTAGCACCTTGTTAAAATGTGTGTCTGTGAGCATATTTCCTTCCCTAATAATCGAGTGCACCATTGACTTGACCGTGACATTCAACAGAAAGGTCAGCTCCTCACTGGTATACACAAGATAACAGGCCAGACACATCCATAGTCCGCAACAAGAAAAAAAAAAAAACAAGATAATACAAGATAACAGAAATAGGAGAGTGATCAACCTGCACTCATTATGCATCCATTTCATTCACTGTCTGAATATCTGATTGGCTTTAGGTGGCCAGCGTGAAGCAATCAGCTCACGGGGAATTAACTCATTCATAACTTTAGAAGGCTAATGGAAGAGGAGGGTGAGGAGAACTTAATGGGAGGTGAACAATGTTACCATCTAGTGGAGAACAGAAACAATAGCAGGTGTGTCCACATACCTCCATATGTGACGAAAATATGAAAAAAACCATAAAAAGTTTTAACTTAACACATATTTAAACAGTCGGCATCTTAACATAATGAATGAAGAGAATTAGTGATTAGGATTTCTGCACAGGGGATCTGATTTGTGCACAAGATCTGCTACATGAACTATATATTTCTCCTTTGGCTTATCAAAATCTTATGTGACAGTTGCAGATACAATACAAGACAGTAATAACTTACATTTCCCCTTTTAGTCTGAAGTGTATGAGGGTCGCACCCTCAGTTTTAGCTCATTGTTCAACAATGTTGGTTAGGGTTATTTTTAAAACTAACTTGTTAGATTAAACGATTGCTGCTATCAAAAAGTAACTCATTACATTACAGCATTACAAACTTGTTAGAAAAAATAACCCCATTTCCAGTGTAGCTCCTTGCACTAAGGTGGTTACATTGTCCAGAGGGAGTTTAGCCCACATCTACCTTTGAATGTATTGACTCTCCCTCATTGCATATCATTTTCTACAGCCCATAATTTGCAAATATGCGAGCTAATAACAGCAACAACAGATGCATCATCCCTTCTACAGCTGTTTATTAGCAATTATGTTTTCTGGTGTGTAAGGGGAGCTCGAGCCTGACACACCAGTTCCTCCTCCATCATCAGGAAAAACCTGAAGACGTACATGTTTTCAGTGGCTTTTGGCTGCTCTTGATGATCCTAATATCTTATATTTCATCCTTTTTTTTCATTTTAGAAATTGATCTTACGTGTTGCCTGTTTTGGCATTTTGTTCTATTTTATTTTGCTTTACAATTTGATTTACAGGATAACAAAATTAAGAGAATGGGGCTCACAAGTTCCTACAACGTGTTTTTTTGTTTGTTTGTTTTTTTTAAATTTAATTGCAATTAAAAGAAGTTTAATCATCTGAAGTACATTGGTGGTGGCTGGAGTGGCCGATGTCACAGACTGGCAGCCTCACCTTCGTCAGTCTACCCCAGGGCCGCTGTGGCTACATACGTAGCTTACCACCAGTATGGAGTGAATGAATAATGCAATTTAAAGTGTCTTTGAGTGCCTAGAAAAGCGCTATATAAAACTAATGCATTGTTATTATTATTATTATTATTACATTAAAGTAAATAGAAACTAAGAGTACCAGAGAGGTGACAAATGACAGCATTCAGTGACACACAGTATCAGACTCAGCTGCCTCTATGAAAACAGTAACTAAGCACTCTAACAAGTCACTTTGTCACTCGTTCACCACAACACTCAGTTTAAACTTCTCAGCTGGTAAAAACAGTCTCATAAAGTCTTCTGAGACTCCGGCGGTGATTTGGCAGAAAGACTTTAGATCAGAATATCTGTGTTGTGTTACAGACAGAAACACTTTTAAGTTGCATTCTAGAAAATGCAAGATACAGATTTTTTTAAGCTTCCTTCAAGTGAGAGTTTGTCTATGGAGACCTGCATTGGCCTAAAACCGAGACTCATCTTTGCCTCATTACTGTTATTACAGAGCCAAAGTTAATACAACACAGTGGCTACATGCTGTGTCCCTTTCCCAGCTTCATATCTATTTGCAGCAACACAGGGACACAGATGACCGGTAAACTTCAAACAGAACAAGAGCATCCTAGATGAACTACACTGAATATAAACGCATCCAATCAGAGCCTGGAACGTCCTCGCTTAAGCATTTAAAGTCTCATTGAAAAGGTTACAGACACACGTACGAGTAACTATTTAAATAAGATGGGTTAAAGTATCAAATCACAAAAATAAATGTCACAGGTCATCAGTGTCAAAGATCAAACAGGGCAAAGGGAATCAATCACAAAATGATCAGGTGTCAGAACTCCAGCTGACCAGAGGGAATAAGTATCACATACAGGGGGAAGGTATTTAAATGATTGTTGTTTTTTATTTCACTTCACACATCCAGAGGTTTTAACAGTTGCTCACCTGGATAAAATGCAGGTTGGACATGGCAAACATGACGTCAGCCGGTCAGTCCGGACAAGAAAAACCCTCCAACTCCTGCAAAATTAATTTACTGGTTAGTAAAACAACTTCAGCACCACTGAACAATTACAAACATGGCAGTGTAATGAGTGCTGCGGTGGGAGATGAGAGGAAAACACACAGCCGCTGCACTTAATATGTAAATGTAATCAACCACAGCTGAAAACACCCAGTTGGACACTCGTATTTATTACTCAGCCGTGTAATAACAATTCGTCATATATGAGGCAGCACGGCAAAAGCAGAAATGGTTCTGATTCCTGTCACTGCGGAACATGACTCACGCACGGCCTCGACAAAACAGGAACTTATGCAAACACGAGCAACAAATGCATTCAAATGTATTCACTCAAATACAGTTATCTACAGTACAAAAGCTTTCTGGGGCGTGAAAGCATTTAAATTCATGTGAACACGGGGCCGGAATAACTGCACCTCGGTAGGTGCCATTTCAAGTGAAACGAGTTGGTGTTAAGCCAAATCATGTCAGGTGGGTGGGTGGGTGGGTGGGGGGCTGTGCACAAGACAATAAGCAAATCAACACATCAATACTGCCGTGTCTGAACATGCAGATAATCTCTATTTGCTCTGGTGAAAGGGCAGAAACCAGGAGGCAAATATACTCAATAACGACCCCACTTGAAGGTGTAATTATATTAATGCAGCCTATTATTATTATTGTTATTATTATTAGTATTATGTCTGTGGTGCTGCTGATGCTCAACACTTACACCAATATTTTCATGACACTCTCAGCAATTATAAGAGATAATGAAGCACTCGAAGATAATTCCCACTTACACCATTAGCGCTCTCTTCATCAAAGCCTCGTGCCATAAAGGGAAAAAAAAACGATCCAAGCAAATCGTTAATTTTATAATGTGAGGCAGCCTGAAACACCGTCTGACTGTTTTTTGCTTTAATAATGCTGAAATGCTGCTTTACAAATTGCTGCAGTTAATTTCTATCAGGGGTTAACTGATGTCTGTGATCAGCATGTTTGTGATTATTGGTACCATATCTTTTTTTACACTGATTTACTTTAAAATAAGTTCATTTAAAAATGTTCTAGTCTGAGTCTGATGCAGCTGCCTCTTATAACAGCATATAACAACTACATAACAGCCTCCGAACACTGAAGGACAGATGCTTGAAAGTTGTCTTTTTTCATGAGAAACTTAAATAAACAAAGGAATTGCAGCGACATGTTGTGCTGTAGTTTGTGTCGTTTCTAAATTTGACAACAAGCTTTTCATTTTCACTGTAAATGTTGGATCTATCCACCTATCCTGTTCAGACAGTTCAGCAGGTAGTAGCAAAGTGTGGGATGCAAACTAGGACAGTGTACAACAAGAAACGTAAAGTGTGGGTTGAAGGTCCCTAAGTCCAAAAGGGATGGAGATGGAGAACAAAAGAGCTGACATCCTCTGAGACTTTAAGTTCCAAACTTACAAGCAGCTGCTGGTTAACCAACCTGACATAGTGGTGACTGATAAGGAACAGAAGAATAAATGTACCAGGAGCTGAAGGAACAAGTGTGGGAGGTGAAGACCAAGGTGATCTTAGAGCCTTACAGGAGCTGTGACCCCAAAACTGAGAGAATAACTCAAGCACAAATACTAAAATTCAATGTAAATTCATCCATACAGCAGACACCACTTGATACAAATGCAATAATAAAAGCGCCAAAAATGCCATACCACACTGAAGGAGAGAACAAATATGGATATGTGGCATAGTTTTACTTTTTAAAAATAGAACATTGTGAAAAAGTTTAGCATTTTTAATCAGTTATTTAAGAAAGTAAAAATGTTTTAGACTCATTACACGTAAAATGAAATATTTCAAGTCTTTTTTTGTTTGTTTTAATTTTGATAATTGTGGCTTATAGCTTATTAAAATCAGAAATCCAGTACAACAAAATATTAAAATATTTCCTAAGACCAATAAGAAAAAATCATTTACAATACAAAAATGTCAAACTTCTGAAAAGCATGTTCTTTTATAGGTTTTATAGGTTGAGGTTCCTTCACAGTGAGTTACAGCATCAATGCGACATGTGATGGTGATGATGAGTCTGTGGCACTGTGGAGGTGTTACTGAAGTCCAAGTTGCTTTAAAGGGAGCCTTCTTCTTGACAGTAAACCAGGGGTGCTCAATCCTGGTCCTCGAGAGCCCCTATCCTGCATGTTTTAGATGTTTCCCTCTTCCAACACACCTGATTAAATGATCAGGATCGTTATCAGGCTTCTGCAGAGCTTGATGATGAGCTGATCATTTGAATCAGGTGTGTTGGAAGAGGGAAACATCTAAAACATGCTTGATAGGGGCTCTCGAGGACCAGGATTGAGCACCCCTGCAGTAAACCATATGGGGTTCTACGGGGATCAGGTCACGTGGGCTGGCCAATCAAGCACAGTAATGCCATGGTCAGTAAACCATTTGGCAGCAGTCTTGTCTCTGAGGACAGGCGCTATGTTCTGCTGGGAGAGGAAATCAGCATCTCCATAAAGCTTGTGAGCAGAGGGAAGTATGAAGCGCTCTGACATCTCCTGATAGACGCTACGTTGACTTTGACCTAATAAAACACAAACGGCAGCAAATGACATGACACCCCGAATCACAACAGACTGCAGAACTTCCCACTGGACTTCAAACACCTTAGATTCTGTGCCTCTCCACTCTTCTCCAGATTTTAGGACCTTGACTTCCAGTTCCAGTTCTTCTTCTCTTTGTCTCAGGTAAGATCTTCTGATGCTGTGTCTGGTCCAGGATATTGGTTCACTTGATATCAGGAATACAATAGTTGTAGCTCCTTTCCTGAAGGTTCTTGATGCACTCACACCAGCCTCAGTCCACTACTTGTGAAGCTCTACCAAAGTCTTGAATTGACTCTTCCTGACAATCCTCTTAAGGCTGCAGTCGTGTCTGCTGCTTGTGCATCTTTTCCTTTCACACTTTTCCCTTCCACTCAACCTTCCATTAATATGCTTCCATACAGCACTCTGCCACCAGCCAGCCTGTTCTGCAATGACCTCCTGTGGCCTTTGATGATTGTCTTTTGGGCAGCTTTCAAGTCAGCAGTCTTCTCCATGAGTGTACTGAACTAGACGGAGAGCTACACTGTATTTATACTGTTTAAATGGCAATTTACTCACACTCAAAATGAAATGTAATATCATGAGATTCTGGATTTCTAGTTTTCTAGAGTCATAATCATCAGAAAAATAAACAAATAAAGGCTTGAAATATTTCACTTTCCTTGTAATACGTCTAGAATATGTACATTTTTCACTTTCTAGAATAAGTGATGGAAAGTACTAAACTTTTTGTGATGCACATGTAGGTTTAGTAATCCTGGTCCTCGAGGGCCACTATCCTGCATGTTTTAGATCAGTGGTTCTCAACTGGTGGGTCGGGACCCAAAAGTGGGTCGCGAAGCCATTTTTAGAGGGTCGCAGAAAAATGCCCCCCCAAAAAAGTAGTGGTATAAAGTCTTTTATTTTGAAGGACGTGTTTCTGAGGACACAGTTTCTTTCAATAGCAGGATATTTAGTGGTGGTGACACCAGTAGTTGCCCACTATTAACCTCTAGATTTGGCTCTGCCAGCTTATTGGAGAAATTTATGCTAAAACATCCCAAAAATATACAAAAATGTGTCCAGAATTTGTCAAAATGGGCCAAAATATGCCCAAAACTTAGCAAAAACGTTCAAATAAACCAAAATTAAGCCAAAATTTTCCTAAATCCACCCAAATACACCTTAACAGGAACAGCAAACTTCAAAAATTCGGGTCGCGAGCAAGATTAATAGAGACATAGTGGGTCCTGAGGCTGGACCAGTTGAGAACCACTGTTTTAGATGTTTCCCTCTTCTGACACACCTGATTCAAATGATCAGCTCATCATCAAGCTCTACAGAAGCCTGATAACGATTCCTGATCATTTGAATCAGGTGTGTTGGAAGAGGGAAACATCTAAAACATGCAGGATATTGGCCCTCGAGGACCAGGATTAGACACCCCTGGTTTAGTTGATCGACCTCATGTAGTTTGGCCACTAGGTCTCGCTTTGGAGCAGGGGTGTCAAACTGCGGTCCTCGAGGGCCACTATCCTGCATGTTTTAGATGTTTCCCTGTTCTTAAACACCTGATTCAAATGATCAGCTCATCATCAAGCTCTGCAGAAGCCAGATAACGATCCTGATCATTTGAATCAGGTGTGTTGGAAGAGGGAAACATCTAAAACATGCAGGATAGCGGCCCTCGAGGACCGGAGTTTGACACCCCTGCTTTGGAGCAACATAAAAACAACATGAAACGTGCTTGAGACGTGTAATGAGTCTAGAATGTCTTAAAATGTCATTTTTCTTAAATAAGTGATGAAAAATATTAAGCTTTTTCAGGATGTTCTATTTTTTTTAAGATACAAAACTAAGTTTAGTTGATTGAACTTGTGTCACTCTTTGGCCACTAGGTGCTGCTTTTGAGCAACATAAACGCAGCATGAGACGTTTAATGAGTGTAGAATATATTAAATTTTCACTTTTTTGAAGAGGTGATGGAAAATATTAAACTCTTCCATCATAATGTTTGGAGATGCACAAGCAGTCGTAGTAAATTGAGCTTGTGTCGCTGTTTGGCCACTATGTGTTGCAAGAAATTCAGATTTACATGTCGGAATCCACGCTACTAAAATGGAATGAAAGAAGCCTAAAAGCAATAGTTACACGTATGCCATAAATTTGTAACAAAAAAATCAGTGTCTTTAATTAATCAATGAAGCTTTCCACCATGTGATCAATTCTAAACATCTTATTTGTAGCGTTGATTAGCGCGTTTTTGCAGGAAGATATAATAAAAAATCAGCTATTTAAAACCAGTTCATGATCAATGAGAACCACGTGGTCCGCAGAGCTGACCGTGGATCAGATTTCTCACCGGCTCCTGGGTCTCCCGGTCCCGCATCTGCAGTTCCGGGTCTGATCTCAGATCGGCGCTCTTTCCCGCGCCTCCGGCCGGTGACCACGTGTCTCCGTCCGGCCTGCCAGCGGTCCATGTGGAGGAGCAAGATGGCGGCGCGGTGGAGGGGCGAGGACGGGGCTTTAAACACCGGCGGCAGCGCCTACCTGAGCGGCAACACTCCCGCCGAGGTACCGGTTTCCTCACTTTAATTAACGGGGCATGTGATGAGGCGCGCGGGGCCGGTTTTCGGTGATTTATTCGGGCGCGTTTCGCCGGTGCGCGAGGCCACATGCGCGCAATGGCGACACGTGGCTCTAAAGAGGCTCGTAGTAGAAGTCAAGAGCTGATCAGAGGTGATCAGAGCTGATCGATCAGCTGCTGTGTCCGGACATGAACAGTCTCATGAGCAGCTAGCTAATGTTTATTTACGTGTCACTGAACATTTACAGCTGGAACTAACAGCCGATCGGTCTGTTTCTACCGTAGTACAACATGTTCAGACGAGGCTGCACCCTGATCTGAACCCAGCTCTCTTCCCCACCGTGGACCGTCCACGTTTCATTCTCGGAAGCTTTATTTTAACAGACTTCCACGCAGGCACAGAGACGAACTGCCCTCCTATCTCATAGATGCCCCATTAGAGTCCTGCAGGTCCTGACAGATGTTATTGTCGTCCAGATGTTGACCTGCTGCCTCATTTTACACCATATGATCAACTTCAGCAGCTTTAATTGGAGGCTTTACTCTGCAGTTATTTATGCTCTAAAATCCCTGTACAGTGGACCTGTTGCTCTTTATATGTAAATATGTAAGACTAAATTTAGAACTCATTCATTCTAACCATAGTTAAGTTGAGTTTATGTATGTGTGTATATATATATGTGTGTGTGTGTGTATTAGTTACATAATCCACCTTCCACAGCATTTAAAGCAAAAACTAGTTTCTAATATTCCTCACCAAACTCATCTTCATAATAAACTAGTGTTGTCAAAAATATGAATTTTTCAACACTTATCGATTCTCATTTTAAAGTGTTTCGATTATCGCTGACCAGTTTTTCTGTCAGATTGATCTTAGATATATTTTTTTTAAAGTCTAGAATTTCTGTGTGATAGATACAAAACATTTGGTAGAGCACTAACACATGAGACGTCATGTAAAGTGTGAGAGTCGCACACAGAGGACAGCGTGAAACTGTAAATCTTATTGACAGGACAGTTTAAGATGTACTGCACAGTGCATATACGATGAATGGATTTCCTAATTGGATTGCTTTAAATAACAATTTAAATTCCACTCTAGTTTAAATTCTCGTTTTCTGCAATATTGATACATCGATGCAAGCTTTACTAGGATTTTAAGGTTACAATATTGGTTTCTGCATGCAGCTAATAAGAATAGTTGGGTCATTCTGTGTCAAGGCAGCAAAGGTGGTTTGCTTGACCATCTCAGAATCTGTTGAGACTTTGTAGGAATGATCTGAAACTGACATCTGCACATTTTTTTTAGCTGAAATTCCAACATTTTCGTAATTTTTCACCCAAAGGAAATTTTCAGTCTCTCATGAGTTGGAAATTGAACGAGATGCCACTTTCAGACGTCCACATGAAGGATGAAGTATCTGTCCTGGAGTGTTCAGATTTTCAGGAGATGTTCAGACAAGTTGTGTCTCTTTGTAGACTTCAGTGCAATCAGATGTGTTTTTGCCATCAGAAGATTCAATTACTGCTAGCTGAAAGACAGAATGCAGTTTTAATGCATGTATGTGAAACAATAAATAGATGAAATATTTTAGCATGAGGGCATTATGGAAGGATATTTAAACTTTGCACACAAGTAGATGATACTTCCATCTCTTACTATCCCAAATTTCATGAGCTTACTCATGATTCAAGATGTCCATCTGGCCATTTGGAAATGAATGACTTATTTACCTGTGTCAACTTTGATTGCCGATAACCCCCATTTCTACTAATGTTAGTAGAAATAACCCCCATTTCTACTAACATATAAAAGCTCTCTAAGTATTGGTAATGTCATTCAAATAGTTTTCTCACAATAACATTGATCAAATAGATCCAATGTATTAGAGATTTATTTTTTCTAATCTTTTGAAAATCCACTTTATTTGCAATTTTTTTGAACAAATCCTGAATCTGAGAGGTTTTAAGCACAAAACTGAAGACTCAAAGACGTATACTTCAAGAGATGTTGACGTCTGAAAGTGGCATCTCGTTCAATTTCCAACTCGCGAGAGCTTATTTCCATTTATCGAAAAATTTCCATTGGGTGAAAAATTATGGAAATGTTGAAATTTCAGTTGTAAATGGAAAAATGTCAGTTTCAGATGCAAAGATCATTCCTACAAAGTTTCAACAGATTCTGAGAAGGTCAAGCAGCCACCTTTGCTGAGTTGACACGGAATGACCCTATTTGCATATTTATGTTTCGAGAGGTCTCTAGTTGTTCATTCTTCAGTAATTGGACCTAATTTTAATAACTGGTTCATTTTCAGATAGTTTTTAAATACTGAAAGATGAGTGGACTGATCAAGAAAGTTGTTAGTCAATATTTACTTGCAGCACCCTACCTTTGTCTTATTTTATAACTTTATTTACTGTCATTCTAACGTCCGCAGACGTGCGTCCCTGTCAGTTGGTTTTATGATCTTGTTGCTTTAAAACAAAAAACTGAACACAAGCTCTGCTCTGCCGTTTTTTATGGCTGCATTTGAAGCTTTTCCAGAGCAGGCAGTTCTTCCTGTTTTTCCTGAGAAAGTTAATATCGAGCTTATTGTGTCTTCAGAGTCTGGTTACACCCAGAGGAAGGAGGGTGATGTAAGAAAAGCAGGAGGTAGAAGTAGGTCTGATCAGAGTGCATGCAAATCCACGCAGCATGAGATAAACTGTTCACTGATGTGTCTTTGTGCCTGCAGTTGGTCCTGTGTGGAGGTGATGTGGGAGGTGTGGACATGGACACTCAGTCCTGCGTGGATCACTCCATCCTGGCCATTTTTGAAGACTCCACTGTTGCATCAGAGGTCAGATTTACAGCAAATTATCCTGAATGAGTGAATCACAGGGAGCCATTCTGATGAGCATCTGTGGGAGTTTGTGCACCAGAAGTCTGAAACACCCCCAACATGTCTGTGTTGCTGTAATCACACAGTTAAAACTGATTCATACTCTCTGCGTACATTTTCGCATCCATAAGGGTTCTCTTGACTTAAATTATGTCATCCATGTGGACTGTATGTGCCTAAAGCTCACCTGTGTGCCTGAAAAAAATGTTGAGTATGAGAAGAAACTATATGAAGAGATTCTCTGTCATCCACACCCTTATAATTCATCATATAAAGAGTTGTAATCGAAGTAGTCGCTGCAGGACTTTTGGTGAGCTTTGACTTGTACATAGTATCTGGAGCCCAAACACAGTAACAAGTCCTGATTCCTCCAGATATCCTGTGCTACCTTCACATTCAGAAATATTAACAGCCCAGACTGCAAGCAGCTGCTGTTTCCTCATGTGGTTTTTTAAAAATTCGATATGAGGGGAAATAAACCGGCCACGTAGCAGACCGAGGCGGCTCTGTTGTGGTATGAACAGAGCTGCATCTGCACACAACCGCAGAAAGAATGAATTGACCGTTAGTCACTTCCTTTCCGGGTCCAAAATTAATGCCCACCAAAGCACAGCATGCTGGTAGACTCTGACCGTGCGTCACTAAATTTGGGTTCTGCTTTCCTGCTTCAGGGTAAGATCGGAGCGGAAGAAGAAAGTGAGACTCTGCTGTCTGCTCTGACTGAGATGCTGGACAGTGTGGAGGACGACGACCAGACTCTGTCTCCCTTCGACACGCTGCCGGACACGAAGCTCCTCAACCACGCTGAGCTCAGGGACACTTCAGTGGTGGGTACAAAGAATAATTTAGTTTAACAACAATTATCCAGAATCCATTCAGGTTTGCAAAAACAGCATTACTTCTTAGTTCCTTACAAACACATGGCATTCAACTCCAGCCTTTATTGGGACTTAGATGCGATATAAATCTTAAAAATAAGAGGAAAACTTGGCCGCCGTATAGCTCACTGAGTTAGGCGTTACCATGTAGGCGCAGGTCGTTAGCAGTGGTCGTGAGTTCAAGTCCGGCTCATGACCCTTTGCTGCATGTCTCTCTCTCCTCTCTGTACCCCCTTTCACCCTGTCTCTCCCCTTATCATTAAAATGGAAAAACTCCCCCAAAAAATAAAAAAAAAATTAAAAAAAAATAAGAGAAAAACTGCACTGACTATGTATGCATATTATTATTATTGTTATTATTGTTATTATACACATACAGAGCGTGATGTTCTATTCAGGCTTGTGCCAACTGGTGATCAGACAATGGAAGACACAACTGTTGTTCACTTAAAGTTTCTTAAAGTCATTAACAGTTGACTTTTTATAAGACATATACATGATCTAAAATTAATACTGGCCAAGCGTCAGCTGCAGGTAGATTTACTGTTTCCTGAGTAAATTCTTATAAAGTTATCTGCCACTCTGTTGGGTTAGCATTTGCACCAAAATAGTCATGCAATAGAAAACTAAGCTGAGAGTCTCTACAGCGTTTTGCTGTCATGCAGGCACACTGCTTCTGTCCACTGCTGTTTATGTAGGTGATTTTTTTTTTTGGCACATACTCTGAATCTGACTGGCTATGAACCTGACGTTTTGTCTACCTCTAACCAAGCAACCAATACTGCTCAATCAGAGGCAGAGTAGGCCAGGTGTTTCCAAAAATTGGTAAATATCACTTGCTGTTAGAGAGTGAGGAGTCAGGAGGAAGTCTAAGTTGATTAAAATGATGACTGAAGCATCTAAAAGGTTTACATCTTTCATCTTTACTTTCATGAATCTTTACTTTCTCGAACCTTAAGTGCATTTAATCGCAAATGCTGTTGATAATACACTGATACTAATGCTTATGTGACAGAAAAAAGGCAGTTTATTATTTTGGCTGTTAGAAAAACTGCTTGAGTGGTGGATTTCTTTAACCTGCTGGTCCTCTTGTGCTCATAAATTTCAGACACTGCATATATAAACAGTGTCTGAAATTGTGTATATATGCACAATTGTCTATTCTATTTGTGTCATTAGACATATTTACACACAATGTGAGTCGGAGGGCGAAATCTCTGTTCAGGAGAAGCTGTTGTTGCAGACAATCCTATCCTATTTTATGATGACTACATTGTAAAATGAAGCAAAATACAAGTTGACAGCAGCTGTACTGGAAGACCGACTATATTATCATGTAAAATGAGGGACGCAAGAAAAATGTCTGCATTGTCTTTTGGCAGTCACAGATAATGGATTTATAATGACACAAACACTGATGACCGATCAACCCCGCTTGCATTCTTTACCTTTTCCACTGCCAAAAGATAAAACCCAGAAGATGTAAATGCTTTTGTCCTTTGTCTCTTCTCTGTAGGAACTTTCACTCGCTCACAGACTGAGACCAAGACTCAAACCCCCGAGTGTGACATTCACAATTAAGAGCGATGGAGAAAAAGACCAGGAGAGCAAAGAAGAAAAAAATAATCTGTCGCAGATATTTAAAAAACAAAGCCAGATGTTGTTTCAGCCAAAAACTAAGAAGGCAGAGGCTGAAGTTGAGGTTTTCACTTCCACTTCTCTTGTCAGCCTGGTGAGGATTATGCACCCGTACTGTCTGAAGCTGCATGTGGAAGAAGAGGGGGATAAAGTGGGTAAAAATCGCACCATATTCTCACAGGAGGAGGTGTGGAAGTATGAAAGACCCACTGAAGAGAGCGATGAGGAGATAAATGTTGTGTCTGATGATGAGGCACCTGCGAAAGACACAAAGGAGGAAGATGAAGGAGATGGGAAAAGAGATAACGGCCTGAAAAGCGTGTTGCTTAATAGAAACTCACCCAGAGCTTCAGCATCCAGAGAGAAGAAAAGAGTGAGCTTTGGCTCCGTTCAAGTGGCTTCGTTTGATGACTCAGTGGAAGAGAAACCGAATGAGAAAAATCTAACAAGTGGGCACACGAGTCAAACTGAGCCACTGAACAGCAGAAAAGCACTTGAAAGTCCAGCAGGTTCAGCACTTGAACCCCCGTCCTCAGAAATGAGTTGTACCAAGACTGAGGTTCAGACACCCAAAGGTGAGACGAAGGCCAAGTCGCTCAGCCTCCAGCAGTACAGACAGCTGAGGCAGAAGCGGCTGCCTCTGGTGGAGCAACAGGGGAACTACACCACCAAGTGGCCGTCAGTTTCTGAGCCTCCCAAGGAGCTGACCCCCATCCTCTGTTTACAGGGACAGAAGCATCCCAGCTATAGATCAAAGACGACACGACATTATCCAGAAATGCATAAACTTAATTACAAGACTTCCTCCCATCGTATCCCTCCGAACCTCTCAGAGGCCAAACCGTCCGCTCGCAGGGGATTAAAGCGTCCAAGGACTGAATCCAAAGTCGTCTCACCTGCTAGTGCACTGCCAGACTTCACAGCAAACCCAAACATCACTGTCTCTGAAAGCAAGAAAAGTCCAGCGAAGAAGCCGACACTGCTTAATAGCGATCCACCAAATCCTGTCCTCCTGCCTCTTCCAGTTCCTCAGACAGCTTCACCATCCAAAGGGGAGTTTAGCAGCAGGGACTCCAGCCTGCATGAAATCCAAAATGAATCCTCAGCTGCAGCTCTTCAGAGACAGACGTTCTCCCCAGAGCCAAAACCCCAAATGTCCTCTCAAAACACAGACAGAGTCACACTCATTCAAGAAATTAAGTTTACTGAGACACCTCCAGATGCTTCCTCTGTATCTCCAACAGAAGCTCAGTCTGTTCCAGAGTGCAAAAAACCGCAGCCTCAAAAATACAACCCAACGAAAGAGACCAACCTGCCACCAAAGATTATTCCATCACCAAGTCCTGATTCAGTGAGACCAATAAAGAGACTGTCCAGTCCACCACCTTCTCTGGTAGACGCTCCTGCGTCGGTACAAAAGGAGCTACCAGAGGAACCAGCATCTCCTAAAACCACCTGTAAAGGGCAGATTGCAGCAGTCGACTCAGGTAAACTGTGGAGAGATGACGGTTGACCAAAAACTTATTTAAAGGAATAGTTTGACATTTTGAGAAACAGACAGGAGAAGGTTGGGTTTAGTGAAGCTACAGCCAGCAGCCGGGAAAGAAGAGAAACAACTAGAATAGTTCATTTTTAAAAGTACGGAGCAGCTGAATCACAGTTTCTAATTCTTTACAGAATGTGGTTTCTGCAAGAGATTTATTTTGGACAAAAATACAAGTTTAAGCTTAAATTTGGTTGTTTTTTCCTGACGAAACCACGAGGTACACATGATAGTGCCAGCAATGGTTAAAATCTGACAGTTCTTCCTGTGATAAATGCTGTAATTTTGGCATTTTTAAAAAACATAACGTCTTTCAAACTCATCAGCGTGTTTTGGGCTTCAGAGGGTTTTACAGATATGAGAGTGGCATTGATCTTCTCATGTAACAGAACAAAGCAGATTGTCCAAAACTTCCAACTCTTCACTGAAACTACTTCTGTGTTAGTAATATATTGAGTCAAAGGTAATAAAAGGGTAAGCAATCTAAACAATCATCTAAACAATCTTCTCTTGTTGTTCTTTTTCATCAGGAATCGAAGCTCCTGATCTGACCAGCCTGCTGGAACAGTTTGAGGAAACACAAGGTGAGCAATCAGGCTACTGATGATACTTTTGTAAGTCTGCATGTCCGCCAAAGCATTTTACGTCAGCTGAAAACAGCAGACGCTCTTTAGAAAAATCCCTCATAGAAATCTGAGTTGCTTTGGGTGCTATGAAACGGAATATCTGTGGATGTAATGTGTTGCAAGTAACAACTGGAGGACCTGGTAGACAAACAAAAAGTGCCTCCACGCATTATTTTTCATATTAATATTGTGATAGAACAAAGATGTCAACTGGTAGACATGGATACTGAGAGGTCAGCCCTCCATTGCTGTTTAACTGTAGCACTTCTAACACTAGAGTGCTGTGGTTTGTCAGTGGCATAATTGTGTCATCCCTCCTCCACTGTAATTGGACAGCTAGTTAAAAAGTTACAGTGATAAGTGCAGCATCTTACCCAAACTTAAACCATTTTAAAGCAAACAACTGAAAAAATAAACTGTCCTCAGAGAAATACACTTTGGTAGACACTCCCCTAACAGTTGCTGACACACAATCTAATATACTCTCGTTTTTATTTTCATACTTTCAGCTAAAGAGGAAATCATTTGTGACAAAGAGACCAAACCCGGACACTCGGATCTCTGCAGAGCTCAGCCTGTAGTTTCAGATAAGATTTCCAGATTCCAGCCATCCATGGAACCAACTGCATCTCTGAGCACTTCAGAAACACCTGCAACACAGAACACCCTCAGGAATCTGCCGGATATCCAGACGTTAGAAGGTGTGGACATCCCCGAACCCCTCTGCCCTGAAATCATCCTGAGCTCTCAGCAAGAGTGGCCTGCAAGACGGAAAAACCCTCCGGCCAAGGCCATTCAGATAATTGATCCTCGTCCCCTACCGCCCAGGAGGACTCACACTGAGCCGCCTGCCGCTCAAACCTCTTCTCACATGTACTTGCATATTTCCTCTGATCACGATTATTGCGGGCTGATGGATCATTCTAATGTCAGTTCTTCACAGCGTAACAGAGTTAAGGATGTTTCTACAACCACTGCTGAACTGCAGGTGACAACTCAGGACTCAGCTGCTGCTTCTGAAAGCAAAAAACAGATCTCAACTGGACAAACAAAGTCAGAGCAAACTTGGATCAGATCGGAGAAGGAGCCTTCCACAGAAGAAGCTCTGCAGTTTTCAGAAGAAAAGAGCGGTTTCAGTGAAAACAAAAAACCCCAGTGCACCCTCCCTACACCTCCACCCAGCCCTCCTGTCAGAGGAAGGGACACGAGGAGATATCGGAGAAGATCTCCACGGTCCGACTCAAGCTCCAGCTCCTGTTCCTCGTCATCATCTTCCTCCTCCAGCTCCGCATCTCGCTCTCCAAAAAGACGAAGGTACCGGCCCTCTGTTATTCTGATTCAGTTTCTGTACTTTTACATTTTCTGCATCATTTTCATCTTTGATTTTTTATTCCGTCTTACAGGCTCCGTCACAAGCGTTCAGAGAGCAGCTCGTGCTCGTCGTCACCGTCTTACTCCGTGTCCCGCTCCCCTCCCCGGCGCTACAGATTGTCTTATTCCAGGTCAAGATACAGCAGGTCAAGATCCAGATCCTGGTCTCATTCCAGGTCTCCATCCCAGTCAAGGTCTCCATCCCCGCCGATGTGCCGCAGGCGTTGGGGAGATGTTTGTAGGTGAGTTGAAGTTGTTAATGAGGCTAGAAGCACAATGTAAGCAAAGTCAAATGTAGATGTTTGTTTCAATGTGAGTCAAGAGTTTAATCTCCATCTTCATCCCTGCAGCAGCAGGGAGTCCAGGAGGCTCAGGAGGGAGCACGAGATACGGATTCAGAAACTCAAAGCCATAGTGAGTAAAAGACAACAGCATGCCCTGTGTGGTGATGTGTTGGTGGTTTTTAAGTTCTATAATATTTAATCCCTTCACACAGGACGAGCGCAGGGTCGTGTACGTCGGCCGAATCCGCAGAACCATGACGCACGATGAGCTGAGAGAACGTTTCACTCAGTTCGGAGAGGTGGAATGTGTGTCGCTTCACTTCAGAGATCGAGGGTAAGAATGCACACTTATTATCGCCCAAACAGTCATCAGTTAGTTTCTTTATCAGCATTATAATCTTTTGCTGTCAATCTTTTGTTCTTCCAGTGACCACTATGGCTTCGTTACGTTCTACAACATGGACGATGCGTTTGCAGCCATAGATAACGGCAGCAAACTACGGAAGCCGGATGAGCTGCCGTTTGACATCTGCTTCGGTGGAAGGAGGCAGTTCTGTAATACAGACTACGCTGATCTAGGTGAGACTTTAACACCAAGCACTACTGAATACTGAGGGACAGGTTGTAGAAGTTCATTTTTTCAGTTCTGGGAAAGTCATGAAAAAATTACAAAAATCCTCATAAGCTGCCATTTATTCTTTTGGATCTCTGCAACAGAAATTATTTTAAGGGGGCAGATGAAGTTAACTTGGCTGTGTGACAGTGGACAGGCTGAAACGCTCTGAACACCCCACAACTTTGTAAGTGTTTGAATGCAACCCAACTAAAGTTATGTTGGTGGGAACAGTGTGCGTTCCAGAATGAACAATCTAAAAGTTGGATACGCTCATCAAGAATGGGAGTCAACAGGTCCTTTAAATTTTATTAACTGTGGGCTGCTTTACTACACACAGAAGTCAGCATGATTGGTAAAGTAAAGGCCATGAATCTGTGTTACCGTTTTTGACACAGAAAAACAATGTTTGAGGTGCAGGCAGCCACCTACAGCTCCTCTAGCTAGGTGAAGATGATGGATAAGGAGGCAGCTAATGCAGCCCAACAGTCCAAATAGCTGCCTCCCATGTAATTTTCCAGTTTGTACATCCTTAATGCCTTCACTTGACTCCAACCCTCGCTTATTAGTCCCTCCTGCCAGAGATTCGAGCGGAGGAGGTGATGAAGAGACACAAGGAAAGAGGACCTGACGCAACAGGCATCTGACCAAATGACCCATCTTTGCCTCAGAGCTGTTGTTTTAAAGCAACATCAGTTAAATACGACATGTAGTGTAGCTGCATCATCGGCCCAGTGTTTCATAGTCTGCCACTGTAGTTTATGATCTCTGTCAGATGAGCGGAACAATGTTCTCGATGGGGATGTTATACATTTTCATTTTTTATTTAACATTCATGTGCAGTAAAGTACAAAAGAGTCAGAAAAGAGTAGCTACTATACAAATAAAGCGAGATGTACCCCAATCAGCCACAACATTACAACTACTGACTGGTGAAGTGAACATTGATCATATTGGTACTATGAGGTGTTCTGCTGGAAAACCTTGGATTTTGACATCCATGTTAATGAGACTTAGACACCCAGATGTCACTGGCCTACCCCTGCAGGAAAATGCACCTACCACATGGAAAAAAACATCAACCAATCAGGAACATGTTCAGGAACATGACAATGACCCAACATGTTGATTTGACCTCCAAACTTCCTACACCCCATTGTGATCAAGCATCAACAGGATGCAGTGGAACAAGTTTGATTGACAGAGGCCCCACTGCACAAGCCAGAGTACCCAAAGGACCCACTGCCAACGTCCTGGTTCCAGATCCCATAGGACACCCTGAGAGGTCCTCTTGTCCATGTCCAATGGTTCAGAGCATTTTAGACCACATAAGGGGGACCAACACAATACTAGGCAGGTGGTCATAATGTTATCCCTGATTGGTGTATATTATGATTGAGTCCTATTACCAACATGTATGTTGTATATTCCAGCTCTACGTTATGCCTCTCTTAGCAGAATAGACTTTATCAAGGATACACCTCTGCATCCACGTTCATAGCTCCTTCAGCAAACCTTCTCAATCCTCGAGACTTGTTTTAAGAATTGTGATGCTGCACCTAGACGGATGTCGGGGTCATGGGTAGGAGGTATGAGAAGATAAGGGGACAAGGAGGCTGAAATTAGTGAAATAAGGAGAGCTACTGGACAGTAAAGCTGAGAACCCTAACCATAACCCTAGAACTAGCTTCACACATTCAGGCCAAGTAGGAACAATGCAGCTTAGTTTACTTTTCCACTATTGTGTGAAACATAGCAGCTATGAATGAGAGGAAGAGTTGACTGCTGCACGTTTAACACATCGTGTTCATGTTATGTTTGTTCAGCTATTTGTAATTTGCTATTAAACAAATTTGGAGAGGATTTGAATTACTGCACTCATCGATTGCTTTATTAGGTACACCAGTGAAATGTAAAGCAATTAAAAAAACATCTTTGCCATAAATTCTGCTTTCATTAAGCTTCTAAATGTCAGTTTTTGTTGACATGGTCAGAAAGGTGATAATGTTTCTTATTATTGTCACATTTTAATATACCACCGCTTTTGTGGAAGACATCAGTTCAGTAAGCGGTCGGTCGGTGTGACTCAAGAAACATTCATGTACACGCTGTGAAAAGAGAGCTGCGCTATGCAGCCCGATTGGATCTCAGTTCTCAGTGTATCTTGTGTGCATTTACGCCTATATCGAGCTGTCCACTTCTGATTGGATCTCACAAGACACACGTCAGGTGTGAACAGGTTTCACAGAAAACGCCCTGAAAAGTCTCAGTGCTTGTGCCTTTGCTCACCTTTATGCAAGCAGCACTAGAGGAAGAGAAACAATATCAGTTGAATAACAGGAATCTGAGTTGCAGAGTCTTCACAGTAGTTTTTTCCTCCCCTTTATGTAAAGCTATTTGCAGGCTCAGGGTCAAAATTAGCACATTTTTAAAAACGCTCAGAAAGCAGCATGATAGTATCTTTTGCAGGGCTCTGACACTGTGTTGTGAGATTATTTCATCTATTTGGTAACTCATTAAACATCACAGTAAATCTGTAAATGTCCTTGTCCTCCTCAGACGCGAACAGAGATGCAGAACCGTCTCCTTCCAAGAGCCGATTTGAGGACCTTGACTTTGATTCGCTGCTGAAACAGGCTCAGAGAGGATTAAAGAGGTAGCAGAGCCTCCACAGGACAAGAAGCTGGACGTGTTGAAGAGGAGGAGCTGACCTCAGAGCAATATGCTCGTACTCATGTAGCAAAACTTTTTTATATGCTTTTTTCATGTTTTCACTTTAAGAAACTGTAAATGCATGTAGTTTTGATGTGTACAGTTTATATGTACAAATGTGTAGCACTCTTGTATGCATGCAGTTTTACGTGTACAAAGCAAATTTGTATAAATATGTGACACTCAATTTGAAAACACAAGATTTGTGTTGCATTCCATAGCACTGATTAATTTTTTTATATTAAAATAAAGACTGTTTATTGGATTTATTTGCACTTATTACATTTTTTTCTTCATACGTGTAACAATGTCTTTGTTAAATGTAGGGATACCAGTTAGCAGCCACATGCCGTGCTATTGGAGTTTGTGTATTTTTTAATGTTAATAGTTCAAACTGTCTTTAGCAAGTCGATCTGGAAACTAGTACAGCAAGTCTGACCAACAAGACAACCTCACCCACCGTCTTTGTCATCTCCAGCACTGCTTCTGACTGATTCTGGTATCTTACTGCTCTTTGTAGGTTTCTGAAACAGGTTTTCGGTTGCATGCATTTTCTGTAGTCCCTTTATTTTCTGCTTTATTCAGATGCCTCATTCCGTCCTGTATGAAGTCAGCAACTTAATGAGCGCTCATCTCATTGTGCACTTGGAAATTTAAAGAGCACCCCGAGAACTGTCCAAGATTTTATATAAAATACAGATTTTGCTTAAAAATAACTGCCTCAGATAAGTTTTTTAAGTTTTACTATCTGGCAGGTGTCATAAGTTGTCAAAAGGTGGTGTTAAAAACTGTACTGTAATTAAGTAGCCCTTTTGTGCTTCCACTGGCTCATTGTGGCAGCTTTCTACCACACCAATGTGGAAATACTTAAACCTGCGTCTCTTCTGCTTTGGCATGTTGAAATGCCAGCAGGGACCCTTCTAATTATGAACCACTTGATCATATAATTTTACCAGTTACAGTGTTTGCAGTGTATAAAACACACCGAGACTGCAGTGTACTGATGATAGTCTTAAAAGTACAGATTCAGACTTCTGGAGTTTCATAAGTAATAAATAAACCAATTCTGTGAAGTTGCAGGATGGAACTTTTTTAAATGCCAGTGATGATTTAACGCATCGGTTCTTGAATCTCTTTAGAACGTGGCATCATGTCCTGCTTTTTGAGACCCTTTTGCTACTTCACAAACTAAGGCAGGTTCTATTTAGTGATGTTTAGATTCAACAAGCCTGGCAGTAATCATATGAGGGTGTGGCTGGAGAGATTGGACCCAAATACCAAATTAATATGGTCATTTGATAGATTGGTAGCTAAGGGGGCAATTACTTTTTCACATAAAGCAGTGGTGTGAAATCCTGGTCCTCGAGGGCCACTATCCTGCATGTTTTAGGTGTTTCCCTCTTCCAACACACCTGATTCAAATGACAGGCTTGTCGTCAAGCTCTGCAGCAGCCTGATAATGATCCTGATAATTTGAATCAGGTGTGTTGGAAGAGGGAAACATCTAAGACATGCTGGATAGAGGACCAGAGTTTGACACCCCTGACATAGGGCAAGACGGGCTAGACAGCATTTTATCTTTAAAAAATAAAATCATCATCTAAAAGCTGCCTTTTGTGGGGTTTTTTTGGGGGGTTGTCTTAATCTTATATTCAAATTAGTCAGATTATCTGAAACATTTACAAGTGACAAATATGCAAAAATAGAAGATTTCTGTACTTTTGCAAGGCACTGTATAAAAAAAAACTGCTTTCAGGGGTTAATTCAACAACCAGAGAGGCAGTAGGAGTTTGCAGAATGACACGTCCATTAAGATTCTCACTCCTCCAGGTCATCTAAGTGATTAAATACAGCACAATGAGGTGCTGTCAGCTGGGTTTCATGACCGTGGCTAGCCAAAGACAAACTCTTTTTTTTGTGGAGGTTTGCATCGTAATATTCTTGTCCAACTTGCTGAACTGGAATGTTGTCAACTCTGGCATGCCATTATTCCCAGCTCTGACTTTCACTTCGAAGGTAAATGTAACACAGCAGCACACAGTCTGGACGTCCTCTCCAGGGAATTTAGAGCATCAAACACTTAATTTCATGCATTCTGGAGATTTTTATGCACCAGTTTCTGGTAAAAAAAAAGTCTCCATTTATGTAAAAGAAAACACTTGAGTAAATGATATATGAGCTCTTCAAAATAAAAGTCCCTTGCTCCTTTTTTGTTTTTATTAAAGGGGACAAATGCACATGCACTTCTTTAGAGATCTGAATAACAGATACTTGAGGCTTGATTCAGGTCTAAATCAAAACTGGGTTACATGATATGATCTGATTTCAGAATCTGATTTCTGATCTTTATTTTTTCCTGATCTACAAGTTGAAATCTGATCAGATAACTTCTGACAATCACTTCTCCTCATGACAGCCTGATCATGAGTACTATTAGAGGCCAAAAATAATATTGTACAAATGACAAATTTGGATTTGGATGCTTAAAAACCTGACAGTTAAATATCAAACGTCAAAGCTGGTGACTTAATTATGTCAAAAATATGTTTCTTTTACAGGAATATATCATGTTACACACTTTCTTGTAAAAATGCTTAGACAGGCAACTTTGCTATTCATGCTGGATTATGGTGACCGTTGTTTTTTTATATTGGTGGTGACCCGTAAGCCTTTGGACACTGGTTATCATTGTGCATTAAGATTTATTACTGGTGATAACTGTTTTACTCATCACTGTGAGCTGTATACTAAGGTTGGACAGCCCTTTCTCTGTGCAAAGTGTGACAGACACTGAATTTTATTTATTTATTTTTTACCCCCTTTACTGTTTTTCAATACGAGCCCTTAACATACACAGGTACCACAACAGAATGACATGCAGGGCAATACAATGCATTGTTACCCTTAGGGGCATTTCAGGTTTTTAACTTCGTCGTAGTTCAAGCTGCTGTTGTTTTAGTTGATTCATTGGTTTTTAAAAATATTTTATTGTTGCTGTTACTCACGTTTCTTATTTGTGTGGCTACATTTTTGATTTTCTTACTTAGCTACCCTGTGAACGAGGCCTCCGTAACTCAGTGTAGTCAAAGTTTAGATATAGGTTGAATAAATGGATGAAAATGAATGCTGAAAAGCAATAGGAGGGGAGAACTTCAAAGGGAGGTGAATACTTTCATAGGCACTGTATAATACTCCGTTACTTTGAGATATATGCTGAGGTTGGTTATTACTGTCTTATTAATGGGGGCCCTTAACATACAAGGTGAAATGACTGGATGTTTTTAACTCACTGTGCATCTGCAAAGCGGAATAACCTGCAAAAAAATATACAAAGCTTGACTCATTTTTATCCTTTCAGCAATTCAGGTTTATAATTTCATCCTATTTTACCTTGTTTATATTGTTTTAGTTGATTCATTTGTATCTTTAAATCTTAAAAGCTCCATTTGATTTGCAGTTTAAAATTTTAATTGTTTCTGTTTCCCAGTTTCTTTATATCTGTGTGCCTACATCCTAGATTTTCTTACTAAGTTGCATTGCAAATGAGGCCTTCATGCCTCAGTGTGCTCAGAGTTTAAATAAAGCTTGAATAAATGGATGGAAATGAACGAATTAAAGATGTTTTCAGGTGAACTGCCCCTTTAAGCCTGGAGGGACACTGTCCCTTTAAGACGTCAACCCGGAAGTGAGACACGTTCATTCAGCGTGAATCTTAGGCGAACTTCAGTCATCTGAAAACATATCCGTGTTTCTCCTCCTTCACCGGGATGTTTACAGCTTTTAGACTTTAGATCCGGCGTGCATAATTATGCGCAGTGCTGCTTTAAAAACGTCCGGTCTGCGCATGTGTGAGAGGACGCTGCAATAAACGTGAATCAAACTGAAAGGCTGCAGCTCAGAGACATGACAGAGAGTAGAACTGCTGTTTGAACCCACACAGGAAAAAATTGAGACCAAACTTTACCGCAAAACATGTCGAAACCAAAGACTGGAGCTGGACGCTTCATCTGCGGGGTGGTGGAAGGTGAGCAGACCTGGTCCCAACACAAGTTAAAGTTCCACCTGCTGGGATTTAAGTGCATTCAGGATATCTGTCATGTGTGGATCAGATCTGGTAAAATAAAATAAAAAAGTAGACAGTAGACATATCTTGGAGTTTAACTCGACCTTTGCTTGATGCAGGTTTTTATGGGCGACCGTGGACTATGGAGCAAAGAACTGAGCTGTTTGAAAGGTAGGAAACCTGCAACAGGGAGGAAGAGAAGGAGCTTACCTGGAAATGCACTGCAAAAAATTGACATGTTCCTGACTGGTTTTGCAGTGTTTCTACTTTAAATTGGCTTCAGGATATAAATAACAACAATATTATGCAAACATTAATGCAGTTTTTTCTCTTTATTGTCATCAGACGTATGAGCAGATTTAATGATTTCAAATTGTGAGATTCTAATTGTTATTCAAATTCGTCAAATTGTAATTCAACGTATGAGACTCAAATTATAGTTTATATTACAATTAATGAAGCTGAGCAGTGCAAATAGAAATTATTTGAATTCAGTTTGTAGTGTCACTAATTTCTGCGAAGTTTTAGACGGTACAGGCTAAGTTTATTTCCATGTTTCAAAGCTTGATACTGATTAAGAGAGATGGATATTCAGATGCTCAACAGATTTTTTAAAATATTTTTTCAGTTTTCCATTTTAATGATAGGGAGAGAGACAGGGTGAAAGGGGGTAGAGAAAGGAGAGAGATATGCAGCAAAGGGTCGTGAGCCGGACTTGAACACACGACTGCTGCTGGCGACCTGCGCCCACATGGTAACGCCCTAACTCAGTGAGCTACACGGTGACCCTCAGCAGAATTTTTAGGGAAAAAACATAATTTCAAGAAAACTAGCTCTTCTTTTCTATAGGAAAATATCTGCAGCAATATGATGTATGCTTTACTCAGCTCTAAGGATCAATGAGTTTTTTCAGGTCTGATACCCATTATTAGTAATCAAGGGGATTGGTAACCAGCATTTGGAAGAGATATTCATTTATTGTAAAAATGCAAATCTAGGAGACAAAATGTAGAGTAATACAAACTCCAACATAAAACTTTGCTGAAAGGCCTTTTGTTATTTATGTTTTGCATGTATTTAATTTAAAGGAAACTTTATAGCATGTATCCCTCAGTGTTTATTGGCTGTTACTTGTGACATTTAACCAGTCGGGCAGTGGCATTGCTCCAGACCACATGGGGGCTCCAGATAAAAAAAGGCAGCTGATAAATTTTCAAATTGCATCTTTTTACTGAAAGATGAAGATAATTGGGAAAATGTTGAATATCAGATCCAATAATCGGTCAACCCCTATGCTCAGCGATCTGCTGAACTTCACATCATGAACATCTGACATTTCATTTGGTGCATCTGTTTGTTTCTGGTATCGACCTTCACAGGGAGCAGAAGTGGGGTTTGAACACGTACCTGTACGCCCCCAAAGACGACTACAAACACCGGATGTACTGGAGAGACCTGTACTCTGCTGAGGAGGCAGGTGAGAGTCACATAACCACAAATCTCTTGTATTTCTCTAAACAGTCTTGTGTCTTTGATGACTGCTCTCCTAGATGTGAATATTTTGAAATGTAATCTGTGCTCACCTGCATGTATGAGTGAAAGACTGAGCTAAGATAAAAGTTTATTTATCCCAAAGGAAATTCTTTTGCCAGATAATACTCAGAAAACCAAAACAAAATTAGCAGCAAGATGTAAGTACGATAAAATAAAAGTAAGACTAGAACAGAAAAAGCAATTGTTAAAACTGCCATTGATTGAGTCTGAGGTAACAAAGTAAGATCACATATGATAATGAAATATTGCAAAGGAAATTCAAATATATTGCACCTGAAAATTTAAATATTATACCTGAAATGTGAAATATTGCACCTGATACTGAAACTGAAATTGCAAAACTATTGAAAACAGTAACATTGCAAATGACATTGACTGCAAATGATATACTCCTGCAGATTGTCAACCCTACATTCATTCAATAGCCTTGTTGCAACGCCTACTGTACCTTTGTAATTGTTCCATCATTGGCTCAAGGGGAGCAACATAGAGGAAGAGCTGAAAAAAACCACAGTGTGATTTTAATCAAACAAAGAGAACAACATTGTACTGGGAGAATAACTGAGAGCTTCATAAAACCTGCAGATCAGGAGCCACACATCATCAGCTATCAGACTGGTCCAACATGTCTGTACTCCTGATTCACCTGCAGCCCAACAGAGCAAGTCGTAACTGACTGAATCGCTGCTCAAACATTGGAGTACATGTTGGTATTCGAACTGAGTCAAAAAGCAAAATAAAATGCATATAAAAGGGTCATTTTTAAACTGTGGTTATCAACTTGTTTGCTGTCTGAGTCATGATTATCTCCTTAGAGACGCTGTTTAATGACTCAGTCAGTTGCCTGGATGTTATCAATATTGTTTCAGATTGAAGTGCAGAGGTGATTTGAAGTTTAACCTGCTGTAACTATCTTGTCTCTGATGGACTTCGGATCTTCTGGCGTTATTGTAGTTCTCGTAAATTTTACATTACAGCATTAAAAACTGTGCGAACAAAGCAGCTGATTTTAAACATCCTATTATATCCTGACTGAAACTGTCAACTTGTGCATCATTTACCTCCACATTAAACCAACCTTCTTCTTTGTCCCTGTCTCCCCCCCCTCCCAGAACAACTGATCGCCCTCATATCAGCAGCTAAACAGCACAACATCGACTTCGTCTATGCCATCTCTCCCGGCCTGGACATTACTTTCTCCAACCCCAAAGAAGTCGCTGCCCTGAAGAGGAAACTGGATCAGGTGGGGACTTTGTGAGGATAGAGAGCATTTAATTATCGGTTGTATTTAGCTTTATGGCTCTCTGAGGGTTGGTTTTGGAGACTCAATACCTACAGCAGTAAAATAGAAACAGTGGATTCACTGCTCGTATATCAGTTGATGCGGCTGCAGATAACAGGTGGAATAACCCCTTTGAGGATTGTCACATTGAGCTGTTTTTGAAAGAAATGAGTGCCAACACTGATCCCACCTTGTTGCATTTTGTACATTGTAAGATCAGCTTTGTCCCTGTTCCTGCTCAGGTGAAGGAGTTCGGCTGCAGCTCCTTCTCTTTGCTCTTCGACGACATCGAGACGGAGATGTGTGCGGCTGATAAGCAGGCGTTCAGCTCCTTCGCCCATGCTCATGTGGCCATCACTAATGATGTGTACCAGCACCTGGGGGAACCCGAAACCTTCCTCTTCTGTCCCACAGGTCAGACGGGGAAACTGATACCGAACCAAACCTGAATAAATATGATCTGCAGTCCAACTGAGCACAGATGGAGAGTTACAGGTTTCTAAAAACTAAAAAAAAAAGTTAATTTTTCTTCATTTTTTCTTGATTTAACTACAGATTACTGTGCTCGATTCTGTACTCCCACCGTCTCCCAGTCCTCATACCTGAACACTGTGGGAGAGAACCTCCTGCCTGGCATCGACATTCTGTGGACTGGTAAATTCAACCCGTTTCTATGATCTTGAATTTTCCAAACAAAATCATGAATGCAGTTTGCTAGTGCAAATTCATGCCTTAGCATCAACAACAGCTATGTCTGGAAGCTTATTGTTGTGTTGTCCATTGATCTGTCCCGTTCTTGTAATAGAAGGACCTTCAGGTTTGGCATGAATGTGGATTAACTGGTGAGATTTTGGTTTTTCAGATGTGTGTCACTGTGAGCTCAAACAGTATGTTTTTGGCCACAAGTCAAGAATTTATGTGGTAATTATGTCAAAAATTTCACACTAATGTCTAATAAATGATCAAGTTTGGTTAACTTTAAAGGTCCACTTTACTGTGACATCATAACGTTCTGCAAAAACACTTTTCTGCCCTTTATTTTTTGCCGTAACTCAGGAACAGAAGAAAAGATTGTGATAGTATTTCATATTTAGTCACATATTGATTTGGTGACACTGATTTTAGGTGGCCGCCATGAAACTGTGATGCCTGTATTGATCTTCTGTGCTGTCGAGTTGAAGGTGAATCGGAATCATTATGAGCTTTGCATTCAACGAAATTAGGAAATTGTGTGTGAAGCATCCACCTTTTAGGAATTTGTAGCTTCTTTGCGGCAACATCCACATTTGGAACTTTGTCTGCTGACGTCAGAATCTGACTGTTTTTTGTTTTTCCAAAATGAATTCACACACTTGAAAGTCTTCGCTTCGCAGACATGAATGTAAACTCCAAACTCCAAGGTGGTGACTCTCTTTCCCATTTGTACCATTTAGGTCCAAAAGTGGTCTCCAACAAAATCTCAGTTGAATCCATAGAGGAGGTGTCTGCAGTCATGAGGAGGCCACCAGTCATCTGGGACAATATTCATGCCAACGATTATGATCCCCAAAGGCTTATACTTGGACCCTACAAGGTCAGTTTTTATTGCATTGTAACAGTGTTAGATTGTTTCCAGTCTAACCTCTGGGATGTGTATCCTGAAATAACGAATAATTTGTTTTCCGAACAGGATCGACCCACCGAGCTGATTCCCAAACTGAGAGGAGTTCTCACAAATCCCAACTGTGAGTTTTACCCAAACTTTGTGGCCATTCACACTTTGGCAACGTGGTGTAAAGCCCCTGCTGAGGGAGGACCGAGGGATGTGGAAATGGGTGAGTGACCAGTTTTTAATCGAGTAATAACTGAGCAAGTGATACAATAGCCACCACAGCTTTTATGGAAGACTGAGCAGGGTCCCCAGTCAGACATGAAGCCGTCATGTTCAGTTGCCATCAGGTTAACAGAAAGGGGTGCCTGTCTGAAAAGGGCTTTATATTGTTTTGCAGTGGATGATGGGAAAACATTTCAGGGTTTGACAGACAGATTGGTGTTTCCACTCACTGTAATCATTTAAAACATCTTAGGTGTTACTTTCAGAGGTGTCAGCTTCAGCAAGCACAGCATGACAGATAATCAGTGAAAGGCAGGCTGACTTGTGCTGCCTTTTTTCTTGGGAGACGCTGGGATTTCCTTCTGTGGCTTTACTTCCAAATCCAGAAATGTAGTAAGACGCCCATAAACCAGCTTGACCAGTCTCACTGTGTCTGACTTCCAACACCAGGTGATGAAGAGCAGGACCCCTGTTACAGCCCCCAGAAAGCCCTGATGCTGGCCCTCACTGACTGGCTGCAGGAGTTCATGAGCACAGATCAACCAGGAGGTAAAGTCTCGAAAAAGACAGTTTAAGGACTTCAGAAGGTAGAAACATGGTGGTCACAAAGTGTGTTTCTCTGCTTCCAGGTCCTCATCCTCCAGCTCGCCTCAAGAAGGAGTCGTCAGATGAGGAGCCCATGCAGACAGACATGGGTGAGAGCTCCTATGTTCCAGGTCCGGACGAGAACCCGCTGTACACTGCCGAGCCTCTGACGCTGGATGACCTGAAGCTGCTGTCAGAGCTCTTCTATCTGCCCTACGAACATGGCGCCACAGCCAGAACCATGCTGCAGGAGCTGGACTGGCTCAAAAACCACTGTCAGGCTGCCGCCGGAGAGACAGAGCAGGTAAGGTTCATATGATACAGGTCATTTCGTACACACTGTCCTCGTTCGGAGGCCTCAGTTATTGGGTGTCTTTCAGTCGGCAGAGTGGCGCTCGAGAGCCCAGCAGTTTGACAACATGTGCGAGGCGGTGGTGCAGATGTTCAACCGGCTGTCAAACGCCCCAAACCGCAGGATCCTGTACGATCTGTACAACTACATCTGCGACATCAAGAGTGGAGTTGGTCTGGCTCGAAACTACGTGAAGACACTCGGTGAGAAAACTCAGCTTTTCCTGTGATGATCAGTAAACAGGGGGTGAAATACTGTGATGTAATGATGGATTATAGCAGTAACCTAAAAGACGGATGCCAATAACAAACACTTAACCCACTGTTTAAAGCTATACCGTGTAATCTAAGACAAATGAAACTAGTTCCCACTATAACCTGTAAAGATAATTGACTGGTATAGGTGTGGCTGCAACAATTAATCAATTAGTTGTCAATTTTTTAAATAAGTATTTTGATAATTATCATATTTTTAGAAACAAAAGCAAAATCCTTTGATTCCAGCCTTTTAAATCTGGATATTTCCTGGTTTCTTTACTCCTCTGTAATAGTAAATTGAATATCTTTGGGTTGTAGGCAAAACAAGATATTTCAGGACATCATCTTTGGCTTTGGAAAACTCTGACTGACATTCTTCACCATTTCCAACTCTAATTAATCTATTAATTGAGAATGTTAGAAGATTGCAGTTTTAGTAATAGAATATGAACTTAAATCTCAAACATAGTGAATGCATGTACATTCTGACATATGGATCATCACACAGAAAGAAACTGCAGCGTCTACAATTGGATTGCTGATGGAAACTTGCAGTCTTGTAATTGTGGTGATTTTACTTTTACTCAACATAGAAGTTAAAGTGTTGCCTACTGTAGCTTTAAGTATTGTGGTTCTGCTTCCAACAGGAGGGCCGGATCAACCCTCAGCCCATGTGATGGAGGATGATCCTGAGCCCTGGATGCTCAGGGGGGCACTGTCTGGAGAGTTCCAGGTAACATAACCGGTGCAGTGACGACTGTCATTCATATGTAGAGGATTAATAGTTTATTGTTTTCATCATTAACTGTGTTTATGCTTAAGTATTTCAATCAGATATTACAGTCTCAGGTTGGCATGAAGTATAAACCCTTTAGTTATTCACATTTTCTGAAGAAGTTTACTGCTAGTTTTACGAGGTGAAACCAGCATTAAACGTTTGATGATGTCTTTATAATGCTCGTTCTCAGGCAGCCAGCTGAGTAAGAGAATTGTGCCACTAAGATGTGCAAAGGAGGCTTTACCTTCTTTCACTAAATGTTTCTGCCAACATGAGGACAGTCTGGGTCCAATAACCAGTGTTGCGTTTGATGACTGTAATGCAGATGGATCACCCAAAATAAACAGAAGTGTCTTGGCTGCTGTTTTTTGCTACAACGATCTGTATAGCAAACCAAAATGGGCGACTCCGGAGCATGTGGATTTTCTACTGATTCGGCCTCTGTAAATGATATCTATAAGTCGGTTACCGTTGACATTTTCAAGTCTTTTGTTACAAAATAACCAAATATATTTAAATATTTGGGTTAAGACAATAAAGTGTCAATTACGGTGTGATTTTACCTGAGTAATTTACATGTTAGGGATTACAAACCTACAAAATCATATAAAATGCTACTTTACCCGACTACAAAACATATAAAGACTCAGACCCTACAGTGGAACTAATTATGGAGATTACCATAAATAATGTAATAAAATAGCATAGACGTTTTGGTATTATTCACAGTGGAGATTAACCTGACTAATTTTGAAATGAAATTGTGACCCAATAATAATATACACACAAACCCAACAAATCCCCAAAATCCCTGAATCTTCTATGAGCAAGATCCTTATTTATCTTTATTTTATGGGGATTCAGGGACAATATATTGGAATCAGAGACCTTAGGGATCATATTAGCAGTAATAGTGCTATTATAATGACACTTCCTCTGGCGAGTAACTCTCCTTTAAACATGGTTATACCCAAAGTAGATTATTGATGTAGGGGAATGTTAATATATGTGTATTTGTGCTTATAGAGAATGCTGCCGGGACATGGAAACAGGGACCTGTTCAGACAACCTCTCATGACAACAGTTTACTGCGTACGACCCTACTGCCCTGAAGACAAGGTGAGGATGGCAGATATTCAGATGTTAGTTAAAATACAGATGTGATGTTACATAGTTCTGTTTCTTATCCTAGATGGAGGTGCAGAAGATTTTCAGGGAGATGCAGCGAGCAGGGGATGCCACATCCTCCTTGGTGGCACAGCCTCCACTCATCAGCGACGGGTAAGAAACTGTCCCATCCAGAATAGTTGTGTTTTTGTTATTATTTTTCATTCTATCACTTCCTGTGGCCCATTGCAGCTTGTCAGCCGGTGAACTCCCCCCTTCCCCTGAGTGTGCTCTCGTTGTGGAGGATGACATCGGGATGTGTGGTTATGCTCTGGCTCTCACTGACGCCAAACCAGCCGCAGCTAAAATTCAGGTGATCAAGTGAAAAGTCTGATTGGTTTCCAGAATAGATCTCCTTAAAATGCAATAACACTAGACTGTGTTTTATCTCCTGCCTCTAGAGGGCGGTAAGTGAGTCGGTGTTGAAGGAATTCCCCTCCCTGGTCGTGGTACAAATGCTTTCCCGGGTCACTGATCCGTCTCCAGCCAAGTGTATGATTGGTCGGCTGTTGTCTTCCATCAGGAGCAGCGGTAGGTCCAGACATCCAGCTGTGAACTTGATCATTCATGATGGAATTCTGCAAACTTTGATTAGGTTTACCAGGAAAAAGATTCATCACAAGGGGATATCAAACCGGATACATTCAAAGCTGTCGTTTTGATCCTAGAAAGTGAAATCTTGTATTTTTTAAAAAGAGAATTAGGTTAGTTTTAACAAACAGCATAAACATATCAGGATCTAAACTGTGTGCAGCTTCTGTTCTGATATGTTGATAGTACAGGGTTGGGGTTTTGGTGTTAATATCTTTCTCTTCATTCAAGTTTCATCTGAGAAATTGAACTCTAAACGCTATCTTGGGTCTCCTTTCAGGGTCCAAAGGAGTGTTTTGTGAGTTGAGGACCAGTGATCGCAGGATGATCAAGTTTTACTCTAAACTGGGCTCCTTCAAACAAATACAAACGGACGGGCTACCTCAGGACGTCCTCACCATGGCAGCAAGCCTGTAAACAAGGTTGCTCACAAAGTTTTCCTCAGGTTTAAAGTGTTTAGAGGTGAAACTCTTGTGTGTGTGTGTATAATCAGCATGTTTAAACTGATCCAAAACAAACTACAGAAAGTTCAGATAATCCGTGTTTTAGCCATGTTCCTCTACAAAGCATTGGAAATTGTGTAATGAAAAGACATGGAAATGTATAGTGATTATTTTCTAGATAAATTTGCACAATAAAAGACTTGCTAAAATACAAAATGTGACAGTAAGATTTTGTGACTGTAGGTGGTGCACTAAAACATGACAAGACATTTGAACAAGATAAGAAATTTTAATTATTCGGTTTTGTAAGGATACAAAGGGAATATATTAAAAGCTAATCTTTAAATAAAACCGCTGGTGTCTCATTTGTTCTCTGCCTTGAGAAGCTTCTCTAATATTCAGTTAATCAACAAATGTGAACTGAACCAGAAAAACGCACCCGTTCTAGTTTACTGTGCAGCTGATAAATGCCACATGAAGACAAGTGAAAGTTCAGTGTTTCCAAAGAGGTGAAATAAAACAAAGCAACGAGTGAGTGTAATACTTCAAGTAATGCAACAACATTCATTCTTATTTTTTTAAAATGCTCTTTTACCTTGTTCCCCTGAGTGTCTGACCAGCAGAGTTTGGCTGCACAAACAGAGATTCACTTTTCCTGGTGTTTGAAGGACTGAGTGCTCCTAGTTTACAAACCTCTTTCACCAGACTGCTCCAGAATATCTAATTTAATCCAGGCTGTTTAACTCCAGGTTTAAAGAAAATGAAGTTCGAGCAGCGCCGATATGAAGAAGTCACAACTTCAAAACATTAAAACTCTTATCCGCTGCAGGCTGACTGGTGACAACTTTGCAGTGGATGTAAAACCAGAAAGGAATGTATTACTCTCTCCGTCTGCTAGCTGCTGCTGCTGCTTTCAAATAAACTCCAGCCCTTCATACTTCACATCTCCTATCTTTGTCTCAGGCATCAGCACTTGACCGTCTAGTGTAAATGCTATGATGTAGGTGGCGATACGGCCGGCGTCCTCCTCTGATTTTAAGGCCAGGATGATCTGATCGTCTGTGTCGGGAACAAATTTAAATGAGGAGAAGCCGTGGGTTGGGTTGAGCGGCCCAACGTGTCGTACGGTTATGTGGCTGAAGTCGGCGGGGCAGGACAGGAGGAGGTTGGTGGCTCGACGCTCGTCCGCTGTCTCTTCATAGTGCTCGTGACTGGCACGGCGAGGGAGGAAGAACCAGCGCTGAAGACGCTCGCTCCAAGCCGCTGATTCGTGGATAAGGTAGCCTACAGAACAAGAAGAGTTGTAGATGGAAGAGGGAACAGGAATAAATATGAGTGAAAATTCATTAAGGTTAATTTTCCACTTTGCACAATGCTTTTTTTATAGTCCAGTTTGACTCTTTAAAAATCTGTAAAACAACATGCTCTCAGTGTCGACTGCTAAAATCTGGATGACAGAATCCATAAAAATGTTTATTTGCTCATCTGTGTTTGTGAAGTCTGCACTCAGACAGCAATACATGGAGGTTTTTATGCTCCGAGTCTTGTCTTTCAGGCTAAATACAAGTAGAACAGGGCAAGACATCTGGTCACAAACTGAAGCACCTCCTTTGCTTTGAGCAGAGTTCAGTCTGCATTTTGACCGAGGTTCACCTATAACATGCCAGTTTGTGGGGTTGACCGGTCATTCAGGAAACAGTATGTGTTTATATATTGGTTCTATAATTGCAGGACAAAATAATACAAGCAGCATAACAGAAGAGATGCTGTTCGGCTAAACTGAGTGTACAAATAATTACATTTTTGATAAAATGCTGTTTCATTTCAACATTGTGGACTGTTGACACAAAAACCACATTCACTTCTGAGGGCTGTGATGAATTTGGTGCGACTGCAGCATTAGAGGAAGAAATGCAAATATTAGACAGCAAGATAGCGATGAAAAGCCATCTTCTCTAAGTTTGAAGTAATTTAAATCAATAATTTATTCTAGATTAATATATTCTATATTATTTTTGATGTTACTGAACATCAATAAGAAATAAAGCAGTAAATCAATTATTTTTTTTAAGTAAATATCCAAATTCAATAGTAGCATCCAATTAACATTAAATGGGATTTTAAACAGAGTTCATACTGCCTCCGTGTGAAAAATTAAAATGTGATACTAATTCAGACACTTGTATGTGGACGAGACAGTGAAGAAGAAGGAAAAGCAGCGTGTCTGCACCTGGAGGTTGGATCCCTGCTGCGCCCCGCAGGGCGTTGTAGTGTGGCACCCAGTTTTCATGCTCCACGTCACCGTTGTAGCCAACAACTTTCACCCACTCTGGGTTGTTATTGACAACTTCCCCAGAAGTGGTGGTCCACTCCTTCCCCAGACCGCCGACAAACAAGTGCTCATCCTTCACTGCCAGCCACTCTGCCTTGAATCCTGCACACAACAAACCAAGACAGAAATGAAAAAAGAAAGATGATCAACCTTTAAAATGTTCCCCACAGTTTGAGTCCCTGTTATGTTTTTGTTTGCCAGCTTCAGAAAGGTTGCACTGAGTGTCTTTGAACCACCTTAAGTATTTTTCATAGATGCTAGTTCCATTATTTTTTAGGGAAGAAAAAATTTTATGCCATTAAAGACCAACACTTGATTCAGATTTTTTTTAATCCTCTGAACTCCAAGCAATTTCTGGACATTTTTTGGTCCTGTCACATTTTTACTCACTTTGGGCTCATTTTTCACTGCATTATAAAGTCCAGCCCCTCTATGGAAACAGTACAGCCACGGCTGGATGTAAAGAGAACTCAGACAAGTACTTTGTGCAGTATATTAATCTAAATCCACACCATAAATCATAAAAGGAAGAAATTAAAGTTGAACTAGCATCACTTACATTTTGAATTAGTTTCAATACCTATCTGGTCGGTGTAAATACAGCCTACAGCCAAATAGTCCTTGAATTTTTGTCTCGTGACTGTTGGTCGCTGCTGAATCACTAATGGCTTTACAGAGAAACCCAGACTGGCCACCATGCTAAAACCAATCTGAAACTTTAAGAGGTTTAAGGGAGACCGACCTTTGGAGACTGAGCCATCACCATCAGGTAATATAACCCAGGGGACGGCTTGGCTTCCCTCGATCCTGAACACCACACCTGTACGGTCATCCACACTGTACAGGTGACCGTTGAAGGCCACCAGCTCAGACAGCTCCATACCTGCAGCCGAGGTAATCAGACAATCGGTTAACCCACATATTACTCACCAACACATATCGATATGTTAAATGTTTATACCTCGTCCTTTCTCAGCCAGATGACTCTCCAGGGTGACTGTCTCAACATCCCATTCCACCTCCAGTCTGTCAGCACTATCTGAAACAGTCAGGTATCCTCTTTTCATGTAGCTGAACCACGTCTGATCCTTGGAGCTCCTTGACGCTGTGTCCAGGTCTGCAATGACGCCTATGCGGTAGCGGATACCGTGCAGCGTCTTCTCAGGTAGACTCAACGGGTATGTGTAATTGTAAGGTTTTTCCCTCTTCTGGCGGAGGCTTTGTGCTGTTTGTCTGTTAGCGTCCCTGAGGACGTCGTCCTCGCTCTCACTGTGCATTTGAAAGCTGTGAACCCTGTTGCGGTGGTAACCTTTGGTTGGAGAGTCTCTGCCCCCGACTGTCCGGTGCAGATATAACATAAGCACTAAAGCGAGCAGCGTTGCCACAGTGATCGCCCTCCATTTCAGGTGGAAGCGCGAATCAGAGGTGGCGGCTTGTGTCATAGATGCCAAGGCCAGAGGAAGGCCTCGCACGGCGATACCAAAGGAGGTCATGGAGGTATCGTCTTCATCCTTTTTGTCAGATGTGGGCTGGGGGCAATCACTCCTATGGCCTGGGTACGAGCACAAGGAAGAACATCAGCAGAGAAGCAAGCACAAACGTTTAAAAAAAAAACTGTACAGATATGAAAAAATATTGAACATATCCATCTTTTCTTCAGTCAAAAAAGTTTCATTAATTTTTAAAAATATCAATATACATCATTACAGCATTTTTTTAGGCATTCAAATCACAAACTGTCTGTTTAGTGCCAATTATGAGGTACTGTATATAATGGACTGCAACATTTTTTTTTCATCTGAAACACAAATCAGTATTTCCAGCTGCTTTGTATGATCAAATTCAACAAACATTATAAAATTTTAAAAGGAATCCTGAAAACAATAGCTTGAGAAAATGAAAGCATAAACATGGGGAGGAAGACAAGTTGGGAAAAAAAGGCTCATGCTTCAATTGTTCTTTGTTTGCAACAGAGCTTTGTTGTGTTGTTCAGGCAGAATACAGAGTAGGTAGCTGGCCGGTCCCACTTCCTCAGGACGTGCAAGCGATCACAATTTTGCCCTGTTTATTTTTTTGTAGTTCATTCAACAGGGATGACAATAGAAAATATTGTTACGTACAGGTGAGCTATGCAACAGATACAAGACATGCAGGTAAACATGTAATTTGCAGTTTCCGTCTTTGGTTTGGCTTATCAGGATAAAACAACAGAGCAAATAAATGTGACTGTGTACATCTGCATATCAAATTATACTGTGTACACATTGTTTTCTGTTCATCATCGTTTGTCTATTTCACTTCTGTAGTGAAAACTTTAGGCTCCTATTGTATTTTCTGCTGGTAAGTTGTCACATAAAAGCAGGGCTTTTACTGCACATTAGCGATCATTTGTTGCTCTTCTGATTGTGACTTTTTCTTTTTTTTTTAATTATTTGACAACGGATGTTCATTTATATTTCAAAGTCCTGCACTCAAGCTTAACGTTAAATGACGTCCTTGTAAAATTGCTGTTGATGCCACATTATTTGCTCCTTCTCAGCTGTAACTACATATGTAAACTGAAAAGGGAAAAGGAGCCTTCAGTTTTAGCGATGTTCAGGTTTTTCTTTTTTTTTGTTTGAACAGATTACAGGTTTTCAGCAGTGTCTTATAGCAGAGATGAGTTAACTCGTCTGAACAATACCCCTCTTCTAACATCATGAGAATTAACCATTTTTGTCAAATAAACCACTAACCTTAAGCGGAAACCAAAAACAGTAGCTGTACTCTACATAGATAGACATTTTTTAAAGAGCGTGATTACTGTTTAAGTCATCATCTACAAGCTACAATGAAGAGTGCGTCAGGATCTGAGTGGTACAGAACGTCCTGTGGGAAACCATGTTCCCCTGTGGATTCAGCAAAATGCTCAGTGCTCATTAGATAAAATGAGAAAAGCACAGTTATCATCAAGACAAAAAGCAAGGACACTCTGTTCAGCTCCTTGGAGCAATATTTGGAAATTATCTTCAGATATAAAGTTTGCCTGATGTGCTCGTAGTGAGAAAATGCAATAAACATATCTAAATCTAGAAACCAGGAAAACAAGTTTAACAACTTTAATGTCACCAAGAATTTTCAACTAATACTGAGCTGGCAATATGCACAAATTAACAATCCGAACTGACGTGGATGTGATAGTAAATGAATGAACAGAAGATTTGCTCTAGTAGTTACAATGAGCCTCTTTCTACTTTCATTTCAGGTAAAACCAGTATCTTTGGTCTTACAAACAGTTAACAGGTCTGGAAGGACATGCAGTCAAGCATCCTACCAGCTGAAACACGAGATGTGCTTGTTTTGCGATAACAATCATGCCAAGGTGACCCCTGTCTTGCTATCGAGGGCAGCCAACAGATACAGTAAAAAAAAAAAAAAGCTTCAGTACTGGCTTAGTTTGAGCTCCAAAGTCCCTCTGCACTGAGCCACATATGAAGTGGCTACCAGTTTAAATCATTGTACAGTAAAATCAGACAAGTATTATCATTTTAAACATATATTCAAAGCTCATCTTGAACCCTTATCTTTGCTGTAAGACAAAAACCAACAATGCTTAAGATCTTTTCAACACAAAAGATCTCAAAAGATCTGGAGGAGTGAAGAATAATCCAACTGTAAATAATACATTAACAGTAGAGGGGAAGCCATTTTTAGGTTGGTCTGAACTGTCAGAGCACTTATGTCATTACACATATAATTCATCAACTCTAAATAAAAGTCAAAACAGCATTGGCAGACACTGCGTCTCTGTTAAAGAACAATAGCAGTCAAAAACTAGAAAAGGAGGAGCTTCAGTCCACCCCGAACACAATCTCCCAATTCACATATTTTGTATGGAACGTTACAGATAAAAATGTAATTACATACAATTGAAATTTCCTGCCGACAATGCAGTGTCTCTTGTCTTGTGTCTGTTTTATACTGTGAGCTTTGTATGCATAAACAATAAGGAGTGGTGTGTATAAGGACAAGGACTGCAAATGCTGATGAACTGAAGGCGAAGACTAAACAGAAAAGTGGTGATGAAACCAAAAAACTTCCAAACAAACCCCTTAATGAAATGAAATCCACACAGTGCTGTCTCCACTTAAAAAAACCCAAAACTTTAACTTATTCAAACTTATATGAAATCCCTTAAACTATGAAATACCCGTGTATTTCATAGTTTTAAATAAACTCATCCAATGAATTTTTAACCCCTATGAAATGAAAATACTATACGTTTTACAGTCCGCAATACAGTCCCTTGTATGAATTAAAGCCCTGTAAACCTTATTTTAAACCCCTTAACATTAAGTTTAACCCCGGAAATCAAATCTCCCCCGTTTGTAAGCCCAGCCTATGCTAATTAAATGATTTTTAACCCTGGTAATGAAATAAAAATCCCTCAAAAAAATAAAGAATGCTCCGCTACACTAATGTATGGCAGAAAACACCAACAAAACCCCAAAACACGCCCCACAAATGAAATGACAGCTCAAGGCAGAAGCCCCCACCCTAAGGAAACGTAAGGAAACCAAAAAGCAAAGCTAAAGGAACAGAAAACCTCTAAACCTCCCCAAAAACGTCCCGAAAAGCAGCCGAACGCTTGTGATTTGGCGCTAGCGGCACCACAAGGTCCCTCCAAAGGGACAAAAAAAACCCACCCTGGTGAAAAGTCCACTGTGAAATAGTGAACAATGTGCGCCAAGCAACGTTTGGACCCCAGAGTGGGTCTTCATCAGGCCACGGCACACAGCAAGGTCTGCTAACAGTGAGCTAACACTGGAGCTTTCAGATACCAGATCCTTCCTCATCACAAGTCAGACGGGTCACCGAGCCAAAACAAACAGGAAATAGAGAAATAAGTTTTCCACGGTGTATTTTAATTTTAATTTCCATTTACAAACACATCTAATTAAATCAACAAAATCTCATGTGGTCACAGGGGGTTACCCCAAAAACAAGACTGCCCTCTGGTGGCTTTTACAGTAAACCGCATGTAATTGTCCACCTGGTTACAGTTAAATTTTTTTTAAAATCCTGGATCCAGACGGTGATCCGGATCAGTCCCAAAATTTCATCACTTCTTCCTTGTCCGATTTCACACATTTCCTGAAAACTTCATCCAAATCCGTCCATTACTTTGAGTTATTTTGCACACAAACAAACAAATATATAAATAAACAAACAAACCAACGCCAGCCATCACATAACCTCCTTGGCGGAGGTAACAATCATTACTTCAAAGACTATGCTGTAAAAACCCAGTTTAAATGCAAACCAGATCACAGAAATATTTCCCAAGAAGGTATTTAGCTTTACTGAAGTGCAACACATAATCTGCATCATATATTTTTCCCCTGTGCTTCTTCAGCTGCTCTCTAAACAAGTTCACTTTTCCACTAACAAGCTCTTGAAACCACACACACACGCGAGACGCTTGGCCATGAAATAAAGCTCTTATTGTCGCTGCTGAATGCATGGCCCATATTTCCCATCCCTCGGCAGCACAGACCCAAACACAGTATGAAGAATTCAATTATTCACCCTTCCTTCGCCTCTTCTTCCCTAAACACGCTGCAACCATCATGTTGTTCTCCTTCGCACGCATCTCATAATAAGCTCCACGTTCCTCCGGCCCTCGTTCCCACATGAATATCTGATCTCACCAAGTCTCCTCCTTTCCTCTGCATTACACTGTCTCAAGTTTCTGCCCCTTCCTGTAGAGCCACCAAAGAGTTTGAGTTTTAATAATGAATTAAGGAGAAAGAGTAAGGCTCGGTCAGCAATTTCTGATTAAATGGCTCAATTAACCCTTTACCACTGGTCCTGCTGCATTTACAGTGAGGGTTTAACATTGTGTTATGTAAGGTTACAACATCGGCAGCATCCAATTCAGATGTTTGTATGTAATTTTCTCTGCAAATGCCCGCTGTGTCACCTCTGAAATTACTTCTCAATCAACAGAAAACTCATAATTTCCTATTCTCACTTCTTAGCTTTTTTTTTTTTTTCTACAGCTTTCAGCCACCTCAGTTCGACCAGTTTCCGTGGAGATACCTCAGTTGTCATGACAATGCTGACCTTGTTTCCAAAGTCCAGAATAAACACATTCAGACAACATAAATTATAACAATTTGGTTATCAATCTTCAGCTTTTTCTGTTTCTTATTTAACACAGAAGAGGAGTAGCTGCCGCCCTGCAGCTGCTTCAAGATGTGATTTACCAGACGAATACTGCTCTGACAGAGATGCTACGATGTTCCTGTGTGACTTTTACCTAAGTTCCTATGTGTCCACAGGGCTGCAACTAACGTACATTTTTACCATTTAATAATCTGTCAATTATATTCTCAATTAATTGATCAGTTTTTTGGTCTATAACATGTCAGAAATTGGGAAATCAATGTTTGCCAGACACCCAAATAAAATCCTCAAATGTCTTGTTTTGCCCACAACCTAAAACATATTTGGTTTATTGTAACAGAGGAATAAAGAAAACAGAAACCATTCAGTTCATAGAATTTAGATACTTGTTTTTCCTTTAAAGATCACTTAAGCTGATTACTTGACTATCAAACAGTTCTTCAGTTAATAGGATTTAAATTATTTTTTTGGACAAGCCAAGGATTTTCCATTTTCTGTCACAGAGTAAAGAAACCAGAAATCAGATTAAAAATCACTGAGGTTAAATAACTGATCATCAAAACAGTTAATTAGGTAACAGCGACAATTAATCAATCATTCGATCTTTGGTTGGGTCCATAAATTGTCATAAGATGATGAAAAAAATGTGATTCTTTTTTAAAGCTTACTCAAGATCAGGGGTAGCCAACTCCGGTCCTCGAGAGCCCCCGTCCAGCATGTTCTAAATGTTTCCCTCTTCCAACACACCTGATTAAATGATCAGGATCGTTATGAGGCTTCTGCAGAGCTTGATGACGAGCTGATCATTTGAATCAGGTGTGTTGGAAGGAAGAAACATCTAAAACATGCTGGATAGGGGATCTCGAAGACCAGGGTTGTCTACTCCTGCTCAAGATGATTAATACATTACTAAAACAGTTGATTGGTTATTGGTTGAAAAGTAACTGATTAGTTGTTTTCATCTATAAAATGTAAAATAATTATATGTCAAGCAGTGTTTCCCAAATTCCAAGATGATTTCCTCAAATGTCTTGTTTTGCCCACTATCCAAAGATATTCAGTTTACTGTCACAGAGGAAGAAGGAAACCAGAAAAATATGCACATGTAAAAAGCTGAATTAAGAGGATTGTGTCTTTTTTTCTTGACATGATTACTCTGGTTGATTAATCGAATATCAGCAGTTGAATAATTCACAGTTAACAGTGTGGTCTACAAAATGTCAGAAAATTGTAAAATATGTCATTTTTTCCCAAAGTCCAGAATGACATCATCAAATGTCCTGCTTTGCTTGCAACCCAAAAAATATTCAGTTTACGGTCACAATGGAGTGAAGAAGTTGGACCAGAAAATATTCATATTTAAGAGGCCGCAATTAGAGAATTTGGAGTTTGGTATTTCAAGTGTATTATTTGATTAAGAAAACAGCTGAAGGATTAATAGTTGGGGACAGATGGATTAATCAGTTAGTTCTTGGGTCTATACCATGTCAGTGTGGCATTCAGCGTTTCCCTCACTTTCATATTTCATGTGTTTTCATGCTCTGGAAGTGATAAACAGCAGCACTGTTGGCAGCAAGATGCAAGACTGGCAGAAAGTCTTTCCTACCAGTTGCTATAAGACTTTTCAATAAGTAATGGCAGTAGTTACATCAGTTACACATATTTATTTCTCTTAACTCTATTATTTACTTATTTTTTATTTTTTGATTGCTTACTTTGTAGTTTGGTTGTGGCTACAGAGTTGTTGTTGTTATTGTTCTGTGTTGTTGTGTGTTATATCCTTGGTGTTGAAGCTGCTGTGACATTTACTTTAATTTCCTGTAAAGGATCATTAAAGTTTCTGTTCTATTCTATTCTATTCTATTTTATTCCCAAAGCCCAGGATGACTTCCTCAAACGTCTTGTTTTGTCTACAGCCCCAAAAGATAGCCACAGTGGAGTAAAGAAACTGGAAAATATTCAGCTTTAAGAAACTGGAATTGAAGACTTTTTTTCTTTTCAAGATTACATAAGTGGATTTATCATTTATCAAACACTTGATTAATTTAATAGCTGACACCTAATCTATTAATCCATTCATTGTTACAGCTATAGAATCTACACGAGCATGAGTTTTATCCTATTTCATCTGGATGGTTTAACAGGGAAAACACCCAGAAATGAGCAGCACATGAATGTACATGTTTAGTCTGGTCTTCAGTCACAATTATGAAACACAAAGTCAAAGAAATCCCCAATGCAGTCAGCTGGTTGTACTTAAACAAACCCTGACTCCTGTTTGTGAAACAGACTAACTGAGCAAACAAACACAGGACTTACAATAGCAGTCTCAGGACGTTTTTAACCACTGTGCTGTGAGTTCGACTGTACAAACAGAACAAACTGTACTTTTAGTTCCCCAGCAGTGTTTTTACATCTATATCTGACATAAGTTCAAGTCTGAGTCAACACGGCCACGAAGGCAACTGACATGGCGAGCAGGAAAAAAACACCTGGTGACACTTTGTAAACTTTAACAGGCTGTCAGACACGAAATTAAACTTATTCCTCAAACTGTGACAAGTTATAGGATGTGAAGCTGTAACACAACATCGAGCAGGAACACTTATGAGAGCCACAAACACACCGGCCGGCTCCATTTAAAACGGTTAGCCACGTAGCTAACGCCAGCTAGCATCTGTAGCCGGAGAGCAGTGATGTTTAGCCGGCTAACGCTAACAGCGACACGTTATTATCTATCTGTTGGCTGAATTCAGAGTTTACCTGAAGTTCAATAAAAGCTCAGGACTCACCTGGAGCGGAGGGTGTCACAGTCCGCCTGGTTGGACATATCTGATGGACCATTCGGTTGGAAGTTTCTCGGTGATTAGCTCCTCCTCCTGCCTGGAGACAAGCAGCTGAGCCGGGTGTCCCAGCAGACTGAGCATCCAAAACACTACACAAACAATATTTAATTTTTAAAAATTAAAACCCAAGTCCAAGGAATGAGATTATCATCATTTCAGAGTGCTCTGGGTTAAAATAATTATTTAATTTAAAAAAAATCTTGCGCATCCTTAATTATCTATATTTAATTATTTGTTATCCTCTCATTTTATTTTATTTTTGAAAACGCACATTTGAAAAATATTTAACTGTAATATTTAAAGTGGACAGGTAAATTTGTACAGTATAATTGTAGGTTATGAACCCTAAAATTTAAATTATTGAGAAAAACGTGCATTTTATTTTAATATTATCGGGTCTTAACCTTGATATTGAAATCAGTCAGATAAATGTGTATTTTATATAATATTGCACAGCCTCAGCCATAATATTAAAATCTGTTAGATACATTTATTTAATAAGCAAATATTATAGAGGCTTAATTTTAGTATTTCACTTAGTCAGGCAAGTTTGTATTTTATATAATATTGCACAGCCTCAGCCATAATATTCAAATCTGTTTGATACATTTATTTAATAAGCAAATATTATAGAAGCTTAACTTTAGTATTCCATTTAGTCAGGCAAGTTTGTATTTTATATAATATTGTAGAGCCTTAACTTTAATATTTAATTAATTCAGGCAAAGTTATAATGATGATGATGATGATGAGGAGGAGGAGGAGGAGGAGGAGGAGGAGGAGGAGGAGGAGGAGGAGGAGGAGGAGGAGGAGGAGGAGGAGGAGAAGAAGAAGAAGAAGAAGAAGAAGAAGAAGAAGAAGAAGAAGAAGAAGAAGAAGAAGAAGAAGAAGAAGAAGAAGAAGAAGAAGAAGAAGAAGAAACATGTAATTTACATAATAGATCTTAAGGTCTTAACCTTAATATCTGGTCAGGTAAATTTGTATTTTATAAAATATTGTAGGATCTTAGCGAAATAAATAACAGTGACCTGACTTTAAAAAGCATACAGTACAGATTAAAGGCATAAGCAGTTAATTAAATATGCTCAAATACAACATAATTCACTCATAATATTATGCTTAGCTAAATAAGATGGGGACATCTAATATACTGATATAAATGGACAAAATATAAGGAATACCGCTCTCATACAAGTTATTGCTTCCATGCCTGCCAGAAAGTCAACATGTTTTGGTTAAACTAAACATTTATTTTTTGTTTATTGCATGGCTGCATTAGTTGTCAATAAATGTGTGTAAATAAGTGGCAACTGAGTGCACATAGCTGCAGATACCAACAACAACCCATAAACATTCTCCTGGACTTGTATCAGTTTCTGGTTATTTGGTTAAATATGTCTTTATTTGGGAGTGTTCACGGTTTCAGCTCAGTCAACATAAAGTACATAAAAGATCCTGAAATTAGAGTTTGAGACAGCAGGGCCAGCCTTGAGTTAATATTCTCCTGAGCTACAATAAATTTGCAATTAATCAACTAACCAAAAGCGTCCATCATACAGTTATTAGGAGGTTTTTGCTGGCAGATGTGAAACTGAAAACAAAATAAGCGAGAATACAGTCTTGCATCTTATTCGGAGGTGACGCAACCAAATACACAGTCATTATCAAATATATCCAATATTCATACACATACATAGACAACTGTCAACACGTCCATTCTCAAATATAAATATTTATTGTGATTGTTCTCTTTATAATCCACAATCATGATTAATAGAACATTGTGTATATAATAGTGTAAACAATTATGTAAGATGCTATAATAACCAATCAGTAATGATGTGCTTCAAGTAAAATTTAGTTACATTTGCTGTTTTAAAAGATGTCTTTTTGAATATTAGTGTTAGGCTCAAATAAAAAGTGCAAATATATACTTTTCATTACCAGCTATTACCAACAACACAGTAAAATTCCCTGCGCTGAGATCAGCATTGTGGAAGTTACAATTAAAAGCTACATTCAGATAGCAGAAGATATGCCTCTACTCTTGACATGATCTCTTATTCTTGTTCGACCCGTGGACTTAAATTGAGGTGCAGATTGTCACAGGAAAAAAAAACAAAACACACACACACACCAGACAAACCCACCCATTTACACAACACTGGAAATATGCCAAAACTAACAGTCGACTCCACAACGTTTAGCACGCAATGGAACCGAGTTTCCTGACAAGAACATTGTGCACGATTAAGCACCCAAACAAAATATGAGCAGTACATTTACTACAGTCGCTATCCTTGCAGTGACAAGGTTTTAGGCACAAAGATGTTAACGTGGCTGGAACATACAACACCTATTTAGGCCTTTTTTGACAGCAGTAACTACAGAGTTTTATTATAAATACTGAAACAGTGAACTAAACGGTCAAAACAACCCACGCCACCTTGTTGTTGATCCAAAAGGACAGAAATTGTACATTTACTGTCGTACAAACCTGAAACAATGCATATATAATCCGTATCGTGCATGATGACTTTGTTCAGAGGCGTAGGTTGGCACAGATGTATGCAGACAAGCACTCAAACACCTCAGCTCTTCCCCATCATCTTCAGCAGAAGCTACATAGAAAGGAACGATAATAAAATAGGTTTCAGTTGTGCATAATATAATACGACCAAGCTAAAAAGGTCCCATCAGTCCTTAAATGTATGCTGAATTTTGTGGAAAAACTATTAAAATGGACGGAATATTTGTTAAAAAGGTGGCAGATAGCATCCAGGATCTTGAGACTGTGTTGTCTCTAGTGAGGTGAAGTCCTGCCCATTCCAGCGGCCTCATGGGACCTTATCTCAGAAAAAACATGCGTGGTATGCAGTCAACAGCAAGATACAATGAACTTTTTGATCCTGTTACATGTAACATTTGTCGATTTAAAGGATAATTTTGCCAGTCAACAAAGACAGTGAAGTACTTTTTATCTTTGAGTGAAACTGCACAGGTTTTGTCACATATCTACAGAAGACCTATAAGAAATCTATGACAGAAACAAAATGCATGATTGTTTTTTGTGACAAAGATGTGTGTGTTTCAAGCATTCCATCATAGAAAATTCTGAGTTATAGGAATCACTGAAAACTGCCATGATATACATGGTCTTTACAACTGCATGCAAATTTTTGTCCACAACTGTATGTCACAAACACCAGCAAGGTTGTTATGTTGGTATACTTACACACCTATACATATACACCTCATTCTTCCAGAATCACATATGATTCACATACAACGATCAGGCATAACATTATGACCACCTGCCTAGTTTTGTGTTGGTCCAACTTATGTGCTCAAAAATGCTCTGAACCATTGGACATGGACAAGAGGACCTCTCAGGGTGTCCTATGGGGTCTGAAACCAGGACAATGGCACTGGATCCTTTGGGTACTCTGGCTTGTGCAGTTGGGCCTCTGTCTATCAAACTTGTTCCACTGCATCCTGTTGATGCTTGATCAGAATGGGGTGTAGGAAGTCTGGAGGTCAAATCAACATTTTGGGCCATTGTCATGTTCCTCAACATGTTCCTGATTGTTTGATGTTTTTTTTCCATGTGTTGGGGTGCATTTTCCTGTGGGGGTAGGACACTGACATCTGGGTGTCTAAGTCTCATCAACACAGATGGCAAAATCCAAGGACTACCAGCAGAACACTACATAGTACCAACAAGATCAATGTTATTCACTTCACCTGTCAGTGGTCATAATATTGACTGATCCGTGTACTTTAACAGTTGGATGCTTCAACAGTTCTAAGACATGCTGCAACTTTCTTGACTTGCAAAATTATCTTTTAAACAGACAAACATATATGTGATTAAAAACTGTCTTTGACTCTTGGTCTTTTTTTGGTTAAAAAAGGCTGAATTTTAGGGGTTAACGTTTATTGTTTTGTTCAGTTCCAGACTGCATGTTAATTTTGAATAATAAAAATGTAAAGCTTATCAGTCCTAGAAGGAAAGAGAGAGAACATCCTGGGAAAAAGTACAAAATAATGATGAATCTAAACTATTTGTGTGCATGTGTACCTTTGTTAGGTGATACTCTCCATCTACCAACTGCTCAATGATACTGAAGTGGTCTGTATCTGCCACATCCTCCATGGTCACACTCAGTCCGGACGCTTCCAAAGTCTTAATGGACAAAATAAAGAAAGAGTAAAGCGAAAAAAACAAAGGAAGTAGTACGTAAACACAATTATTTCAAGAATGCTGAAACTTGATGCATGATTACAGGTTGGATTAACCTAATCTCAATCCTAAGTACTGACTTTATAGTATTCTTCGGACTGCTTGCGAAACTCCGGCGAGTCGTTCTCAGCGACAGCCACAACAATCTGACAGCTGGAGGAGGACAGTTTGAGCTGGGGGACCAGTTTGCTGGGGCTGTTCCTCACCGCCACTTCCCTGCCAACAGCAGACACAAGGACACAGAGGAGTGAGGCACCGACTGGTACAACAGAGGACAATTACAGAGACGCACACAAAGACATCTACAGCTTCACAGTGAGCATCACAGTCTGAACAACAGGCAGCCACATACAAATTACTGCAGGCTTCCTCAACCTAATCTGGGCTGTGATCCAATATTTATATACGGAACTTTTAGTCTGAGGAAGAGATTTCATGTACAAAAAGATACAAAGCACACTTCAAGACTGAAGTCAAAGTTGTATATCCAGCAACTCCAGTGTCCAAAGCTGAGAATCTACAGATTACAGAGAGTAATCAGATTAAGAAGTAAATTGGTTAATGTGTTTACATGTTGTGAAAGTGACACGTTTATCCAGTAAGTAATGAGATTACATCCCTTCCCATCCAAGGACACTCTTAAATTTAATATAGCTCCTGTAGCGTTGTAGCACTCATGACAGATAATTCAAAACAACCAAACACATACAGAATGTGTTTTTTACATGGACTATTCCTTGTCAAAACCTGCAGCCTACATTACCCACAATGCAACTCAAATGCTGACTGTGCTATAGTGCATTTATGTAGTGTTGGAATGATTACTCCCCTGTTTTATCAGTTTTACTACATATACTTATATTTTTGCTGACATTATTTCTGTTTCTATCTATCTGTTTATTGGTGTAAAGCACTTTGTGATCTTGCATGGAATCACACTAAAGGTGTTATTTTATGTACTGCAGTGAGATACTTACTCTGTCATCTTCAGAGGCTCATTGACGTAGGTGGACAGGATAGGCAGGAGGTCATATATGCCACTGACAAGGAAAGCTCCTAAAAGACAATTAAAGAACAAATTAAAGTACATCAGTTACACCACATGTAATTCTGAGCACCTTCTTACCTATTATTGGAATGAGGCAAACCACTATCTCATATATCGGTCCATTGTTCGGAGTTTGCCAATTTGTTGTCTGGGACCCAAAACTAAGCTCTGTAAAATATTTCGGCTGAATCTTGAGAATTTCATGGGTTTTCACACTCAGGATGTTTTTTTTTTGTTTTTTTTTGCATTTTCACCCTAAGAAATGATTACCTGGGAAACCATTTCAAGGGTTTAATATTTCCAGAAATATAACTTCCACAGCTATGAATTTGGTGAGGATGCAGTAGATCTAAATAATTAAATGAAGTCAGATTTGTCAATTACTGGCCCTTGAAAATGGAGACAAGTGTAAAAGTTTTAAAGGAGAGTAATACAAGGGCCCCAAAAAGTTCGTGAAATTGTACAAATGTGTAAAAAAACAACAGCAAAAAAACATTTCACCAACTTTTCAGGCCTCTAACCGCAGTAGAATATGTGTTGTGTTGTTGTCATAGCATTTGCCAATAAACATAAGATTGATTGTCATGTGTGTTGAAATATCAGTTTCTCTTTTCAAGTATATGTATATTAACAATCAGAAAGGCAACATCAGTGTCATTTGTTGTTAAATTCCAACTTAAAGACAACATGGAAGCAACTTGTACGTTGCACATATATTGACAATGTATAGACTTCTATCCACACCAACTGTCCGAGTCCACTTCACGATCTTGTCAAATCAAAATAGCAAAAAAATGGAACCTTGGCTTGCCATATTTGCCACACATCCTATTCTACAGATATTAGAGGACTGGAAAGTTGGTTAAATGTCCACCAAAGACTGTATTTTTAGCAGAAAATATGGATGCATCCATGTAGACACACTTACAGGAACTTTCCAGAGCCAAAATACCACTTTTGTTTGAAAATATTGCACTTCTCTCCGTTCTTATTTATTTTATTTAGTTATTTAACAGGGACATTGCACAACAAATGTGTTGCACAGACCAGAGATAGCTACAAGCTAATTTTTATCTTAAGTCACTGGGCAGAGGCAGTGACAACAGGTTTACACAGTGAGCTGATCATTCTTAATGAAGTCCATACACAAAAATACAGATAAAACATCCCAGAAGCAACAACAAGAAGAACCAGCGGAAAGACCACCTCAGCAACAGTCCAAATACATTACATTAACACAATTAATTACTTATTCACATTTGCAAACATTGACAATTATCGATATCTTTAATTATTACAAGTCTGACTAAAGAGCCAATAATTTAACATCAGGCTTCTGCTGGGGCCATTCAATCATTTGGATATGCTGGAAATAATTTAGTCTGTGTCTTCACCAAATATCCTGGCTGTGGAAGTGGTATTTCTGGGCATACTGAACTCTTAAAATGACCTCCCAGGTAAGAAGTTTTTTGAAGGTGGAAATACAAACATTTGCCAGTCTGTAGACACGTCAAAATCTCAAAATTCGGCTAGAAGAGGATTAAAACTCTGAACAAAATCTAAGACAGTGCAGCAACATATTTCCTGACTCTGTCTGAACTGACCCCTGCCTTGTCCCGTTTCACCTGACGCACCGACTCACCTTTGATCTGAGGTGTGATGCTGTACTGCGACCAATCAGTGGAGAGAACCATTGCAGCCAGGTGAGCCCCAGCAGAATGTCCACACAGGTACAGACCACTGAGGGACAGAAACGGTGTATTTATACTAAGGACGGTGACATTTTATGAATGAGAGAAGAATGAGGACAGCCGGGGCAGAATTTCATTATAATGTGACTCATGAAGCTGAACTTTCCTCAAACAGGGTGATGAAGATAAGGAGGAAAAACTGCTACCTGATGTGAGAATACTGCTGCACCACGGACACAACACTCCTGCGCACTTGTGACACCATCAGGTCCATGTTACCTGAAAACAAGGCCACAGGCAGAAGGCTGACATTTTCAGTTCATCCTCTCAAATGATCCCTCTCTCCTCATCAACCTCGTCCAAAAATGAAAAGTCTCCTACCCTTGGGGGCGATGTCGTAACCAACGGCAACCACAACTACACCTTTATCGATGAGTGGAACTGCCATGAATCCAGACTCTTCCTTGCTGCACAAAGCACCAAAATTAAAACCCACAAAGAAGAAATCTAATTATGAAATGTAGAACACAGTGTGAGACCGTACCTGAGGAACTGCCAGTAGCCTCCATGTAGGTAAACAACAAGATGGACATCTGAAAAAGAGCAAACGAGGCCTGTTAATCATCATGTGTGACGCCAGCTTCAGCATCTGTTGGGCAGCTGCACGGGTTCGTACCCAAAGAGTTGGTTCTTGGTATGTAGACGTCCAGTTTCTCTCCATCTCCTTCCCCATACGGCACATTGAGTAGAGTCTGAGCCAGACCTCGGGCTTGTTCAGTACCTGAACAACACAGAGCAAGACAATTACTTTAAATACTCCTCCTGGCAATGTTGCAAATCACTGTGAGCTGGATATTAGAATGATTGTTGCATTATTAGACATTTTTGACACTGGAAATAATAACATTAAGGATTACTCAGTTCCATTAAGTGACTGAGGAAACCACAATACTGAACCACAACAGCAGGTAAGTAGAATGCAGCCATCATTAATACACTTGTGCTTTTCCTGCTGAGACAAGTCAAGTAGTCGGCAGTTAAACAGGTCTATTCAATTCAGTTTCATTTACATACTAGCAGCATCAACTCACAACATGGGTCACTTCACAGATGTGACAAATTTCATACAGGGAAACCCAACAAATCCAAACTCTATGTGATGAAGTTTCTTCAATTAGAAAAATAAAGGTGCTAGTTGGAACCATAAATAGTTCTTTAATTGACGCTACAAAAGAACCATTTCCATTTTCACAAAAACATCTTCTAACAATAAGTTCTTTAAGTAATGATTTCTTCAAAGGATTCTTTAAAGAATCCTCAAAGGGGCCTTCAAGAAAAATCTAAAAAATAATTGTTTTAGGCTCCATAAATGTCCCTCCAAAGAACTTAAACAAAGAGATGTTCTTTAAGGAACCATTATCCTGATAGTTTTTTTGTGGACACACCTCTTTTCATTTTGATGACAGGGCTTAATAATTGTTTAAGTAATTTTCAGGCAAAAAAATGTAAGGTGTAAAACTTTAGAGCATTTCTGGTTGTCTTCCAGTATAATACATTTCATATTTTGGTTTCTTGATCATAACATCAGAACAACATATTGCAAGACATCAACCAGGGATTTGTGAAATATTGATGGGCATTTCTCACAATTTCCAAATGATTAATCGATTGAGAAAATAATCCTTAGTTGTAGCTTTTGCTTTATGCTACCAAACCAAATAACTTACCAATCTTTACTACTTAAAAGAACTACATTAAGTATGAGATGAACCCTCCCCTAACTAAAGAGGTTCTTCAACTGGTAATCAATAATAAAAATCTATAACTTATACTTTATTAGTCCCCTTAGGGAAATTTGTTCTCTGCATTTGACCCATCCATGCTAGGAGCAGTGGGCTGCTGCGGAAGCACAGTCAGGGGTTAAGGGTCTTGCTCAGGGGCCCACAGTTGTGACCCAGCCTATTGCCAGTCCAGGGACGTGAACCGGTGACCCACCGGTAACAATGGTGATGGCGCTTTAGAGAACCATATGTTTCTGAGACTATGCATGTAAATCAAGAAGAAAAAAACGTGTAGTTTTTAAATGAATTATCAGTTTCTTATTATTTGTATCTCTCCAATATACAAGACTCAACTCCCCCAAGAAGTACTTTTAAGCTATACAGTTTTCCACATTTTAGTAGTGAGAAACAGCAGATACAACATTTGTAAAGCATTCAGTTTAGCTGGGTTTTTTATCAATATCAAAAAGGTGACCTGTTATCAGCCCCTCCGAGTGTTAAGTTTGTTCTTCTGTTTTACTTTACAGCAGCTGGCATCGAGAGAGTTAGTTTGTTTTGTGATCTTTGGCCTAAAATATAGTCTGTGATGTAAGTGAATGTAGCTATGACAGTGCGCCACCAGGCTTTGATGTGATGGCAAGAACAGCATGCATCTTTATTGCAGTGAGTCTGTAATTAATGACCTACATGCATGAATCATACATTTTTAATAGCCTACTTTCATGCATGCTGAAGGTACAAAGAAAAGCGTGGCAAAAACTGCATATGCCAAAAAAAATCACATATATATCCACACATATAATATTTTCAGGGGATCTTATCCATTGTAGTTTGTTCTCTGCTTACAGTGAAAACAGCATTTATTCACATTTCTTATTCATAGTTTCCACAAAAACACTAATTTCCTTGTGACCGAGGTGTCAAACTTACCCAACTAGCTATAACTACGTCCAACTGATGTCCATTTGTTGAAATTACTACAAATCTGCTCAACTAATTTAATGTATGTTCCAAAATATGCACAAATATGTAGTTTTGAGTGGAATATGTGCAGGAGCTGGTAATCTAGTAGGTCACACGATTAGAATCAGCGTGGGTCTAATCAGTGCAGTTTTTACTTCAGAAACACATTTAAAAGGTAACTTACAGCAGCAGCTCCTGCAAATATTCGACAATGACACATTTTCTCTGCTATTCAATATTTGGCTCGACACCTGCTCTGCCGGCCTCCTGTTCGCCTCCAGCGGCCGGTTTCTGTGTGTTGAAGCAGATCAGCTTTAAAAAAAACAAACTGACCTTCCTTCAGCGCCTTCACATGCGCCTTGATCACGTCGTCCGCGGACATCCTGTGGGACCACCTGCTGGGGGAATACTGCCGGTCGAGCTCCTGCAACACACGGAGAGTCCTGAGAGCCGAGCGGCCATGAAACCAGACCGAGCACCGAGCACCATGAGCCGCAGATCAGCCGAGAGGAGCCGCAGCACAGCGCCCTCCGCTGCCGCTGCTGCTGCCTGGTCTGATCACAGTGTTTCATCGTTTGGTCCTTTTATAGATGACAAAATAGGACTAATAGAATACATTTCCAAACAGAAGAAAAAAATATTATAAGGCGTAAACACTGGGTCACATGACACAGGAGATATTTTAAAAAAAATCATATTTCTTAAAAAAATATAAAAGTATACATCAATAGATATCCAGAATAAAGAGGTGTGTCCTGTGTATTTGTTTGCACTATTTAAAAAAAAGATTTTGAATTATGGACTGACATCACATGCATGGTATCGTAAGATTTTAAAAAAATATGTATGTATATTCACTAAATCTAGTTTGTGAACCCTTGGCTCAGTGACATGGAGGCTACTGGACAACATATATTTATAAAGTATATGTGTATATTAATCACATCAAACTAAGTATATTACCTATACAAAGTTTATTATAAGTTGTTTTAGAAGAAGAAACCTTCATTTGTCCTGAATACATTTTTACTGTATTGTGAAATGTTGTTTTCGTTTCCCAGTTGGGGGTCAGAGCGCAGGCTCAGCCATGGCTCGGTGACCCTGGAGCAGGAAGGGTTAAGGGCCTTGCTCAAGGGCCCAACAATCGTCACATTGGGGTTTGGTCCTCTGACCTTCTGATCAAAAGCCCAGAGACTTAACCGTTGGCCCACCAGTGCCCTTATTTTTGTATTCACGAAAATGTATTATTAATATAACTATTTAAAACTACTAACAAGTCTATGAAGTAATATCTTATATAAAAAGATCTGCCCTCTGTCGGCCATTCTATCACACATTTTGGAAAAGTGTTTAAACCCTTTTCTCATATGACATGGAGGCTACTGGGAAAAGCATACGACATTTATTTTTATTTTTCTGTTATAAATGATAAATTAAATATGAATCATTAAATACACAAAGTACATCCAATATAAAAAAGTTCACTCTCAGTTGGGCAGATTATTACAGTTTTTTAACAGATTAATATCAAGATTAGTATAAATAGTATAGTGTCTTCTCTGTGGGCCAATTTATTACAGATTCTGGGAGACTTTGCTCATGGCTAATTCCGTGTCAACTCAGTGAAGGTGGTTGCTTGACCATCTCGAATCTCTTGGACTTTTGTAGGAATGATCTTTGGTATCTAAAACTGACATCTCACCATTTTTTTTAGCTGAAAGTCCAACATTTCATAATTTTTTTGCCGAGTGGAAGTCTTCAAAAAATCTCTTGTGAAGACTCTGAAGAACATACACTTCAAGAGATATGGACCTCTGAAAGTGGCATCTTGTTCAGTTTCTAACTTGTGAATGATTTGTTGAAAATTTCCATTAGGTCAGAAATGATGAAAAATGTTGGAATTTTAGCTTTAAAAAATGTCAGATGTCAGTTTGAGATGCCAAAGATCATTCCTACAAAGTTTCAACAGATTCTGAGATGGTCAAGCAACTGACCTCCCCTAATGTCGCTGAGTTGACACCGATGACCCTCATATGACAAGAAGCTTTTGGAAAAATTATAAAGTTAAAGTTTATCAAATATATACGATGTTAATAATAAATACAAAAAGTGTATCTAATACAAACATGGTCAATTTAAAAAAAAGATTTTGAACCACTGGGCCACATGACATGCAAAGTATTAAAAAACATCTAGACATTTATGAAAAGGTGCTATATGACAAAAATTAAAAAATAACAATACATATGCAAAGCATTAATATCCTACATATATTTACTTTAAAAAAACAGAGTCACGTGACACGGAAGAAACAATAATCTATTAAAATAATGGAGTAAGAAGGAACCATTAATCGTGTATTGAGATAAACTGTCCTATCTATTTTTATGTAAATTAACATAGTGGCACATTTGTAGTTTTATATTTATTTTCATACCTAAAAAACAGCCCATGTGACAGTTTACACAATAATTTGTAGACGGTCCCTGACTTCCTGCTGGACGCTCGGTGCGGTTAGTTCGTATAATCTGGGGGTTTTCCTACGTCCACTGATCTGATAATGCAGAAACATCAAGAAAACAGTAAATCTCAGGGTCTTACATCTTTCTCCATTTTAGTCCAGTGCGTCATTTTCTCTCCAGAAGTGATTTAACTCGCCGCCTGAATGAAGCAACATGTGCTCAACCAAGGCTCTGGTCAGCAGGACTTTGCTCTCAACACATCCACCCGCTGCTGTGTGCGGAGTGAACTTTAAATCCACAAAACTGCCCCCCTTTCCTTACCTCCATGCTTCCCCTGAACTCTTCAACAGGCAGGTGGCGGGACTGACAGCAACCGAGCTCAAAAGAAATGCGGAAGAGAAACATCCAGCAGCTATTTACTCTTTATTTACAACCACCAGCTGCCAGACCACGTGACTAATGATGCTGCAGTACAGCTGCTCTGTTTTGTGTCTCATTTTGATCATTGTGTATCTCTATGTGCCCATTTTGTGTCTCTGTGTTAGATTTTTTGGCTTGTTTGGGTGGTGTGTTCCTATTGTGGCTGACCTCTTTTGTGTCACATTTGGAATATTTTGTCAAATTTTCACCAAAATATGACACAAAATACCTCAAAGTCACAAAAAAAGCCCGTAAGGAGATTCAAAATTACCAAAAAGTGACACAAAACTGACAAAAGCAAAGATAAATGACCACATACACATACAGAGATGGCCACTATGAGACACAAAACAAACATTACAAGATGCAAAATGACCACAAAGACAAAGAATGGCGACAAATATATGCAAAGATGCATAAGTCAAAAATGATGTAGAGAGATTGAAATGAGACAAAATGACCAACAATGTGACACAAAATTACCTCAAAGAGACATAGAGTGTTTTTTAAGAAATGCAAAATGACCATAAAATAATATAAAATAACCTAAATGAAACATAAAGACATGCAAAAAGTGAACAATATGAGACACAAGACAACCACGAGGAGATGCAAAATGACCCGAAAGAGGCACAGAATGGCTACAAAGAGATGCAAAATGACTGAAATGAGACACAATATGACCAAAATGAGACACAGCAGAGATGCAGTTCAATCAGTATTAGATGAAGTACCCCAAATGTGACACAAAATTACCTACAGGATTTTAAAAATGGTGACAAAGAGACAAAATTGCCGCAAAATAACCAAGATCTAATGTAAACAACCACAAAGACATGCAAAATAGGAGACATAGATCAACAAGATGCAAAACAACAACAGAGAGACAGAATGGCTAAAAATACATGCAAGCTGATCAAAATGAGACACAAAATGGGACAAAAAATAACGCAAAGAGGTGCAAAATGAACAAGAAATTACCACAAAGAAAAAATATACAAGACATATAGTTGGAGACACAAAGCAATCATAAATAACATCTTTGTGACTTTCAGGCTGGGCGTCTTTTACACATCTGTAGCCAGGAGCCTTTCATTATCTGCCCATCGAAACAGTACCAGCTTATATACTTATTTTGACACAGATCCCTTTTTAAGGCAGGTCCTGGAGTTCACTCAGGAAGCAGGACTCACTTTAAAGCCTTTGGCCGTTTCTCAACACCAAGTACAAATACTGAGAATCGGCCTTTATCTTGTCAGTTAATGTTGTGATTTAGACATATTTCTACACCACAAACAGGCTGACACACAGATAACAAGATACAATAACTTGCTTGTTGTGTTGTTTAACCCTCTTCACCGCTACACAAGTCATTCTCACTGCACTTCCACGTTGACATGCGCTGCGTCTATATTTACTGAGCTCTAAAGTCCACTCCTTTTAAAGACAATAAAACACCCATCCGATCAAACAAGCGCGCGCCACCATTACATGTGACGTTCTGGGCTCTGATTGGTCAGCTCTGGCGCCGGCGCACTCTCTGGTTCTAAATAACGCTGTCTGATTGGTTCACAACATCATGTGACTCTGCGTCTATTGGTGTATTTCCGGATAAATCCACCGACAACCGCCGGCGCGCGTTATTCAACTGTTTCGGCTCCAAAACTTCTCGGAGCTTAAGTTAACAGTAGTTTAAACCTATTTAGTGTTTGTGTCAGTATTATTTTTTTAAACTTTTATTATTTATTGTAGTGTATTTATATCAAAATGGACTGCGTGGATTTTCCGAGAGTTCTGCCAAATTCACCGAGGAAAGCACGGGGACAGATTCAGGTTTGTATCTGACTGATTTAACGTCATTTACACTCAAATAAAGTTAATTTAAGTCCACAGGACACAGTACTAGGTAATTATAGCTCTATATATGAAGGCATGCTGTATGATTAGTCACTGTCTTTCATCTTAACGTCGTCCTGAGTCTGACTAACAGCTCCTTTGTTGCTGTTCGCAGGTCATCTTCGGACCGATGTTTTCAGGCAAAAGGTGAGTTATTCATCTAGACCACATGCAAACAGCACGTGTATAGACGTGTAGTCAGCCACTTTTATTTGTGTTAAGTTGTTAAAGTAATGTTAAAACGCTACTAAAGTCACATTTTCCGCCCACACGCCACCATCCCGCCAAATTCTGCTTTGTTTATCCAGCTACCATCTTCCACATGTTGTAAAACCTCCAGCTGGTATATCAACTGTATACAAACATCTGTAATTTTAGGATCATTTCACAGTGATTCTGCAATTTTTTTTTTTACTTTTAGTAAACATGTCATACAGTATGCACTACCACATGATTGTGAAATTAGTATGAGACTGGGAGTGTCTTAACTTAAAGTGAACTCCTTTTGGCTGTTCCCCTCATGGGTCGCCACAGCAAATCATCTGCTTCCATCTAACCCTATCCTCTGCATCCTCTTCTCGTACATCAACTAACTTCATCTGCTCTTTCACTACATCCATAAATCTCCTCTTTGGTCTTCCTCTAGGCCTCCTGCTTGGCAGTTCCAATCTCACCATCCTTTTACAAATATCGTCACTAATCCTCCTCAATACATGTCCAAACTATCTCAGCCTGGCCTCTCTGGCTTCATCTCCAAAACATCTAACATGTGCCATCCCTCTGATGTACTCATTCTTGATCCTATCCAACTGCGTAACTCCTAAAGAGAACCTCAATATTTTAGTTTCTGCGACATCCTGACAGTTTTCTGCACCAGTAACTTAAAGTGAACTTTAAAGTGCAAAAATACATGTGAATTTGACTGACATTGGTATTTGCTTTGCAGCACTGAACTGATGAGAAGAGTGCGCCGTTTCCAGATAGCCCAGTACAACTGCCTGGTCATCAAATATGCCAAAGACACACGCTATTCCGACAAAGGCATGGCCACACATGACAAGTAAGCCTTCACATTTACAGAAATGTCCTTGTGCATTTGGAGATGGCTTCATGGGAACAGAGGGTGGCATTAATACTGTTGTCCTGCTTAGTAGTTGATTTTAATTTGGTACACAGCTGTATCCAGTTTTTCAGCATTAATAAATACAGCACAGGCTTAAAGGGCCCTTTTTGGAAGCACAATATTGTGTAGTAATAGAAATAATGTTAACAAATATCTAAGATAGAGCCCCTGATAGGACAAAGCCACTGTATATACTATAAATCGCATTCCTGTTAATGTTTTCATTAACGTTCATTGGTCTTTGCTCCATTGCCATATCATTCACCTATCTCATGTATATAAAGTGTCAGTTACATTCACTTATTGTTATTTCTGTATTTATTCCTGTATCACCAGAATTTGCTTTTACTTGTAAACATGCTCTTTTAAACATATCTGTAACTGTACATAGGAGGTGAACACATATTCTCCTTTCTTTAACCTGTTGCCCTGATTTAAATACATGTGTGTTTTGTGTAAGTAAGTTGAGAGCAAAGAAAAAATAGATTCAAATCCCTTGTATGTGTACACACACCTTTTCAATAAAGGTAATGATGAAAATTCATCATATATGAAGGCATGAAAATTCTGTAATGACGAATGTAAACAAGCAAAATGGTTAACTTTCTGTTTAAGATTTGAATTTTAACATGAAGAAATCAGGAACTGGATTTGCTGGTTTTAAAATTGTGTGCAGGGAAAAATACAGACTTGTAATAAATCTGAGCCGTGATACCTGAGCAAAAGCTGACCTCTAGTGGTGAAAATCCTCAGTAGCTGTTCTGTCAAGTATTATTATGGTTGACTTGGAATAAAGCACAAAAGTATTATAAATGGAAGTCTTGAATGTCACTGACTTATGAAAGAACAAATTAAGCAAAATAATTATATAAACACTGTTTTCTCTCTATCTTGTCCATCTTTCAGAAACACAATGGAAGCTGTACCAGCCAACTGTCTGGGAGATGTGAGGTCTTTGGCACTGGAAGCTTGTGTCATTGGAATTGATGAGGGACAATTTGTAAGTGTGTTTAAATACTGTACTTTTTCTTTGTTTTGTTTTTGCTGTAAACTACCTCCAGGATGTACTGACCTCTATAGCAGTGAGTGGTGGTAAATAGAGGATCCATGTGTGCAATCAGGTCTTGGTGTCAACATACAAGTGTAGAAAGTCATCACTAACTAGTGTGTGCATCTTTGGTGTTGTAGTTTCCAGACACGGTGGAGTTTTGTGAGGAGATGGCCAATTTAGGGAAGACAGTCATCGTAGCTGCCTTGGATGGAACCTTCCAGAGAAAAGTGAGTATCTCAGTTTCTACGTCAGTGTGTTGCTGGCAAACAGATGAACTCTGTGTGACTCTGTGAGCACCACTGTGAAACCAGACATAACAAAATATCCAAGACAAAGGCGACATTTTTAAGGAAGAGCTGAACAATCTGCAGGAGCAGCACTAACACTAACACATTCTATACTGTGTCTATGCTGTCATTGTAATGCAATTATGCCTCCATCCATTCTGTGGTCCTGACTGCTTTTCTGCTGTCCTGTGCATTCTTGTAGGCATTTGGGAACATCCTGAACCTCGTGCCTCTAGCAGAGAGTGTAGTGAAGCTCCATGCCGTCTGCATGCAGTGTTACAAAGAAGCTGCCTACACTAAGAGGATAGGAGCAGAGAAGGAGGTGAGGAGGCAAAAAAACTAAAAGTCTTGTGGGGAAATAAACAGGTCAAACAGTGCTGAATCCTCTGAACCCTGTGAAAACCATGCTGTCCTACTGTGCCATTTCATTCAATTAAATTAACCAAATCTAAGCTTTAAATTGGGATATTTCATCCAAATCATTTCTTTTTTCACATCTTATTTAAAAATTAGCTAAAAGTAAACCATTTGCTTTCACTAGAATTTGTAAATAAATAACAAATTCTGCACTTTTTTTCACAACTGGGAGACCAATAATATTAACTTAGCTGCAACCAACGGCCATGTGACAAAAATTCAGGGACTTTTCAGCTGCAGGCTGTGTTTACATAGATCAGATAGGAGACAAAACACAAATGTTAATATTAAAAGATCTGCATTATTTAGTCCCTCCCTTTTTTTTATTGCTAAAACCTCTTGGCACTTGGAAACTGTTGACTCCAAGTTTTTCCGATTTTTGTAAATTCCACTTTCAAAATTTCTTTTTAATGATTTATGGCTTTATAACTGTATCACACTGCACAGAAGACATTTCTTAGTTCTCTCTACTTCTACTCATGGTTGTGCTGGTTCTATAAAGATGCATGACTTTATATTGCTGTGAAAAATGAGCCCACAGTCAAGAAAAACACACAGAGGAACAACTTGGGGTTCAGAGGGTTAAGTGGATTTTTCAGAATGTGGTGGTGAGACAGGACAGGGCAAATATCTCTGCTAGGGTTTATTGTCTGTGTGAAATAGATTAATTCAAACATGCATCCAAGAAGGGTTTAGTCAAGGGCAACTGGACTAATAAAGATGTGGACTGTGACATGTTATAACAAGCTGTTACAGGATCACTTTACCAAAGTCTGCCACAGCCTGGGTCTTAAAAGCTTAAACTAAAATTCCAGTGGGATGAACATGTGCTTGGTTTCTCTTCTTCATTTCTTTCTGCTGGTTTATGGTCATATTCCCCACATTTATAGTGGATTTAGAAGATTGACGAGAATGTGAAGCAAGTCTGTTGAATGTGCTTGGCAGGACGAAAGAGGAGGTCTTTCTCGTTTTATTACAATTCTAAATAACTGTCAACTGTTTGTGCTGTAGGTGGAGGTAATCGGCGGAGCTGACAAATATCAGGCGGTGTGCAGAAAGTGTTACGGAGGTCTGACGGTGGACAAAGAGAACAATTTCCTATTCAGGAATGCAACTCCACAAAATGTCCTCACAGGAAAACTCGTGGACCCTGGAGTTCCCAGGAAGCTTTTCTCTTCTCTTCACCTCTGAAGACAAAAATAAGACTTACCACAAAATTCGTCAATCGTGTCTGTGTTTGTGTGTGAAAGTAATGAGGGGAAACAGTTTTATCTTTAGTAATAACTTTTAATTGTTTTTGAATTGAATTGGCGGGTCTGCTAAAAATATTTGATAATCAGCTAGTTAATTTCTTCTGGTGTGTAATTGTTGTGATGCTTCATTTACTTGAAATATATTAAAAAGCACTTAATAATAACCCTGAATATAAGGACAATGACAACCTGCTGCCACTGGTTATATCTGTAACTTATGTTTGGGTTTCTTTTTACATCTTCAACTGTAGCATTATCTTATTAAATCTAAAGTGTTCAAATGTTTTCTTGTTTAACAAAATTGTTTTCTGCCATTATTCATTAAGACAGTGTGAAAACTATGTATTATAAATAAAAATCTACACTGAATCTATTACTAGTGTTGATTGAGACAGTTGAGAAATTCTCTTCTCAAAAGGTAAATGTGTTTAACTCTGTGCATAAACTAGTGTGTAATCCAACGCTCCAGCATCCAACTGTAGACCAAAATAACCAGTTTAAATCCTGGCAGACTCCTCGGCTATGCAGTGAGCTGGCAGGTTGGAATGAGAAAGTATATCCTCCGTACTCCATATAAAACCTGTATCACTGCAGTGCATGAATAGACTTTGCATGGTGCGAGTTTTATTCTATGAACAAAAGTAGATCAGTTCTGCTTCTGCCCCCATGACGTTAAATTATGGGTATGTAAATGGTGGAAGTAACTGCACAGCTCCATTGTAAAAACATACAAACAAATAAACAAATCCAGGCAAAATCTGACCAGTTTTTATAAAACATTTAATATCGTCTTCACAAGTCATTCTAGTCTCCCATCTAAAACATGAACCTTAATGAAATGTACATTAATCTAACAAAATATTTATCTTTGAGCAAAATTTTAAAAGTTGGCAGCTTTTTTACTTTAAATGTAAAGTAAATCATCTAATTTTAGCTTTTCTTCATCTCTAAGGCCAAAAGGTTGAAGCTAGAAATGGTACAGGCACAGTTAGAGAGGAAAATGCGAGCCATTTAAACTGGTAGTCATCAAAGGGCCTCACTGATTTTAAATACTAATTTAAGAACTGATTTCCCAGAACATGGAAATTAGCAAAAATCATTCAAGCACAGCAGCGAGGGCAGCTGTGATACACAGCTGTTTAAATGAACTAAATATAACTTCAAGATTTAACCATGGTACGTTTTGCTCTCATTCATTTTCCTTCCCCCCAAACCACTTTAAAGTTTATTTCTGTCCTCAAGACACACATGACAAATCAACAGCAGTTGTTTTCATATTTTTGGCTTCAGTAATTCACGTCATTTACGTTCAGTAAGGCACAAACATTATCAACAACTTTACTATCAAAACAACACTGTGTTCAACAAATACAACCACAATCACAGGTTAAAACTCGGCTTACACCCCTGCAGCAACCTTGGAACAATGAGCCAAAACTGATGTCAGGCCAACCTCTCAGTGTCATCTGATCTACAGAAGCCAGAACTGGATTCAGACGAGGTGTTAAACTGACAAACATATTATTGTTGGTCACAAAGCAGCAACGTGAACCAGCAGTCTTTCTGAGCACAGGTGTTTGATTCTCACAATTACAGGCCGAGGCGTTAACGTGTGATCGATACCGGCTGTAATCTGCCTTTAACAGTTTAGACTGAGAAGCCAGAGATAAACATCAGTGTTGAGAAACCTAGGAAGCGTGAGGCCGCTCTGATGAAGAAGCATTGTTTCCGGCAGTTAATGAGTGACTTGTGTGTGTGAGGACACGCTCAGTGGATAAACCTGTTCAATAAGTGCAGCTATCTGCCTGCTCCTCCCTCTTGTCTATCTGCAAGTTTAAAGTGTAAAGGTGACTATGAATGTACAAAGAACACCTCTTCAGTGTGGCACATGGAACCCAGTTTTACAAATCTGTTACATTTGCCACGATCAGATTTAAGAATATTCAGGGTTTTAGTGGCTATGGGTAGTAAAGATGGCAAGCAGCTCAAAGACTTCTTAACACAGAAAACCTTTTCAAAAGGCGATTTTATGGTTGTATTGCGAACAAATTCTACGCTTCACATATTATAACTGGGGACATTTGGCTTTACATTTTCCCACTATAGTCAACTCCCATTTGTTAAATGAATATAATGCATCCTAAACTGTTAATATTTCTCAAAATTAACAAACTGAAAAGGAAAAATCCACTTGACCAAATAAGAAAACACAATCAGGCACATATAACCCTTAAAATGGCAGGTTTGCACAGTGAAACATATGTACAAATGTATATCCTCAGGTTCCACCAGAGCAAAGAGAAACACATCGTGCGTTCTCTGATTGGTGTTGTCATATTCTTCACAAAGTCACATTGTGCCGTACATTCTACCACTACCCCTGCAGGATCGGCCCTTTTGAGGTAAAAGTTGCGTCTTTGCACGCAGGTCTAAGGTCAGATTACTCAACCACCAGCTCTAATCTCAACAATCAGCCTGATGTCTTAAGATCTGATCTCAGACCCTTTGACGTAAACAGCAGTGTCCTTCATCTCTAAGCTGAAGCTGCACTGCTCTGGTTCTCAACTGCTGGAAAAGTGTGTTAAACCAAACATAAAACCACATCAATATGATATAGCTGCATGTCAGGGCAGTGCAGCTGCAGTCAGAGTACCGACAGATGACCTGGAACACCACCTGCACGTACACCTCCCACCGTCTCAGTACTTGGGCGGCTGGTAGCCTGAGTCGACCTGCGGCTGGATGTTCGGGGTGAAGGCAGGCTGCTGGCTCAGGTCGGGAATGCCGCTGGGATAGGCTGTGTAGGGGGTGGGGGTGTAGGTGGTGGGAGTGTAGGTGGTGGGGTTGTAGGATGTGGGGGTGTAGGTCGGAGGGTAGGGGGTGTGGTGATCCGGCGGCGGCTCCGTGTATGTTGGGACGGCGGCTTCATTTACACCACGGCGGATACGACCCATGGCAAAGTAGGTGAGGATTCCCTGCACAATGAGATGAAAATGTCAGGGTCAGCTGAGCTTTTTTCAAGACCTTTCCAGTCAGTCAACAACAGCAAAGTGGTTATTTTTTTATGTTCAGCTATTAGCGGTGCCTCAACTTTCCTACGTGCTGACGAGCCACAACACTGACCACTCCTGCCTCGGTTGTGCCGACACCTGAACTCAACAAGACCTCTGAAGGTTCCCTGTGATATCTGACACCAAGATGTTGGCAGCAGAGCCTTTAAATCCTGGAGGCTGCAAGTTGGACTAGTTGCAGAAAAGACATATTCTAGTCTTGCACAACCAGATCTACCTATAAAGTACTGGAGAATAGTCAGACTGTACCTCGTTATTATTCTGCTATATGGAGGGAAAAGAAGCTCCGGTTTATTTTATTTTTTAAACCAATCACAGTCAGTTTATCAGGCGCTAAGTTTAGGATGCAGTTATGGTGTCCCTGCAAAATAGTTTTGGTTTTCAGTGGGTCATCCACACACAGAAATACAAACATTCTCATTGGAATGGCTAATTCACCGAAAAGACAAGGCACTTTTGCCTTTTTGCACAATCCAAAACTTCATTAAAAGGCTGCTGTTGTTTCCGGTAGTAAACGAGATTGTACAAATGGTAAGACACAGATAGTGGAGGGGGTGGAGAATGCTGTGTGAAATTAATAAAACAACCTCCTCCTCAGACCACAGTTAGCAGCTATTTACTGTGTGATTGGTCAGCATCATCCCACAAGTGGTATGGTCTCAGAGACTCCTCAGCTCAGTCATCTAGGCCACAATGGTTTGACCCTTCTTAAAGTCATTCAGGTCTCTTCTCCTGCGCTCAACATGCTAAGTAAGAGAATCAATCTACAGTCTGATATATCCCAGACCTGGACAAGCGCTGAGATAATCAGCATTGTTCATTTGATCTGTGAGTGGTCACAGGGTTTTGGCTCATGTGTATTACCAGGCAAAAGTTTGACAACAAATAGTGCTCAAAGATGAAGTATCCCAGGCGGTTTTAAATTCAGTTTTTGTTCCATACAGGCATGAAGTTAAGGCAAACACTGGTGTTTTTTTTAATATTATTTTTTTTGGGGGGGATTTTTGAAGTTTTTTATTGATAGACAGAGGGAAAGAGGGTATAGAGGAGAGAGACATGCAGCAAAGGGTCGTGAGCCGGACTCAAACTCACAACCGCTGCCGGCGATCTGCGCCTATGTGGTAACACCCTAATTCAGTGACCTATACAGCAGCCCAGGCAAACACTGTTTTAAACATCTGAAATCCAAAAAACTACTGCAGGTTTGAATGACTTTTTTAAAGCCAACTAATTAGCACATATACATCAATCTGTCACAACATTCTGACCACTGACAGTTGAAGTGAATAACATTGATCTTATTGGTACTACGTGCTGTTCTGATGGAAAACCTTGGATTTTAACATCCGTGTTGATGAGACTTAGACACCCAGATAAACATTTTTCCAGTACAAACACACTCCCTAATGCTAATGGAAATCCCAAATGTCAGTGTCCTACCCCCACAGGAAAATGCACCCCACCACATGGAAAAAACATCAAACAATCAGGAACATGTTGAGGAACATGACAATGGACCAACATGTTGATTTGACTTCCAAACTTCCTACACCCCATTCTGATCAAACATCAACAGGATGCAGTGGAACAAGTTTGATTGACAGAGGCCCCACTGCACAAGCCAGAGTACCCAAAAGATCCACTGCCAACGTCCTGGTTCCAGAACCCATAGGACACCCTGAGAGGTCCTTTTGTCCATGTCCAATGGTTCAGAGCATTTCTGACCACATTAGGGGAACAACCCAACATTAGGCAGGTGGTGATAATGTTATGCCTGATCGGTGTATTTTGTTTGCAATTTTTAGACAAAAGCCAAAGCATGAAAAACACAAGTTGTGATGTAGGTGAAGTTTCAGCATCCAGACCTGCACATCATGTAACTCTTGGCAAGAAAGGAAGCCTATTTCCCTAAATGTTGAATAATTTGTTAAATGTAGGACTATATTGTAGACTACATTAGAAGAGAGCAATGTCAAAGCGATATTTTCATTATCAAAAAGCACTAATAATCAGTTATGTGTATAAGTTGGGTCAGCAATAATCTTACTCAGCCTCTTACTCAAAAGCCCCTTTCAGACATGCACTGCTTTCTATTAATCTGATGGCTACCGAACATCTTGGTTTCTTTTCTGAATGAACATTCTGCTAATGTTTCTGTGAAATTTGCAATGGCAATCTTTCTAGGTCAAACCTTGTAGCATGTCGCATCAGTTTCAACACGACAAGTCTGGACTGCATGCCATTACATCAGGAGATAAGCACACACAAGACACATACTTTGAGCAGTGAGAAGAGATTTTAGACAGGTCTTTTCCACATTTTGACACCAAAATAGGTCAAAAACATCACAGAGAGCACTAAAAACACAGTTTGCATGCCAAAATAATGAAGTTTTTTTAAAGTTCTCTTTCACTTCACTCTGCAATTTCCAGTAATTTCTCATCAGTCTCTCACCAATATTAAATGCAATCCAGGTTTTGATGACATTTTCCAGGTTTACGCACATGGAGTAGAAACAACTCCATTAATTACTTATAAATTGGTCACAGAGCTACAGTTTATAAGCTGCAGCTAAGTCATTTTTTACATAGCAGATTTAGATCTAATGTTTTTATTAGTGCATTATTATACAATGTGTCACTCGATGCAAGGTTTCATTTCACGCTTATGAAAAACGTGGTACTGTGGCTCTCTAAGTAAATTTCATGAGTATGTCTGATTGAAGCCATGAGGAACGTTAACACGACTGCTGTCTGAATAAGGCTTAAAGTCAAACCACGACAGCAGTGCTCCTGCTCACCCAGGTGGCGATAGAGAAGAATGAGAAGGCGATGGAGGCTCGTGCGGCATCTTCAGGGATACCACGGACATCATGAGTGCGACCCCACTGACTGGCCAGCAGGCAGAAACACACAAACCACAGGAAGGTCCAGGCCCCTACAAAACACACAGACACCTTTCACTCACTGCGTGGAAAAATATTATAACAGTTCAGCTGAAAACCCTGATGTGAAAAGAAAAATTTCTGACAACAGAACAAAGAATAAAAACGAGTTCTCCCGTTGCCATCTGCTAAAATGGACACAAGCTGTTTTTTCAGACTACCACTTCTTTGTTTGCAGGAAGAATGGCTGACTGTGAGCCGAGCTGTGCACAGCTGATGAATGTTTATTTTCATTAGAATCTGTGAGGTCACCCTCCCCCTCCACCCCACTGCGAACTCATCGTCTACTGTGTGCGACGACGAACAATACGTTATGTCAGGAGAACAGGCAGCGGTCTGTCCTGCATCACGTCAAATCTCAGAGGCTTTCTGTAGGAAGAAGCTCACATTCAAATGTGAAACCCAAAGGAATAACAAGGACAAAATCCCTGTTAGAGGAGAACAGCACTGTGGTAAAAATATGAAGCATCGCTATACAATAAAAAATATCACCTTCAAACCACCTCTAATATAATCATAATCCCCATTTCTGCAACAAAAGCAAACAGTCATATTCAAGTGGCAACTAGGTTAATCTGTGGATTAAATTATTTATGTGTCAACATATGAGACTTTACACAACATAACAAAGATGTTAATGTAGTGTTAACATCTAAAAGTAGAAGGGTTTTAAATATAAAATAAATAATTGCACATTTGCATCAATATGATTTATATTTTGGTAACACCTAGAGGCCAGTCGACATGTTTTTTTTCCAGGGCTGATATCCACTATTAGTAATCAAACAGACTAATAAGCAAAGTTTGGAACTGATGTCACTGTTTTGAAGTAAAAATAAGAATGTTTGAGACAAAATTTAATGTCTTTTTAAAAATACATTTAATTGAAAGCGGACTTTTGAACATTTGTCCTGCAGTGTCGTGGGCCATTACCTGTGAAGTGTCAATGAAGTCGTTCTCTGGGTGATCAATTGCTTGAAACCACAGAGTGACTGCAAACTGAGAGGCGACTGTATCAAAGCCAAAGCTGCACATTTTTTAAAAGTAATTTATTTTATCGGGAATCAGCGAAAACTAATGAAAAATAATCGGCGCACTAATCGGTCAACCCCTAATCTAAGTTAAATCTACACAAATGTTTCCAAAAGCAGTAAATTGTGTCAAACGATGTCCTTGTCATGACGGTACAATATAAAGTACAGATAAAGAGGTGAGAGTCCAGAGCTAGTATTTCACTGGTAACAGATGCCGAGCTGGAAAGGAGGTTGATGAGAGCAGGAAGAGTGAAACAAAACATTAACCTTCTGAACCCTGAACAGTTTAATCCTGTCACGTTTTCACTCACTGTGGACTCATTTTTCACTGCAATATAAAGTAATGCACCTTCATGGAAACAGCACAAAACTAAATAGAACTCAAAAATGTTTTCTGCACAGTACGGCACCTCACTAGTGCCAAATTAGCACTTTTAATGTTACATTAAAAAAAAAAACAGACACAAAAGTTGAGCTTCTTTGATTATTTATTTTACAAAAAAAAGAAAAACCATAGAGTAAACGTCCAGCATTTTACCAACACTGGAAAAATTGTGGTTTTACATGTTACAGATATTTTAGTACTTTATTTCTTTGTTTCCATACTGGTCTTGTGTCTGCTCTGTGTAAACGCAGCCCACAGTTCAGCCCAGCTCAGTTGAAAAGTCCCTGAAATTTTGTCATCTGACAGTTGGTTGCAGCTGAATCACTGATTACTTCCCAGTTGTATGGTGGAGCACAGAATTTTTAGTTTTTTACAGAACGCAATTATTACAAAAGATCCATTTTTGGAAAATTTTTCATTGACGCATGCACAATTATGTGATTTTAAGCTTAGACTTGTATCATTTTGCTAACTAAACGGCACCTTGCAGAGAAAGGACAGTCAGAAAGCTGGAAATCCACGATTTTAGTTTCTAGTGTAATTTTGGCAATTTCCTCAAAGACAACTTTCCTTTTAAACCCCCTGTCATGTTCTGGAGTTCAGAGCATTCAAGCTGAAAGCCATAAAACCAAAACAATGAGCTGAAAGAAGCTAAAACACATCAAGTTGTGATAATTCTCTGTGGGTTCACCACCATGAGTGACATTTTTTCAAAGTACGCATTTGTTCCACTGTTAAGAAATATTGATTAGTGCAGCGTTAAAGCCCTTATGAAGTACAGAACCTGCTCACCTGAAAATCCCAGGTCTGCCATGACAGCATACTTCCTCTCCTGTGCATTGCTCATGAAAGGCAAGTAAACATCCAACACCAGGAAGGCCACACATGCCAGGAAGGCAATCACCCCGATGCCCACAGCGTATTGACATGCAGAGTCATTCTGGTTGAAGATGCATTTAACCTCAGCACTGTGGATAGGGTTGATGTATCCCTCCGTTGTAATACAGGCAAACACCACAACAGCAAAAACCTGCAGTGAAACAGAGAAAAGCAGAAAGTAGCCGTTAAGGCCAAGGTGAGGAACAGTGTTCTTAAACATTTAATGATTTGCAAACACATAAGAAAGCCTAGTTAAAAAGGCTTTTCAAGTTTACCCATTAACTACAATTTGCATACTTTACATTACTGTCAACCCTTTTCACAAGCAAAGCTAAACATTTTCAGAACACTTTAACTTCCAGACAGCCACTGGCTTCAGTTTATGAAAGCACTGTGTGAAAATCTACTAGCAGACTTAAAACATACTTAAAAAAAACATGTAATTACTCTCATTTTGGTTGATATTTTCAGTTAAGAGGTGCTGTCCTTTATAAAACTCTTTCTTCATGGTGCAGTCAAAGAAACTTGTACATCTGGTATTTGAAATGGGCTACAGTTCAAGCTGGAGCTCTGCTGTGCAAAAAAACATTCAGTGAAGGAAATAAACAACTGTGGCCCCCATCAGAACAATGGTATAAAAATGTAAAATAAAACGTGAGAATATCAAGATGTTTACTACTGCCTACCGGCCCCCCCGGTTTGTATACTTTCTAGTGCTGCTTCTGTTAATTCTAAAAAGTCTCAGCCACCAGCAAAGCTCACCAAATGTTTTGCTGGTGGCTGCAAAAGTGAACACAAGAGTCTTTATGCTCTCCCAGCATCTGAGGAACTGGACATCCAATGGATTGCTTTCATTATAGATGCCAGTGTGACCACAACAATAGGAAAATCCTAGTGTTAGTATGTTGTGCGGCTAATGTGGGCCATCATTACCATTACCACATCTGTGGAAATTGTAGAGCTTATAGACATTCAGAAATGGTGAAAATAAATATGAATTTGCATTTTTAAATTTTCATGTTTGTGTTGCTTCAGTGCGACATAAGTTCAGCCAGTTGTTTACTTCTCTCCTGCTCTCTGTGCTCACATGCATTGTATTTTAATACAGTCTAATTTCCAAGAAAGCTGTTATCATTTCTCTCATTTTTCTGTTGTCAGATAACAGAACAAGTGAAACAGTGATTGAAACACAGCCGATTAAGACTACATCTTAACCAGCAGTCACGTCAGAGCCATTTCCTAAGCAGCTGCTCTGGACTGCTGATTTTATGACCACAACACTGTCTAACAAATTCACCAAATACATGAGTTTCGGAACAAACACTGTACAGTGAATTCAGTGTTATTTCCACGTAAAACGATTGCGCAAAGAGAAAGTTTGAAGGGATGTACTGTACATCCCAGTCTTACACACACATTCACATCTGTGTTAACTGTTTTGCTCTGCGCTGTCAATCACAGACACAGAGAGAGTCTTCTTTCTGAAGGGGGTGTGGGCAGCAGCAGCTCAGCTGTATTAAAGCTACAAACACTGAAACAGCCTGTTTAGAACCGTACAAAAACCAGGAGTTATACAGTTCTGGTAAAATGAACCATCTTTGCAGTATTTTGAGCTGAAAAATCAGAAGACACATTCTGGGGACAAGTGAGACTTTACAGGTAAGTGGCCCAACATGGGATCTTTACCATTGAAACCATGCAGCTGTATCCACTTCTACTTTTACAATCTTGCTAAACCACATCATTTTATAACAGCATCACAAAGAAAAGTGTTTTCTAAGTAGTTACTCTTAAAACGTCCTCCTGTTCTTGTGCTCGTCTTGCTATCTGCTGCCTGGTCTCTTTGACCGTCCCATGGTCGGACGCTGTTAGCTGCTCTGATTACCCACCTAACCATGTGACCTACTTCTGAGTGCAGCTGCCTGCCATGTGATTCCAGAGATGCCACCAGCTCCCTAACAACACTCATAATGAGATCTGGGAGCAGGACAGAGAGGGACTGTTTAACTGGTGGGAAGGAAGAGAGGCCGCAGTCCTGCTGGTGGGATGAGCCCAACGATACAGAAAATGAGCCAGAGACAGAGGCATTAGGGAAGCAAATACAAGGGGAGTTCCTAAACACAAAACAGAAGTGAGACAGGGACTTTCAGAGGAGCAGATGGATGTTCCTGTAAATGAACATAAAGAAAGTGTTGGCGTGCCGAGCTACAGATGTTAAACAAACACCAAACCACCTCATGTGTATGTCTTTTCTTTGAGAGGAAGTTGTTTTGCTTAGTAAACAGCAGACATAACTTTGACTTTGACAAATTTTCAGGGTGCAGATTTTTCATTGTTACAGGAGCAGGTGTGGTGCATTGTGGGAGCTGTAGGATGGGTTGCAGAGTGAACAATCCACCCTTGCGCCACAGGTTTTGGCTTACAGAAGCAGGATTAAAATCACCCGAGATACACAGTGATCTAGTCGGAATGAATCTGAGATGAGTTGAGCACAGCTGACAGGCAGATCAGTGAGACACACTGACCAAGCGCAAGAGAGAGAGGGTCAGCTGGGGAGACGCAGGTATCACCTTACCTGCCCATTAGCTGCTGTTTACCAGCAACACACACATAATCTCTCTTGCACAGTTTCCCAAACACCAGTTACAACCAAGGACACAGTCTGTCCTCAGGCCTCATCTGCCACACTGGATACTCGCTACACTATCTGGGTAAAGCTGTGTGCTTTATGTCTGCTTGTGCTCACAATACATGCATATTAGCAGCAAGACGAACAAGTAGTTTACACTTAATTAGCCTTATGTAGCCCAAAACCCACCAGCGAGTTTGAAAAGGCTGTTATCTTAAGGAAACTGCCAAAGTGACACCACTTAATAGAGCCAAAACATGTCCTTAAATCTTGTGACGTACAAATCCAATGGGGAAAACAACCATATCCCATTTCAAGTTACTTCATTCTACACGGCACAATAAAAAAAATCACAAAAATCACCTGTTTTTTTCTAGTCAGAATTTGTAAAAAGGCAAAAATTCTGCACTTCTTCTCATAACAGTGGAGCCATGAGTCACTCCGCTGCAAACAACTGTCATCTGGCAAAAAACTGTGACTTTTCGATTGAACTGCAGGCGATGTTTACACAGAGCAGACAGGACACCAGTATGGAGCCAAATGAAAGCTATAACCAATAAAATATCCATTGCATGTAAAGCTAGTAATTTACACTTGGCACTAAAGAAACAAATGCAACTTTTGTTTTCGGCTTTTTCATGTTGTCATACTGCTGCACAGAAGACATGTTTGAGCTCTCTTCTGCCTCTAGCCACAGAGGTGCAGGACTTTATATTGTAGTAAAAGAAAATGCTCTTGCTGGATAAAAATGAGACAGGAGCAAAAAAAAAAAAAACAGTGGAGTTCAGAGGTTTAGCCAAGCATATGACAACAAACCACATGTAGCAGCTGTGAGGAGATATGATTTCATTTTTAACAAAGGAGATGTTGAGATCAAGGACAAACAAATCTGCTTAAACCTCCAGTCTCTGCCTTTAGTGTATTTCAATGTATCAAGTGTCTTACTGAGATTCATTCTGAACTTTGCATAGTGTCCTAATCACAAAAACAAATCTGTGCCATAAAATTGACCTAGCAACAGGTGATCAGGGGTGTGTGACAACTTCCCAGAACTTTCCTAGGCGCATGAATTCCCCTCTCTGTGCAAACATGTGTCTGTATGACCTCCCCAGAATGACAACTACCAACGCTGCATGTTAAAACACGACCAAAGTGGATCATGCAGTCTATATCTGGCTTGTGTTGTGTTTCAGGAAGTGATGATCTGTTGTGTGTTTCAGACAGTTTTGTGCCTTCGTCCTCCGACAGCAGCAGTGTTGACCTGAGCTGTCACCGAGCTGCTGTCATACAGCAGCTGCGTGAAACACGACTCCCGGTGGACACGCTGCATTAAAGCCGAAATAAAAATATATCCTTAAACCGCTCCGTACGGGCGGTTCAGGGGCTCCGGGCCAGACGCACCTGTTCACACCGCAGGTCGAACACTCTTTCTACTTCATCTGAAACTTTGCAGCGACCTTAAAACATAAAATCCAGCCTGATCGGTGCACTCACCCAGCTGAGCAGCCGCACAATAGTCTGCGGTTGTCGGATGAACTTGTAGAAGTCGAAGCCTCCTCCTGCGAGCGCGGCCCCGTACGCACTAACACCGCCCGTCTCCTCCATGTCTCTGATCCTTTGGAGCTCTCCGTGCGGCTCGGATCGACCTGACAGCTCAGTCTTCCTACCGACTAAACTAAAACTAGAAACTGCTGCCACCTCCTGCTGCGCTGCTTCACTGAAGCCACTCCAAGCAGCTGCGCAAAAGGCCGTGCGTAAAAGGGGCGGAGCTCAGCGGAAAAGACGACCGTGAGCGGCTGTTATCATTACTTAACCTCTCCAGCAATGCATTTTTAGAGATAAATAACACGCATGTATACACTTAAAGGACACGACAAAGCATCACATGTTTATTTAACCACAACAGCCTGTGTTTACAGAGCAAACACCCCCGTGGCCCTTTAAAGTGGTTCATCCTCCAGCGCCGTCTTCTCTTTTACAATTTGTGGCCATTCATCCACAGAGGCTTCAGATACCTGAGGAGAACACAAACACAAGAGTTTGACTGGCTGTTTGTAACCAACTAGATGACGTAATGAATCCATCTGATCTCACCTGATCAAATTCATCTCCTCTGGCTGTTTCCACCACATCAGGGTCCTCACTGTACACTGACAAGTCCTGCAAGAAAAGATGATTTAAGAGCACTTACTGTGTCAGGACAAATATGGTGAAAAAATAGAAACTGGCTTCTGTCAGTGGATGAAAGATTGACTAACCAGGTCGCCCTCATATGCAGCGATCCTTCTCTCCATCTCCAGGTTCAACCTGAGAAGAAAACAATCAAGTTTTACACTCATAGTCGGACAACAGGCCGAGTTTGTTAAAGATGCAGTTGAAGACATTTTTACAGCATGAACGGGAAGTAACAAGTCCCACTGAGGACACCAAAGCCATTGTTAATTCTGGAAACAGTGAGCAAGCTGAAGAGGAGTGTATGATCCACAATAACACTCAATGAAACATTTTTTAGGGGATGATTTAGAGATTTCTTTTGATCATTTCAATTTCAATTTCAATAAATTCAATAAAGCCAAAGGAACAAAGTGTTTGTTCCACAAAATTTAAATTCTCAGCATTTCATTTTTGCATCAATGTAAGCAACTATGTAGAATTTACCAAACTAAATAATTAAACAAAAAAAAGAGAGAGAGTGGGAGAAGAATTTCTAAGTAGATTTTTTTTTCTTAATGATTAACCTTTAAAAAATATATAAACCCCGTCTTCATTCACATCTTTAGCTGCTCGCTGAAAGAACAATGCTATTGACAACTGAACCCTCATATTGAGGCCAAAATAACAAGGAAGTATTAAAGTTGCCATAACAACGATATGAAGCAGTTTGCATGTATTATTTTAATTCGTAGTGTGCAAACAGATTGTAACCTGAAAAATGAGACATTTTTCAACTTACTCTGTTGCCTATAACAGCCTATAAAATTTTCTAAAATTTCTATTTCCATGTAAATCTCTATGTAAAGATTTTTTTGTAAAATCTTAAATTGTAAATAAACATGGGTGTAGCACCCGTGACGTCACCCATTGGTTTGAGGACTGCCACTTTGAAGTTTCAAGTTTGGAATTTGACCACCAATTTAGACCACCACACTGCAACAACGACTTGTCAATCACAGCGTAGCCCCACTCTAAAGCACCAACTGATTTAACGTTAATTTTACTCTAAATGGGACTCTAATTTATAAAATAAACATCATGCTGAATTGAAAGAGATATGAAACTCGGAATTAATAAATTAATTCAGAAAATGTTTACTGAGGAAGCAAATCAACTGAGAAGTAGGCTCATCTTCTCGTAGACGTCTGTACAATCAACATCCTTTGTGCAATGAAAGGAGGCTGATGCAGGCTGAGGACACTTCTACATTGACTTCCCCTTTCAGTGGTTAAAGTCAAATTTGAAAGCCTCACACCATCAACGGCAGACCCACTACAACATCTGCCATCACATGGCTGCGCAGCCTAGTGCAAGTGCAGTTTGATTCTCTTAGCATCACGGTTGTCTCATGAACGCTACTTCACATTTTCCCTTGACTTCGAGACGTTTTCCATGAAGGTCAAGGAAAAGTGTTCAGGAAAAGATACAGGACTACATTTTTTAGACTATTTGACTGCAATCTAGCTAATGTTTCCTTAGACATGAAGTCCACTATTAACAATGAACAGCCGTTCAGTTACTCTGTCATTAAAGCTATTTAGGCTCAAAGATATGTGACCTGCTGACCCCGTAGGTCTATTCTTCTCTACAACCAGATCCCCAGTTCAGGTTTTATGCAGTCTAATGGAGGCAGACATGGCATAAACAATAATAAAATATGTCCCCTTAGCCAACTGTTGATGTTTTGGATTTTAAGAGTAGAGACATAGACTTAGAGTTGTAATGTGTAGCATTTTGACACACAGTGATGATTACTACATTACTACATTCATTTACAAGTGACAACAAAGTAGACCTCCATCCCATATTTTATGTCATTTGTTGCAGTGCTGGGCTTTTGTATGAAAATCCCTATGCTGAAAAGGAAAACAGGAAAATGGCCATTATACTTTGTCACTTCCAGCAGCTGCCATTGTTCCTTTCAAAGGCACATTAACTCCCAACATTTTATGTAAGAAAAAAGAAAACCTGAATGAGGATCAATCACGTTTCTCTTTGCAAGAGGAGGTAGCAACCTCATAGGAAATGTGGTCGTCGTGTCTGTGCAGATTCATCCAGGCCTTGGTAATCCTAAGAGGTTCAGCAGAAGGCAGCTGAAGGTTTGGGTTCCGTTTAGATTCTTTCAGACATTTCACCACAGACCTATCAACACTCTGAGTTCCCCCTAAGGGTAAAACACCCAAAAGCAAACTAATCAATGTTGTATTTGCAGTCCAATTCAGAAAGGAGTGTGCAGCCTTTGACCCACAAGACTCAGCACTCCAACTGCATCTAAAAGACAAAGGTTACTCCTTTGAGTATAGCAATGTTTAGTTTCTGGAAGACTGATAGTTTTAGGGAGGACTACAGGAAGCCATCTTTGTTGAACTGGAACAGCCATCTCTGTTGTGTCTACAGCACCACTTATCAGGTACCTATAATGCAGTCTTGAGATCTCTCTTCAAAAAATGTAACCACCATTAACTCCTTGAGACATCCTTTATCTGGCAGTTTCACAACCATTTACACCTAATGTGATTTTGGGGTCACAGTATATATTTGGGACTCTCTGTAAACCAATTAAAACTGAAGAAGAATCTTGGTTGAGACGTTAAACATCTTTCAAGAACCAAAAATAGAAATCCAGTTGCCTTCTACTGAAGCACCTCAGATGTGTCCTAATTTCAGGTAGGTATCAAGGTATCAGAATTAAAGGAAGAAATTACTCACAGAGATTTCTCTCCATACTGCCTCCGTCCTGAAAGAAGAGCAAACTGTGTTATTTCTCAGTGCCAAATTAAGAGGAGCAACATCAGATCAAAACAGTCTGAACTCACTGAACATCACTCCAATGCAGCAACAAATGGTAACCAGGAGAATCAGGGCCGTGAAGCATCCAAAGACAACTACCACCACCAAGATGGGAAGGCGGTTCAGCACTGGAGGAGCAGAAAGAAGAAAGAAAAGCTGAGACCAGCCGTAACAAGGATGTTTTATTCAGACGAACAGCGGCAGATCAACTATACCGTCTTTATCCAGATGGTGCCTCTTGCTGCTTATGGCAGTGGTGTTGTCGAAGCTGTCAGATACTTCACAGCGGTACGTCCCAGTGCTGCTACTCCCTACAGACAGCAGGAGTATAGATTGTTTTGGAGGCTGATCGGCCACATAGTAGAAGCTTCCTCTGTCTTGTAGAAGAGTTTCATTGAGGAACCACTGGTACCGTGGATGAGATCCCTTCTCTACCTTGCAGTAGAACCTCAGACCTACTATAGCATAGTTTTCTCCAAGGTCATAGTCGTAATGCATCGTCACCGGCCCACCAACGGGAACTGTTGGACACATTGTGGTTTGAAAAGAGATATGAAGAAAAATAGACTATCATGCAAAAAATAATGCCTGCTGCAATGTTACTTTTAAACAAACCACATACCAACTTCTAAAGGCAACCACTGACTGTATGCGATTCGGTCTCCGTTGTTTGCCTGGCACTGGAGCCTTCCTGAGTGGCGGTCCAGGACCAGTGGAACCTTAAATGTAGCTTGTCTAGCATCAGTTGTCATATTTGTGACCAGTTCTGTCCTGTTGTAGAGGGAAAAGGTGACGGGTGGAGCTCCTCTTGTTGACTCACAGATGACCACAGCAGAATAATTTTGGGAATCCTCCTTTAACACGGTAAAGGAGATGTCAGGGTTTGACACCAAATCTGAAGAAACAGCAAGCAGAAGAATGGTATTTTGCTGTGTTTGAAATAAACACTTTTAAATCTCTAAAAAATGGACACCAAGAGAGTTTCTTTGACACAGATGACAGCTAACCTTTGACGAATACAACTTCAGAGCTGTTGGAGCTGTAGACCATTGTTCTGTTGAAAGTGTTGGTTGCCACACACATGTAGGAGCCGCTGTCTTTAGAAGAAGTTCTGAGGGTGACACAGATTATTATTTTGAGAGCACTTTAGACTTTTTTCTTGGGTAGTGTTGAACAGATTTTTAGTTCCATTCAAGTCCTATTTTTTCATAAAAACTTCAGTTTTATGGTTCTTTCTGTATTTTTCTTCACTGGTACATGACATCCAGCCATCCAATATCAATACACCACTTAATCATCTGTAGGGTCGCAGGGGTGCTGGAGCCTATCGCAGCCAACTCGGATGACGGCAGCCTATCACAGTCGCCAGTCTATCAAAGGGCTACACATAGACAGACAACCAAGCACATTCTCATTCATACCTAAGGACAATTTGGAAGAATCAATTAACCTCAGCATGTTTTTGGACTGTGGGAGTTAGCCGGAGTACCCAGTGAAAACTCAGATATGCACAGGGAGGACATGCAAACTCCACACAGAAAGATCCCAGGCGTCCTAACCGAACCGGGGATCTTGTAGCTGTGAGGCGACGGTGCTAACAACTGAGCCACCGTGCAGCCCCTGTAACTTCTTATAGAAAAAAAGTTATTTTAATATTCTGCTTATCTACACTTTGAACAAATGAGATAAAACAAGTTATATATTGAGTTTAAGAGGTGGTAGCTGTATTTTTTAACTTTGGTCAGGACCAGGCAAGATGTTTCTACCTGTATCTTTATGCTAAGCTAATTAAATCTTAAAGAGCCCATAGTACACACGTTTTCAGGTTTATAGTTTTATTTTGTTGTTTGCTAGAAAATGTCTGCATGCTTTAATGTTCAGAAACATTTTATTTTTTCTCAAACTGTACATTGCTACCACACCTCTTGTTACCCTCAGCTTAAAGAGCTTTGTTTTGTCTCCTGTCTCTTTAAGAATCTGCTCTAACAGGTCAACAGGCTTGATGGAAGTAAAGCAACATGATTATGTACAATAAACCAGATCGGAAATAAAGGTGGACGGCAAGGAAAATGCTCATTCTTTATTTGAGGGCCAAACTAGTCACTAGGTAAGCAAAAAAGTAAAGTAACAGGAGAAAAGTCTTCAAATGAGGTGTTTCCGGCAGGTAAGGATCAGTGTTTCCCGTCGGAAAAACTCTCCAAAAAAACAGTTTTACAACATACTAAAGAAAGAGGAAAGTACCAAAAAGTAAAAAAGGAGCTTTTTAACTCAAACCACAGACCTAGCACAAGAACGTCAGACTATCAATTTCTCAGCAAATGTCACATTGTTCCTTTAACAGTTTTTGCAAAACACAAATTATTGTGCAGAATACTCTTATTCCAACATTCATAGCAACCACCTAGCAACACCTGAGCAACCACTTAGCAGCTGCCTAGTACCATGGTAAAGGTACATGTGCTCACAAACACATTGGAACAGTTGTGCTTGCTGGACTGTCTCAGTGATATTCCACTGACCTGTAGATCCTGAGGCGGTCATCTGCAACATAACGGAGGGGAGACTGAGAGATGAGCTGGCCATCGAGCAGCCACTTGTAGGAGACGTGATTCCCAGCACTGAGTTCACAGCGTAGATCAAGTGTATTTCCCTCATAGAACTCCACTGGACCTGAATGAACGATCTTTGCATCTTCCACTGGCTCTGCAGGACGGACACCACAACAGGTTGATGTTCTCATCTCTTCTCAGAACAACAGCAATTCTTGCTGTTAGGGCAATAAAGATCCACTGTTTTCTAAATTTTAATAGTATATTTTTTAGACTTATTTCTTTATTGGTTTTTGCAGGTGGCTGTATCCGTTAGTTTAATAATGCCTAATTAGTCTGGTTCCCTTAACTTGAAACCTTGTGATGGTGTCCAAAATTGATTCTGCTGGTTTTTAGTCATGGTTGCAATGCAACATTTTGGAAAAATCTATGTGACTATTTCTAAATGACACAAAGCAGAATTTTCTTTATTATGTTATATAAATGACAGGTTTTATATCCGACAACATATACACCAGTACCAAACCTAAAAACCCAAATCTATGACAGGTCAATATTAACTGATAATATCGACCATCTGATTTATTTGTCAGGCTTTGGTAACTATTATACCTGCTGAACATCAGCATATCATTCTCATCGTGAGAACGATTGTATGCTGATGTTAGCATTGAACTCAAACCACCACTTTGCCTAGAGCCAATGACTGAATTAAGGAATATGATGCTGCCACTCAGCTCTGCTCCCAACTTTTTCCAGTGGTCACTCTTGGTATTGCAACAACAGAATCCCCAGCAGCTCAAAAATTATTTCCCTCATAGACCAGCATTATAAATCAGATACCTGTAAGACTACTGTCAAGATACAGATCTGGCCCTGCCCAATATGGCACTCTAGGCAAGATTTTATATGGTGTCTCACTCCATCGGCGATTTACATACGCTTTTGTGGCACCCCCTGGAGTCCACGGCCCCCTTAGCATTTGCCTATATTGCCTAATGGGCTAGCTGGCTCTGTCAAGACACTTCCAGCTGCAGATAAGGCTGGTTTATACCCTTTTAGTATGACTCTAATGCACTGATGTTTCATATTTGTAAAATCTACAAAGACTCTAAAAAAAAGTGTTTTTATTGACTGCATGTCATTTAAAAGGTAGCCACGCTTTAAAACTCTACTTTGTTGTCTGTTTACAAAATGAACACCTTGCTGTATTAAAGGAGAGTTGAAACTAGCTATTAATACCATGAACTCGTTAGCAAAACGTTTACTGAGGTACAAAATCAAGGAAGAAGTAGGGTCATTTTCTTCTTTCTGCAACCACAGGAGTTGCCCCCTGCTGGTTGATTATATACAGTTGATTAGAAAATCTAAAGAATGTGAGGGGTACTTGTTCAAAGGTGCCTTGTGTCTATGGCTGTCTTATGCTCCCCTATAGCGTCATCTTTGTGCAACACAGGGGTTGCAGTTGAGCAAGAGACTCACCAACAACCTTTAGGTAGTGTGGGTAGCTCACTGTGGGCGTTATCTCTGAGTTGTTCTGTGCACTGGCAACACACTCCAGGTATCCCTCATGTGAAGTTTTGATCAGCATGGGAATGATTGCATCCTCCCCCTCCAGCGATGTGTATTCACCCAGCAACCGATTACGGTCACCCACCCTAGAAAAGGTTGATAATTAAAGGAATTTGCTATCATTTCTTAACGCATTTTAGCACTGTTATTAAATGGAATGCGCTCACTTGTATAACTGCAACAGGATCATTTCATCTTCTGGGCGGTGCGGCACGTTACATTGAAAGTCTACAGGTTTTTTAACTAAAGCCTCCTTGGGACCGTACAGCTGTGGACGCCCCAGAAATGACTGACCTGTTAGAAAATAAATAAAAACTTCAAAAACATCACCAAGAATTGTCAGCTGCAAAATTACATAAACGTACTGCACACATACATATCATGAAGCTAACTTACTGCTTTCTTTGCTGCAGTAGCACAAACCTGGAGTGATGAAGAAGAAATGTGTTTACAAGAGTTAAAATTGTGAAATATTAAGTGTATTGTAGTGCAGTTTGTGTTGATCAGCTTACCCAGAATGACCACAAAGGCAGAAGCAAACATCTTGAAGAAAAATAAAAGGCTTTAATGCAACGACATGCTTCGCTGTGTAATACAAAGGAAACAAATTCTGACAGTTTTAAATGAAGGGTTGAAGCACTGTGTCTGCAAAAAGCATGCACACACACGGAGACACATGTGCAAATAACTGATAGTGTTGAACTACACCTCCCTGCTGCCTCCTCCCTCTGTAACATCACATTAGTTTGTTCGTGCCATAACTGCCATTTTACAAGAATATCACAAAACACAAGTCAGAAACAGCACAAGGTGAAAGTGAAGGTGTAATCAGACATACAAATATTTTTCATTGCTTTAGAGAAGAAAAACTCAATTTAAGATTAGCATTTTTATCTTCGCAAAGAAACAGCATACAGCAGTTGGCCTGCACAATTTCTAACTGCTAACTATGTTACAAAGATGTCTTAGTAGCAATTTGGCAACACAAGCAGAGAATCAAGTAGTTTGTTTCTCAATTTAAAAAATGACATGAGAGGTGCAGGATCTTCTGGTATCACACTGTAACTCCATGGCCTGAAAAAGAGACAAGAGAAAAGGTCATCGTGTCTCTTTGTTTATAACTGGTTAATTCATCATGTCATAATAAAGTTAATTTTGAGGGACAACAGATAGATATTTGTGCTGGGCAGTTGCCATTCTCCTCAGGAATTTCCTTAAAAGATCTGCTACATAAAAAAAAAAAACACAAAAATGCTTAAATTACTTAGGCGTTTGAAAAGGCTATGGAGAAGGACTTTCGGTTGGCCTCAAGGAAGTTCTGGCAAACCATCCGACACCTGACGAAGGGGAAGCAGGGCTTGAACTGTACAGGGGATGGAAAGAGCACTTCGAGGAACTCTTTAACCTGGTTACCACGTCATCTGATGAGGTGACAGAGCTTGAAGATTCGTGTCCATATCTGTGGTAGATGTTGCCAAGGTAGTTAAGAAACTCCTCGGATAAGATTTGCCCCGAGATGCTGAAGGCTCTGGACACTGTTGGACTGTTAGGGTTGGGGGGGTTAGGGCTGACATGCGTCTCCGGTGTTATGTGGGTATTGGGTACGATATCTGTGGAGTGGCAGACTGGGGGGGTGGTTCCCATTTTGTAAAAAGGGGGGCTGGAGGGTGTGCTCCAGCTATCTGGGTACCACACTTCTCAACCTCTCCAGTAAAGTTTACCCCATAGGGTGCTGGAAGGGAGGCTCCAACTGACTGTCGAACCTTGGATTCAGGAGGAGCAATGCAGATTCAGTCCTGGTTGTGGAACGGTAGACCTGCTCCACATGTGGTCTGTGGATCTGGAAAACACCTACAACCGTGTCCCCCAAGGGGCTCTGTGGGGCGTACTTTAGTAGGACTGGGCTTGTTGATACGAGCCATTCGGACTCTTTACCACGTAGTGACCGAAACAACGAGATTGTGAGTAAAGGCGGCCTAAATGAGCTTCCGCCAGGATGGCTGGGCTCAGCTTTAGGGATAGGAGGAGAAACTCTCACATTTGGAGGGAGCTCAGAGTCCAAAGGAGCCAGCTGAGGTGGTTTGGACATCTGATTGGGATGCCTTCCTGGGAGACTTCTTTTGGTGGTACAACAGCTCTGCAGCTGGGCGCCAAAAAAGTCTGGCCATACATTAACACTAACCGTCTCACAGAAATATAGTCAAGTTTTAAAAATATTTACAAAATACATTTTCGAGCCTTAAATTTATGAGATTGTGTGAATTTAGAACAAATTTACCCACAACTGCAAAATCAATTATCTTATTACAGTATTAAACTTGAATCTAAGTGTTTCATTTATTTAAAAAACAGAAATTACAATAGATTTAGCAATTTGCATTTAAACAGTCTCATCTCAAAACATTTACATTTTATTTTTAAAAAATGACATTTTATGGAAGTTCAAATTTACAGCTTTGTTGTGTAATTTAATACTAAATTCACAGTCTACTATTGTAATTTGATAATTTGATATTTTTGATGAAGAAAATCAGTAAAATAAAAAGAAAAACTCTTGTTCATAGTACATTTTTACATTTTCACTTATTTTGTTATGTCAAAAAGATCATGATTACACTTTATTTTCATTATTGTTTTAAAATTGGACCTAATGTAAAATATTTTCCCCCTTGTGTAGGGTAGAAATTCTACACTCTAGAAAATTTTAGGAGCTCTTTTCAACGCAGTTCAGTGCAACACCAGCAACCACTAGACCCTCAATAGTGAATATAAAGTGTATTTGTCCACTATAAGAAGCTACAAATTAGAGTACTGTAAATTAGAGTACCATTAAACAGTAGGCCATGTTTTACTTATCCAAAATGACTGTGTTGTGTGCAGTTTTATGTGTTTTATTGGCCTGTTTACCTAATTTAAGACATCACAGTCCATAGAAGAGGTATCAGTCAGCTTTCCTGATGTCAGTTCGGACAGAGGAAGAGCCTCAGACCTGGGATGGGAGGATACAGACTTTGTTCAGCAGGTTGATTTGAGTTACAGTAAACTGTCTGAGCTTCAATGAGATAAAACTTACTTTGCCGGAGACATGTGGGCATGAGCTGTGGAAAAAGGAGTCAGGTGGAGACACAAGAGTATTTAATATAAATTCAGCTACACATTTTCTGTTAATGAATTTCTCCTTTAAACATATGCACACAGAGACACAGAAAAACACACCTTGGCTGTGGTCAAACATCTTGTACACACAGGCTGAACCAGCTGCCAGCATCAGGAGAAGGAAGCAGCAGAATGCAATGGTGATCGCCTCGATGGTGGTCAAGAAAACCTCTGTGGAAGAGAGGGTACGAGGCCAGTTTATCATACTGGAGAGGTGGCATATAAAATCAATTAAATATACAATAGAGTATTTTTACTTGGTGGTGTTTCAGTGGAAGATGTTTCATGAAGCACGAAATTCGACACAAAGAGCACATTTATTTAAAAAAAAGAATATGTCAGATGTTACAATGAGACCTCTAAACCCCAAAAGCTGCTAGTGGGTCTGAAAATCACCAGAGTTACAGCATTTATCAGAGCCAGAAACTGGCTCTGATAAATGTAGAACATCCTTAAAACCAGGGGTTCACACAGCCACGGTGAAATGAACCATCTTGCAATATTTTGAGCTGAAAACCTGAAAGACACACTGTGGGGACATGTGGCACTTTCATTTGATTAATTTGCTGAAAAGAGGACTATTAAGTTGTATAGTTTGGAATTTAATGTCACCATCACATTTCAGTCTCCCTCTTAAACTAACCCCAAAGCGATAGAGCCCTAAAAGAAGCCCATAAAGAAACTATGGTCCTTCTCTACTCACTTGCATACAAGTTTGGAGGTGGGAAAATTATTATTTTCAACATAGATTGGTCTGAAAATCATTCTTACGAATAATCACGTGAAATTTTCTTTACCTTTCTTCATCAGATTTTCAAATTTCCCACGGTCCTCAAACTACTCATCTGTGATGCGTCCTTCCATCAGAAAACTAAACCAAATTTACATTTAAAATCATGATATTTCATCAGAATCACCCTATTCTTTGTGTCTCGTTTTAAAATGTGGCCAAAAATAAATCTTCTGCATTGACCAGATTCTGTAAAAAAAACTACAAATTCTGCACTCCTTACCGCCACCAAGAAGCCATTAGTGACTCAGCTGCAAGTAGAAATGCAGAAAAAGACTATAGCCTGCATCTGCATAAAAGTCCCCTAAGTCCATCTGCTAGTTCCTTTAAAGGTCATTAAACAACAGTGTGTATGTTGTTTGTTCAATCTGACCAAAAACTGAAGTGTAAAAACAGCAATGTGTCATTTTACACGAAATCTTGAGTCAGTCTATGTCTTGGAGTCTTTGACTGTGCACTCCCTTATTCACTCGTCTTTTACTCCCTAAATACCGCACTCTCTAGTTTACTAATAATGAGAAATATATGAAGATTTCAGACATTCATGACATGTAATTTTTCATCTTTAAACTGTGACTTTGTGGGACAACATAAAGTACTGTACATGAAACCGACACCCGACATTAGGACAACAGTTTTTACAGTGCATGGACTCTTCAACCAAACTGCAGATTTACAGGAGAATTTTAAATGAGACATGTAGAATAAAGTAATTTTGATGAAATTACACAATATTAGGCTTAAATTTGGTTATGTTTTCTGATGGAAACATAGATGAGTACTTCAAGGACGTTTGGAAAATTTAAAGTCCAATGATTCTTTCTGTTTTTTGTTTTCTGGCTCTGATAAATTGTGTGATTTAGATTTTTTAAAAGATAACATGCCTTTGAAACCCACTAGTTAGTTTAGAGAATTAGAGGGTTAAGATTACTATTATTCTTTGCCTAGTTTTACCTGTAACTTGGACTAGCTCAGTGCCGCTCTCCACCCAAGGCCCAGAGTCATCATATTCATCCCTGGCCTTGCAGCGGTAATACCCAGACTCCTCGGGGCTGAGCTTAGTGAGGACGAGGGTTCGTCTTCGGTCAGTGAGGGCAAAGTGAGGCAGGGTGGACTGAATGTGGGAATCCTCATGTGATGTGGGAAGGACGGTGTCGTTAAAGAGCCAGGAGATGTAAGGGAAAGTTCCTCTCCTGATATGACAGCTCAGCCTGGCGGCGGCCAGTTTAGATTCTGCTGTGTACAGATGTTCCACCTCCACTTTCACATCCCCTCCTACTGGGACTGGACGGACAGGGATTTATAGAATGTTGGAACGGCAGATTTAAAGGTTCTAAATCAAAGAAAAACACATGTCATTCCAATCACGTGTCAGTGTGGCTCATACCTACTTCCAGGTTCACCGGTTCACTCATCAGTTCCTGCACCTCAGTTTTCACTCGACATCGTGCCACACCCATGTCCAGTCCTGGTACCACGACGACCTGGAACCAGGCAGTGAGGAGGTCTGTTGCTGTGACAGATCCTACCTCCTGGTCATCTACCAAAAGAGAGAAGTTCACCGGAGGACTCCCGCTGGATGACCAGCAGGTTATGTTGCCATGGTAACCATCTCCCTCTTTGAAAATGGAGAAGGAGATCTTTGGTTTTGAAACATAGACTGGTGGAGAGGATTGGGAGAGAGATGATAAAGTTAGGAGAAACTTATACAAATCAGGATTATATGGTCAAAAGTATGAGAACAATCATTGCGTGTCTTTATCTGGGGATGTTTGGTTGGACCTTTATTTCCAGTTAGAGGAGTCTTAATGCTGCAGCATACATGATATTTTAGACTATAGTTTGTTTGCTTCCAGGGAAGGCACTTCAATGTTTCAATATGCTGCCAGTCAGAAACTCAAGTCCATGAAAAATGTTGTCCCCTGATTACTGTAGTTACTGGGCCGCACAGAGCTCGGGCCTCAGCCCCTGGAAAAGCCATGGCCTGACTCACTAAATGATTTATTAAACCAAAACATCTGAGAAGTCGTCCTTGGAAACTATCTGGTAAAAGGAAAGGCACTTTCAAAAAATATTTGGTAGGTGAACAGTCGATCCATCACCATCTGTTGGGTTAACTCACAGTAGCTGCCAGTACTTACACATGGGACACTGATTGGTGTGACTGATTGTGGATCTGTCTTGTGTGCATATTGAAACTTGGTAAGAGGGATTCTCTTGTGATTTCGTCCTTGCAGGAATCCAGTCTTGGCCCCTTCTAAAGTAAGGAAACCTTTCAGCCAAAACCAGATGCCTACTACTTAAATGAATGATTAATTATTTAAGTATTTTTATAGCAAAATGCACAACATTTGATCGATCCTCAACTATGAGAATTTGCTGCTTTTGTTCATCTAAAATTTTATATTGCAGAAAATATTTTGGGCCTCTGACAATTGTGATGGACATTTTTCATTGTTTTTTAGAGAGAAAAATCAGCTGATGAATCAATAATGAAGATAATCATTTATTGCATCATAACTTTAGTGTGGTTTTTTTTGCTCACATTTGGTAATTAGCAGTAAACTCAAAGCAAAACTGAGGCTGAAGGGAAGGCCTATGTTCTGGAGCTATTTGGTTATAAATCAAAATATTGGACAAATGAATGAGATGAAATGTGAATAAATGATGTTTGGGGGAAGTGAGTGTTTTTATCCATGACAATTCAGCTAATATCGATTTTTAGTCAGAACCAAAAATGTCAGTCTCATAGTGGCACCAGTAGAAAAGTCAGTAGGATTCATCCTGGGAACAATGAATGTCTGCACCACAATGCAACAGCAGCTGAGTTATTTATATTAAACTGGTAGGGTAACATTTCTACTGACAGAACCATGCAACTCACTTATTACTGGCATGATGGAATAAAGACCTTTATGCAGTATTTTGAGCTGAAACTTGAAGTATACACTCTAGGGACATGAAAGATGTACATTAACTTGTTTTTAAAAAAGGACTATAATGTGGGACCTTTATGTACTCTGCACCATTTTTTATTTTTTATTTTTTTTTATATGTACCTTTGATTGTCACCAGGATCTCTTGGCTTGCAGAATACCTCGACATGCCTTGCGCCATGGACCAAGCCATGCAAGAATAATCCCCAGTATGCTCTGGAGTCACGCTCTCCATCACCATCTTGTTCCCACTGAGGCGGAAGAGGGTCGAGACAGAAGATGTTACTTCCCTCCTGTTGAATAACCAGGTGTAGGAAAGGTGGGAGCCTGTTTGGACATCGCAGCTCAGGACAAGGCGTGACCCCTCATACACAACAGGGGGGAAGGGGTCGGAGGTGACTCTGGTGTTTGATGCTGGAGCTGGAAAAGAGGGAATGACAGAGGTTTGGGGAGGAAAGGAGGGGGTCCAGTTTACTAATGTTCATTGAAATACCCAGCATGCAATACTCACTGACAACACTCAGCTGGATGCTGTTGCTGACTCCTGTGCTTCCTCCAGCTGTCGCTCTACAGTGATAAGACCCGTCTGATGCTGCAGAGACTTTCAGGTAGAATGGTACAGACTGGTCCCCTATGGGATCAGTATCTCTGTTGACCAGGATATCACTGTCCTTCAACAGCTCATAGGTGATGGGTGGAGGGGAGTCAGGGGCAATACATCGGAAAGCTACATTTGATCCTAGGTAGGCCATGTCAGGACCAACCAACACTGGGCGAAGAGGACTTGATCCACCTGAAGAATGGAATAAAACAGTGGAAATATATATTGTGCCTATTAAAAGTATCCTGCTTATACCAAGTTGTTCTCTTGCAGCCTGCACCAGGATGTCCTCCAGGATTTTCCTACAATTTTCTGCATTCAGTTTACCCTCTACATTTAAAAACCTTCCACCTTCCAGAGCCTGCTGCTGAGAAGCATCCCCACATCATAATGCTGCCACCACCATGCCTCACAAAGGGGATGGCGTGTTTGTGATGATTTGCAATGTTTGGTGTCCCCGAAACTGTCTAGTCTGATGGCCAAAAAACTCAATTTTAGTGTCATTAGACCAAAGAGCTTTCTTACAGTTGACCTCAGAGTCTCTCACGTGCCTTCTGGTAAGATTTAATGTGAGCTTTTTCAACAGTGGCTTTCTCTTTGCCGCTCTCCCATTGGGTTGACTGGTGAGGAATATTAACAGTTGCTGTATGAACAATCTCTCCAGTCTCAGCCATTGAATGTCGTAACTGCTTCAGAGGAGTCATAAGTGTCTTGGTGGCCTCCCTCACTAGTCTCTTTTTTTGCACAGTTACTCAGGTTTTTAAGATGGCCTGCTCTAGGCAGATTTACGCATGTGTCATATTCCTTTAATTTCTTAATGATGGATTAAACTATACTCCAAGGGATATCCAGTGACGTGAAAAATGTACTTGTATCCATCCCTGATTTATGCTTTTCAATAATCTTTCCACAGAGTTGCTTGGAGTGTTTGTGATGTAGTTATATCCAGGAGTACTGATTCACCAGTGACTGGACCTTCCATAACCAGATGTCATTACACTACAGTCATTTTGAGACACATTCAGTGCACTAAAAAGATCTTCATTTCACTAACTGTGTGACTTTTAGCACCAACTGGCTGCACCTGTGTTGAATTAGGTGAATCACTTTGAAAAGGGGAATACTTATGCAATCGCTTATTTCTATTTTAATTTTTTTTAAATTAACTTGTACAAATCTGTTTTCACTTTGACAAGAAATAGTATTTTTTGTAGATTCTTGTCAAAAAAGCCAAATTATATTGATCATGATTTAATGTTGAAAAGCAATGAAAGGGAAAACTTTCCAAGTGGGGTGAAAACTTTTTATAGGAACTGTGCTTGAATCTCTGAAATGTACCAATAAGGAAAATGAGCCACCCCGGGCCAACTTATTTTATTCCATTTCAGTACATTTTTATTACATCTAAGAATATCAAATTCCTGAACTAATGGTAAGATCTCAGCAAACTGAGCTTCATATCTTAAGTATTGGTTTAACACACTTACTTATCTTGATGAGCAAACTTGCCATAGCTGAAAAAAAAAATCAACAACACATTGCAGTAAGAATATTAGTCCATTAAATGTTTTTTTTTTATATTGTCATTTCAAACAAATACAACCAACTCACCCAGAAGTGGCAACAAATCAAGAGCCTGGCGTTTCTTCATCACAGTGCTATGTAAGTATCTTTGGCATGGTTTCTCTAGCTCTGTTGCACGTCGGTGTCTCATCGTGCATGCATGTGTGTGCGTGTCAACACGAAGGGGTGTTACACATGTGTTGCAAGTAGATAACATGCAGGCTGCAGATTTGCCTTCCCTTTAAGTATCAATGTGATGCCAAATACGAATGAAGATTAAAAACATGCAGAAACAGCATGTTTTTAATCTTTAAACGAGCATCACATTTGAAAAACATTCATTGTCACCTGAAGTGACAATTTTGGAACACTACTGAGATTATCATGTCTATAAATAAAATAAGAGTGTTCATTTGCATACTTTCATTTTATACACTGTCTATAAACTGTATAGATCAAGCTGAGCACACTCAAAAGGACATAAAATGATAATCCATCACACATAAAAAACACTTTATGTTTAGTTTACATTATGACTTATGTGACCTTTGCAGAAAAGGTTCACAGTTGTATTTGTGGTCTTTATATTTCATATAACTGGAAAAGTAAGAGTTCAAAAGTCCTTTGACTCTTCATTTTTGACCACCTCAGGCCTCTATGCTGCAGCTAAGTGAAAGTCTGTAGACACTTTAATCAGCTTAAAGGCATGGAGGAGGGTCTTTCCAGTGACTGAGAGGGGCGTCCTCTGCAGGACGAACTCTGTTGGGGCCCTTTCGACGCCTTAGCATTGTGGCATGTTGCTTCACCAGGAAACGCTTATCTGAGCTGCTCTGTAAAGGAAACATACAAATTTATGGGCACAGTATGCACTCAGATTGGAAACATGACATGCTTACACACCCCAGTAACATCGATTCTCTTACTGGAACCACACTGGATGAGACTCATATATTTCCTTATCATCTGTCTGTGAGTAATAAGCAATGTGCTTACCATAACCAGCATGTCTTTCAGCCTCTCAATGGCCTTCTGATTGGCTCGTCCCCGAGACACATACGAGGTTAAGATTATGCTGAGGAAACAGAAAGTGTTTCATGTCACATTCAAACACCAGCAGGTCAAAGCAAAATACTGCACTGGTAATTTTAAAAAGCTTGTCTTCAAGGATCATGATTACTTTTACACAGCATGTCATTTTATTCATGTATTTTGTTGTTTGCATGCTGTTAAATTTCTTTTTCATTCTATTTCTTTGTTGTTGTTTTTTTCACACTTAGACATCAATTTTAAAAAGTTACGCAACTTCCTCACAGTCAGGCACAGCCTTAAAAATATTATGTAATAATATTATTGTAGCACAACATCTGTCCTGATCATAACTACACAATATTCATTCATTGTTAAGGTTCTAAATCTTTTTAAATGTTTCTGTGATTACCACTGTAAAAACACAACAAAAGGTTTCCATAACTCACACTCAGGACCTTAAAGACAAAAGTGGCTGTGTTAAAAAAAAAAAAAAAAACTAGAATAAAAATGTTAGAATAATATTATTTTTCACTTTCACTAATTTTTAAAAACAGCTTTTTTACACCAGTCCTTATCATAACTACATGTCATCATACCTACCAAATATCCAGGAATTGTAGCATTATATCCCTTTAAATACCTTTTTTTGCAGAGTATTACTGTAGTTTTCTTAAATATAAAAACACTGTTAATATTAAAAAAGATATTATTTGATACGTCAATGATAAGCAACAACACTGATTCTAATGCATCATTTAAAAAAACTGAGTACCTTGAAGACAAAAATGGCCGCATGACAAAACTACCATAAAAATGTTTTCTGTTAATATTTATTTCTGCTTTCACTCAGTAAGCATGTTAACCAACATTAGTCTTAATAATAACTACTCAATATTAATTAATGCATTTTAACCCCTTAAATGTCAGTTTCTTTACATAGTGCTACTGTATTTTTAATCTAAATCACAAATAATAATTATCTTTTGTATAATAAATGCTAAAAAGGTTTTACTTTTTATACAGTGTCAGAACTCACCCTGGATCTCAAAGACAAAAATGTCCTGAAGGTCAAATGAGGGTTAATCTGTTTTATCTAGTTTTTATTTTTTATCTAGTTGTCGTCATTTTATTGTATTCTTGTGCCGTCTTTTGATCTAATTTTATTTATTGCATTGTTGTATCTTTTTCAGTGTTGTTTTAGTCTAGTTTTATTTCACTCTTCCTGTCTTATTATCAGCTTATCACCTGCGAAGCACTTGAAACCACACTTAACTGTATGACAAAGTTTGATTGACTCTTATCCCCTTACCCACAGGACAAAACTGTCTTGAAGCAGAGTGAACTGGACAACTCATCACACCGCAAATAGGTAGGAATAGGTAGCTTTGTAGGGGGATTAAATCTACAGTCACTTTGCGTTCTTACATCTCAGCCAGTATGAGCGGCAGAGCGAAGGCCTCAGAGGCCAGGTAGCGGATGGTGGACTTGGCTGCACTCGGGAGGCTGTCAACACAAAATCCTGTTACATTGAACACAGTTTCTCCATTTCCCAACGGACCACAGGAGGACCTGAGGAAAGAGGAGGAACAAATGACAGAAAATGTGAAAATAAGTTCGACATTAGCAATGAAACAGCTAAAGACGTTAACATGTGTATGTTTTGGGTGAGTGCTGCAGGGTGCAGAGTCACAGCAAAGACAGTACATGTTTTTGTCTGATGTGAGTCCTTGCTGGTAAAGGTTGAAGACCAGTGTGGCTGCAGCCATGAAGAGCCCAAGCAGCAGCATGAAGTGGAATAAAACTGAGGAGGTGGAGGCTCGAAACATCCGCTGCTCTGCCACACAGCAGCGTAGGACACTGAACTGAAAACAGAGAAATGGACATTACTGGAAATCTGTTCTTTAAAAAATGTAAACACAGCTGTCCATCAGTCATCTCCCATTAGCAAATAAGAACGTGCAAATTTGATTTTTTTTCTCTGTAGACAGGTTTTAAGAGTTACCTGTTTTATCATCTTATTTTTCTCCCTTTATTAGTAATCTCCACAAATTTTGTTGAAATAATTCCACTGTCAAAATTTTCATCAAGCTCTCAAACTGCCTTTCTTTTATGTTGTCCTAACAGCCTGTTTTACTTTTTTTGCCTGCTTGATCTCTAGAATTGTTTTCCTGTCAACCTGCCTGATGGCTCCTTGTTTTGTAATAGTATAATCTATACTAATATTCGTAATATCTATACAGCTCTATCCTCTGTGGGGTCGCAGGGGGTTTGGAGTCTACCCCGGCTGGCTTAGGGTGAAGGCAGAGTTCATCCTGGACAGGTCACCACCAGTCTATCACAGGGCAACAAACAGAGACACTCACATTCACACTGATAAACAATTCAGAATCACCACCACATCAACATTTGAGAACCCACACAGCACAGGGAGAAAATGCAAACTCCACACAGAAAGACCCCAGTCCGGGACGCAAACTAGGAATCTTTTGTGTGTGAGGTAACAATGCTAACCACCGTGCTGCCCTCAGTAATAGTCCGGCGGTGATAAGCAACTAAATATATAAACTCAAGTACTTTACTTAGGTATAACTTTGAGGTTCTTGCTTTTTAATGGAGTCTTTCTATTTACTGTTACTTTATACTCCCATTACACTTGTGCTCTGCTACATTATTCTGTCAGCTATAGTTAGCTTTAAGACAAAGGTTTTACACACTGAGTGATATAACAAGCTTTAAAATGCTACAAGTTAGTGGTTTCCTACTGTATTTTTTGTTTTTCTTTCCTAAAAACAGTGTTTAGTTAACGTCACATTTTAGACCTTAAATCGTGTGAGAAAAGTTATTTTCTCACACGGTTTCATTTCAATAAATCTTCAAATGATCCAATATCCAAAAAATCAAAAAATGGCGTAAAAACACAAAAACGAAGGTGGATTTGTTTATCAGAGAGTTGTTTTTTCTTCTTTCTTTCATCTGACGAGCCCACAGATTTATCTATTTGCCTTGTGTATAAAATTGTATTTAAAGTAGTTTAAACAGTAGCATGCTGCTGACACGCTGAAGTTTCACTATTAATGATGTAATGATGCCGTATATAATATTAGATCAGTCAGAGGGACCAAACCAGGACTTTTTACCTTTATACTTTAACTACATTTTGCAACTGTACTTTCACTCTGCAGGACTTTTACTCTCATTTTGTACTTTAACATTGCTGTATCATTACTTTTACTTAAGTAAATAATCTTGCTGTGCTTTCCTAATTTAATACAATAAAATGTTGTTGTTTTAATTAATTGAAGTGCTGATAGTTATTTGGATTGTACCCGTTTTGTAGATTATTCTTTCACACATTGTATGAATCCTGTTAGTGCCAGTTTGAATTAAATTTAAACATTAACAAAGAAGGAGAGAGACATAGCAGCAGAGGTGATTTGTAATAGGTGATATATAACTCTCATGTTCCAGACAACCTTTTTGATGTAAAACATGGCCACCAGTATGACGGTTCCTATCAGAGGCAGCAGAGGGCAGTAGTAGACTCCCACCCAGCACACAGTCTGACTGTACACCAGATCCAGCACATTGAAAGGGATCAGAAAGCGTTGTTTCCCCAACAACCGGGCCAGCAGGGATGTGGGATACGTCTCCTGCAGCAGCCTGTCAAACAGAGAAGACATTTATTTTGGTGTTTGTATGTTGCTAAATTTCTTTGTTTTATATCCACGCTTAGACATCAGTTTTAAAATGTTACACAGATTCCTTGAAGATAAAAATGTCTGTGTCATACTGATATTATTTTTCACTTTCACTGAGTACATTTTTAACAGCAACCATGTGATTATAACTACACAATATTCATTCATTTTCAAGATTTTAAGCCTTGAAATGCCATTGTTTTTTTTCTGGAAAAAAAACCCCTCACACTCAGGAAATTAAAGACTAAAATGGCCATGTCATAGAAATGACATAAAACAGTAGATATTGTTGTTATTTTCCACTTTCACTGAATAATTTCCACCTCAGTTCACCAAATTAAAAAGAAAACTTGTTTATAGAGTATTTATAAAGTTCACAAAGCCTGATTTTTATGTATGTATATATATATTTCCTGATCTGCTGTGGAAACTAGTCGGGACAGACATCAAACACACTTATCTTTCTATCTAAAACACAACAGTGACTAAGAAAGAAACTGAGTGCTGATCTTTAGCGAACCCACTTCCTGGGGTAGTTCAAGAGAAAGGCGTTGCAGAAGGTGGCAAGGAAGTTGAAGATGCACAGCTTGTACATCTCTCTGCCAAACTTGTTCTCCCTGCACTGAAAAGGACGCTGCAAAAAAAGCACACACAGATGAAAAACTGGGTTAAAGAAACCACTCGATTCCTGAAATCACACGTCTGTCCTGAAAGTGTGAATCAGTCAGAGCTTTGATGACGTCTCATTGAAGCTGCAGCGACGTTAATCCCACTCTCAACTCACTTGCTGTTGCTCTGTTGTTGTGAAGATGAAGAATAAGTAGATCCCAAGGGAGGCCAGCTTCAAGAAGATGCTCCTGAAGAAGAAACAGGAATGAATCCATGCAGGCGAGTGTCTGTGTGTCCCTGTTTACCTCCCTGTGCACCTTACCTCACAAGCGTGGCGTTCACCTGCATGGTGAAAGAGTAATCTTCAAAAGACGAGATCTTGCGGAAGATGTGAGGGAGCACGAGGTTGACGAAGGTGATGGTGATGGGAGGAAGATACTGGAGAATCAGGCTGACCAACCAGTAGTGTTCACCCTGAAAAGCACAGCCACATATGAAAAATGTTTTACTCTAATCGCACACCACAGAAAAACAAAATATTCAGCATCGAATCCTTACCTCGTTCTGAGATGTTTTTGTGGAGAAGTAGATGAGGTAAAAGGCTCCACCCAGCAGAGACAAGACAATCAGGTTGAGGATGAACCTGAGTAGATAAAGACGAATCTTCTGTCCGAGTGTCCTCTGAGCTGCCCGCAAGGAGAAACTCTGCTCCTCCAGGAACAGCTGAGGAGGAACATGAAGAGATACAGACTATGATGGTGTCCCACAGACTCCACTTACACACCAGAAGAACCACACTGCAGGTCTACATTACAAACTGTACAAAGACATCTTCATGTGACCCTCTGAACCCCACAGCCTGCTGGTGGGTTTAAAAGTCATGCTGCACTTAAAGAAATGGTAAAACCAGTAAGAATAAAATAATAGAAAGACTCCACAGATTTTTATGCTTCTAACAGCTCTTGAACTGCTCAGCTGCGATACACTGTTGGGAAACTTAGCCAAATCTAATCATAGGAGCTTCAGTAGAAATCAATTGGACTTCTCTTTAAGGTCCTTGAACGATTACCATGACCTGGATGACTGAGAATCTACACAGACAACCAAATCTAAGCTTAAAATCATCATATTTCATCAAAAATAATTTTATTTTCTATGTTTCATTAAAGAATTCCACAAAATGAACCATTTACTCGAACCCAACTCTGAAAATAAACGAAATATGTTACGCTCTTTAATGCAGCTGCAAACATATTAGTGACTCAGCTGCAACCGAAAGTTACTGAACAAAAATGTCAGGGACTTTTCAGCTGAACTGCAGGCTTTGTTTAGTGCAGATTGGAGACAAATATGGACACAAATTAAGAATATAAACAATAAAGTATAAGGTGTGTAGAGTCACCACATTTTTTCTTGATTGGAAACATCTGTGGGTACTTAGAAAATAGCTGCAGATGCTGATTCCAGATTTTTATGATTTCTGATTTTTTAACTCTCAGACTGTACAAGAGATATCTTTAAGTTTGCTGTATTTCTGCTAGTACTTCTTTATATTGCTGTAAAAAATGAGCCTACAGTGATTAAAAATGTGATTCACTTCATGAGAACATCATCAGATGACCTTCTGTTTACAGTAAGTTTTGGACTTTTACAGTGACACCCCTGTCAAAGCATCAAAACTGTTCTGGAGAACAGCTCAATCAACTTTATGGTAATTTGGAGACTGTAGTTTGGTGCTGTAGAATTGTATTGACTTATATGAGCTTTACTGGCCTTTGGTGAGGAACTGCAGCAGATTTACTCCCCTGCCTCATGCATGCAGATCTAGTCTATTCACCTTGAGGTCATTTCTGATGAAGCTGTGTTTGAGAACAGCAGCAGCAGGATCCTGGATGGTGAAGTCCCAGCCACAGAAGATCTTATAGCTCACATTCATGCTATAGCGCTTCCCGAGCATCCATGTGTGCTTGTAGCCAACTGTGGTTCTATTGGAGGGTGAACAGATGTGAGGAAAATGACTACTGGATCTTTTTTGTTGCATTGTAGAGGATCACTAACCTGCGAACCACCATAATGAGACTGAGGAGGAGGATTGTGAAGATGCCAGCGAGGTACAGCAGAGGTGTGTTTAAGCATGGCAAATTCAGGGAACCAGGAGTATAAAAACCAAAGAAGACTGGAGATCTATCCAGGTAGCCCTAGAGAAGACATCTATATGAATATGAAACATGTATAGAAAACAGACAGTACACATGAAGAGTAAAGTAATTCTTACTGATCCCAGGAAGAAATCTAAAACAGAGTCATTCCTTCCAAAACTCAACGGTTCTGTGAAATTACAGAGAACAGTCATTTTTAGGAGTCTACATGCAGCTGTGGCTATTTTACTGGCATCTTTCATCACAGCTTACTCACCACTGCTGCTGCCTCTGCCATAAAATGTTGTGGGCCCCAGAATGAATCCCCAGATAAGAACACAGTGGAGCAGGTTCAAGTGAACCAGATATCGGAGGAAAACAAAGTAGGACTTCACGCCAACTCCAAACCTGCCTGGAACAAACCGCAGAGAGTTTTAATTGTGTGATAGATGGATGAAAGGCTGCTTATTGTCTATACAAGCATATATATACATATACACCGATCAGCCACAACATTCTGACCACTGACAGGTGAAGTGAATAACATTGATCATATTGGTACTATGTGATATTCTGATGGAAAACCTTGGACTTTGACATCCGTGTTGATGAGACTTAGACACCCAAATAAACATTGTCCCACAACAAGCACACTCCCTCATGTAAATGGAAATCCCTAATGTCACTGGCCTACCCTCGCAGGAAAATGCACCCCACCACATGGAAACAACATCAAACAATCAGGAACATGTTGAGGAACATGAAAATGACCCAACATGTTGATTTGACCTCCAAACTTCCTACACTCCATTCTGATCAAGCATCAACAGGATGCAGTGGAACAAGTTTGATTGACAGAGGCCCCACTGCACAAGCCAGAGTACCTAAAGGATCCAGTACCAAGGTCCTGGTTCCAGACCCCATAGGACACCCTGAGAGGTCCTCTTGTCCATGCCCAATGGTTCAGAGCATTTTAGACCACATATAAGGGGGACCAACACAATACCAGACAGGTGGTCATAGTGTTAGGCCTGATCGGTGTATGAGAAAGGTCTTTCTTACCTTCAATGACGTGAAGTGTATGTCGCCATGGCAACAGGCTGGACAGAGCTTCTCCCATCTGTGCCCAGACCCTCCTCCTGCTGATAGCGTGACTCCTCCTCCAGGACTCCCAAAAACCAATATTGCTGATTTGCATCTTCCTCCTTTCCCTGATCAGCAGCATAAATACAGTATTCATGTAACTGATTTCTATCTTGAACACAAAAATCCAGGCCTTAACTATTAAAATAGCACAAACACAATATTTAATCAAAAACAAAATATGAATCCAAGCTGACAAAACCTTTATGCTAAACTAAGATTTGAAACTATTGGGCTTAAAGGATCAATCCACTGATTTTACATCTGAAAATCTATTAAAGTCTCTCTTTCGTCGTTGATTATACCCTTAAAAACTATCCTACTTTCCCTTAGAATGTGCAGATTTATGACGTCTGTCTCTCTTTCACTTGCTGCAGCTCGAGTACACCAGCTCAAACACTATAAAACTATTCTACACTGCTCAGTGGCACGGTGCAATAATTGAGTAATTTAGCCATACATGGCATAACCAGAAAAAATATTCTAAAGAAGAATAGTGATTTGGAAAACGTCACCCTGCAAGTTGACAGAATTGGTTCCATGAAGTTTTTTGTAAGTATGAAACCCCTGAAGTCATCTCCGTGTTTTTGATTGCAATTTTAAAGTGGAAACACTCCACAATGATGTTGACTGCTTGTTTTGCTCATGGCATGTCTTCCAGTATGTAAAAATCACCAAATGGACATGATAACAAGATAAAAAGTTGATTTTCACAACAGGTGTTCTTTAAGTAAACAAGGGAAGGACTGAATAATGTCTTCTGTGACTGTGTAGACAAGCTTTTCCAGTCTAAGACACAGACTGACTGAGCTGGTGAAGGATTTGTTGGATTAACTTTAATGAATTGCTTTGAATGCTGACATGCAATTGAATGAAGTGTATCCTAATTAGGTTAACAAGTACTATCAATGTCACTGATTTAAGCTAAATGTACTTAAATTTTTGATTCCTCTGTAATTTTCATTGCTCCAAACAGTATTGCTTTGACAGTAAGTACAATGTAAAACATAATTTTGTCATTACACTTTCTATTCTTGCCTTTCTTTACTCTGTAATCCTTCTCGAGGAAAATGGCGGTTGATTTGTAGCAGAAAAATATTGTAGAAACGGGGCCATCATGATGTCAGACACACTATAAAGACGTAGTCATTTTTGCACTTTTCCCAAAATTAGAGTATCAGTTTAAATGGACAAAGTGTGTTTTCGAATTGATAGAATCCACAAAAGTAAACTGCTATGAGTGTGTCAGTCAATTAATAAGAAATTTGTTTTTATGTACAGCTGTAATTTGTGCTTGTGTATGTAGCAGCGTGAACCTTTCACATTGGATGTAAGGTGGCGATTAAAAGAAGCCGGTTTGGGGAGTGTGTGCTTTTCCCACCTGGCACTTCTCTTTGCTTGAATACACATGGCCAAGTTTCTGAGTGGCTGCTCAGATGTCCTGTCTCTGGGTCCTCTGGACAGGTGACCCTGGCTTATCCTCTCCCCAGGCTCTGGACCACCATGGCGGCCCTCACAGGCTTCCAAAGATCCATGTCTGCTCTGCTGAGGCCGTGAGGCCTGGATGCTGGGCAGCTGGTCAAATATCTCTGTCTGATAGTACTCACAGGAGTCTGAAGACAGGGTGGAATCAGTGCTTTCCTCTGTGGGGGAGAGACATTAAGGTAGGTTACAGGGCCAGACTATTTATCTTTCAGGACTTAATTTATTATTTCAATCATGAATCAATCTGCAGATAATTTCCTTGAGGTTACAACTCTAAATGTCGAGCAGCTCAAAGCCCAAACATATTTAGTTTACAATGACATAAACAATAGAAAAACAGCAAATCAGTCAATAATCTATTCAGTTCTTGCTGTATGTTTTTTTTTTTAACTTCATATCTACTAAGGGTTAAAGATGGCAGCATATACATAAAAGCCTTTCTACATCATTCAAATGGGGTTTTTTCAATACAAACATGTCTGAAAAAGATATGTGTTTGCATGTATTGTCTTGGATGTAACTTGAGTTAGACACAAACCAGCAACTTGTTTCATGCGGCAGTAAATTGCCAAAACGCACAACACGTTATGTGCAGTGAATGCATCATTTAGCATAGTCACATACACATTCACACTTATTATATAGACTGGATGTTGAAGAAGCAAGATGGTGCCTTACTCTCTCACGCATATATACATTTGTTATTTTCTCTGTTACCTGATAAGAGTCTCATGAAGTTGACAGTTTCGTGCTCCTCCATGTTTTCGTCTTGCACTTCCTCTTCTTAGAACAAGAAATACCCAAACTTCTCACATCATTTACAGCACAAACATCGTCACATAAACGGTCATTTAAAGTTCTACAAAGTTACAAGTGACTTCTGCATTTTGCCTCAATAATATCCGACGAAGTGAAGACCTGTGAATGGCTGATCTGGAGTTGTTCCTCAAGCTCTGTTGTTGTGGCTCGCTCTCTGACAGGTGGAGCAGATGTTAAATTTGTCCACACTGAGGCTGAATTTGACAGCTCACAGGAAATCACATGACAGGACGCAGACACAGGCTGGTAAGAAAAAGAAAAGCACAAGCATGAACACTGGACTGATGAACAACATGTGAAGTGAACTTAAAGGTCATACTAAGATGCATATAAGATGTAATTAGATAAGTACTTGAGGTTTGGCTTAGGGCTGGACCTGAACACCCTACTGAGCTTTTAAGTGTTGACATTTTCTGCTCCTCTCACTGAATCCATGTAAACTATCAACAGTCATACTACAAAGACCACACATCATTGACGGTGGTAAGTGTTGCACCATTTGCAAACCGGTGTTTCAATGTAATATGTCAAATGATGTAGCAAAAAGGCTCTTTACTCCCACACGCTACACCACAAAGGCATCCGAGGCTTCCATTTACAAAGAAACATGAGCATGGGCGTCATTTCTTACATGCTATTTCAACATGATCGGTTTCAATTATACTGACACTTACAGATCATTTTCATTTAGACAGAAACCCAAGCTCATAGCAGACCTAAGATTTAGCACTGGGAACAATGTTAAGAGAAGTAAATTTCTCTGTACCAGCTTTTTGGTTTAAAGTCAACCCAGAACCCATTGGGTGTGTGGATCTTTTTACTAAGTAATAACATTTAAAGACAAAAATATGACAGTAAAAATAGTAGTACTGCATTCAAAACCTACTTATAGTATGTACAACTCAAGAGAATTCATTATTTAGCAAAATGACTCTTATTTGTTTAAAAATTATAAATGATAAAACTGTAAATAAAATAAAAAACACTTACTGTATGTACCACCATATAATGAAAGATTACATAAGTATATTACATAAAGAATAAAACTCTATATTAAAATAGAAGAAGAAATCCCTAAATGACAGAGACACTAGTAAAGTTATCATAAAATACCTATAAAAATGTGTTGGTTTTTTTTTTTTCGTGGGCTGATGTTCTGCCAAAAACAGATTTTTGTCCAGTTTATATGAGTTTCCATCTGATTTTATCTAGGTCAAAAAGTTATAATGTGCAAATACGCATAACTTTACATCCGTGTTGATAGCTAAGGTATATCTTTAATGACTCATGCAATCAAATGATTGTGAGGAAAGAAATATTTGTAGTTAATAGTGTAATCAGAAATTATTTTATGATGATAGATAATATTCTATTCAGTCTTTATGATGTTTAGGCAGTATGCCTTTGGCTTTGTTCATATCCGCAAATTAGACTGTAACTAACATGATTTATTGATGGGATTTATGCAAAAGAAATCTGCATCATATAGCTGATCTTTTAAAGCTATTTCAATTAGTAAAACAGCTGATTTTTTTTTATAATCTAGTGCACAGAGCAGGTAAAATTATGCACAGACAAGACTAACTAAAAAAATCACTTTTTGGCACAACCCCTGGGAAGTATTTCTATGTCAAATAACAGAAACGCCGCCCGTTTAGCAGTGAAATTACACTCACACTGTGTTTTCAGTGTGTTTGCTTTGTTTGAGCTGCAGACAAATACCGGTAGACGAGTCTGAATAGGACTGAACCAAGAGTGCCGACTCTGCGGGGGATACCACAAAGTTACTTGGTTATCAGTAGCGAGGTCATACCATTTGGAGATTACTTGGCCTTTTAAAAGATTAACTGTGATTTTGTATGGGAAAGTGGGGGAACAAGACTAACCGTTCGTTTTTAGCAGTTTAGAAAGTAGAAACGCAAACGTCCCACCAGTGGTTTCTCCCCGATGTCCTGTTGCGCGTGCAGACTATTTTGACTGACACACTGGCAGCAACGACTCAACGGGTTTGTTTGGTTTCCGTGCGGGTAAGTTAACAACTGTGACAACTATTTTCAGAGCTGAACTGTCGTTTTGCTTCGTTCGGCTTCCTTCTGTTTAATGTGAAATGATTTGTGCTCAACTGTGAGTTAATATCTGGCGAGTTTCATGATACTCATTGACAGATTGACCGGGCAGCCAGCCGTTGGTCCCCGAGTAACTAGCATAAGTTAACGTTTAAGCTAGTCGGCAACAAATCAACAGCAACCAGGGAGAAGTCAGTTTTTAAAGGGCACAACCAGTATCCTTTTGCCCTCAAAATCACTCTAAGATGTGGGCTTATGAAGCAGAAAAGTACTACAGATTCACAGTCTCGGTTGAATGAGCATTAACTCCAGTCTGCCGTGTTGTAGTGTATTTTGATTACATTAAGAGGAAGACATGGATGCTTTTTGCCACATCAGTTTCCAGTTTCTGTGAAGCAGCCAGCTCTGAACCTATAATTTAGCGTCCTCTGTTCTGAATGAGGGTGGAGAGACTATTGTGGGTCTCAGTAAGAGAACAGTAACAGTGTGATTCTGTGTGTCAGTGAGTGTAGGTTTTGTTTGAATGTTTGCGGAGGAGAGGGGATATATTAAGCTGGAAATGCAGAATTTTAGAGCATTTCATTACGTGCCATGTGGTGAATTGTTGTGCATCAATTTGTGCCTTTTTGCAACAGTTTATGGTAGAAATGTCATTAGGTATGTAAAAGAAAACACAAAATTCATGCAACTTTTTAGATAATAATGGAACAATGCAGCTTTGTTTTTGCATTCTTTCTCTCCTGTAGAGCAGCTTTTTGTATTTATATTATCCCCGGTGAGTCAACACACAAATATAGACATGATTTACTCTTCTGTCTTCCATTGTGTCTTTTGTTTAGGGAAGTGACGTATCCCCCTTACGCCTATGCATGACTGCGTTACAGACAGTAGAATTGTGTTGACTATGTGCACATTTTCTCTATTGTGTGCCTTCATCTCCCCTGTTAGTAGCCTGTCTCTACTCTCCGCCTCTGCTGCTTGTCATGAGTTTTCTCTTCTAACTTTGTCCAGTCTCTAACCTTTGTGTCCTTTCAACTTCAACACAAAATTGCAGGTCTCACTCTCTCTCTGTAATTCTTCCATTCCTGAGGCAAACTGTGATGCGTAACTAAAAACATCAGGGTATGGAAATACAAGTCTCTCTGCTGCCATGTTGACTGTAGCTTTGTCCTCCCTTGCTGCCTCTACTGGCTCTTCTCAGCACCGTGGGAACTGATTGCCTTGCAGTTGTTGAAAGCTGTCAGGGTGGACAAATTCTTGTACACCCTTCCCTCTTCTTTACCTCTTGCTTCACCCTCATATCTCCTGATTACTCTTCTATTGAAAAATATCTACCTGTTCATGTGATGCTTGGCAGTGTTAAGATTTGTGGACTTTGGTAGTTTCATTGTTGTCTTTTGCATGCCTTCCAGTTCTGGAAGGATTTAGTTAGGCTTTAATTCATACTACTTAATTCCTATGTTTGCTTTTTTTTAATAGTGTTCTTTAATAAACTAGTTACCTAGCTTAAACTCACACTGAACCATTGTTGTCCCTTACATTGTTTTCCAAGATATTTTATTTGGCAGTAGTGCAGCTCAGCTCTGACCCCCTTTGAGTGTTCATCCTACTCCCACAGTATCCTGCCCTGGCTGTAAAGTCTCAAAGGACAGCTTCAATATTAGTAATCACATACACATGAGAATGCAGCAAACAGTGATTCTAAATGCTCACTACAAAAGCAAGAATGACTCCAGTTGTCCAGTGTTGCATAAAGTCGTTATGTGTTTGTTTCTCTGCTCTGCAGCAGTGACAAACTGGCAGAATTAGTTTTTAAAAAATAATAATAAAACGGAAAGAATATATGGAAACAGAGACATAAGGAAAGTGTAACATGATCCTGGAAACCTTGGGTAATGAGAAAAGCATGTCTGTGAGGAAAAAAAGAGCATATGTGTGCAATAGATTGTTGTAACAGGGCCTGAAGAGAACAAGCTCAAAAAAAGGATTAAGATGGTAAAGGGACATTTTTGAGCAATTCAGTCATGTCAGCATGTTGGCTGATAACCAGAGCTGCGCCCTGCTTTGTGCACACTGTTTAGGTCATGTTCTCTCAAGATCGAAACCAGAAAGACCTCCACCCCAAGCAGAAGATGTGGATCTCTGTTATATCCTATGTACTTGCACGTTCATGCATATGTAATGATTGAACTATGCACTCTTTGTATGTTGTTATTCAGACACTATACATTATGTAAGACACTCACATTAAATAAACACATTCATTTTGTATTTGTAAAATGGTAGATACATTTATCTAATGCTCTTTGCAGTGAGTGGATACTGAGCTGTATGTTACTAGTATAAGAACCTCTTGGGAAAAAATGAGCTTGATAGTGGTTAAAAAATACTCAAGTTTGCAGGGATTTTTTTCTGACTTTCCCGACACAAACTCATGTAAGCCTCTTACATCTGTGTGTGCACTTTAAAGGTTTGTTAAATGGTGAGCTTAGCTGAGTTTAGCTTGATTACTGGATGTCTGTAGGATCAGGTAGAAGCTTTCCACAGACGCACATACAGGGGAGATATTTCTTTGGTTGTTGAAACCTTAGCAGACCTCAGCACTTACATAAAATCCTAGAAGTCCCGACACCGCTATACTTAGGAAAGACTGCTTCTCTCATGGTTGCACGTAAACAGGAAATGGATCTTACGTTTGATGTAAGCTAATCTATTCTTACAGGGAACTTTATAGATACAGATATTGGCATCTGTTATGAGGTTGTTCATCTTTAAGAAGCTGCTCGTGTGATCCCTTGGAAATCAAGATGAGACAAGTCAGGCTAAGCTCACCTTTCATAATATTTTTAAATAATGCTGTGTCTAAATTCCATGATGAAACTTCTTATATTTCAAAGTAATTGATTGTCATGTAATTGTCACTTTTATAATGGGATTGTAAATGATTAGCACTCTAATAATGATCACTCTAATCACTGTAAAACAGTCAGAATTTATGTACAAAGCATTTTTTCAGTATTGGCCATCCTTCTATCAAGCTACTAGCAGTGCAAAAACTGCATTTAGTTTGAGACAATCACAACTTCTCCTGCTGTATATGTAACTTTATTTCATGGAAAGCCTGCTGTTAAATTGCTTACATCTGATGTAATCATGGATTAATGCCTGTTTTTGGCTTTTCCAGTTATGCAAATACCCGAAACATCACAGTATTCTGGCACATTAACATAAAAATCCTTTAAAATGCATTATATTCATTAAACAGTCCTGCTCATTGATTTGTATCATTATTCATAATGACCTCATAAACCAAAAAATATTAAAGAGAGATCTACCATGATTTAAGCAGTATGGCTAAATCTCTAATGGTTGATTTTAGATCAGTTCACCTTATTCACCCAATCCCTTAAAGTGAAATTTTTAATAAGTAATTCATTTGTTTAATATCAGTTTATGTCTTCCTAACTGTGAGGTATGTGGATATATTGTTACATCAGCTTTTTATAGTCAACTATGTTATCAAAAGCTGTTCAGTCAAAGCAGAGTTGGGTAAATGTTGTAAAGAGATTTTATTGGTCATTAATGAATATCTGGATTCAATTTCCTTGAATCCTAAATTCTCTACTACTAATACTTGCTTTAATGCATAACCACAGATGTCATTAAAACAACAGGACAGATCCTCACCAGGTCTTTGATGAAGGTTTATATGAAGTTGTTGCACATAAATGAGGGCAGATGGGCATTAAATGCACACAAACACACAGTAACCAACGTGTTTTCTCCAAATCTTTCATATATAACACACTTTGATGTTGCAATCTGACAATGCATCATTCTGTCTAGGTCCATGAATATTCATTTCACTGGTGACACTGTACCTTCTGACTCTGACCACAGTCCTCATCACAAGCAGTGCCACAAAAGGGCTCTCTTTTCAGAGTGGACAAAATGACGTAATCCCTCATGACAAGTCAAACTCATGAGTCATTGCCATGTCATGCTTTTTGTAAAAGCCACTGAATGTTGACAGCAGGAAAAGAGGATGCAGAGAGATTTTACTTTTTTCCTTATCAACATATAAGTCACATATTAATGCAAAGTATAAATGGGACCTGAGGGTTAAAGTGCCAAAGTCAGCTCTCGTATAAACAGTCCTCGAGGTTCGTTTCCTGTGCAGAACAAGCAGTAACATGACAAGAGCATTCAAATTCCAAGGAAGTCCAGTTGCATTTTTTCTCTTGCCTCTAACCCACTCATCGCCCCGCCTCCCCCTCTATTTTACCTCCTCCCTCAGGTAGAGGAATAGACACCATGATGGGAGTGGCGTGCAGGTCTGAGCAGGTGAGGGCGTGATCCGTCTGCAATCGGTCGACAACAGGGCCGACAGCTGGACAAATTGATACTGCCGGCAGAAAAGAAGAATGGCCCGAAATGTAAACTTTGACCTGAACCACCCGCTTATGGAAGCTGGACTAGAGTAAGTGTTATCGTAGGCCTCTCCATTTCCTCATGTTACTGCCATTTGCCTTCTTAGTTCTTCTGTTTGGTTTTGCTGATTTGAGCTGTCGCCACACCTAATGTTACTTAACATGAAGGCCATGAGAGTGGGAGGAAAGGATTAGCTGGGAAGACAGATCATAATACACACTGTTCCAGGGCTTTCATGTATGTTTTTCTTTTTGAATCATGTGACCAGTGACTTACCCTATTGTTCTCATGGAAAAGACAATGCTTGGTTGGTTGAACACGTTTGAATATGTGTGTGTGCTTGCATGTTTTGCTTCCTGTGCTATCTTTGTAAAACTACTAAGTCAAAGGGAACTGGACATGCTGTCTTCTCTTGTGTTTTTTTTTCCTTGCTTTAAGAAGACAACAGCATCCAGTCCATTTGACTTTAAAGTACTGTACATCTAGATAGTGCAGGAAGAAAGACACACAGGAGGCAATCTTGGCTATACTGCTGTACCCATGAGACTACTGTTGGATGAGTCAGAAAGTGTTTTATCTGTAGTGAAGTAAGTAGCCTCCAGTGCCCAGAACACTCTGAAGCTGTACTGAGGCATGCCTTTGAATCCAATCTATCATGTACCGCCCTTTTTCCTGTCTTTGTGTCTGTCCTCATGTCCTTGTGTCCCTCTGTCAGGAGTCCAGTTGATGAGGACGGCGTCCATGACTCGTTCAACCAGCTGATAGCAGAACAGAGTCAGAATGGAGAAATGCTTAATGCCTATGAGCTGCAGCAGCTGCAGAGAGAACTGGCCGAGGAGGACCGAGGTACTGTGTTTACTGCATGTGATGAACTTAAATGAATTTGCAAAAAAGTTAAATATTCTGAAAATATAATATTGATATGTCATATAGAATAATATGATCTGGGATTGTGGGTATTGTTTTGATCTTTCTGTATAGGTCTCGATGATGAAACAATAGCAGTATGTTCTGGGGATAGACACTCATCAAGAAAATAGAGAATAGTAGAATGTTCAATAGTTTCACTTAAATCCATCAGATGCAAGCTGCCATTAAGTGCATAATGAAAATGCACAGTTTAGTTGCACGAACAAACTCCAAACAAGCTCCCTCCGTGGTTCATAAACAATCTATCATATGTCTTAATAATCGCCCCACTGGAGGCTTCTATGCAGGTCTCAGGAGGCGCATTAATCCATGACCGCCTGGGCCTTTGCTCTCCCTCAATTACGTGCCTACAGGCCTCTCCTGGTGGAGGCTGCAGCCGGCAGGGACCAGTGGTTGCCCTTGTGAAATGAGTTTTGCAGTTAAAAAACACCCACACCACCCCGTATCTCCCACCACTGCCACCTAAACGATACACTCCCAGCGACCTGCTTTGGGTGCTGATGGACTTCATGTAGGGATGTGCATTGAGGCTGGTGCAGAATCTCCATTTGGGGACACTCAGTCTTGGACAGCCACTCTCAACCTTAACTTCAGCTCACTGTGGAAGCTTTACCCTGGTTGTCCTTCATGTGCCTCCAGTTCTTACTTTATTCCTTTATCCTTCATTTTTATTTATGTGTGTAAATTTATGTATTTGTGTGTGTTTTTAATTGTTTTTTAATTGGTAACAACAATTTAAACTTTCCTCCTGGTCTTTATTTAAATTACGTCATTACAAATGATCAACAGCTATCAATATCAACTAAAATTGAACACTGTATCATGATAAATTTATTGCCCAGCGCTATTTCTATAGATACTTTAAATGTTATTTTCTGGTTAAATACATCTGTCATTCCAATTAAGTGTCCTTTCTGGACAAATTGTACTATAAAATCCACACTACTTGTATCGCTGAAATCTTCTGACGTGGAAGTAATTTCAGAGTACTGTTAGTTATTCCTAAAATGTCACATTACAGTTTAAAACGTCAGTGCTTGAGTTTCTTTTGCAAGTATCGCTCAGCAATATTTTTTTAATTTTGTGCATATGTTGTTTTTTTTCAATCCACAGACAATGTGGCCTACCTGTCCAGCCCTGGACGTGAGTTTAGGGGACGAATTCAAGGGCGAAGGGATGTGGAATGGGAGGAAGGTGAAAGACAAACAGACCCCCTCATAGCTGAACGCTGGTCTTCAGCCACCTTGAGGATCCTGTCCTCCATGCCCAGTCGCACTATCGGTGAGTCCTGCAGAAGGCTAGTGAATACTCATGCAGAGAGGGAGCAATAGAAATAAATCTGGAGTAAAGTATTCCTTATTTGAAAGTCTGTTGAGCATATGAGTTAATTCCTGGATAAAAACTTTGTGTGTTTCAAATGAGTTTTATAGATGCTTTTGATATTAAGTCTTGGGAAAACAAACTGTTCTGGCTTAACTAGCTACAAGGTTGTAAGCTGCTAGCTGGTAAAAATTAAACAATTTTGCGTAACATATCCTTTCACAGTAAACATCTCACAGCCTGTTGTTACATAGCAGAACAACATGTATGTTCTATAAGATTGAACAGTTCTGTCATTGTAACATTTTGACATCCCTGAAAGATCTCAACCTTTGCCAGTTGCGAAAACTGTTACCACACTTGGTCTGTTGAAATCCAGTCTACAGCCGAGTATGCATCTTTTCTAAGAAAAAAAAAGGATGGATGGAAAATACTTCATAGTACCCTACTTAACCAGCAAAGTAAGCTTCTGTGTTAGGATTCATTGACTGTGTGTAACTTCAACACTTCACCTGGCATTATTGGTACACCATACTGCACATGTTGTGTGATAAAAGATAAAAATAGGTGTGTTTTAACTGAGAAGAGTTTCATGGGGAAGCAGTTTGTTTTTCATCTTCCTGTCTGTGGCAGAGCATGTGCTTCACTATGTTCTAAAGATAGTTTGATAACAGTGCTACATGGTACAAGTGGGTGATAACTATTTATATTTCAGTGCCTAACTAATGTAAAAAGTCACATAAAGTCATGCTGCAATATGCTTCCTCATGAAAATAGTTGTTTGTTGTGGATTGTGTACATAATTTTATTATGATGTTATGTAATGTCACTGTTACTGTCTTGTGTTTATGTTTCCAAGGTTTTCAAATTGAAATTCACTGAATTAATACGCCCCGTGTTAAAGAACTGCTGTATAGATTTTAATGCTGGTGTAGATCTGAGGTAGATTTGGGTGAAACAAAAAGTTAAAAATTGTTCAGTGTTAGTAGAAGACTTTTGAGGAATTGAATGCTGCGGATCCCATCTCTGAATGCTCTGATTCTCTTTGTCCTCCAGGCCGCAGCAGGGGAGCCATCATCTCTCAGTACTACAACAGGACCATGCAGCTTCGCAGGCGCAGGCAGAGCAGACCATCCATCAAAGACTTTTCCCGCTCTGCCAGACCAAGCATACGAGGCTATGGCATGGAGGCGGACTCTACAGATGGAGACACAGAGGGTGAGGAGAGTGACTGCACTGATTAGACTGTTCACAATAAAGACTAGTTTGTTTGTACTTTTAAAAATGTTGTACATGTCTATTACAGTGAGTAAGAGGGAGCGTTTGGTGAACAACCTGCAGAACTTGTCAGTGACCGACAGAATCAGGATGCTCAAAGCGATGCCTCTTAGTGTGGCTGAGAAGAGTGAACTCAGGTAGATGCCGTCTTATTCCCATACTTTTGTTCAGAGCATTTCTGTTTGTATGCGTCAGTCTGAATTTCCCTTGTTTATTCTGTGTACAGGAGGTTAGCATTACAAAAGGAAAAACAGACACTTTCTGGCAGCAAGCTTCCCTGTTGCAGTCGACTCAAATATTACATCATCATTGTAAGTCACTTACACCACAAGGAGCATTTTTATATGTCCTGCTTGCTGTTTTTTGTTTTGCTGATTGTTTTGTTTTTTGAGACGCTGCATCTCTTTACCTCTGACAAGGTGCTTAGGTAGTGCTATAGCTGGTATTTCTTTTATATGAAAATAAGCCAGAAAATGTATAGTTAGTGTTGCAGCTTAAAAGTAATTCTTGACCTTGAGAACAGTAGTTGGCCGACAAATTTCACGACAGGGTCAAATTAGTGACTGCTGTGGAGCATTTTGATCAACTCGTACAATCTTAATCAGCAGATGAACTTTGCCTAAATGTCAGTGAATTGAGCATGTTAAAATTTCCTCTTCCTTATGAGCAATGTGTGATATCATGAAAACACAGTCATATCTCATATAATTAATGGTGGCTAAATTTTATTAGTACAGTGTGAACAAATGAGCAGGTACCAGACAGTATGGTTGTCAGTGCTCGCCAATTAGTACTGAAGACAAAGTAAATCGAACTTACAATTGTAGAAGAGAAGTGTGAGTGTAAATATGTTGTGTGTGAGCATACAGCATCTTGTTACTTTTTGTGGTGCATTGTAGAAAATTCCTACAACCCTGCAATTTCTTAGGCACTATTAAATGAACTAGGGAGCAGTTCAAGATGCATCATATGCCTCTCTAATATTAGCTATGCAGTAATCAAAGCATAATAGTATAGTCTGTGTGGTTTGTGTTCAGTCTTACAAGCAATCATCAATGGTTCGTGTTTTAAGAGTTTCATGATTAAATGTATACGTAGAGTGTGCTGTGAGTTCAACGTGTACTGTGAACAACATATGAATTGTAATCAGTTTTCTCAGATGATAAAAGGAACACAGAAACAAAGACATAAATGAGAAGACAGCACAACACATTCTTTAAGGCTGCAGTTGAGCATTAGTGTGTATTTCCTGTAGGTGTTGTTATCACGGCACTGTAATTGCTCTGCTGCCCAAGGATTTACGACTTTCTGTGTGAGTCACAGATGTCAGGCTTACAAAACCACAAACACATGTGTACTTTGCCTTGTATTGCTACACTGATTTTTTTCTCTCTGCCTGACCTCCTGCACTGTCTTCTCCCAGGCTGTGAGACAGAGTTGGTACAGCTGGTTGTCCTTCCTGCACTCTCTCCAGCTGTGGCAAATGCCCCTCAAGAGAGTGAGCGGGCGTTTTGGCTCTGGAGTCCTCTCATACTTCATTTTTCTCAAGACCCTTCTCTACTTCAATCTCTTCCTGTTCCTGGTCACGGGCGCCTTCTTGGTTCTGCCTCAAGCAGTTCACCCTCCAGTGCCGCCTGCAGGGAGATGTAACTTCTCTGCACTGGAGCTCCTCACTGGAGCGGTAAGCTGTGTGCTGTGGTGGCGTGCTATTGCAACACCTCTCACATGCAACGAGGCTTCAGTTTGTAGAAAACACCCACCACATCCCTGACGTGTGCTCAAAAACTTTAGACCTGTACAGGGACTTTACAGTAATATAGCTCTCTTTAACCCTCTGAACTCAGAACAGTTTCTAGACATTTTTGTGCTCTGATCTTATCACTTTTTTACAAACTGTGGAGTCAATTTTCACTGCAGTATAATTTCTGTACTTCTACGTCAACAGCACAGCCAATGTCAGAAGTAGAGAGAACTCAAAAATGTGTTGTGAATTATAACAAAGTTTCAGAATGTTCAAAGGATTAATACAAAGGTGCAAAGTCAAAATACCATAAATGATAAAAACGGATAGATTTTTTAAAATGAAAAATACTGGAATCAACATGTACAATATTTTTCCAAGTTTCCACAGGTGTTACCAGTACACTAGGCGGCCCACTAGGCGGCCCACTAGGCTTATAAAGCACTGGGGAAAACCCTGCCTCCAAAGAGATTTTAGGCAGCAATCAGTAATCAGGGTTTAAGTTACTCAGGAATAATAGATTTTTTGTGTGTCAAATGATCAGAAATAACAGGCAAATTCATAGATTTCTGTCAGATAAGATTACACAGACTGACTGCATTTGCATTATGTAGACTGACCACACATTACGGGCATGCCCCTGTAAACAGTGTCATTTAGATTACCTTGAGCTTGATACTGTTAGGGTCAGCAGCCACCCGACCCAGCCAGTGATAGCAAAAGGACTCCAAGCACGCTTACATTCACCATCAAGTTTCTGCACGGACACCAAACACCTGCAGGGAACACTGAGCCCCCCTGAGGCCTTATTCTAAGCCAGAAAAAACTTATTCTAAACTATACCTAAAATCTTACTTTTATGTGTGGATATACAAGCAGTATTCTGTGGCATCTCAACTAGTTTGGAGCCGATTGTAGGCTGTCCGTCACTGAAACAGGCGTGATGGGGAACCTTGAAATTTCCACTGTAGATTGGAGCCTGGCAGCCTGGCATTTGATCATTCAAAAAAATCTGGATTTTCCAATGAAGGGCAAAATCTAGATCATGCAAATTTTAGTGTGGTAGTTACGAAAATGAAGTATTGCAGATAAAATGTATTATTTAAAGCACTTTGATTTAAAGTTTTTAAGCCTAAACTATCTTAAAACCTCAAAAAAGTATTCTTACAAGGTAAATAGGAATCACCCGTTTGTAGATTTCAACCCAAGCCAAATATGGTGACGTCATCTGTGAAGTAATATTATTTTTTGTTAGCTTATCACAGGGTTGGTTCTACTTGTTTGCTGTTAGCACAGTGTTGATATGAGGTAAAGAGGTAAAACTAAAAGCTCAACAGCTGCTTTTATCATTTGTTCCTGTCTCAGGGCTGTTTCTCAGACACAGTGATGTACTATGGATACTACTCTAACTACACACTGCAGAAGAGCTGCAAGGATGATGGTGCAGTGCAGAATGACTCTGTGTCCAATTCAACCAGCCTCAACTGTGTGTCAAAGCGTCTCTCTTATAACATGCCGCTGGCATACTTCTTTACCATTGGAGTGGCCTTCTTCATCACATGTATCATCCTTGTGTACAGGTACAGTGTTAATAAAATCTAAACTATCGTTACTGGGTTTTTTGGTTTTTTTCTTTTAAATCTGTCTACCTCAGTTTTGCTTGTTTCCCAAAATGCATTTTTTCATGTGTTCTCCAACAGTATGTCGAAGTCGTTTGGTCAGAGCTTCAGAATCGACAAATCTCATAGCATCTTGGCCATGAAAGCCTTCTGCTCCTGGGACTTCAAGGTCATCAAAAAAACTTCTGTTAAACTCATGTCTGAAAATATCTGCACGCAGCTCAAGGTAAACACACCAATGCACACACTGAAATTACAAAAACACATCCTCCAGTCTGCTGGCAAACATGAATGTGATGAGCCAGTACATTCTTTCCCTTAATTATTCCCTTTCTTTGTTCTTCCCTCACAATATCCTTCTGCTCTGAGTATCTCTCACTCCTTTTTTCCCTCATGTCGTCTTTCCATTCTTCCTCTGTCTCCAGGAGCTGCTGGCTGAGGTGAATCATAAACGTGTCAAAAACACTGTGGGCCAGAAGTTGTGGCGACTGATGGTTCATGGCCTGGCATGGGCAATCTGCATAGCAAGCACCACTGCCTGTGTGACTGGCATTTACTTTTTCTCAGACTTCATGCACCAGGTGAGCTGGGGTGGTTTGTTTTTCACTGATATACAGTCTTTGGTCCATGTGTTTCTCTGCACATAGGATGCCTCTGCTGACCTCCATATTTTGTTATACTACTACTGTCAGTATTGGTGATGATTCTGTAAAACATGTAAATTGCTGATGAGCTGTGAGATTGCACCCTCTAACGGTACAGTATCATCTAAGCAATGATAATCTACTTTTTAAAAATCCCAGCATCTGTCATGTAGCTCAGGATTCAACCTGAGGATGTTGCTGTATAACAAATGATTTAATGGCAGCCGATAAACTGAGTCTTTGTGTGACAGCTGACCGGTCTGAGGTGATGAAATGCATACTAGCTTGTTGTTAGATCCTGATCGATTTTGTCTCTATGTCAGGGATAATTTATAAGTAATTAATGAAGTTTCTGCTGTTGTATCATGTACAAATGCATCCACACTATCACTTTGGTGACCCTCATATAAATCCTGCTGCTGTCTGATGCAGCAGACATTTAATAAACTTAGAGGAAAAACTCCTGCAGACATCTGGGAGCAACAAACTAAATTTCAGCTTCTGGTAACATGTTGTCAGAAGCCAGATTACATTTATTATAGGTGAGTCATTGTTCTGAGTCCTCACCACAGTAATGTTTTATTTGTTGATGGACATTTCAGTTTGTAATAGGTGTGAAATTGTCAGGCAAAGTGAATGAGACAGGTGCTTTATGGTTTTGCACCCTGTGATGTTTTTGGACCAAAGTGGATGCTGAAGTGTTGAAAAAGCTTCACTTCACACAACTCAAAGTGATCGCTTGTGTGTGTACCTCTCTGTTAATGTGACTGCATGCAGTTCAGACTTGTGCTGTGTTAAAAGAGTTATAGAAATTTTACTAGGTCTGACCTAGTAAGACGATTCTTATCGAGTGAACAGAGTGCTCATTCAGACATTAAGCCAACATGTTCAGACCTCACCAGATTAACAGAATGAAGTGCATACCTAAAAGTTGCTAAGAAGAGTTGCTGACTTGCTGGCTTGCAGAAGATTAGTTCACTTCTATTTTACTTATATAGTGCCAAAACATAATGTGTCATCTCAAAGCGCTTTACATAGTAAGGCCAAGACCTTACAGTATTATAGAGAGAAACCTAACAGTTTCCCCATGACTGGGTGTCCTTGGTGACAGAGGAAACAACTCAATTTTCTTTCATTGATAGTGAGGCTTCAAGCAGCAAAAGGGAGTCTAATAATGAACATCTGGTAAAAACAACTGTTTTGAACTGTTAAGTAATTTCTCACACAGTGTACATCTCAAATGACGACCAGCAGCGACATTAAAGCAGACATCATCCAGTTACAAACTAAACTTTCACCAACTTATCCATCTTTGGTTTTTGCTCTCTCCTTAACAGAACCTGCAGCAAAGTTCTCGTAGCAGCAACCAGAACCTCTTGTTGAAGGAGGCCAGCCTGCTGGCTCTGCCTGTGCTGGTGTCCCTCATCAACCTGCTGCTGCCCGGCCTCTTCAATCTTGCAGCCTGGATGGAGGACTATGAGTCACCTTCTGTACGCACATATGTGGCCATCAGCCGGTAGGAGCAGAGAAGATGCATGTACAGAAATAATGTCAGCGTTATAGACAGCTCAGAACTGAAAGATTTGGTTGTTAACATATTTACATATTTTTTGGTGTCTGTGTAGAAACTTGATGTTGAAAGTGAGCGTGCTTGGAGTCCTTTGCTACCACTGGCTAGGTCGGGTGGCTGCTGACCCTATTAGTATCAATCTCACGGTAATATAAATGACACAATTCACACTTTCAGACTGACGGACCACAGAACCTTTCCTCACTGCAGTGTGAAAAAATGTAATCTTAAGTTTTTGCTGATTTAATGTCGACTTTATGCTCTGTTTTGTCTATTTTCACAGTGCTGGGAGAGTTTTGTTGGTCAGGAACTTTACCGCTTCCTGCTCATGGACTTCATCTTCACTCTACTGGACACCTTGTTTGGAGAGTTTCTTTGGGGGTTGGTCATTCATTAATGAGCTCTTTGTAACTGTAACTCTTTTTTTGTCAAAGCGATCTGTCATGATTTTAAGACTAATTTTTCATTCAAGCACATGTGAGCCAGTGAAAATATCATTTTCTGTTGTTTTTTTAATTGTTCATTTCTTATTGTTGCTGTGACTCATCTAATTCTGCCCCCTGCTTATCTGCAGGTTGTTTTCTGAGAAGGTGCTGAGGAGAAGGAGGAAACCAGCGTTTGATATTGCCAGGAACGTCTTGGAGCTCATCTATGGACAGACATTAGCCTGGTACAAGCCTCATTGTTCAGATATACACACAGTCAAGCTAAGTGAAGTCAAGTTGTTGTGATTGTTTCTAGTAAATGAGATTTATTTTTGTGTTTTTCAGGTTGGGTGTTCTCTTCACTCCTCTCCTCCCTGCAGTGCAGATTCTCAAGCTACTGCTCCTCTTCTACATTAAAATGGTACTGAATGGTACCCAAGGGTACTTGGGTACTTACTATTTACCACATTTTGACCATGAGCGTGTTTTTTTTCTTACAGATGTCTGTTGACTAAATTCCTCAGTACTGTAGCCACACAATATATGTTCTAATCTTAGTTCAATATGTATATTATGTTTGACCAGTTTAGTTTGTGTAAGTCATTCATGACCTAAAAAAACAGCAGTTCAACTAAAAAGCTTGAACATATGATCCACTCCATAGTTTCGAAACTCCTCTGACAGTGCTGTTTGCTCACTGAGTTCAGTGAACCACAACTTCCTCTGTCACATTTTCTCTGCCTTGTTCCCGAGCTGCTGACAGTTGTTATGGAAACAATAACCTCTGACCCCAGCCTGTGTTTTTCTCCCCACAGAGCAGCGTGATGATGAACTGTCAGGCGCCCAGGAAGCCATACAGAGTCAGCCAGATGACCACCATCTTCATCACCCTCCTCTGCTTCCCATCCTTCCTTGGCGCCTCTGTTTGTGTCACATACACAATGTGGAGGTACTCGCACACATAAACGGTTCATTTTGTCACTTCTTTCTCCGTGGACCTGCTGTGTCCTTCATTGTAACCACTAAAAGTCCAACCCCAACCCTAAAACCCATTCTGTAGCCTGTTTAAACACAGTGCTATTTTTTGCACCTTTTATAGTTTAGTTTTACTCTTTTGACAAAAATGTGTATTGTTTCTAGTATAGTTTTTATATACTATAGTAGTACTATATAGTATAGTGTAGTATATTTTACTAAGACATTTTTCCATTTGTGACATTTCAGTCGATTTTCTAAAATCTAAGCACATTGAGACCACAGCTGTTGCCATCTTTGCAATTTCCGTGGTTGCAGGTGTTACTCTGGTCTGTGGTGAAGTAAATGGAAAAGGCTCAGTGTTCATATCCCTCTGCTCTGCATTAATACAACAGACAGACTCTCCTCGGTAAATCCAGTTTCCAGTTTCATTTCCAAACTCTGAACCGCTCCCTCTCTGTCCTGCTCACCTATCATTAGCTTTACCACAACTACATGCTTCCTCCACTGAATAGCAGCAACTCAGTCAGTAAACTGTTTACTCATTTGTTCACTGAAGTCCTGTTTACTGTCTAGACTTAGCTTTAGTAGATATCATTAATACAATTATCTGACAGTGTTTCTTTTATAAGAATCAAGAGGAAACTTAAGATGGGCCAATCCTGGAAACGACTTATGACAGCGACATGAAAGATATCTGACTGAAAAGACCATTAACGTTACATTCACATCACCTTTGTTAAATTAGCAGTGTGACATTAATCTTAGCTGACTGTTGTCTGCATATTTGTAGTTTGTCTCAGTTGCTTTGTTGCCGCTTCTCATTGTAATTTCTAGATAAGATTTAGTTCATAAGTCTGTTTGCTTTCAGGTAACACTACTGTCTGAAATGCCACGTTACTGAATAACAGGAGCTCATTAATTAACAGCAGTTCAAGCGGTCAAACTGATAAATCTGCTGAATGAGAGACATTTTAAACAACGGAGGAAACTTTGACCAGGAGCTGCGGTGTGTGTGATTCCACAGATTCTGCAGCCGTGCATTTAAACAGTGTTTAATTTATTTGTCCATTCGTTCGTCTTCAATGTGATAATTGTTTTTCTCCAGTAAAGAAAAGAGTAAAACATTTACCGTAATTCCTGTCTTGAAATATTACTTTTTATTTAGTTTTAGTTTTATTTTTGTCGTGAAAAATAGGTAATCAACACATATCTTTCATCATAGTTTTTGTTGATGAAATTACTACTGTTCAGGCCAACTTTAGCCCTGCTTGAACAAACACAGTCCCCTCATTTATTTTAAACTGTCTCAGTGTAACATAACATAATAATAAGGGGCTGCATTGACCATCAAGCAGCAAATCTGGTAGATTAATTTGTAATATAACAATTACTGTAGTTCTACTCATTAACTCTCAATCATGGTGAGAGATCGTTAAATGATTGTCGCAACTCAAAGTGATCTCTCCTGATTGTAGTACAACTCTACAAATGTAATTGTTTTGGGGCTCAGCTGTTTCCAAATGGAAGGCAACTCCCCTTGGAGAGACTGACAAGATTTTTATCACTGCAAGTTGAGTGCATGCAAACTCTCACACACAAAACATGAAAGTGTTTTGTAGATTTAATTGACATGTTTGTGTTGAGGAAAATCAAACCTGATTGAAGTATTAAAGCAAACCCCTCCACAGTGAGGTGTGTTATTGCACTCATATCATGGTCTCTTAGCCCAGATAAAAAAGAAGTCTAATTAGGTTTATTTAATTCGTGGTTAGGTTAGTCCCATCAGTGACACTTAATTGGTAGCACTGACTTGCTATACATGCCTGCAGTTTGTCACACTGCTGTAGAGCAGTTGTTTAACTGTTGATCAGGATTATGTTTTATATCCACAACTTTATCTGAGAATTACAACTTAGCTCCGTGGCCATGATACGATTCACCTCTTGTTTTCTGGTTACCTGCACACATGCTCACAAAAACCACTTTCACACATGCAGATTTCTGTGTGCTCTGTCTTTAGTATCAAGCCGTCCACGTCATGCGGCCCGTTCCGTGGGCTCAAAACGATGTTCCAGGCGGGAAAACTCTGGGTGGAAGAGCTGGAAAAGAATAATCCCAACCTGTCTGTGCTGGCCAGGGCTCACTCCTACCTGGTGGAAAACCCTTTTTTCCTGTTTGTGGGAGCAGGAATCTTTCTGTGAGCACAAACACACTTGAACAAACACTAAAACTGAAGCATTAAGGCAGATCAGGGTATCAGTATGTGTTGTATCTCACATCTGTCAAGCAAGAAAAAATATCTTATAATGCTGCATGATTGTTGAGGAGAGGGTTCTCGAGTCAACACTGGTTGTATTGATCACCGTGTTTTCTTTTGTTCAGAATAGTCATCTACTTCCACAGTCAGGTGGTGGATGGACAAAGGAAGATCATCAGTTTACTGCAGGAGCAGATAGAAAATGTAAGCCATCACCGAATGTGTACATACAGCTCTGTTTTTCAGTCTAAGTAGTTTTTAAAGATTTGGAACTTTAAGTATGTTCTCCTCTGCTGATATTTGCTGTCTTTCAACAAATCTGGTTTACTCTCTTCTTCTTCCATCTTTAGGAGGGAGAGGATAAAAAGTTCTTGATCACCAAGCTCCAGTCCATCCACGAGCAGAAACGAACGCCTGCTCGAAGACTCACCAGTCAGGTCGGTCTTTGAAGCTCTTGCTCATCTTTTCAATCAGAGACTGAGTGCCTGAAGATACAGTACGAATCTGAGCATTCTGTCTTTCGTTTAAACACACTTTTCTTTTCCTTTCTAGGATTCTGCGTGTTAAAACAGTGGAGTCTGCAGAAGACAAGCTTCTTCAATTCTCTGAGATTTGAGGTCAGGAGTATTGTAAAACCAGAGGGTATATAACTGGAATCATAACATGGAAAGAAAACAATCCAATGTATTATTCTTTGGTAAAATTTAAAGTTTTGTCTGATGTTAATGGGTGGAGTTTGTTGATAGAAAGAACAGGGTGCAGTTAACAGATGAAGTACCTGAACTGGAACTTTTGAGTGAAATCAGTGTTACTTGTGAGGCCATTAGCTCTGCATAACTATTGACTGCTCATAGGAATTGAGGAAATGCAGACTTATACAGGTGGAACAGGAGAGGAAAAGAACTGAATTTTAAAAAACTAACTAAGCACCGACAAGGCAAGTCTGTATGCAAGATACAGAGATATAGCCCTTCTCATAGCACTTTTATGCAACTGTGAACAGTTTTTTATTCTTAGGTGAACTTTGGAGTTTGTGGGTGTGAGCATGTTGATACTGTAAATGATTCCTGTTTTTATGCGTATTTTTTTCTGAGTTGTTCTTATAGGGTGATGACTGTCACTGTACTTTTTTAAAAGTAAATTATGTTTTATCATATCAGCGTGTATTTGTATTTATTAGTGCTTATATAAAGTGTGGGCACCACTACATTACAAGACTTGTTACAAACTTTACAGCTTAACAATATGCACAAAATAAGCAAACATGCAAGTATAACAGTAAAATGTATGGAGACATTGTTAAGGAGGCTAACTGTGTCTGACTATAAGGACATATAAAAGCTATTTCCAGTAGAAAAATAAATAAAGCACTTAACCGTGGCCTGAAGAACAAAGTAATAATCTTAATCTTTTTATTAGTAAATATTACCCATTAAATTATTATATTTTTTTCCAAAAAGAGAAAAAGCAGCATATTTGGTGGAGGGTAGAAACAGCAGCACCATAGATGGATTTCTGAATGTGATTTTTAGAGTTACTAGAAGAAAGCACCAAATCCCCAAACACATGCTGGGAAAACCCACAACAAGCTTCTCGGTCCAGTGCTTTCCCATCAAAACTCTAAAGACTACCTTAGACAACTATCATGACAATTTCACCTGCACGTACATTTTATAGAGCACACGTGACTGTAAACACTGACCAGCCACAACATTAAAACCACTGACACATGGAGTCACTGATCATCTCGTTAAAACGCCATGTTCTGCTGGGAAACCTTGAAATCTAAACATTGTTGCAGAGGCCTCCCTTCAGCAGCACATCGTGCCCCAATACACTGCAGAAAGTGCTCAAGGAGGACTCAAGGTCACAACAAGAGCCCAGGGCCTGACCCGGGCTGCAGACTCCCAGATCCACAGTGCTGGAACAGGCTCGATCCTCAGAGGTCCTACCCTGCAAAACCACATGACCTACAGGATCTGCTGCCAAAGTCCTGGTGCCAAACACCACAGGACTCCCCAAGAGGTGCCGCAACAGGTCAGAGCTATGAAAAACCAGGGTTATGTGGGTATTTCTGTACATCTTGGTTATTCAGTCACTCACCACGGTGAAAACAAACCACTCGCTGGCTAAAAATGGAGGAAACATAACATTTTTGTACTCATAAACTTGTCATTGTCGTACCTAAATGTTGTGAAGCAGTATGCCACTGGAGCCCAGAGGAGCACCTAGTTTTTATAAATCTTCACAGTTAGTCCTGCGACTTAACTATTTTTAACTAACTACTACTACTTGCATATAATGATTAGATATGACTGCAGTGTTACCGGTTACTGTGCTACACTCTAGCATCTGGGCAGGTATTCTGAGTCATATTTGCAATCAGCCTTATGCTTATATTTACCAACCATTTTTGCTTTTGGACTGGTCAATTGTCAGTTGTAGTTATCATCAGCTATTTACATTTAATTTCTGTGTAGTTGCAAGTAGACTGAGTCTCACCTGTTGACCAGACTGTCACACAGTTTGACAGCCCGTACATGTGGTTTTGTTTTCACCGCAGTGACCTAGATGACATTTCCAGGGGGCACGAAGGGAACCTACATAATGCTAAGCGGTTGGTTTTAATGTTGTGGCTGATTGGTGTATATACACAGGTACACACTGGATCCAGCTTCTCAGAATAATAGCATATCTGTATATCTCATGCTGATCTGATGTGATTTCATATATTGTATTTAAACAGCTCAAACTTTCTGGTTTGATTGTTTTTGACTTGTCTTCAGAACTCATGAGGCACTTATGAGTTTTTGAGTCGTTCTTCAGTAGATTTTTATGTTGTTAAAGGAAGGCAATGTGTCTCATCAGTTTTTTTTTCGCACATTTCTCGTGTCTTCCACTTATGTTCAGCTTCTCGTGCAGAATGGCTTAATGACACTACAACAGCAGTTTTTTTTTAGAATCAGTTTCCGTTATTGAGCATGCCCAGCAGCTTCCTGGCATCCATCCCCTGCTGCTGAGCCATCTTCTGCACGTCGAAGCCCATGTGCTTAAGGAACTGGATGACGCTCATCTCTTGTCCCGTCAGCTGGTCTCGAATTGTCGGGCAGGAGGGGTTGCAGTGCGGCCACGGGCAGCTGTCGATCAGGTGTAGGGGGCAACCTCTCGTTGGAGGGGTCTTGTTGTGCTTTTGGTGGTTGTGGTTGCTGAGGCTGCTGTTGCTGCTGTTGCTGGCGTGGAGGTTGTCTTGGAGGCTGCGGTCCCAGCAGTGCAGAGCTCTGGGCAGGGAGGTGCCTTTAACCTGAATGTCCATCCAGTACCTGCAGAGAGAAGAAGACAAAGAGTGATGGAGGATGCAGCCGAGGAAGAACACAAGACCGTCCACAACTTCATTCGTCTCCCCAAAAATCTGTATGTCATCATTTATGTTGTAAAATGTACATTCAGAATAGATAAATACACGCAGAGGACAACTACAAACAGCATATTGTAGATCAGAATTCATACAACCTATGTAAAAGTAAACATCATAATGGAAAACATAACACAAAAAGATTTTTCACTTGTGAAGCACAACATGTGTGCCTTTTGTAATGTTTAGTATGTTCAGATTCTTTTCACATTAACAGTTAAATAATAGGTGTTATTTTAAAAGTTTCTACTGAAGAAACAAATGAAAAGTTTCATTTCAGATTTCAGAAATCAAAGTGACTTCCCTGGACAGGAGGCACAGTAGGTTTTTCTGCAAATTTCTTTTAACTGCAGTGAAGGCTGCATTTGTGCATTTGTTTGGACTATTTTCATCAGCGGAGGAATCCACATTTGGTGCTACAGTGATTATTTATAGCTAGTCGTGTAAAGTAACCAAGTGAATGTACTTAAGTACTGTACTTGTGTGCCAATCTAAGACACTTGCAAATGTGTATTTTAATATACATTTTTATTTATTTTAAAGAAAATTTACTAGAATATGCAGTGTTTTTCTCCTTTCCTGATTTGAAATGTCAATAATTATCTTAATAAATATGTATAAAAGTTTATGCCCATATTATTAATTTAACGTTCTTCCTTGTAATTTTAAGGTAAGTCTTGTTAGTTTTACTTTTCTGAGTACTGTAACAATTAAACGCTGCAATTCTGGACACAATTTATCCACAGTTTTTCTTAAATTCAATATACTACATACATTATATTAAAGAGTAGTGAGTCTCTGTTCATCGTGCATGTTAAGCATTGAATCAGCTTGTTGAATGAATTGTCAGAACTCTAAGGAACAAAGGTTCTGGTATTAAAAAGGTTTTTTGACTTACGTTCTAGTGATGAGTTCATGAGACAGACATGCTGGAGCAAACATCGCCCTGCCAATCGAAACCCAAGATCACAGTCAGTAAACAATCGTTTAATCTTGTGTGTGTAGATATATGTCTGTAAGGGTTAGGGTTAGTCTTACGGTACGTCACGCAGTGTGTTCCTCAGCTCCTGTCCAAGGTTCTGGATGTATCTCCACTGGCCTTCATGGACGGGCTGCCCGGTCAGATGGATGTTGTCGACAGTCAGCTGGGCTTCGTCAAACAGCCACTGCACCACGAACACCGGGCCTGCAGGGTGAAGCGAGAGGCCACAGGTCAGGCTTTAACCGACACACCAGCCTCTGTCTCAGTTTTTTTGTGTGTGTGGGTGTTGGGACTCACTTTTCAATGTGGGGAAGACTTTATATCCAAAGAAACAGTTCCACTCCTCTCCCACATGAGCCTGTCTGCAGCTTTCTGGCACCAGTCCGCCCCAGTACCTGCACAAAAAGTATCACCACTTTTCTACATCTGTCTCTGTCATCTCTCCTGCTTTCCGTCTTGCATTTAACACCGTCTTTGCCCTACCTGATGCCTCTCTTTATGGCCTCAGTCGGTGCACAGCTGATGGTGTCCAGGCAGTCGGTGAATTTGTACTGTTTGTTGTCCAGGAACCATCCGGAGTCGGCGAGGCCTCTGACCTGCACCCCTGTGTGGCCCTGCGACTCCAGCTGCTCTGCGACATGGTCCACGTTCAGGAGGACGCCTGTACCGCCGGCACTGGTGACCAGAAGGGTTGGATTAGAAGGACCAACTGAGCAGTTACCTTCTGTAAAACACACACTTGAAATACACTGACCTGCTGCCTGCCAGAAGCAGAACCTTGGCCTTGTCTAGACCTTTTGTCAGCAGCTCATTCACCACCTCCTTAATGATCAGAGAGCCCATGAACGCATAATCACCTGAGAATGTAAATAAGATTTCTTTATTTACATAGAATCACACGATACACACAGTAGAACTAAAAAGCTGATCAAAAATAGGAAAGATATTTCACATCTTGGCTTTGTCATTTAAATCGGTGGCATTTCAGAAGGTATAACTGAGGTGCTGTGACTCAGAGACAGCAACAACACTTTTTCCAAGTGCCTCAAATGTAATAAAATGAGTTGTTCAATAACCCAGGCATGAACAAAATCATGGAGGAAGCTCAAAAAGTTATTGCTGGTGTGAGAACCACATAATAAATGCACAGAAAACTGAAAAAATGACAGGCTTCATAAGATTTTTCTTATCTGTTCTGTTCACTTGCTTCTTTTCACTACCTCCTACAGCACTTAGTACATTCTCAACAAAACCTGCAAGCTCTCACAGCGAGTCCATCTCATTTACTGTCTCTTACTGTGATCGGTCTTCGGGGTCACTCCACTCCACACATCACTGGAGCAGTACGGGATGAACCTGCAGGAGACAGAAAGGCTGTTAGAACCAACAGAAACAACCTACAGTCAGAATCGAAATCAGAGCGGGTTTTATTTGAGCTGGTTTGTGAATGTTGACAGATGTACAAACAGGCCACAACAAGGCCTCAAACTAACTGATCACAAACACAGCAGTTGTTAAAAGAAGCCAGTGAGACACTTTTATATTCTAACAGTAATAAGTCGCTGCTAGAAAAAAACAGACCTGTACGTATCGGGACTGTTATCGAAAGTAGCAACATTCAAGTTAAAATTGAAAAATAATCTAATAAAGGTTGAAGCCTGTACTGTGCAAGTAGCTCATAGGTGAAACATGGATATCACACCTAATATGAAACGTAAAAACAATCACTCAGTGAAATGGTGCGAAATAACTATGCATCCACCTGCTGATACTCAACTTACTTTGCCCAGGGGCCACTTGTGAAAAATGACAAGAGGCCAAACAAAGAACAATATTGATCTGACAAAGTGAATAAACCATAAAAGGCCCCCAAATCATCTTTTTTGAAATTATTTATATTAAAATCAAATGATTAACAACCAAGAACCATTATCTCATTTGTTGTCTTGTTGTTTCTCTCTCCTGACCTTTTCTCTGTCCTCTCTACTGTCACCTGTCATCCTTCACTCAGCTCCAACCAATGCAACTGTGATTGGTTTAAACAAATACAAACAAGGCAGAGCATTTTTCCCCTATGGCAGAATGATAATGAGGTGCAGTCAGACTATTCTGTGCTGCAGAATGGTCTGGCCATGAAAGACTCCCCTCACCCTAACCAGACGAGACAGACAGTCGCCCTGCCTGACCCTGGTTCTGTCGGACATTTCTTCCAGCTAAAAGGAGGGGTTTTTTATTATTATTTCCACTGCACCAAAGAGCTGCTTGAAGAGAATCATTGGATCTGTTGGTTTCTCTTTATAACATGTTATTGTGAGGCTTTTACTTTACAATGTGAGAAGCCAAGAGATGACTTACAATGGGAAATGATGCTATAATCAGTAAATGAAATTCATTTGAAAATGTAATGGCATTATTGAACATTGACTAAATAGTTAATGGGCCAGCAGGTACCTTATCGCAGGCCTGATTTGGTCCGCAGTAGCTGAGTGTCGATGCCTTCACCTGTGAGAAGTATTTTACTTTTGCACGTTTCAAGTAAACCTTAATTTGACTACTTCTCAAGTCTTAGTACTTTTAACACACTGTTTGATCACTGCATCATAATTTAAAAAGATGACCTTAAGCTTTTAGTGGAAAGTTAACACACTGCCATTAACACAGCAAATGCAGAAAACTCATACAAGACCCCCAAACGACAAAAAACAATACAGTAACACTATTTAATAATATCTTTTTAACTCAGTATTATGATTCCCAGAAGTGGTTTTGTCCCAAGATGTTGCTTTCCCAGATGTTTGCACCCACACACAATGACAGAAGTAGAAATGGTATCCTTTAAAAACAAGAAAATAGAACTAAAAAAACACACATATGAAGGCATTAACTGGCACGAGATCTTACACCATGTTGGCGTTCCACCAGTGAGGGTTTTCCTCCGGCTGCGGAGACAAAATTCCTGTTCCTGTGAAAAGAGGGAAGACAGAGTTGAGATCTGACACATTCTGGACAAATGTCCTCATTGTAGTCAAAAAGCTTCAGTAAAGGTAACACACACTCAAGGCTACTTATTACGATGAGTGTGTTTATTGTGGATGTGTGTTTGTGTTTCCTCTGCGGCAAATAAGTCATTAACTTCCCTGCTTTGGTCAGCAGTTACATACAGCCACTGAGGAGCTGTGCGGCTGCTGCAGTGGCCACCAGTGTAAAGTATACAGAGGAGGAGGGAGAGCCATAAACAAACAAGGAGTTCCCTGATGGCTGGGGGGAAAGAACCAGAGTCTGACTTCTAAAGATTAATGCAAACTCAGCTAAAGAAGAAACACAAACACGTCCATGAATCTCCTTCATTCAGAGGAAGTGTTTTTCCCTACCGAGGAAAGCTAAAGCTCTGTGGGGCTGTGCAGAGATTCTGCAAAATCTGCACAAACTGGGTAACACTTTCATGCATAAGACACAGCGGTGTGTGTAGATTCTGCAGCTCACAATGCAGGGCATGTACCTGTTCTGGTCTGTGGCCACTTGGTGGAGCTCATCAGTCTCCTCATGGTTTCGTACCTGCTGTCACAGGTCTGTTTGTTGAAACAGTACCATCCACCTAAACAACACATACACACACGTTTGTTAGCAGGCTGCATGGAGCTCTGTGTGTTAAGCTCTGGTTTAATTCACAGGTTGATCCTCACCTTCCAAAAACAGCAGCCACCTCCTGCTGCCTTTGGACTCCTTGATGTAGTACCTGTATGAGAACACCAGAACAGATCGCTGTGAATGTGCCTGATTGTGCATGCAGATGCATTCAAACACCAGCTCCACACTGGGGATGCTACCTTTGATCCTCACATGAAAGATCTGGCTCTGTTTGCACCACTAAACTTCTCTGCAGGAGCCTGAGTGGAGGCTTTCAGAGGCCTAATCGTTTTTTTTCTCCACATATGTAGAGGCTGTTGGCAGCACGCACACTCTCACACTTGACAGCTTGGGTGGCATATGGGAAGGTCCCTCATACTCACAGGGACAACAGTGCTGTAATTAATTAGTGATTTAGTTTGGCATGTTTTAGAATTTTGCACACTTTGGCAAGGGTTAGGGTTGCCTACATTAAAGTAAATTGGACTTAATTGCCATTGGTATATCAGTAACATCTGGCTTTTTTTAAATAGGTAATGCTTAAAGAATACATTTTTTTTGACAAGATAGAGATAGTCTTTGTTAACTTACCTCCAAAACAAACTACAGTTCCTTTATTGACCCCCAAATTTTAATTCATAGTGATGAGATAGTACTCATGGATAATGCACCTGAAGTTCTATAACTCTACCGCATTAAAATACAGAGATTTATACCACTTATATACAGTAAATGTTTCTGCTATTGGACTGTTGGCACAACTCTTGGAGTTTGATGCCCCCTGCCTTGTATAGTTTGATTTGGACATCATTTGTTTGCCTTAATGTGTTTCAAGACTGTAAAAATCCTTCACCCAAGTTGGAAACTGCATGAAAAAACAGATAATTGTCAAGGCATAAACTTTAAAACCGGTTGTAATCTGTTGTACTGTGAAGACCCACAAACTTCATCCCTGCAGGGATAAAAGGGTCTCTGTCGGGAGCGCGCACGGCCTCTCTCTCCCTCACTCAGCGGCAGCGCGCACTGCTCTCTCCCTCTCTGATCTCGTCCTTTGATCCATTTTGGTCACATCCGGAGTGACTCGGTAATGAAGGGCAGTGAGTTAAACCACTACACAGTGACTGGATGCTTGGTGCGACAGAGCGCAGCTGTCTGTGCGCCTCCATGGCTTCACCGAGAGTCACTCCAGTTATTAAACATAATGTCAGGCTGTTTAAGTCACATGTTCCTGGTAAGAAGCTGCAGCCCTTTCACTTACCCTGCAGGTGACCCGTCATTACAAGTCACAGATACATTCTTCAAAAAGTGCAGCTTCATGTCTTGGTCCAGCTTTTGCGCAGAGCACGGATACAGCGACTGCGCCAGGTTCTTAATCTGCACCATGAAGTTGTCCATGTTGCTCTCCACGGCTGTGAAGTCTAACGGGAAGCTTTCTGCTCCTTCCACACGCTCCCTGTACCCCGGAGAAGGCGGTGGCGGCGGCGGCTGCTGCTGCTGCTGCTGAACACGCCGAGTTTGCGCCCGACCGCCGCGCACTCTCCTCGCCTCCACCGGTGCGCTCATGTGGATGAAGAGCAGCAGCAGGCAGGAGCGCACCGCAGACAGTCCGGCCGAGCTTCTCAGCACACCGCGGCTCTGCATTTCTAAGTCTTTTACTGGAAAACGTCTCTTGAGTGTGTGCGTGGGGTCTGAATGAAACTCAGCATATCCTAGGAACAGGCGGAGAGGAGGTAGAAAGTTCTTTGGAAACGCACGGAGACTTCCAGGAAACTCACGCAAGGTGTGCTGACTAAACGCAGTTCACGGATCTCCATGGTGCCCTGAGAGGAGGGCAGCTGGTTTCAAATTCAAATTAAATGTACCCCACGGGAATTTCCAGTTTATTCCCTTAAATGTGGAGCAGCTCGTCTGGTAAAAAGCGTCATTACGCGCGTAAAAGTAACAGTGAAGTCTGGTTGCGCGCAGCTTCTCTGGCGACCTGTTGCCTCTTGGCTCAGGTCCTCATGAGCTGCGGACGACGAGGGAATTTATTTGAAGTCCTCCCCCTTCCTCCCCCCTCTCCCTGCCCCCGTGCCTCTCACTCCCGCAGGCCAATCGTTATTACTGTTGGCTGATGCTCCCGGCAGGGCGTCGGTCTCACCCCGAGAGCGCGTGTATATGCCTGGCACGCCCCCCTCCGCTCCGTTCACTCACACACTCGGTCCCTTTGATGTTGTGTCATCATATGACCACGCCGCCTTTGAAGTGTCTTTGATTGAACGTGCTGTGTGAGGAGAGACATGCCGTCCTGCTGCAGCTCCCTCTGGATGCACATGTATGTGTTTTTTCATGAAGAAGTGAACCTGCAGTTTCTTTTTGTTTTTCTCTGATAATTTTATATCACTAAAGGCGACAAGGTCACTGGGAGGCTTTAAACCATGACTGTGGTATGTGTAGACACAAGGAGATGAGGCATCGCTCAGTCTTTACTTAGTTTACTGACAGGCACTGATGATAAAATATTCTTTAGTGTTGTGTCACTTTAAAGTAATATCCATTTAAGTTGTCACTTTGTTCTCCAAAGTGGATGAGCAACAATCCCACACTTGGTCCAGCAGTAGCAGCAGGGCCTCCAGTCTTACTTCTCAGCATGTTTGCTGCCTCAAGATGTCAAAAACCTGCACGTCACTTTTACAGAAATTATCTGCAGAAAGGAATCCAGAGGAATCTATGCAATATCTGAATCTCCACATATAGAAGAATCTGTACAGTATTAACTGTACTTATGTATATGTCTTGTTTTTTTCTTCTGATGTTCTTTACATGTTTGCACTACTCCACTTTCCTTTTTGCTGCAAATTCCCATCCCATAGGCTTAATAAAGACTTACCTTATATTGTGAGTTCCTGCTGTCTTTTGATGCAGTTTTCTGATTTAACTGGTTGTTTAACATTTACCTATATACCTATACCATCCTTGTATTTAGGCCCATCCAGGGATCTTATGAGCTCATCAACCTACTAATTGTGAACGTCTTTGAATCCAAGTCAATGGGCACATCTGAGCCTTCTCTCCACTGAGTTCTGAAGGTTGACCCTCACTTTTTCTTCTTCCTATTTATTACATCCTCATTGTTAATTCATGCCAGACCTTTCAGTTTGTGCTCCACAGATGATTATTCCTTGTAACTTCTCCTATAAAACCCCCATTTTCTTTTAGTTTCTGGCACTCATGTCTGATTATTTCACTGATGTTGTACAAAAACAGAGACGGTGTTCCTTCACAAAGCAGCTCAACAGCAGCCTGGTCTGGTTGAAGTACCTTCATCAGATAAATCATTTTCCTTTCCACATCTCAAAATCCATTCCCCAGATCCATCATCCTCTAACATTCAGCCGCACAATGTTTTTACATTTGTTTGTTTTGTGACTTTGATTCGTGTTTCTCAAGGAAGGGGCCCTTGTTTTCTGTTTGCCATTCTGTGCTTGACATGGAGTTTGCATTCCATCCAGGCGGTTTAAACTTTTCTGTCCTGCTGAGTGAGGAAGGAAACTGATTGTTTGCTTGTTTATTCAGATGGTGGCAATTTCCTACCAGAACTGAGAACTGTATTCACCCCTCTGCCTCTCTTTCTCTGTCTGGTGGACTCGGCCTCTAAATGTTTAAGTGAAGTGAAGCTCCGGCCTCGCACCTCTCCATCTGTTGGCACCACATGTCATGTTGTCTGTCCAGTCTGATTACAGAAAACGGCCTTGATTCTCTCAGTAACTGTGCAGGTGAACTGCATATTGCACATACATGAAGCTGTCCATATGGGGAGCAGATTGGCTGTGTCCAGTTTACAGACAAGGTCTTTCTTCTTCTCTTGCAAGGGCCACTGGAGTTAAATATACTAAAGGTCTAGGAGAGGAATAATTATCTTCATATCGTGGATATAAATTGTAGAGGATCTAATTTCATAAGGATGGACAGACTTTAGAATTTAAGAAAACATGGAAAACTTCGATTTGAAAGTGATTCTTGTAAAAAAAAAAACTTTTTTGATGCTAAAGGAGCATTTTTGATATTGTAAAGCTTCAAGTGAAGCAGGCTCACAACCACTACCCTGTCTGTCTTTGCTGTTCCCCTTTATCTGTTTTTATGAATATGAAGTGTGAAAAATATATTAGACTTGTGTGGTAAATGCCTCATTTAGTGTTGAGATGATGCTTCTGGAAAAAGTTACCTACAGTTCACTTTTCTTTACAAAATCTCGTGTTCGTCTGAGTTCTTGTAATAGCCGCAAATGCAATTCCATAAAAAATGTAGAACTTTTTTTTCCATGAAAATAACCCCTTCATGCTTTTAAAAAAGCTTAAATCTAACTCTACGTTTATGTTTAACTACACTGTTGTCCCTGCCTCTCTCTACATTCATCTCGCAGCAGCTCATACACACCAGCTCACCTATGACAGCATATAAAAAGAGCATATGAACATGTTAACAAGGTTAAAAGAAATGTGATTTTCACTGGAGAGGGTCTTTGAACAATGAGTGTACTTTGCAGCAGAAGTCGTTTAATCATTTTAATATGTTGCAGAGTAAGCCATTGTTCATTGCTATGAAACAAACCAAAAATATCTTACAATTTGGGTGAACTGGCCCTTTAAATCAGTGTGTCTGCCGATAAAGACTCAATAAAGTTCGTTCAAACAAACACCGTGACGTCATTACAAAAGATGGCAGCCATCGGCACAGCTGTAACGGTTCTGACTCCAAATGGGAGAAGACAGACAGTTAAAGTGGCTCCAAACACGCCGCTGTTGCAGGTAATTTGTGTTTAAGGAATATTTCGTGTTTTCTGACGTGGATGCTTGTTTTGTTCTGCTTTTTTGTCAACACAATGGAGCGAACTACGTTCATGTCGGTTAGCTAACAACTGTTAGCCAGTGACTGATCAGTTTCTGTTTTCGTGCGACAGAAATGAGTTATTGTCTCTAATTATGAAGCTGAAGTTAATTTATGACTTCCCGCTTACGTATTCCGCCCTCAGGTGCTGGAAGAAGTCTGCAAAAAACACGGATTTAACCCCGACGAGCACGGTTTGAAGTGAGTATCAGGTGGTTCATGTTGTCCCTTTTTTAACAATTAAACCTACTATTTCATCCGATGCTAAGTTCATAGTAGCTTACAGTTCCTGCAGTTTAAGCCACGAGTCTGGACTGCATCTAAATACACGTTAATAGAAACTTAATAGTAATAATAATAATAGTAATAATGCATTGGTTTAATACAGCGCTTTTCTAGGCACTCAAAGACGCTTTACATTGCATTATTCATTCACTGCACACTCGATGGTGGTAAGTCAGTATGTAGTAACAGCTGTCCTGGGGTAGACTGACGGAGGCGAGGCGATTTTGTGAATTTTAATCGCTCTCTTTTAAAAAAAAAATATGATCACATAGGAAGAAATTGATTATCTCGTCATTCTCAGCTGCCTCTTTCCTTGTCGTCACCTTTTGACAGGTTTCAGAGGACTGTTCTTGACCTCACGCTGCCATGGAGGTTTGCCAACCTGCCCAACAATGCAAAACTGGAGATGGTGACAAGTACAAGAAAACAAGGTGCAACTGACAGCCAGGTTAGTTAAAAATTGCAGTGCAAGTGCAAGTATGTATATGTGTACGAGAGACAAAGATGGGTAAATGATAAGATAATGGTGTTAAACTGTGGTGGTTGACTGCACAGTAAAGACACATACAGTAGTAACAGTCAGAAGTCTGTCTGTGAAGCACAAAATTTAAGGCACTTATGGGGATTGTGTGGTTTTCAGTATCACTGGTAGCACTGGAATAGCAGCCTGGATAACAGGTCGAGCTTAGTGAAACAGAGATGGCACTTTAAGAGGTAGAATACATATCTCTTATTTTTGTAGTAGTAAATGATGAACAGTTTCATGAATCAGACATAATTAACTGTCTTTTCCTTTCTCAAAATGGATTTCAGAATCAAGAAAAATTGAATTGAAAACTGAAATTAACTGAGAATTCCTTGTCAATTCATGCCCCAAATCTACATGGATGCCTATAGTAGGTTAGACTTGATATGCATCTACAGTTCATGTGTTGGCACATCTGGATGATGTTGACTGAGTTAAGTTTTTTAACATTTTAGACTCAGTCATTTATATGTTGATGATCTTTTGTTGTGGTGTTTTGATTAATAGCCAGTTTGGACTCAGGGGTGAAATAAAAATGTGGCAAATCAGGTAGAGACATTCATTGTGGTGTTTACTCAAGTATAAGTCAGAAAAATGTAAAGTTTTGTAACAGCGCTGTTTATTTCTATGAAAAGCTGATGCTAGGCTACAGATTGGTGTCAGATTAAAAGAAGAAAACAGCAAAAAAGGCTCACAGTAAGATGGACAGAGCTTTTCCTTGTCATAGTTCCTTCAAGCCTACTGGAGGGATGAACACCATTCAAAAGATGTTTCCTAGTATGGTGTTGGACAGCAAAATCTAAACTGTCGCACATAGCTTACAATTCACGTCACTGTCAAACTATCAAGTTGTGAAGTGACTCCTTGTGCACTGAATAAAAACATCACCATGGATGCTGATTTCCAATTCCTGATGCACAATGTATTCAGGAAAACCATCAAGGTTACGTCATGACACCTTTATAACATAGTAGAAAAGATAGCTCTAAAAAAGAAAGATGTTTCTTCACAAATCAGTCTCAAATCTGTTCTGTACATCACACGAAGACCTTTCAGTGTCATACAGTTTATGGTAAACGGATATAGCTAAGTGAATAAACAGGACGTTTGCAGAGAGACTGAGTCATTTAATTAGTTCATAAACAAAACACATCCCATCACAGTGATGTCAAACAGCTGTAAACAGCCAAAAAGGCAGGTGTATTAGTCTTGTATCATATGACACTGTGTGAAGATATAGGCTATTTGTCCAACACATAATTATCTTTGGAAGAATAGTTCTCAGATATGTAGCCTCATATTGCACAATGTTCCATTATTTTAACATTTCAGTCGGTTGTATTTGTGGGTCAGTACCTGAAAATGCATGAATTGTCCGTCTGTGCTCACTCTCTGATATGTGTCCAAGAAAACACTTTGTTGTAGCTGAGCTGTAGTTTCCTATGACATCATGGCATCGTAATCTAAGCAGTAAAATCACGGCTGGGTTTGATCTGCTGTTTTTGTTCATTTGATGGATGGTTGACTGTTGATACCTCACAGATTTTATATACTCACACACACCCACACACCTCGGCCAGACTGGTGTGTGAGAGTGTGTCGTGTTTGACGGCCAAGGAAATCTTTTCATCTCTCCCGGTGTGCCGAGGTGCAGTGCGCTCTCCGTGCTGGACAACAGCGTTATTGAGTAAACATAAGCAACATGGAGTGACTCACAGAGCAAAAGAACAACAGAGACGTACACTGATGCCTGGTGTTACTCATTTTCAGACTGAGGTAGGCCCACATGTGCGGCTGAATCAAGTTTGATTATCAAAGAATTCTCTTCCTGCAAAATGACTCAAGACCGAAGAGCCAAGAACTTACAAATGGCCACCTAGGGAGATTTAGATCTTTAATATTGTGAGTTTCCTTCAAGGAATTTGAGGAAACTTTCCTGCTATAAATTCCTACAATGTGAACTGCTTGAGGTTAAGACATATCTGTGCATCTACACTGTTTCCATGTAGTACATTCAAAACACTACCAAAAGTCTAAAACAGAAAAGTAAGATTGTGTGTCTTATTTTTAGCTTTTGTTGTGAGAAACTAAAATTGGTAAATGACTTCCAGAGCCAGTGGGATACTTTAAAGTGTTTAATATGTCTGTTTAGTGTTAATGCAATGGTTTCCAGTTTTTTATTTGTTTTTCACTTGTGATAAGTTTCTTGATCAAATCCAGCTGGTGGCTTTGGTTGCATCTGCCACTTTCTTACTTATCATAATGGATGAAACTAGAATTACTGCCTCTGCTAACCAGTCAGATAGCTCAGTGACTAACACCCCTGACCTGAGGTCAGTGGTTCAAATCCCGGTTAGGGCGTACATGTCCAGTGAGGACTCCTAGGCAAGGTCCTTAATGCCGCCTCACCTACCTACCTCTCAGATGTACGTCGCTTTGGATAAAGTGAATTGTAAAATTGTAATTATAGCAGTCAAGTTGCTGTCCAGACTGGTATAACAGAAATAGTAAAGACTTTGAAGTGTTTAAATACATTGAGAAAAACAAACACTGAAGTCAATTTCTTTGTATGTGTTAGCATGTACGGTAAATAAAACTGGTTCTGATGGAACAGAAAGTTGTAGTCATGACAGCAGGCAATGCTTCAATTGTGAGTGTTGCTGCAAAAAAACCTACAAATTCTAAAACATTGTTGCTTAGAAGATCTATGAAGTCACCACACTTTAAAGGTGGGAACCCAAGAGTCGTGTCACCAATTCAGTATCTGATCAAATGTGGTCCTGGGTTATGGCGATTTTGCAGAACATTATGATGTCACAGTTCAGCTGACCTTTGACCTTTTGGATATAAAATGCCAGATTTCTGGGAAATGTAGTCATAATTACCGTATGAGCCATCCAGTTTGTGACCAAAAATTTGTTTTTTGAGGTCACACTGATCACTAAGTTAGTCCCAAGTTTAAAACAAGTGCCTCAAAACATTCAAGAAATACCGTGGTCACAAGTTGGGACATACATACATATTTTGAAGTACTTTATGTATATTGTCTTGCAACCCTTTTTAAATCTTTTAATCCTTCTTTGAAAATTCTCTACTTGTCAGCGTTTATTGTAAAGCACTAAATCACCACATCACATTCTTTGTATGTGAAAACCTACTTGGCAATAAAACCAATTCTTATTCAGCAGATAATGACGGGGCGCTGCTCGTTGCGACCCACAGTTCTCCTGCTCGGACGGGATGTAACTGAAATGTAATTTCGTTGCTCTGAAACATGTGCAATGACAAATAAAGCATTAAAATAATTGCCCAACAGCATAATGTGTAAAGCCTGAGCTGTGAGCAGAACGGAGGCATAAGTTGACCTGAAAACCCTTAGTAACCCGTCAAAACCTACATCATGTTTGTTCGGTTGGTTACTGTGTCAAGAGTGTCTGTGACTTTTGATGTACATTTAAATTCCACCTCTGTGTTCTTGTGGTTTCATACTTATCAGGTGCGGATTGCTCTCCAAATGGAGGACGGCTCTCGGCTTCAGGGTTCCTTCTCCTCTGGATTGAATCTTTGGGAAGTGCTCACACATTTCCCCCAGATCAGGTGTGTATATGAGCATGTCCATACATGCAGAGTGTGTGTGCGTGCGTGCGTGTCTGTGCGTGCTCTTGAGCATTTGTCTTTGTGAAGACCAAACTGAGAACCGTTTTTGGAAAGAGAAGATTCTCGTGAGAACTACGTTAGTGTTGTACGTAGAGTTGGCATTGCCAGTAAGGTTTAGAACTGGATGATGATCTGGTTACAAAGCAGGTGGAGCAGTTGGTTCCCTAAGATTTTTTATTTCCTGTGTTGTCATTTCATATGGTTGTTTAAATGGCATTCTCAATGTTATTTAACAAGGGACTCATGATTTCTCATGAGTCCCTTGTTAAATGTGGCAAATTCAAAACATTTGTTACTACTGGTGACTAAGAGTGCGAAGTTTTAATTTGTCGTTATCGGTGCAGATGACAGAATTCCACACGGTGATTAGATGTTTTTTAGCTGAAATACGTCTTGGGAGTTATAGATAATTTGTAGTTTTACATCCACAGGCTTTGACCTCTTTTTTTAAATGAGCTGGATATTTTCTAGCACAGTTGTTAACCTTTTGAGTCACCTGATGTCACCTTAACCTGGTACAAAATAGCTTTTCCCGCTTTGAAACTGGATTTTATTAAAAGCAAAAAACTATCTTTTTACACAGAATGCAGTTGTGGAAATAATCATTTTACCACTGCTTTCTTGCTTTTCCTTCGCAGTTCATGGTGGAATTAGATTGCGTTTTCTTCTTAACAGTATAATAAAAAGCTGTTTTGCTTATTCCAAGCCAGTTAGCAATGGCTCTCTCACTGTGTCCCTATTTGTTAAAAACTAAGATGTCTATCTTCTTGTCATCTAGTTTTTCACTTCTTTTCAGCATTGTTGACTTATAATTTAGTTTAAATTATCTGCTGACTTTACATAGACAGCTTATGCAGCAAATAAAGATGATTCACAAAATGTTTTCAGCTATCCAGTGTGAATTTTGATACTTCTACTGTTTCAATTCATCGTGTTTTTTAATAGAATTTATTCTGTGTATTAGATTATTATAGGTCTCCTTTTATGTCTTTTGAAAGATTCTGTAATTACTTGACCACTAGGGTAAAAATGAGACGAAACGATCAATGTTTAAGTCTCGTTGTGTAGACTTTGTGAAAGAAAACAGGTGGTTTATTGATTATTTCCAAAGCTGTATATGGTGTCATGTTCTACAGATTTCTGTCCAAACAGAGTTTTTTTTATTGATTCCATACAAGTAAAACTAAAAACTACAATTTATCAGAAAGACAAAAAACTTAGCAGTATTAGTTTGTCAAGTTTAGTTTTACTTGAAAAGAAACATTTGTGTAATACTTAACAGTGAATTACTGCTTTCCATACGTTGTTAGTAAAGTGAAGGTGGTCATCATGTAGGAATGAACACAGGCCAACATAACATCCTCTCTTCTCACCACTCCTCCACTGAAATTGAAGCTTTCCCACACATCACCACCACTCATTCAAACACACACACACATGCAGCTGTTGCTCAGTAGTTCCAGCTGTGCGGTCCCAGGTGCTTGTGCATCCGTCCAGCCCTCATTTCATTACTATTAAATGACATCACCACATATCCTGATCCTCTTCCAAGGAAGTTAGGCTTCCATGAAATGAATATTAGCTCTGCGCCAAACGTAAAAGGCTTAGGGAATGTTGTGAAGCAGAGGGGGAAGCTTTGATTTTTAGAATTGAGGAGAACAATAGTAAAACATTTATGGTTCAATTAGTTTCCACACGGGATTGCGCACACATGGTTTACACATGCAGATAGTGTGCCGCTGCATCGCATGAGCTTTCATTGTAAAATCACAGAGCCCATTCCTAGAACAAGGAAAGAGCCACTTCTGTGTTTTGTTTGGTTACTGTTAAAGCAAATGAAAATCATTTGGTGATAATTTTAATCACAGTTTTTCTTTCTAATGTCCCCTCTTTTCTTCAGTGTGTCGGAGCTGTCTGAATCAGGATCCACTCCTGTGTGTGTTTACATGAGAGACGAGGTATGCAGCGCTTTTACTCTCCCTTTCTCAAGAGATGAAAGTGAGTTTTATGATTACAGCTGTGTGTGTGTGTGTGTGTGTGTGTGTGCGTGTGTGTGTAGGTGAGCGGAGAAGAAGCACTAAAGAAGGCCACTTTGAAGTCTCTGGGTCTCACAGGTGGAAGTGCCATTGTCAGGTGGACTGCTTGTCAAGTTTTGCTGTGTTTTTGTGAATGATTTTTTAATTATTCATACAAAGTCAGTGTAAAGTACAGCTAATAGTCTACTCATGGCATGTACTGTAGCATCTTCAACCGTAAAAAAATATTTTAAAAAATAACAAGAGTTTTTACAAATTTTACAAATTTTACAAATTAAGGTTAAGCTCCTCCAATATCATGAATAATAGAGGTTTACCTAATTTAAATATAACTATGCAGTACGGGGAAATAAGGCCAATTCATGTTTTCCGTGTCCGCAAGGGTAGGCATGACATAAATTTCATCATCCACCCAAGTCTGCCAGGGTTAACATGCAGCCCAAAATTTGTGAGCTTGCAGACAGTCTGCACTACAAGTGCGCCAACTGCGAATTTGCCAGGACGACAAGTGGTGCTTTAAGCAAATGTTTGGTATGAGAGACTGTACAAGCAGATTTTCAGTCATCCACACCTTTATAATTCAGCATTAAAGGAGCTAGAATTGAAGTAGTTGCTGCCGGACTTTGGAGGAGCCCTGCAAAACCTGGGAATAATCACCCATACAGTGCCACAGTGTCAGCAGCTGTTTCCTCTTTCGTTTTTCTGTGTTTGATATGAAGGGAAATGCAAACGGCCATGTAGCAGACTAGCGTAGCTCTGCTGAAGTAAGAACAGAGCTGTGTCTGCAGTTCGCTTACAGTCTGCGTAGGCCGACGCAGAAAGCATGAACTGGCCGTTACACTGAGAGTTCTTACTTATGGTGAAGTAATTGAAATTTCTGTTTAAGATTTTTACTCAAAAAAGACAAAACACCAGGAGAGGAAGATGAACCTGAAACAGCTGCTATGCCAACCACGCCTGTTGCCAAGGAAACCCCGCCTAGCGTATCACCTCAGCCCGATCCTGTTCCATCACTTCCAGAGGCATCAACCACAACTGTGCCAATTAAAAATTCAAGCCCTGGTTCGCCAATGGAAACCATACCTACACCAGTTCCCATTACGGACACAGCCACAGCCACAGCCACACCTCCTGTTCAGCAGGAAGACGTTCCAAAGTCCCAGGATGCAGTTCGGCCAAAAGTCCCTCCCACAGGAAGACAAACACCAGAGGCAGATGGAGAGGAAGCAGGGCCATCAGGACTAAACTGTCACCCATCTTCTTCTGCTCCCTCGGCTCCATTCATTCCTTTTTCTGGAGGTGGTCAGCGCCTTGGGGGTCCAGGAGGAGCAGTTGGACGTTCACTGTCTTCATCATCATCATCTTCGCTGTCAACTCTGACTACTGCAGTAGAATCACCCAAAGCCAAGAAAGCCAAATCTAGCCACAGTTCGAGCAGCAAGGTGAGCAACATCATCGCGAAAAGGCCAAATGAAGTTGGTTATTTTATCTCATTTTCGGACAATGAAGTCTTTTCTGCTATCAAACAGACATAAACCTCCAAAGACCAGAAACAGTGTCAACATCCGATTGTTTGCACATCTGTCAGGAAATAGTAGATGTTTTTCAATTTCTGAGCACGTAACGGATTATTTTTCACGTTGACTTAAACACTGATGATCTGCCTTTGTAATGAAGAACATATGATTTGCTTGAAAGCTACAGAGCTGCTTCTAAATGGACCTTGCGCTAAAATTGTTTCCAAATTGCTTCCAAGGTCACAAATAACTTTTAGCCTCAGACTGCCAAGAGAAGAAATTAGTCTGAAAAGTGGACTGCATGGTTAGTATCCCAAGTATCTTAAAAGTGAAATGGGGGGTTTGTTTATTTACAGGAGACTGATCTACAGAACTATATAAATCTTGTTTTTACGGTGTCCTATAATGTAAAGAAGACAAAAAATGCTTTTTGTTGACGCCAAAACTGAGCTGTGTCAACTTTTGAGCATGTTTATGTTTAATTTCTCATCATGGCTCTCTTTTAAAGAGATTGATTTACATATTTTTATAGCGGACTGTTAAGAGATAGACAGATAGCCCTCTCAAAACTCTCTTATTTCTTCAGGTCTGACAGTAGTCTGGTTTGGCGGGTTGTTCATGTTTGCCTCAAGAATCAAGCCATTTTAATTTACCTGTTGAATAGATTTCTTCTTGAACTTTTTGCTTGGGATTCAAAATTTATTATGATTGGTAAGTGGTGTAACTCAAGTTTTTTTTGTTCCTCTCACAGTGTAAAGCCGCTGCCAACTTGCAAGACAACGACATGGATCATGGAGAAGAGTTCTTGGAGGTAAAACCCATTTGTCTCCTGTCAGTAGTAACTTGCTTACTCAACTTAACTAAAATGAGCGTCAGCCACAATATGATGCAGTAACTCTTTAATTAAGCACTTGATCCACACTTGTGCTGAATACAGATACAATCATGATGTTTGAGGATGCTATAAATGAAAACATTAGCATGGAAACTCTCATGTCTCTGCAGCCAGTGGAGAGGGAGCCTCTTATCTACCACTTGGAATCGATGTCCCGTCAGTCTGAGGACCACGGAGATCTGCCCGACGAGTTCTTCGAGGTGACCGTGGATGACATCCGGAAGCGCTTCGCCCAACTGAAGAGCGAGAGGTGAGGAGGAGGAATTGAGTGGAAGCGGTTGAGTGACTTGTGTGTGATATTTAGTATAAATACCGTGTTGCTGCAGAAACACGCCTGGATCAGATGTGTTCTTGTTCTGTTTGCAACAGATAATTAGTCAGTTTGGCAATTGGTCCTGCGGTGTTTTGTCGATGTGCAACCCTTAATTGCAGAATACCATCGCAATGATGAGAGGCCATCGGCAGGGAGAATGCCGGGCATCACTGCGTGCGTTTTGAAGTTTTTTTATTCACTAGTTTGAAGTTTTTATTTATTTATGAGGGCTTCTTCAAAACAGATGCGTACAAGTTTATTCTGCGCTCTCTGGATGTGGCCACAGCAGACCACAGCTGTTGAGACATTGTGTGTGTTTGCAAACATGTTCTCATTTATAAGTCACCACACACACTACAAAAGCTTCTAAATACGGCATACTGTTAGCAATTAGTAATTCTGTTTTGTGTAGACGTTTATCTTCCACCCATCGGCCAAACACCGTCAGGTTGAGACCTTACCGCGCACATCCTTTAATCTCCATCTACATTGACTTAGCTGGCTGCCTCATGGCTACACTACTACCATGTCAATGACTGCAATTACTAAGGGTGGAATTAAGCCGACCACAGCAATCTGTCTCTGCCTCTGACACGCATTCACGGCCACACACGAGTAAGGGCAGAGGATGAAACACTGCCTCTTTCTTTTCTGTGCTCATCTTTTCATTAAAAATCAGTTTTTTTTTGTTTCACACCTAATTTCACTGTAACTTAGTTTGTCTCACTGTCCCTCATTTCTGTAGGAAGCTATTGGAGGAGGCTCCACTTATGACCAAATCTCTGAGAGAATCACAGATGAAAGAGAAGATGGATAGATATCCCAAAGTGGGTATAAGTTACTGATGCATAATCCTGTTTTTGTATCATGTTTGTTTAAAAAATGCACATTATAAATAACCTGCTGCCACTGTGCACCTCCAGGTGGTCCTGAGGGTCCAGTTTCCAGACAGACATGTTCTGCAGGGTTTCTTCAGGCCTCTGGAGACAGGTGTGTGTGTGTGTGTTTGCTTGTGTTTGTGTGCGCAGTGTTCATTTCAGCTGGCTAGCCACAGGTATGGCTGCAATGTGAAAGCTACTTGCGGCTGCCTCAACCACAATTATGACTGTGGCCACACCAGAGTGACAGAGACAGAAAGAATGAGACAGGTCTGTAATTCCAGGGATTAGATGCACCTCAGCCCCTACAGCAACACGACAACCAGCAGAACAACAAATTGGAGGGAAATTCCTTGTGAAAAATGAATTCCACTCCACACAGTGACTGATGTAGGTGCAGAAAGGTCAGTTTGTTCATGCTTCAGTTAATTTCTCTTTGTGTTTTGTGTCCAGTTGGTGCTGTGACGCAGTTTGTGAGGAGTCACTTAGAGGATCCTGAGCTCAGTTTCTACCTGTGTAAGTGTCATTTTTATTTCCCACTGATTAGTCCAGACATCATCAAGCGTCAAAACTCACCATGTAAAGGGTTGAAGATGATCAAAAACTATATTTCAATTAATTAACGCTCGCCCTGATTGAGTGACAAATCTGTTTTTTTGCAATTCAGGTCTTATGATCACAGTTCTGGTCATGATTTCTTTCCGTTCCAATCACACTGAACTCACCAGAAACCAGGGTCTGGAACATGAATTTGCCACAACAAGAAAAGACGGAGTCAGATTGCCAGACAGGCTGTAAACAAGTCAACAGCTTAGCCAGATTATTCTGATGTCAACTCATCAAATGCATACCATGAAATACCATATTCCTGGTTCGTGGTTCGATTTTTGCTGGGGATGTGTATTATATGTCATCCTCTAAACATGTTTAAAGTTGGTCTGTACTGTGAACTATTAAATACCAAAACTGTTTTCCAAAACTATAAAAATATAACCCAAGGCTTAAGAAACTGGAATACTTGGTCTCTAACAGCTTTCCTCAACTACGTTTTGCTGTTTTTAAATTGTGTTAATTATTATTTTTTGCTTCAGTGCATTCCAGCAAGTTTAACTTGTTAAGAGCCAGCTCTTTTTATGAAATTTTAATCGATTTGGCAAATGCAAAAGCTTACAACAGAGGATCTGTCGTGATAAAATGCTGGTAAGAGGCTTCATTTGAAAGACAACTTCTTCTAGTTTTTGTTTAACATGTGGCTAAAACACAACCAAAACAACATCAGTTCAGACATGAGTCAGAAATGTTTTGTTTATTTTTTTGGTATAATAAGTCATTTTTTATGCCAGAACTATGCAAATCACCACATACTTTCTCCATCTTGTCAACGACACCTGTATGAAATTCCAGATCTCTTGGCCTAACCATATGGAAGCTCGGGACTATCCATAAAATGAACTGTACAGTTGAATTATGGAGAATCTTACCAATCTACCCACGTGTAATGTGTCCATGTTAGCAAAAGTTTAAACATTTATGTCTTAATTAGCAATTCTATGCCTTTTTGAATTGGCTTAAACAGTTAAAAGCCAAATGTTACATATTATAAGTCTATTTAGACTTGCTTTACTTGTATTTAAATTCTTAAAAATGAGAGTTGATGAGCTTTTTGTAAAAATCACTAATATTGTTTCAGCCTTTGTCTGTGTAGATTATTGGTCATCCAGGACAATATGAAGGGATTATGTAAAAGCAACTGGATTTGTATTTTTGGTTCTTGTAGATGTTTCATCTCGCATTTAAGAGGCTTCTTCAAGTTTCAGAAAGAGAAATCCACGCGCTTTTTACTGAAACTCTGATGATTTAGCCATTTTCATGGACAGTGACTGTTGATAACTGCTGACCAAATGTTGAAAGCAGCAAAACTTGTATTGTTTTGGAAAAGCTTAAAATTTAATATACTGTACAGTGCTGTGAAAAAGTATTGCTTTCAGGGTAACATCCTGTGGACTGATGAGTCAAAGGTGGAACTTTCTGAAAGACATCGGTCCTGTTGCATCTGGTGTAAAGCTAATACTGCATTCCACCAGAAGAACATGACCAACAGTGAAACATGGTGGTAGTGGTGTGATGGTTTGGGGCTGCTTTGCTTCCACAGGACCTGGACGACTTGTCATCATTGATGGAGCCATGAATTCTGCTCTCTATCAGAAAATCCTCCGGGAGAATATCCACCCATCAGTTCATGACCTAAAGCTCAACACAAATGGTTTATGCAGCATGACAATGACCCAAAGCCCACAAGCAAGTCCACCTCTGAGTGGCTCAGAAAGAACTAAATTAAGGTTCTGGAGTGGCCGAGTCAAAGGCTGGCCTTGAGATGCTGTGGCAAGACCTTAAAAGGGCAGCTCATGTTCATAAACCATCTAATGTGGCTGAATTACAACTATTCTACAGAGAGGAGTGGACCTAAATTCCTCCATGGTGATGTAAACGATTGATCACAAGCTATCATGAGCATTGAATTGTATTTGTTGCTTCCAAGGGTGCCCCAACCGGTTATTAGGTTTAGGGGGGCAATTACTTTTTCGCGGGTATGATACAGGTTTTTAATAAATCATCATTTAAAAACTGCATGTTGTGTTTTTTGGGTTATCTCTGTTCTCGTATTCAATAAATATAAATATTAGTTTGATGATCTGGAACATTTAAGTGTGAGAAATATGCAAAAACAATCAGGCCAGTACTTTTTCACAGCACTGTATATGTTCTGTCCATCCAACATTCCTGTGTTTGCAGTGTATATTCGTAATGTCTTCCCTTTTTCCAACATTTTCTTTCAGTCATCACCCCTCCAAAAACTATCCTGAGTGACCCTTCGGCTACACTTTTCCAGGTAAGATTCCTCATGCTGTCCTTTAGAGCTTGTTCTCAGTGCCTCATTTGAAACTCAATAATAAAATGGCTGATTAAGCTCAAACAAACCACATCACAGTCAAACACCAGAAAACAACAACTACAAGCCTCCGACTGTAAAATGCATCGGCTGGTCCTTCTCTCCTCTTCAAAGCCCCACCACATTCCCATTCCCCCCTCTTCTCTTGCTTCCACTCGCACTTGTTCCCCCCCATTCCACTGTCCTTGACCCCAGCTGGGCTTGATTTTTCCCAGACTGGCACATGGGGTTAATACAGGCCTCGCTTTGATCTCGACACACACACGCACACACACAGAGCAATGGGCAGCCTTGATGCTTTGTTGCCTTTTGAGTGTGGAGCAATTCAAATAATGAAACCGTCAAGAGTGAAGAGATACAAATAAAGAGTCTCTGGTGCACTTGATCGTTCTGTACATCAACACCCTTGTGGACGTTTGTTCTTTTTATTTTTAGTTGCATTATTTTAGAATAACTGGAACATTTTCGTCATCAGTGCCTCCTGTTTCCTCACTTGACACTTTGACTCAACCTGAAGCACACAAAAGAAGAAGTAGTGGAGGAAGACAAAGTTGTTTGAAGTGATATCGTGTTGTGATGATGAACAAGATTCAGCTCCTCAGAGGGACTGCTACAAAAGATAACAATCCTCAAAAGCACACTTTGAAACGTGTCTGTGTTATATGTGCCCTTCTGGTGCCATGATCTCTCTGAATCACATCTGATGTAAGTTGCCCGTCTCTCTTTGTTTTTCATCTTTCTGTCCCTTTCTGAACTCTCGCTGCCTGTTTTTTCCACCGCTCGTCCCTCTCCTGTACCCCAACTCCAGCACCCATACACTCCCTCTCTCTGGCCCTCTCTTGTGCCTCGCCCCCTCCTCCTCACCCCCATGTGTCTCTATCCATTAGGGACTTAAAAGCGTTAAAGTGCACAAAAACAAAATCTTTAATCCCCTCGGTGTCATTTCACACACACACATGTACACACTGTCTGGCTCTGTTTTCCTGTCTATACATCAATCTTTGACACACACAAGGAATCTTTAATCTTTTTTTGTCATGTCACATAGACATGAGTGCACATGCATGTCTTTCTCTCTCAGACACACACACACACAAACACACACACACACACAGACGCACACTTTAATCACTTTGTGTCATGTCAGGAAAGGAATGTTTCCCAACCCAGAAGCCCTTTGATACCAGGCGTCCCCTCCCTCATCCGTCTCCCCTTCTGTCTTCCATCAGGATCCGTTCTGCCTCTTTTTCTTTCTCCATTCCACTGTTCTGTGTTTTTCTACACACTCTTTTTTTCCCTCTCTAACACACACAGACACACACAGGGTTCGTCCCGTTGGCCCGTCTAATCTCGATTTATCCCGACTGGCAGTACCGGTGCCAGTGGGAGCAGGATAGCAGGAATGCCCGTTGTTCCACTGTAACACATTGTTTTCTGCTCACAGAGCTGTGATAATAGCAATTAGGCCAGTGTGTCCCAATTTAGCAATCGGCTACACAAAAGACAGAGAAAGGACAGTGTGTAAGGCGGGTAATAGTGGAGGGTAAACCCGGCAGACCCCAGCAACAGGCCTCTGTTTTACACCGCTGATTATCAAAGCCTGGAGTTTCATTGATGGCACTTGTGCTGTAGCTAACCATTAGTTTCACTACTGAAAGGACTCTCCGCTAAGCCTCGCCCCTATCAGTTGCTGATGTTATGCCATTTTCATTCTCACACTGCAAATGTGCAGTTTATAATTACAAAACTGGCAGATTTACCATTAAAGTTGTTTGTATTTTTCAAACAATGGCTCGTAGATAGAAGTAGACAAATGCAGCGTCTCATTTCTAGTTGACTGAATGAGAATAAATGACGATGATGGGTTTTATCACCTGTCCTTGCCACTGACCGCTCATTCCAAGCAGCTTTGTCCTTCCCCTCCTCTGTCTGTGTGTTAGTTTTCTTTGTTACAGCAACGACTTTCAGATTTTGAGCGCTGAAAGTTTCAAGTTCTGCTGAGAATTCAGATCCTGCAGTAAAGCAGCCATTTTCCATCCATTTTAATCACGGTGCTCGTCTTCTTGCGTGCAATTGTTCCACGTAAAAATCCCACCCATCACTATTTGGGACCACTGAAGTCACATCCTTCGCTTAGCTTCATCCAAGACGACTGTGATTGGTGTGAAGAAATACAAACAAGTCACCTTATTTTGGGGCAAAATCGTCACACTGTTCGATACTCTTATCAGATTTGACTGATGAGTCTGTATGTGCTGCTTTCATTTATGTGTCTGTGACACTGAAACTGCCATTATGCTTCTTTCACCTTACATTTAAATAGCAGCCTGGTCTTGTTAGCTCAAAATAACTGGCCAGGGATGATTCAAAGATGGCTGTCAAGTGTCATGACTTTGCTACAGCCCACACAATTATTTGCAGAGGTTTATCTTGTTTATGTAAACTGATCAGCCACACCATTAAAATCACTGACAGATGACGTGAATTACGGTGCTCATCTCCCTACAATGCAATACTCTGCTGGGAAACTTTCCTGCATTCATGTGGATGTTAGTTTGACATTGTTGTAGACCAGGCGCACCTCCCCAGTATGACAGTGCCTCCCACCACACCACAAAAACTACTCAAGAACGGCTCGAGGAACACGATGAAGAGCTCAAAGCGTTGGCCCAGCCTCTAAATTTCCCAAATCCCAATCTGACGGAGCATCTACAGAAGGCGTCGGAAGAAATCTGATCCACAGGACCCAAAAAATCTGATTCCAACTGGCAGATACCACAGGACACCCCTAGAAGTCTTGTGACCAGAGCCCAGCAAGTCGGTGCTTTTCTGGTGGTACAATATCAAGCAGGTGGTTTTAGTGTTGTGTTGTGGCTCGGTCTTCAGCTAAGCTTATATGCTAACGGGTTGAAGAAAATCGGGAAAAGCAGCAGCTGTTACTCCTTTTCCCGGATATTTTTCATGAGAGTGAAATTCTTTCCTTCTTTTGGCCACATGATGACCAGTCGCTGAAATCGTTAACTTCTGCTTACAGGCTCTCTTGAATCGTAAATGTTTCCTTTCTATTAGAGTGACAGACTTGTGCCCTGCCTGCCTGCCTGTCTGTGTTTCTACCTCATAATTGTACGGTTCATAATATCTGCCTGCAACTGGTCCATTATAACCATTAAGACTATCACTGGAGAGGAATGTGGTGCTTCAGGGGTGAAAGTGTTTTCTCTAACCATTTGATTGGTGCTCATTTTGTGGTCTTCTTCAAAGAAACATGGTTACTGGTTCAGATCCCCGAGCAATGAATCATCCTCCAAAATGAACTTGACTTTTGCTTGGATGTGGTGGCAGCACTCGGTTTGCGTGTAGCAGGAGGCAGTTTTGTTTGGATATTTCCTTGTTTTGCAGAAATTGATATGTGCCAAACATTTTTCAAGGCTTCTGTTCACTCCTCCTCTTCTCTATTTCTCTCTGGGTCTGTAGGCCGACCTGTTTCCTGGCGCATTAGTGTACTTTGGCTCCAACGTGAAAACAGGTTTTTGTCTTTTTGGTTCCTTTCTTTCATATGCTGATTTGAATTAGATACTGGTGTATTACTGAGGAATGTAATTTAACAAAACAATAGTTTACATTGTGTGTGTGTGCTTCCTCCGCAGATTTTTACATAAAGAGAGAACTGCTTGAATCGTCTGTCTCGGCCTTGCAAGCAAACGAGTCCATTGCAAGGTATGTGTGCTTGTGTGTATGTGTTTAAATGTGCGCCCGGCCGTGTGTGTGTTTGGGTGTGTACATATGCACTTGTATCCTGCGGCAACCAGCCTATTTTCCTGTCACAAAGCTGTCATCATTGGAATCCCTTTGAGGTTCTGCCTAAACAGCAGGTGCCCCCATGCGCCCTCATTTCCTCCACACACGCATGCAGATTCTCACTCACACACACACACGCACACACACACACACACACAAACCATTTTCCAGTCCTTCTAAAGATAGAGCCGGTTTCCCAAACGTGACCCCCATCTGTTGTCCTTTTGCTTCTTTAACAAGGTCATCACTCCACCTCTGTTTTAGATCTTTATCTCATCTGACTCTGGCTCAGCTCCTCTGCCAGCAAAATAATGCTGTTTTAAGCAGATACATGCATTTCTAAACAAAACAACATCCTGTTCCAACTCCAAAGCATCTGTCCCGGTGGCATGATTAAGGTTTAAAACTTTTTGTGTTGTTTTTCTCGTTCTTTCTTCAGCTGCATGTTTCGGTCCCCGACACCCTCCTCCAGCTCTGTGGGCTTTGAGGAGTCACTGCCGCCCGCCCAGGAGCCCACAGTGAACACCAGCGGATTCACACAGGACGAGCAAGACCCGTCTGCACAAACCCAGGCTGCTAAACCCACCAGATCTGACCCGGGGAAGGTGCCAAAGTGGCTTAAACTTCCAGGTCAGGACAGGACAGAGAGCAAACACACACATTGAGTTTGAGTTTCCACACCTGTGCTTCAGTTGAGGTGGTCCAGATCAATAATAAAAATGATCTGACTGAAGGTCACGCAGGGTTTTTATACATAAATCATGAGCAGAAAAGAGACTGGAAGGTCATTCGTTCATTGGACAGTTTTGGTGATACAGCACTTTACTGAACCTCCTGTATATTTATCTTCTGGTGTCACAAAGAGCTCACCAAGGAGTTAATAAGCCCCGTTCGAACGTGGAACATTGCTGACTTTGTTTCGTTAATTTCTGTCATTCAGGTCACTTCACAGCTAAAGGCTATCATAGACTAATGTTTGCTCTATCGGAACCAAAAAAACACCGACCAGTTTAATTGCCATGAGAATAGTGGAAAGGAGTGCATGTCTGAAAAGAGCTTTATCAGTTAAATTATCGTGTCAAGGTGTGATTTGCCGAGACACTGAACCCTTAATCACTTGATAGGTGTGTGAGTTTTGATAAAAGCAGTTCAAAAATGCAGTAAATTTACCACAACAGAACAAAATACAGAGCAGCAACACAACACAGCTTTGTTTTTAAACCTTTTTACTTTTTTGATGCATCATGGGACGTCCCCACACTTTTGCTGATGCACCTATGTGTTCCCGTGGTTTTGAAATGATCATTATTATAAGTGATTCAGACTTTGCTCTTCATCGTGACATTCTGTCGTCATTTTGGCTGCTGGTCTATTTCTGCAGTACAAGACTGGAGATGTTTTTACTTGACAGGAATTAATTATGTCCATGGCAGCAAAACACGAGCTGTCAGGAACTTCGCCATTGATATGACCGGCTAAACATAACTAAAACCCCTTAAACAGACTTTGCCCAGCAATGGTAGGGCTACAAACAGCCATACTGCAACACTCTCCATATTAGCTGTGTTACACCAGTGCTCTCTTTTCACAAAGAATCCAGGATGTACGTGATTGTGTCGTGTTTATATATAATACAGCCCCGCTTTTTCCCCCTGGATGTGTTTACTGACTTTTACTTGTGCATTTAACAAAGGAAAATATACAGGAGGCAAATCTATATGTACATAACACAAACACAAACATCACACACTTATCAATCATGGTAAATCATCTGGAGTCAGTTACATTCACAGTATTACAGCAGCCACCATAGATTGGACTTTAGCATCGTAAGTACTCATGTAAAAGATGGGGTGAGAAGGGCAGATAAATGTCCATTAACATAATCCAGAAAGGGTTTCCACATTTTGGTAAAACTTTCAGTCGACAAATGTACTCGACGGGCCTGGAAGCTGATCAAAATAAATTAGCCTGTACCAACCTCAGACCTTCGGAGCTTTGCACGACATTGACTGACGTCATTTTAATTATTTTGCACAATATGGCAAGACATTAAAGAGTTTTTTATGATCTACATTAATGATACACATGTTAAGGAGGCCAAGCAGAAGAGATACTGGATCCTGTTCAAGTTAAATTCTCAGCATGTTCAACCCCGACTTTCAAAAATAAAAATATTTTCCCTCATATTCATGTCAGTGCAACAGCCTATACAGACGCCTCCTTGTCAGTTTGTGATCAGCAGATGGATTTAATATTAACACGGCTTTTGAACTGTAACAAATATCTGCTGTCACAAAATTGTGCGGTTGGTTTGTTTTGCTTTCACACCTCAAATATGCCAAAATCCAATTGGAGGACCTGCTTTTTCTGACCGTCTTCAGTCCACACCGGGGCTCGGGTTCTATTGACAGCTTCCACTTCAGCCCAAGCGAACCGGTAAACACACCGAAGTGAGGTGTGAAAGTACCCACACGCGCTCAGTACAACAGCAAACAAGTATTTCACCCCCCGGGCCGTCCTCACTTCCTCTTTTCTGCAGAGAAAGAACAGAAGGCTTTGAGCCACACGATTCTTGTCATGGCAAACACACACACAAAACCCCAAAACCGCAGTTAATAGGACGTGGCTTTTTGAAAGCAGAATTCCTGATGACTCAAAAGATAAGGATGCATGTTAGGATGAACCAATTAGTTCAGGATGGTCACCCCCCTGGTCCAGGAGACCACTACAGACACTCAGTGCCCAGAGAGGGAGCCTGCTGCTGGGCCACATCACACAGCACAAGTCCCTGTGGTCAGTCCAGGCAAAGGCTTTTCTGTTGTTCTATTGTGGTCTTTCTGGTCACCGTATTGATGTTTTTGTTCAGAGCCTTGTTGCCTCCTCTCTCTTTCTGTTTTGTTTGTGTTTTTGTGCGCATTTTATTTCTGGCTGATCTCTGTGTGTGTCCATGAACGTCTCGTGGCTGTTTTCTCTTTCATGAGGAAAGTTAAAAGAAAAAGACAGAGAGGAGGGGGGCTGAATCAGGAATTATAGATTCCATGTGTGGACCACTACAGAGGACACACACACACGCACACACACACACACACACACACACACACACAACACACGCACACACACACAGTTAACAGAGTCCGTCTGAAACTGGTTGTCCATTACTGAAGATCTTAACGCTGACATGCCTGAATGTTTTGATGCATCCTGTAGGACACAGTATTGAACCCAGTTTGCTTCAAGTCTCCAGCCCTCTGTGGACTTTGTGGCACTCTCTTACAGTTTTATTATCTCTTAAATGAAAAACCTGTCTGCTCCTTCTTACACTGAGATGATTGGCATTGTGTTGATGCCGCGTTGACAGGATTTATTGTCAGTCTCATGTTGCACAGTGCGTTTTCAAGAAACAATCCCAACTGGATGATGCAGTACTTGTTTTTCATTGCATGCAGTGTCAGCTTTGGTTAGTAAGCAACATGTTTTTTTTTTAAATACATTAATTATTCATCTTTGTAGTAAAAACACTAGAATTGATCAGAACGTGATTTGATAAGACATGTCTGATTTTTGACTTGTGCAACAGCATTAGATGTCAGTAAATCCTGCACACTTTCTAGGTAGAATCATTTGAAAGCTACACCAGTGTTAAAAAGCACAGCTATTAATTGTGTTTTCCTGTTTCCTGCACAGGTAAGAAATAGGACTTCTGCTGTGTGTGGATGGAGGATTGACCACGACAGACTGACACACTTAAATCTTAGCTACGCTTCACTTAAAGGCTCAACTTTGTGACTGCAGTGGACATATTCCATTGTGGAGGACGGCTGCACTTACCTAGATTTTTTAACGGTGAATGAATAAATAGATAAACAGGTGAATTTAAGAAATGCTGAGAAGAATGCTGTGTTTCATTCCGGTTGATTGCTGGGAGGAGAAAGTGCTGAGGAGAAAATGTAGTGCAAAGTGAATAAAGATTGTTGTACTAAAAATGTGTCTTGTGTTGGTATCTGAATTTAAATTATGCTACCGCTTGACAAAACAACCTCTCAAAGTAAATTAAGCAGATGCTCAGATTACAGTCTTCATCAGCAGTAGATGGTTGAGCTTCAATGTTTATCACACGATCAAAAAATAACTTTGACCTTATAAATATATGGTCTGACTCAACCAGTTAAAGGCACAGAATAGAACATTTCCATATTAAAATATCTAAAAACAATTTACATAAATATTTTGTTGATTTGGGTAGTTGCATTATCCCAAATGTTTCCAACAGCATTCAAAGCCAGAGAAATCAGTTTTAATCAGTTCATTTTGGTCACCTCTCAGTGGCGTCATATCTATTGAAGAAACATAGTAAACTATGGAAGACAGAAGTCAGACAACTAGCTAGCTAGCCAGTCTGTAGCTTCTTCTTTTATTTGTTTTGCTCATTTGTGGTGGATAATTATTATTTTAGTATGATTGTTTTGACCAGAGATAACAGCAACGGGCTACAGAAGCTGCAGGTGTAGTCGACTCATCTAATAACACTGAGCTGTTGGTGCTATGATAGCGAACATTACTTGCAACCGTTGGGTAATGTGGCTAACGTTACTGAAGCCTTAATGCTGAAGGATATTCAGATATGTTGGAAACTTTCAGACTAGTGTGAAATGAATAGACAAGTAGTTGGTGAGTGTAACAGTACAACTTAAACTCAGTTGGTGTTTACATCCGTTTACTTCTCTCCTGCTCTCTGTGCTCACTTATACTGCATTTTAATACTGTCAAATTTCAAGTAAAACTGTTCTCATTTACATATTTTCTGTTCCCGTTGACAGAAACAACAGAACAAATATAAATAGTGACAGAAACACAGCCCATTAATGCTACATGTTACCCAGCAGTCACTTCAGAGTCGTTTCCAAGCTACAGCTCTGGACTGCTGAACTACTGGCTTTATAATCACAGTGTCATCAGACAAACTCACCAAACACATCAGTTAAAAAAACAACGGTTGTACTATGAAATCAGCGATATTTCCGTGTCAAATGAGTTAGAGGTTCTGATCTCACAGCAGCAGGGCGATCAACTGTTTTACTCTGCAATGACGATCACAGACAGAGAGAGTCTTCTTCCTGAAGGGGGTGTGGACAGCAGCATTGACAGCTACAGACACTGACACAGCCTGTTGAGATCAGTTGTAAAACCCGGAGTAATACAGTCATGATGAACTGATCCATCTTTGCAGTATTTTTAACTAAAATATTGAAAGACCAGTCCTGAGGGCATGTGAGAGTTTCTTTAATTTGTTGAAAATGGGCACAATATGGGATTGTTACAGGTAAATATGCCTATGTGGAGCACCTGGTGACAAGTTTAAAATGTCATAAAGTGGAAATTCAATTCATTTTGAGAGATCAAAGAGTCCAGGTGAGCTCCACTACCGCAGAGAATTTATTTTTTTCGACTCCAACTCCATTTTTTAGATTTCAGTTTCTTCTGCAGCCACAAAAAGACAATCAGCCCTTCACCCACATATGCATTAATACTTCACAAGAACAGACTTTTATTTTTTTGAATATTTTAAGTTTATTTTCCTCATTTATTTATCCCTATTTCTTCATTTTATTCTATTTATGTACGGTATAATTAAACATTTATTTATGTATATTTATTCCTTCCTTCCCTTGAAATATCAGATATAGACCACCCTTACCAGCCACCACTGTGACATTATTCTGTAGCTATTATATACATTTTTTGATGATTTAAAAAAATATTTTGTGTTTATTCATTTAGAGACAAGTGTGTGGTATCACCCAATGCCACAACATAGTGTAAACTGTTGTAGAGCAGCAGACCGACGTACACCAGCAGGTGGCGACAGAGACCTGAGGACAGATCTGACAGTTAATGGGACAGGAGTTTAGATACATTCATAGACTCAGAACACAGAACTGACTCTTCTCTCGACTGCTGCTGCTGTGATTTACAAATAAAGTGGTGGTTTAATTCATGTGAGTGTTTACAGGGTTTGTAGATACCAAACATCACAACACCCAGCTTCATTATCAAAGTGACATTGGTTGACAATTAAATAATTGTCATTAGCGACCAAAATACAATTAAAGCAGCCTATGAAAGTTAGGATCACTTCAGATCAGTCTGTACCTTTAGCTACATTAACATCTAACAATAATATAACTTTGAAAACAAGATGCTGGCAATTTCATCTTCTGTTATTCCCTAAAAGCAGATATTTGGAAACCTAAAATGTAACTAAATGTCTGGAGAATGGTTCATCTGATGTAAGCAGGCTAAGATACGCAATGTGATCCTTTACAAAAACTAATTTACTCCTACTGGGCTTATTATTTCCAGGACGTGTAGTCATTGTTTGTCTTCATATTTTGATGAACAGTGCTCACAGTAGTTCTTATCAACCAGCTTTGCCGTTGCTCTCAACTTCAATGAATCTGTTTTAGATCAAGCTGCATCTTCATGAACCTCGTTTCCAGCTGCAGCTACAAAAAAAAAGGTTTTATAAGTCCTCTGCTGGGTGCTGAACATGGTGTGAAGCAGTTGGTCTCAGCGGCTGGAGGAGACCAAAACAGAGCGATAAGGAGAGAGAATACCAGACTTAAGCTGGAAATACAGCTTAAACTACTAATGTTGCTCAGCAAGGGATTCTCATTTTTGTTAAATGTGTCCTAGTTTTCTTCACTTTTGTCTTACTCTCACATCTTAGTCGCTCCTACTGGAGACACAAAGAGAGAGGAATCAAAGTTTTAGGAGAAATGAGACGTCCTTTTCTACTGAACATGACTAAAGGCTGACCGATATGGTTTTGTCAAGGTCGATACCAAAACTGATTATTAGTAATCAGGAAGACCAATACTTAGAACCATGATACAACAAACTCAATATAAAAATTAAATACTGGTGTCAAAATTGTTAGAAGACCGCTAACTCCAGCACAAAATGTTGCTAAAATGCCTTTGTTTATCTATGTTTTACTTATGTTTATTAAATCTTTTCTACTTTTATCTCTCTGTGTTGATTGGTTATGTCTAACATGTAATCAATCATTTAGAGCTGTGGGCAGGAGATTTATTTTATCAAAAATCTTTAGAACAACTAGCACAATGTGGAAAATGCTAACTGGATCTGATAATTAGCCAGCCTGATAGTCATCAGCTGAATCAGAAATGCATCTGCAGGTGTTAATGGCATCATATGTTTTGTAGTGTGTATTTGCAGAGGTAACATGACGTGCTGTCCAATTAATAACATAAAAATGCTAAAATAAAAAATTTGCATTTTATTTTATTAAAGTGAATTTAAATATTTTTGCACAACTTATTGGTTTATTTTAGATTTTTGGGTAATTTATTTACCTTATCATTTATTTCTTATTCCTTATTTATCTATATAGTGTTGAACACTCTGGGGCTTCACAACTGACACACCTTTTTACGCGAGCATTACCTTATGTTGTGTCCAGAAGGGAAAAGGTCTAAAATGGTAGCCTGTTTGCCTGTTTAGCAAAAGAGCACGGTGTTGGAAAAACCTAATTTCCCCTCGATCATGTCTCATCTATCCCCCAAGAGTTGAATGTATCTATATAATTTAATCAGCGTGTCCCATGTTGATCGTGATTTGTGTCGGTCTGCATGTCTTGACATCATGGGGTCAGTCATCCCTCCTCATTCCACAGGGTCTGTAATGTGTCTGCATGCCCCGACTCCACGCCCAACCACATGTACACAAGCCTCCGACGCTCATGTGGTGACGGCCCAACCCCAAATAACTCCCATTCTAGTCTGTGAGCGCCTCCTCACAGCACAAGGAGGGACACCGAGGAAGGAGAAAGTGTGTGAGGAAGAGTGAGAGACAAACAGAAAGTAAGAGGATGAGAGCTGAAGCCGAACGTTACCGACATCTGCATAAATGATCCAAGAAGTGTCACGAGGGGATTCTGAGTTTGGACCATTTCAGCTGAGGCATTGGCCCGGACCATGTTCTGATGTGACGCTGTAGCAGCTATTTGCCAGAAGACTGATCAGATCATCTCAGTTTCAATTCATCTTTTCTGGTTTTCTGGGTGCACGATACTAAGTGTGGATATTTGTGCACGATCAGAGCGAACTGTCAGCTGAAGGGTGAGCGTGTGACCAACTTGAGCTCTGACAGAAGATCTCAAAAATGACATACTGATTCATCAACACAGAAATAAAACTATCAGAAAGTCCCCAACAATTCCAGACGCACAGCTGAGAGAGAGAAGAAGGGGGACGTTGCAAAACCACCTGAGCCTCTGGATATCCTGCCACGTGTTCGGACGCTGGAAGATTATTTGGGCAAAAAAGCAGAGGCAAGTTCTGGCTTTGGAGGCAGCAGAGGTTTCCAGGGACGTATCAGGCTTCTAATTTCATCTGAAGGGATGCAAAGCAAAACTGAAAGTGGATGAAGGGAGTGAAGACAGAGAGGTAAACACGCACAAGGCTTATTTAAGAATGGAGTCTGAACTTTAAATCTATAAATATAACTAATACTTTTTGCTTCTTTTGTCATAGATGTCATGAAGACGCTGGATAACATTTCAGGACTTCATCTAAAACTCAAAGCCCAGAGCTGTTAAGGCATTAAGCTCCACATCACCTGTTCTGTGCAGCGACTGGATCTCTCTCTCTCTGAGGCCCCAAAGGTTTCCCTTTTGAAGATCTCACTGTAGAATATTTATCTTATCACCATCATGGATCCTCAGGGTGGTCCGTACCTCAACAAGAAGGCCCTCCTCTCACCTCTGGGTGCTGCCCGCCTCTGTCAGCTGGCTATGGGATGTGCTGTGATCGCCATGGTAACCCACAGCGCCGGCTACAGCGGTTCACATGGCGTCTTCTGCATGGGGGCGTGGTGCTTCTGCTTCGCCATGTCAGTTTTGGTGTTCTTCCTGGATGCCACTCGTCTCCATGGCTACCTGCCTGTATCCTGGGACAACCTAACGGTCACGTGTGCCGCCTTTGCAACGCTGCTGTAAGTCACATGTTCAGCTCTGATCCTCAGCTGGGTGCAGGATCTTCAAAGTGGTATAGAAAACTTACACACAGGAAGCTGCACTGGGACCCCTGTCGCTGTTATCTCATCCCACAAGGCATCCGTTTTTCCATATGAGGCAAATTTGCATCCACTCATCCATGACTCAAATCCATCAGAGATTAACACATTAATTATGAGTCACAAATCTTACTTAACTTTTAATTATCTTTGCAGAGAATTGGGACTTGTTTACCGTGAGTGACAAAGAAATGTTGAATAATGTGAAGCACCAAGGTTAGGGTACAAAAAAGCCTAAAAATCATACAATATCATATTCATAGTGTTAAAAACCTGCTGTCTGCTGTCAAAATCTGTTCTATACTGTGGCCAAAAAATGCTTAAAGCCGCTAATCGACATTTTTACATTAAGTCCCTGCCTGGTTGTTAACCTTAAAAACTCATTTCTGTCCTTAAAGGTCCCGTATTTAGAAGTTCTTTCCATGAAAACCATGTCCTCTTACCTTAAAGTAGCTTCGATGTAACTCTACACTATTGCTTCCTATAGATTTACACAACCCTCCCCACTCGCTGCATCTCGAACACACCAGCTCACCTACAACTCTGATATTATACTGTAAAACTACTACACAGTGACAAGTTGTAATATTGGGGTAATTCAGACATGCATGCTTAAACTTGAAATTTAATCTGAAGTAGAATAACGTTACAGAAAGTCGCTCCAGCAGGCTCACATGATTGGTTCTTTAGGTTTTGTCAGGGATTCAGGACCCTGACCGCTGAAAGATCACACCAACAGAAGAGGAGACAACGAATTTGGCTTGATCAAGGGCACCCTGCTCAGTACAATCTACCAAAGCAGAGTCGCGCTGAGCAGTTCCTTGCTCCTTTATTTATCTTACAAAGAAGAACATGGATAGTTACAATGTGTGTGTGTGTGTGGGTGTGTGGCTTCTGAGTACATGTGTATCATCGTGGCCACGTTGAAAGAAATAGAAAGAGTGTATGTGAGGAGCTGAATCTTATATGACGTAATAGTTTATCTGGGTTAGCTGATTGAACATAATATGATAATGAGCGTTATATACAGCATTTATCTTCTAACAGGTTTGTTACATATGAAACTCTGGAAGTCTTAATCCATGTTCTAAAATGAGAGTGAACAGTGTTCTCCAAGTTACTTTTCTGACTTGTCCAGGTCAATGATCTGCTCTTTCAGATCTTTGCTGAGCTCCTCAGACTTTCCCGCTGTGGAGTTTTTGCCTCAGTCTGATGAGTGTATCAAATGGGCCTTATTTAAAGTGGCTCAGAGGAGTCAGCAGCTGTAGTCAATCAAATTCACTCATAAGAAGTTCAGTGGCCATGCCATGAAGACAATGTGTTATTCTACGGCTTTCTACATCACCAAAATGGATCATTCAAGTTGCGTATGTATATTTTTGACCCAGCAGATTTTGTCGTTTTTCCAGAAGACTTATAAAAAACCTGTGTGTTGTTTTTTGTGACAACGACGCATTTAAGATCATTTAATCATAGAAAATGAAGAGTTACAAGAGTCACTGGAAACTAAAGACTGCCATGATATACATGGTCTTTACAAGTGTATGTAAAGTTTTGTTCAGGATTCTAATTCATGACTCCATCTGCTGGATGAGTAAATGTACCACTGTTCACTCACAAGTTCCCCATATAAACTTATGTGCTGTTTGTGTAGGTGTAAATACAAAATTATTCCATCACCTCATGTTCTTCATCACTAAAAGGAACTGGATCACGCGTCTACACGGGATCCAAGTGCAGAACATCAGGAATGTTTGAACAAATGGTTCAGTCCCATACTAGAGACAGAGTTTAAGGCTTTCGCCCTACATATTATTATTATGCTATCCATGTGCTGATTGAATGGTTTACAGCTACAACAAACAGCTACAAAATTTCAAACATACTGACCCCGCTGTGACTCTCCAGAGCAGGTTTTTCCCCTCTGGTTTAATAAAATATCACCAATCACATTTTCTGTCTTCCCCTGCAGCTACGTGACGGCTTCTGTGGTTTACCCGCTGTTCTTTGTTCGATCTGAGTGTCCCTACGCCGGCTGTGAAGTCCGAGATTTCCGCATCGCCGTCACCGTCTGCTCCATCCTGGGTACTCTGGCCTATGGGGCTGAGGTGGTCTTGTGCCGGGCCAGGCCAGGCCAGATCGTTGTGGGCTATATGGCCACTGTCTCCGGCCTCCTCAAAGTGGTTCAAGGCTTCGTGGCTTGCATCATCTTTGGAGCTCTGGCCAACGGGAGTCAGTACTACCAATATGCCGCCACCATCTACTGCGTTGTTGTCTACGCTTTTTGCTTCGCTCTGACTGCGGTGGTGGTCATAATGACTGTGTGCAGGCGGACCAAGGCAGTGCGCTGCATGCCCTTTGACCGCTTTGTCGTGGTGTGCACACTCCTGGAAGTTCTGCTCTACCTGAGTGCATCAGTGGTGTGGCCAGTGTTCTGCTTTGACACTAAATACGGCTCCCCATCGAGACCTTCGTCATGCCCTCGGGGGAAATGTCCATGGGACAGCAAAGTTGTGGTGGCGGTGTTCTCCTTCGTCAACTTTGGACTTTATTTGACAGACCTGATCTACTCTCAGAGGATACGATTTGTCTCCTCACAGGTGTCCACTAACTCACGAGTTTAGCACTGTTTGGAAACTTGATGTCACATCACTGGCTTAACAGGTATAACCCTCTGAACCCCAAGCACTTTCTGGGTGTTTCTAGCTTCTGTCATATTTTTACTCACTGTGGGCTCATTTTTCGCTGCAAGCATGGCACAGCTAAGATGAAAATGAATTTCTTGAAGTAATTATTTTACCAAAGATGAAACCTGGATAGTACAACATTTTCCCAAGTGCCCACAGGTGTTACTAGTACTAGACAAAAGAATGGTGGTTCTTCAAATGATAGATATTGTACTGTTTACATTTTTTTTACACAGCCTGCATTTCAGCCCAGGTCTGCAGAAAAGTCCCTGAACTTTAGGGTTACTCATGTAACGCACTCGTGAAACTTACATTTTAATTTTTTTCTGCCCATGTCCCTTTAGGTGCTCCGTACTCATGGACACAGGAGTGCAGAATATTCTTCTTTTTTTAAACAAATCTTATTATTACAGTAGAGCCCTGCTATTATCATACCCTTCGTGCAAAGCAAAACTATGACTATATCCGGGCTATTCTAATATGCGGGCTTCAAAATGGCGGCGATATCAGAGCAATTATAGCATTTGTCTTGATCTATAGGCCTATGAGACTTGTTTCAGTCATCAATTTGTTAATTTGAATGGGCATAGAACTACATTAAAGTTGCTTGAAAAAAGAAAACAAGTGTTTAATACTATATTTATTACAAAATAATGTGTGATAATTAATCGGTTGCTTGCTATACTGTGACTGGGTATGATATTATCTATTCCTGGGACCAAATTTTGTGCATTTGCCTATGACTATACCCGGGCTTATGACATTATCCTATGACTATAAACGGGCATATTTACTATAATTACATAAGAAATGGTTTTGGATTTCAAAATTCTATGACTATATGCGGGCTATTCCAATAAGCGGTATGATATTAAGTGGGCTCTACTGTACAACTTTTTGAAGGAGATTTTTAGAATAACATGATTTTAAGCCTGTTAAGTTTCTGGCTCTGATAAATGATGGAATTTTGATTTTTTTTTTTTCAAACCTGCTGGCGGGTTTTGGGGTTCAGAGGGTAAAGCTATTTGTTTGCATCACTGTTTGTGATTTTGTCTGTGAATTTATTTGATATTTAAAACCACAGAAAAGACTGAAGGGGGGAAATGGTGATGTATCAAAGACCCCATTACTGGTGATGCATGTTGTTTGCTGCTGAGATACCTCAAAATCTAAGTGAAAGCACTGTTGAGGAATTTCGCCACGGTGTCCCCTCTGCCACACCCCACTGAGGTGACACCCCATCCCTCTATTTGACCCCCGCCTCCTTGAGAACCAGCCTCACCCGAGCAGCCCAGGCCCACTGGTATGTTCTGTTAAATCCTCATAACATAAGACCCTCCCACAATTTGTGACCTTTGGCATAATCCACACTTCCTTGCTACTTGTATCTCTGTTCAAATAATACATAAAGTCTTGAGTATAAATAGTAAATCTGGCCTGGCATCTGTGGCATCCCTGCCATCTGCGAACCCCACACCAGCAATGCATGGACTTTACCCAGGCTGCCAAAAATAAACATGAGCTGCTTGCGCTCATATTGAAGCCATGACACAGCATTTATAAGAGGCTGGTGTCTTTAAAAACCTCTCCAGCTTCTTTGAGTCTATAAGGAAAAGCAAAACCAATCTCAAAAACAACTGTCTTTGCTGCATTTTGTCTGATGACCTGCAGTCTGAGCTGCCACGTTTGAATGCTGACGGTCAGTGTAACAGAGGAATGTTTGCACAGTCTCTTAGAAGTTGGTACAAATTACCGGATATGTTGGTAACTAACAACCAAATGCCAGATGGGTTATTTACTACATTTACTCTGGTAGTTAGAAATGATCTGTGTGGTTAGATGGTCTGTGTAAAGTGTATTAATCTGACTTTATACTCGAATAAACTTTGCTAATCTACTGACTGCGCTGCTGTACTCATTCTAGCTCACTGAATAGGCTCTTATAGGCTGATTGCAGACTACCTGCCCAGCACCAAACAGAGTTAACAACTACCTGGTAGAACATAATGGAGCATTTAGCAGCTGAAGAGCCACTTATTTTTCTAAGGGGGTTTGAAGAAACCAAAACAGCACTAAAAGAAGAACGATTACTGAACTCACTTTTCTCAGGCGTCCAGAAACAGGATTCCAAATGAAACCTAATGTTGCTCCGTTCACCGTTATCTACTTTATAAGGCGATAATTCGTCAGCCACAACATTAAAACAGCTGAAAGATGAAGCCACTGGTTTTAATTATCTCATTACAATGCAATGTTCTGCTGTGAAACCCTGGGTCCCAATATTATCCACAAAAACCTATTATTTATTCAGCAGTGGCCTCTCCAGCGGGACGATGTGCCCTACGATACTGGAACAAGAGAAGTGGCCATGAAAATCTGTGGATTCTGGTTTAAATTTGACAATACAAAAATGTGAAATAATTTCACATAAATGCCAAAAATGAAGTCGATCTAGCAGATTTATAACAATAGCAGATGAGTGTTTTCCAGTAGAGAAATAATTATGTAATAAATTGACAGAACTTTTGCAGTTTACCATTCAGCATTTAATTTAAATAAAATGATGAAAGCCCATAATATTATTTATTATATAAATTTGTCAGACTTATTTGAATTTTAAGGTTAGGACACTACAATTTTATATGTTGCATAAATTTGACTAACTAATTAAAACATTAAGCTCAAGACCATACAATAATAATATTTAAATCACTTTACCTTTCTAAATTATATATTAAAGATAAATACCAACAATATGGATTATATAGATTTAAATGACTAATTTAAATATCAAGGTTAAGACTCTACAATGTTATTTATTACGTAAATGTACCTGATTAAATTAGATATTAAGGTTAAGTCCTTATGAAGGAGAATATTGGTGACAGTGGTAAGAGAGCATTCTAGCATTTTCATACTTAAATAAAGACTCAGCTGTGCTCAGATTTTATGTACGTCTCTCTTCACTCTGCAAATGTCGTTCATTCTGTCTGCTTCTGCCACATGTGAGTATCCAAGTGGTAAATGACTCCATCTGCAACCTGTGTGATGTGATTCTTTTCCAGTAATAACTCCACAAATTCAGGGCTCACTGTTGATTCTCTGCTGTGCTAACTTCCTTTCCATCATCTTCTCAGCTGTGAGTTCAGGACATGATCAGCGATTCTGACTGTACAACCCAACAGATCCTCTCATGAAGTCTCAGGCTTTGGTCCTCAGTGATTAAATTACCTGACAGTGTGACTTTCTGCTGGGCCATCTCTGCACCTTCGGGGGTAAATGAGGAGAGGTGGAGGTAACTGTGACAGCAGTGCTAATTTTCACTGGAGTGAGACAGAAGATCTGATCCACTCAGTCTCTCTTTGTTCTCCTCCATTAAAATTTCTCTCTTCTAACTCCAAGATTGTCTCACTCCCTTCCTGTCTGTTATTTCTCCCACATCACACCATCGCCTCTTCTTCCTCCTGCTCTCCATCCTTCCCTCCTCTCTGCTTTGGTCACCTCGGCAAATCTCATCTCTCTAATCCAGGATCAATGTAGTGCCCTGTCACATCTGCGAGTCCTATGGATGTATTATATTAAGTCTTCTGAAAGCGACTGAGGCACAGCGAACGCCTCCTGAAACTGTCTCGGTGCTCAGCAGCAAATCCAACACCAGTTGGCTGCTCTTGTATCCAAATCTGTCTAAGACTGCAGGAAACGTCACTGAGAGTCTGAGAGATTTGCTATTTTCGACATTGTGCCAATTTATGTAAATTAGTAAGTAAATACAAGTGAATAGCATGTACACAGAGAGAGAACAGCTGAGCAGTAGATTTGAAGAGGGTTTGTGTAACTGGTGATGATTTTTGCAGCAATAAATGTTGAAGTAGTAAAAAATGTGCTGCTTTTGAAAATATTTTGATCCTCTGTTCTGCATCATTTCCACTGACAAACCCTTTAGAGGCTTCATTTACTGGCACTCTTCTTTCCAGAAGGAGCCGTAGCATCAGTGGAATATGACAGTGAAAGTGATGGAGAGTGTCGCCACAGAGAAATATGGCAGTTCGTTAAGGCCTTCACCCTCTCTGCTCCTCTGCAGACCCCCATATAGCAGCTGTTCCATGTTTGGCACTGGTTTTGCTTCTCTCTCCCTGCAGGCGTCAGTCTTAAACATAGCAGTGTATGAACTGGCCTGACAGAGATGAGCTGCGACAGGTGTCCATCATAACTGTCCCCTCCTGGTTTTTCCAGCTGGGGGGCACATGAAGGGACGACTGGCTCGCTGTTGTGACTAATCTCTGATGGCGCATGTTGCTGAAGTCAGCTTCCACTCATAGCTCTCGGCTCTTGTTTTGCCAAATGTTGTGTGAGGAACATTGTTGAAGTCTAAATCTTTACTCCCAGTGGATCTAGCGCAGCTCTCCTGTCCTGGAGTAGGAAGCTACTGTATATGAAACAGCAAAGGTGCTTGTTTTTAAAGCGTGGAACATTTTCAGAGGTGGACAAAACAAGAGAAACATCGAGCAGAATGACATATTTAAGCAGGCTTAAAACTGAATGTTATTACTGCTGCTGGATTGGATTTGATCACTTTGCACGGTGCTCCTGTTGTTCAAACTCTGTACAAAAAAACCCAAACATTTTTAGCATGTACAATATCATAACAAACCAACAAACACCTGCTCAGATTCCTACAGATCAAAAACATTTAACAAAAACCTTGCAGCATGTCGACTGATACACTTGCCTCCACATATTTCATATAAGGTTCCCACATCTTATGAAACTGATGTCTTTGAATGTAAAACTCATGTAAGATATTCCAGCATTCCCTGCCAGCTCTTAGCTGGTACCTTTTTCACTGATGCACTGCAGTAAAATTTCAAGAGTAAGACAGTCTCTTGTTTCTAAGTGTAACATGTCTGCTTGGAAGGCCAAGGACCAGAGACACAGGGTCAACTTTAGATAAAACATCGGACAAGTAGATTTGCAATTTACAACAAAGCCAGAAACAAAGAGTCGAAGTATTAATTTTCAATCTTGTAATTTTGGTCTTCAGTCATTTCATGTGTTTGCTTCTGTCCTGCTCCTTGTGCTTTTATACACCGATCAGTCATAACATCATGACCACCTGCCTAATATTGTGTTGGTCCCCCTTATGTGCTCAAAAAGGCTCTGAACCATTGGTCATGGACAAGAGGACCTCTCAGGGTGTCCTATGGGGTCTGGAACCAGGACGTTGGCAGTGGATCCTTTGGGTACTCTGGCTTGTGCAGTGGGGCCTCTGTCAATCAAACTTGTTCCACTGCATCCTGTTGATGCTTGATCAGAATGAGGTGTAGGAAGTTTGGAGGTCAAATCAACATGTTGGGCCATTGTCATGTTCCTCAACATGTTCCTGACTGTTTGATGTTTTTTTCCATGTGGTGGGGTGCATTTTCCTGTTGGGGTAGACCAGTGACATTTGGGATTTCCATTTGCATGAGGGAGTGTGTTGTTGTGGGACAATGTTTATTTGGGTGTCTGAGTCTCATCAACACGGATGTTAAAATCCAAGGTTTTCCAGCAGAACAGCACATAGTAGCAATATGATCCATGTTATTCACTTCATGGTCATAATGTTGTGGTATATACTGCATTCTAAAACAGTTAGATTCCCAATAAAGCTTTTCTCATTTTACATATTTTCTTGTTTCTGTTATCAGACAATAAAATGAGTATGAAACCGCGACTGAAATGCAGCTCATTAAGACTACAAGTTCACCGTCAGTTTTAAGAGAACTACTGATTATCGAATCGCAACTTATTCTCACAAACTCACCAAACACAGGGGTTAAAAACCAATGCTTTGGCAATATTTCCATGTAATATGATCACTCAGAGAGACAGTTAGAAAGTCCTGGTCTCACACACATGCCTGTTTATACAGTCATTATGAAATTAACCATTTTTTCAATATTTTAAGCTGAAAAATGAAAGACATTCTGGTTACATGTCCTTCTATTTGTTTTGTTGTTGTTCCACATTTTGCTTCTTTTTAAGGTTGCAGGTCTTATATTATAATTTTGTTGGATTTTGTTTGTTCGGTTAGTTTATGCAGCATTGATGTTAGATTAGAGGGGGAACTACAAGCCCAGCTGCCTCAGATTCTCTTTGTGCCAGGTCCCAGAATCCTATAATTTTGGTTAGACTTTGCAATTTTATGAAAATAAAATAATTTTGTATGATAAGTTGGGTGTCGGGTGTGGCATCCTCTGTGTGTGTTGCTGATCGCTGCGTTGAGCAAAGTGTGTTTTCTTTGGGACAGTGACGTTTTCTGAATTATTTAAAATCAAGAATCTTTTACTATCATATTATGACTCAATTTTTTCCATTTTCATCCATTTTCACTGACATAGTGGTGCTGTTGTTTCAAGAAAAGCTAAAAAAAAGGATTTATGATCAAATTAAAATCAAGTTTCACTGTTTTATTTTTAGGATATTAGATAAACACAACGCCCTGTCAACATTAATTTCCACTAAAGAGTACAGAGACGATCAGCCTGGAAGCTTTTAGCACTTATTCATCCTACTGTAACATTCTGGCCACAGTGTTTGCCCTCTTCCATCTCCTCCTGGCTGCCTCAGTGCATTTATGAACAAAGGAAGTCCGTATGCTTTGATTAATTCCATTAATTCCATCATCAATCTGTCCTTAATACCTGCTGAGCCTGAGATAGGAATACAGAAGAAGTGCACCTGATTGTACATCTCGTCTCCTACAGATTCTTCAGGGACTTTTAGGCTGATTTGTTCCTGAGATTTTGTGATGTGCTGTGGGAAATTAGTTTTTTGGTTTGACATTAAATTGAAAGCTGGCATTACACTGGATGCCTTAACTTCCCTGCTGTCGTTTCTTTTGTATTCAGTCTTTGTCACTCATTCTTGTCTCAGACTGCAGGAGGGGGACGTATGAGCACTTGGGAAAGATTTTCTGTCTGTCTGAGATATTAAATATGCACATCTTCTTCTCTCATTCAACAAAGCTACTTTTCTCTCTCTCTCTCTCGTTGTCACATTGTCGAGCGTGCACACAAACACACTTGAACACACCTCGGGACCCTAATCACTGCAAGCAACAATTTGTTGTGAACGCTTCACCTAGATCTGCTTGTCGCTGTGTGCTGGAGAGAAGAGGGGAAAAAAAGAAGATTTGTGCTCTTCGGTATTTTTAATAAATCTCTCGGGGTTTTGTCGAAAAAAAAGAAAGACCGAATGAGTGTTGTCACGCCTCAGCACACATACGGAGCCTGAGTGATAGATAGAACAGAGGCAGGCAGTGGTAAATTGACTTTGTCTGTCTGTCAGACTGAGAGGCAGAGTTGCAGGGATGTATCACTGGAAATTTCAGCTCGTTTGAGGCGAGGTTCAGAGAACAGATTTGTGGCTAATAATTATTCCACATGCCAGTGCAACGGAGGGAAGAACACTGACACTTTATATCATCAGAAGGGGAATATTGTTCCCCTGTTCTCTGATTTTTCCTGTTTTGTTCTGAACACGAATGTACATGGTGGGAGAGGCAGTCTGGCATTCTTTAACAATTAAAGAAGAAACAATCAGTTTTCATTTAAATAGCTATGGATTTATTTGGTCTAATGGACAAACGGTGAATTCAGGAGCCGATTCCAGCAATTTAATCTTGTACTTTTGGGCCAGTCACAGGCTTGACACCCCTCCCACCGTCTCAGTCTGTCCTGGCTCACCTCAGCAGACAATTCACCATCAGCTGATTAGGTTCAAATGGATCCGTGAGCTGTATAAGCCGGCCTATGAGCTTCCTCCTGCCTCACTGTTTCTTCGTCTTCTTTTCAGTCCGTACTTTCAGCTTCTCCTCAGTGCTTTAAAGCTCAAGCATTCAATGTATTTCAGAGGAATTTTTGTTGTACTTGTTGAAAATCTATTTAAATCCTGGCATTAATCAATAAATCAAGTGTTCTGATGCTAAAAAGAGAAAAATCTGTTTGTGGCAGTCACAGGCCTGTAAAAAGGGTGACCAATCACTGAATTCGACCACATGACTGGATGGCCTACCTGTCTGTTTTAACAACGCCAGTCTACCTGCATGCACTCTTACTATACACTTATTGTACGTCAGCACAAGGCTAGGCCAACACTTATCTGGAGCTAGGGAGCAGATAACACAAGAATGGAGAACAAAGTGCAAAGTGCTGGTTTTAAACAAGTTGGGGCTTGTATTGGAATCACCTGTTTCTTGGGTGCGGGGAATCGGTTCCAATTCTAAGAGGTAATCAATAAGGAAGTTAACTCTGTTTAATGACTCCGAAACGTCTTGAGTTACCTACTCAGCTGTCGTTGATTTGCTTGGATATCAGGTGAACTGAACAAGCTGATTGTCTCATAACCTTAATTTAGCAAAAGCTGCTACAAAATGCTTTACAAGAACATTAAATGCAGAATTTTACTGCTGTAGTAACTCAAATCAACTGAAACTCAGACAATCTGAATCAAGAATTGTTTGGAACCAGAATCAATAAGCAGAACAGAAATTGGCTCTCGAGAGGAAAGAGAAAAGAGACGTCCTGCTGCTTCTTACTGAAGCTCTTAGAATAAGGGATGATAAAATAAAATGATGTTCCTCAAATGGCCACTTGAGGCTGGCTCCAAAAGTGAGTCAATCCCCATAGACCCCTATGTTAAAATGCCCAACATCAGGTCAGAAATAAACACATACAGCTGTATACAAACAACAATTTTGGTCTCTATAGCTAGTTCCCCATTTATGACAACTGTACAGTGTGTAGATTTTTATATAGCTCACCTGTTTACGTTGTATAAAAGCTTAAAGTTACATATATTTTAAGAACATTTAGCTTTAAGTGCAGCCTCAGCTTCATTCATGCATTATCTTTTTGCTTAAATCTGTGGTTAAAATCATAAAGGGTTCATTCATCCTTATATGAAGTCAGTGGTTTAAAAAGGTTAAATCCAGCGCAGTGAGAAACATGGAGGCTTCTTCAGATGTGACCAGTAAAATCAACATTAGTGATCACTGTGGTTTAGGGCACAACAGGCAAGAAAGATTTGGTATTTGTTATTTTTAAATAACAATAGCTGAAACTACAGCAGCAAATGTGAGGCTATCCTGACATTTAGTGTCCATTTTGATTCAATCTTCAGAAATGCTGCATCCTACACCTAATGTTGAAAACACAGTCCCATAATAACCCATAATGCACCAGGACAGTTCCTTATAGCTTTCTTTTAAACTCCACATTTAAAATTTGCACCACAGGATCAAGCCTGAGCTCAGATAACCCTCATGACCACCATCATTAGGGTTTTTTTTTTCAAACTTTAAAAATCAGAATTGCAGAAGCCAATAAATTGTGTTTTTCCACATTAGTCTGTAGACTAAATTTCATATTTAAAGTCAGTAATGTGACCTTTCAAATTTATACAGACTTAAGTGATCTAATTTTAATCCAGTGGAATTATTTTTGGCAGGTGGAGACAGCCGGTTTACACCATCGTGTAACAAGGTAAAACTGGTGGAAACTGAACCATTCATTAATTTAGACACGTTTGATATTATATCACTGTGCCCGGCTAACTGGAGAAAGAGTATTCAGACAGCTGGTGCTTTTAGAGCTCAACCTCAGGCCATGCATTCTGTTTTATATATAGACAGAAGCATACGCAATCTCTCCGTCGGCATTCCTGTGAGAAAATAAATGGAATGTGGTCCCTCACAGGAGACATACCGCTTCCTCCTGTGGTGTGTAAATTTAGCCTGGCATGGTACGGCATGGTACGGCATGAGAAACATGAAAGGAAGAGACAAGCAGATAGACAAGAAGAGGGTCAATCCTATTAAAATGTGCAGGGGGGAGATTTTAGCATCAAACTGACAGCTACAGGACAAGGCCATGGCTAATTTTAAGAAGGCGCATTGGTGAACTACCAGGGGATAGCAGTCAAACTGTATTCATATTCCATGGCTCATTAGCGTATTCGCCATCCGATTGTGCTTTATTTCAAATTCAGTCAAATCTGCGGGGAAAGAAAAGTCTCCTGCCAGAATAACAATCCTCCATTCAGATCCAGGCCCCTATAATATCTCAAGCCAATTCTGGTAACCTGAAATGTTTTTAGTGGTTCTTGTTCAGACTTCAGTGCATTTGCATTCAGAATGATCAACACCGAACATCTGTCTGCGGGAAGATTTGTTTTGTTGGCACGCGAGGAGGTGATTTGTCGTCTCCAGTGCAGAATCACAAGAAAACAAAGACTTCTGGGAAACCTTCGCCCATGTGAATAACAGCTGTGAGCTTTTACAGGATTTAGAGGACAACAATATAAAACAACAGTGTGCAGAGGGTACGTCCTGTAACGTGCCCTTTTACTCCACCTCTTTATGCTGACTTTGTTGTGCAACACATGGAAAATGTGGGGAATTTGTCCTGGATGTGTCTGATAAGCAAATATTACTATCGGGTAATTCTCAGCACGTGGCCAACAGAGGTGGAAAAAGGAGAAGATATTCAAGTTTAGCCCAGGTGAAAGGAGGGAAGCATTATCAGTAAAATATTATTAAAGTATAACAGTATGATCTTTATGCATAATTTCCTTTTTTGAAGTGTTACAAGTGTATATTTTGTATATTACTGAATTACTGCAGGTAAAATAACATGTAAACAGCATAACATTCAAGCTGATCAATAAACTGATGTGACTTCTTTACTTTTTAACAGTGTAAGTTAAATTGATCACGTGTTTTATGTGTAAAACATGCTAAGTTACCCCAGCTCTCAAACAAATATAGAGGTAGCAAGATTAATATTTTCCTCTGAAATGTGGTGGAGTAGAAATGCAATTGGCATAAACTGACAATTAGAAAGTAAAGTGCCACAAAAAACACATCGACTCCACCTGAATCAACTGTTGTGATACACAGATCTACTTTCAGTTACTGGACTTTTTCTCTAGTCTTTGACTTCTGGAGAGATATTTAATCATTTGACCATTTAAATAAAACCACGTGAGAGGTTTTGAGGGAAAAAATCACTATTTGGTAGTGGCTGGGTTAGTATTAAACAGTGTGTTGTATTTTAAAAGCCTGCTGTGTAAAATCTTCATCTTGAAAGTAACTTAAGCTGTCAGATAAATAGAGTAGAATACACAAATTCTCATGAAATACAACAAAAACACGGAACAATCCACATAAAAAACAAAACAAAGTAAAAAAAACAGTAACAGCACCAACAAACCCCCCAAAAACCTGCTCATGGGGGATCCAAGAAACCCTTGGATATGCTGTGTATGTATGTATATTTTTGTGGGTTCAAAACTTTCTAAATTAATCAGGTTCATCTCCACAAGTAAAAATGCTGTAGGTCTTAGTCTCAGTATTTAAATTTGTTAGGTTAAGAACCATAATTTAAAATTTAGAATCCTGTGGAGCCTTCACTATATTATTACATTAAGTTATTCTCCACATTGAATAACAGTGTAGGTGTGTAATATGTATTATAGTCAGGTAATGTTTTCAATCCCAAATAAGTAAATTTCTCAGGTAAAATCACGCAATAAATAACACTATATGGTCTTTCCCCAATATTTAAACTTGTTAGATTAATTTAATAGCACCACTCATAATCTCTTTTACTGGAAAGTACTTTGGTGCAATGGTTGATGTCTTACATATACAATATTAAAAACAGTGACTTGACTTCACTCCCAAAGTACAATATTTTTCATTATAATGTAGTGAAGTGGACATAGAGAGTAGCGTAAAATGGAAATAAGCAAGTAAAATCCAAAATTATACCTAGCACAGCAGGTAAGTAAATGCACTTAGTTTAATTTTAAGGTAAGGCTCAAGAAGACAGACAAATCTGCTGATGCATTTTTATATTAAATGCTTTATTTATTTTTTTTAAGCATTCAGTTTTCTGTCCCCACAGTAAAGATCTGTTGTGTCTGTGACTAATAAGTCAGAAATGGTCTCAATAGGTGCTGCTAAATTCTTGCTTCTCCCAATATAAACATGACCTACTTTGCACCTCATGGTTCCTATATTTGACCTATATCCCTCCTGCAGCTCCAACGCGCTCAAACTCACAGGACTGATGCAACTGGGCGGGTCGGACAACAAACCCCGCCTATATTTCCAAATATAGCTTCTCATTGGTCAGTCGCTCCTAATGTCTCTATCACAATTGGCCAGACTCACCGTCCATTACCGGTATAGCCCACATAGGGGTTGAGTAAAAAGGAAGCCACGTTGACACGAAAAGTGGTGTTTTCTGTTTTTTTTCTGACCCCGGGAAATAACGGTCACGTCGACAAGTTTCATCTGTCAGCTCAGGAGCCTCAGCTGAAACATCTAAGGACAGGTATCAGCGTTTGTTTATTATGTATTTGCTGCTTTTCTTATTTATTTCTGACTGTTAGCTGAGCAGCTAGCCGACCACAGGCGGTCGTGAGCTAGCTGATGCTAACATCATCCTGATAAGCATCAACTGGAGCGCTAATGCTAACACCTCATAAAACAACGGACAGTTAGCAAGCATTAGACGGCATGAAAGGGTAAACTCCACACTGAAACAATTTAAATACTAAAATAACGAGATATTTTACTGTTAAAGGACTAACTTATTGGTCTTGTTGAACTAGAAATAAGTATCATCAGCTGAGTTCACACTGAAATAGAGGCTGCCAGTTTTTGTTTCACATATTGCATGGAAATTAGTTTTATGTGAATGTAAAGCTGTAATCTGTGCCAGTGTAACACTAAAGTCACCCATGGATGCTGCCAAAATGTCAGAGGAGGTGTTTCATCATCATTCCCTGTCTGTCTGTGGACCAGCTCCAGGATTTTTCTCCAGATTTCATCACCACCAAAGCCTGTTTCTTTACTTTTTGACAACTTCAGAAACAAGACAGAAAAATGCATGTTGTGTATTATTTCAGAAGTTTGGTGAAGTCTAATAAATGACAGTCTGCAGCTTCTTTTTTTTCTTTTACTGTTGTGCAGGGCAGAAACGCCACATCATCTGACAGGATGAGCGTTGGATTCATTGGAGCAGGCCAGCTGGCTCATGCACTGGTGAAGGGTTTCACTGCTGCAGGTGAGCTGTTGTTGTAAAATTGAGCCTTTTCAGACCATTCCATCAGTCTGACAGCAGCTGAACATGTTCGCTTCTTGTCTGAATGTGCACCCTTCTTCGTAAAAGTTGTGACGGCTATCTTACAAAGTCGAACCCAGTAACATAACATTCAACACTGCACAAGTCTGAACTGCATGCAGTCACGTTAACAAACAGGCATGCAAAAGGGACAGTACTTTGAGTTGTGTGAAGAGATTTAGGGAAGACTTGTTCCACTTTGCTGTATAATTTCACATCAGTTAGGCTCCAAACTGAAATGTCTATAAAAAAATAACGTTTCTGCAATTAGTTGAAGTTCCGTTTGTTGCTTCCAGCTGTTTGTAGGAATCTCTCTACTGAGTTTATGAAATAACTGCTGCTTCAACAGCAGCAGAAACTGTATGAATGTCTCTAAGGCAAGAGGGTTGCATGCGATGCTTCACTATCATGTGTAACGTTTCAGTTTTATCTGCAACATTTCTGAATAATGTGAATTTGTTCAATTTCATGTGCAATATTTCATTATCTTGTGTGATATTACTTTATTACTTCAATATCATTGCCAGTTTTGCTTATTAATTTTTCTATTTTAGTTTTATTTTAGATTATTTATTTTTATTTTCAGTTATGTATTGTACTTTTATCTTATTACTTTTCCACTTGGCCCTGCATTCCTCATGTTATTTAATTTTGTTTTCCGAGCAATATCAGGAAAGAAAGAATTCAAGAATAAAGTTTTATCTGTGCGTGTGAAAGAACACAACATCTACACTGGTAACTTCAGTAATTACTTAAAAATTATCTCCAACATGGAGACAGGGTCAGTGTGAATCAGGATCTAACACACTGTGGTCACACTGTGTACTTTTCTTCACATCAGACAGGTGAGCTGTCAGACAGAGTCACTGTTTATCAGCTACACTTAAGTCATTTGTTGCATGGCGGCCGTCCTCAGGTTGACTCCTGAGCCCCATCACAGCTGTCAGGTTGCATTATCATGTGTTATACATCAGTTGTTGTACTGTCAAACATGATGTCACTGTGTAGGGTTTGTCTGAATGAAGCCATGAGGAACAGTAACGCAAAACTGTCCTATGCCTGAATGACAGAATGCTGTCACTTTAACAAATTGAAACAAGCAATGTTGCGTATCTCAAGTCTGAAAGGGGCTCATTCCTTGCGCTGCTGCAATGTGGATTTCCCCTCTAGGGATGAATAAGTTCTTATTTTACTTACCTCATTGTACATCCTCACACTTCACTCTCCACTTCATTCCGTCTCCCTCACCAGGTGTGATTGCCACACACAGGATTACAGCCAGCTCCCCAGACACAGACCTGCCCACTGTGACAGGATTGAGGGTGAGGAGATCAGTTTTTGCTTGGATGTGTGGTGGAGCATGTGTGCGAGTGTGAGCTTGTCTTTGAATTTATAATGTGAACGCCACTGTAATAACACCTGTGTGCCTCTTTCCCTCTGTAACATCCACTTTCTTCACCGTCACTGACTTCCTCTTCTTGTTTTTCTGTAGAAAATGGGCGTAAACCTGACGACAAGCAACAAAGAGACGGTTAACAAGAGCGACGTGCTCTTTTTGGCTGTCAAGCCCCACATTATCCCGTTCGTTCTGGATGAGATAGGACCAGACATCGAGGACCGTCATCTCATAGTTTCTTGTGCAGCAGGTGTTACCATCAACTCCATAGAGAAGGTAAGCTCACTCACTGTCTCCCACTTGAAATACAGACTTTTCAATGTGTTGAAATTTGCTACATGACTTTATTGCTCAAGCCTTTATATGTACTAATTTGTTTCCTTGCATTCTCCTTTCCTCAGGCTGAGTTTAATCACGCTGTTCTGGCATGACCCCAAACATAAGAAAGAAAGTTGTTACATTCTGTCTCGTTTACAGAGATCTCCTTTGTAATTTTACAGAAGCTGCTTCAGTATCGTTCAGCTCCTAAAGTTATGAGGTGTATGACAAATACTCCAGTGGTGGTGAGAGAGGGGGCTACCGTGTACGCCACTGGGACGCATGCCGAGGTAAAAAGTAATGAAATGACGGTCATGACCAAGGGATCAAAATATTTATGAATGGTGTGCATTTTTGGGATTCAGTTAGCTGGTATGATGGGATATGTACCATCATAGAGCTGCACACTGAAGCTGGACTTTATAGCCTCATTGATCAGCATTTTGTTGTTATTTAAGGTGGAGGATGGCAAGTTGCTGGAGCAGCTGATGGCCAGTGTGGGTTTCTGCACGGAGGTGGAGGAGGACCTCATTGATGCTGTAACTGGTCTGAGTGGCAGCGGACCTGCATATGTAAGTAACTTCAGGTCTGTTTTATTTCCCAGACTAGTGTGATAGATCCAGTTTTGGCCACTGCTGTGAGATCTTGCAGCGAGGAAATAATCTGTAAAATCCTTTATCCTCAAGCAGACTAAATCTGAGCCCACTGCACAGTTGGTGGTTACAACTTCATCTTGCAGCTTGTAAATAAGAATTTTTTCCCTAACTCTACATTTTGCATTTATGGAGCTGCTGAGACTCATTTGGATTGATGCAGGACTAGTCTGATAAGCTCTGTTTTTGGAAGATGGGTTGCCATTACTTATATTTATCTTGAGCTGACAGGTTTCACAAGCAGTGTAGTGGCTGATGTTCAGAAACAGAAGGTATTTTTAGAAACAGATAGTATTAAAAAGGTCCAAACACTCCCCAAACACTCCCAGTAGTTGTATCAAAGGCTGAGTACACCTGTTTTGACTCCCAGCAATGGTATCAAAGGCTGAGTTCACCTGTTTTGATCGCATAAGCAACAATCTATTATGATGTAGATCGCACGAGCAACTGTTTACTGTGATGAAATGGTCAAGGATGCCGTGATGTACGAGTTCAAAGAGAATAAAGTAATTAAATTGGGTTGGGGAGTGAGGCTGGGAGGAGGGAGTAACTCCTCCTCGTATCACTGCCTATCCATCATTATTTTTAATAAAGTACCGGGTGTTATAATAGTGGAAAATACCCAAAACTTATCGCAAAAGAAGGATGGGCTGGGGGCGTGGAAACCCCCAGCACCAAACAGTATAAAGTCAGAACAGCAGAAGCGATTGTCAGAGTTTACCCTAGGTACCTCTCAGTGTGTTTATCCTGTATTTTGCAGAATAAATACTATTTCTTTGAATCTAAAGACTGACTCTCTGGACTCTTCTCTGCCTCTATTGGTGAGCCTCTGGCAACTGCTATATTTGAGGACTCATACAACTAAGTGAATTTGAACTTAGAACCTGGACTGAAGAACTACAAGTTGGGGCCTCCTGATCCACAACAGCAGCACCTCAACTAGTCATTTCATCTTTTACTTTTTTAGTCTCAGAGATGTCAAAAATAATGACAGTGTATTCAGTTTATGAGAAAATAGTGAGAAAAGTAAGCACATCTTCATAGATATAAGTTGAAAATGTCTGCTATTTTTACTTGATAAATGACGCAAAATGTATTGTGTTTGTTGATTGACAAGTTGATGAAACAACACATTGTTTTTGCTTTATGCATAGCAGTCGAGACTGTGCTGACTGCTAAAAACCTCTGCATGTTCACTCTGTCAGTCAGTGTAGACATCACAAAAACATTGACAGGAAGAAGAGCTTAAATGAATGCATATATTTCTCCAGAGAGCGAGCGCAGCTGTAGTAATGACTTGTATCGCCATGCATGCATTTCCAAATCTCAACACATCTTTAAGCACAGTGGTTGAGGAAATTAAGAATAATTGTGTCTGTGGGTTTTTATCTGCTCTCTGTGTAGAGCTTGAGCCTTAGACAGGTATTTTCAAATATAGTTGAAAGGGTCTGAGAACATTTTTTTTCCTGAACTAGCTTCTCTGAGAGAGGCAAATCAGTTGTTCTAGCTCAGATTATACAGAAGTAAGGGTAGTTAATCAGTGAGGGATAAAACAGTCTGTAGTCCTTCAGATTACTATGTGGTTATGTATTTTTATGATGGCTGTACATCTGCTAATGTGTGCTAATGACACTTCAAAGTGTAAACTGACTGCTTTGTGTTCAAACAGGCATTCACAGCCCTGGATGCTCTTGCAGATGGAGGAGTGAAGATGGGTTTGCCCAGGAGACTCGCTGTCAGACTTGGAGCTCAGGCCCTATTGGTCAGTTGTAGTTATTGTTTGAATGCGTGTGTCTGGTATTCATATATCACTCGTTGCACCTATTCTCAATATTAAATGTTTTCAGTCCACTACTGTGCGTGTTTGGAGGCAAAAACCTCATTAAGATTTAGTTGCTGCTTTCAGTGCACTCAGCCATTCTACTGTCTGATAACTGCTGACTTTTGTTCAATGAAATAATGAAATTCCAGGAAAATAAACACCTACAGGGCGTTTTGGCTTGCCAAAAAAAGAAGGAAAAGATAAAAAAAAAATTAAAAAGGTTTCATTTTGATCCTGTAGCTGTTTTCTTCAGGGTCTATGCAAATTTTAAATTGCTGTTTTTACCATAAAACCTAAACATTAATTGATTTTATTAATGAAGACAGTGTTGTGATCACGATTTGGCCGGTCATCAGAAAAGATTTCTGGAAATTAGTTTTTGTGATTGCAGCGTCTGCTTGCAGCTTGGTCTTCTGTTCAACACTTGGTGTGTGCAGCTTTTTTTTCTTTTTCATAAGTGATGTTGAGTTTAGCCCCTTTTTTTCTGCTATAGCCTTTCAGATGTTATATGTTAAAGACGGTAAATAATCTTGATGCGAGGGTCTTCCTTTGTTTTCACGTATGTCTGTTGTGCACCAACATGCAGCAATCATCCTATTGGAATATCATCATATGTGATACTACATCACAATGCATATGTGCTCCATTCAGATAATGATCAGCTTAGGACAAATGTAAATCAGAGTAAATATGAAACATAAAATGGTAGCAAAAATGAGCTTTAGACAAAACTGCAAAAGCCTTACTGCCGCTGACAACAAATAATACTAAAATAATAAAACTGTGGAGGAGAAAACAAAAAGTTCCTTAAATATATTGTTCCCTCCTTTAATTTTACTTGCTATGTTCTTTCTCATGTTCCTGTTTCCCTTCAGGGAGCAGCTAAGATGCTTCTGGACTCGGAGCAGCACCCTGGTCAGCTGAAGGACAACGTGTGCTCACCAGGGGGCGCCACCATCCACGCCCTGCACTTTCTGGAGAGCGGCGGCTTCCGCAGCCTCCTGATCAATGCGGTGGAAGCTTCATGCATAAGGACGCGGTGAGACTGTTGCATGTGGAAATGCAAATGCGCACACCTACATCTCACTGAGTTTCTCAATTATTTATCTCCTGCTGTGTTTGTGTCCCAAAATTTTCATGACCTCAGCAACTGTCAAGGTGTCCTGAATTTGGGTAGGGCTACAGCTAATGGTTATTTCCATTGCTTAATAAATACGAACTAAATGTTTTTGCAACTTTTGCATTTAAATGTTTTTAAACCAAATTAAGAGTAGTTTCAGCAAGTTAATTAGTTTTTTTAACAAACTATTTTGGTGTGAAGTTGTATGAATTTTGTGGAAAGGACTTTATATTACAGTGAAAAATGAGCCCACGGTGATTAAAAGACACCCAGAAACTGCTTGGGGTTCAGAGGATTGAAGTGTTTTGCTGTCTTTATTCTATATAGATGAAAACAAACTATTTTGGTGTGAAGTTGTATGAATTTTGTAGAAAGGACTTTATATTACAGTGAAAAATAAGCCCACGGTGATTAAAAAACACCCAGAAACTGCTTGGGGTTCAGAGGATTGAAGTGTGTTGCTGTCTTTATTCTATATAGATGAAATGGATGAAGAAATGTGACACATACACACCTTCATTAATACTGCACACCTGATGTAAGGGTTTCCCTTGTTCTCTCAGGGAGCTGCAGTCGCTTGCAGACCAAGAGCGAATCTCTCCAGCAGCCATTAAGAAAACCACGTTGGACAAAGTCCTCCAGCAGCCCGGAGTCACAGTCAGTGGAGTGGCTAATGGGAACGGCAAAGCAGGGCTCAGCTTGTTCAACAATCGCACCTCTGGGATCAAGAAGAACAACTGAGTACACAGAGAGACAGACACACACACCCAACAACATGTTACAGGTTTAAGTGTACCACTGTGTACACATGCGGACATACATATGTTTTAAGCCGATGTTCAACCATAGAATTTTAAAAATGGACTCAAGACTGCTCGGAAACCATATCCACATTACTTTGCCAAATAATTTATTCGTACTTGTGTTCCATGTGGACCGTGGACCTAGTGGTGACATCACCACATTACACACAAGCGCAGGTGTATTCTGAACACATTGCTCACAGTTACAGCCTTATGTTGTGATGCAGGATTACTGTCTACATGTACACAAACCCAGATACACACCGAAGAGCAGAAGTGCATTTACAATCTGTCTGTCTGTGTTGGGGCTCGAGAGTCTCTTGGGCTGTTAAACGGTAATGACCCGGTGGGCCATCATGGGCTCCTGGTACACACCAGGCAGCAGATGGCTGCTGGATAACATAAAGCTGTTATTGTATGTCTTTAATGTCTGTCTTTAAAAAAATGGAAGTGACAGTGGAAATCATCATGTACCCTTTTTTCTTTTTGCAAATAATTATCTTTGGCCAACAGTATTATACTGTTAACAAAGACTGAATGTGGATGGAACAAGCATGTTAATAACTTTTGTTTGTCATATATTAACACTATAGTCTTCTAGCACATTAAGGACTTTGTGCCTTTGGCCCAGAACATATTTTTCCTATCATAAAGGTCATTCCGAGCTTTAATACATTTCTGATTTCTGCTTTTTTTTAGTTGTTCTGAAGGACATTGTGCGTCTTAAAATCCAAAGGCACTTAAGTCTTCTCTCATAAAGGGAGCGTGATGTTATTATTTGGAACCGCTTAAATTATCTTCCCAGTGAAACGCATTTTATATAGAATATGATGTAAAGGCATTATGCCAGCCATCAATCCGTCCAAACTGTGCATTTTGTATTGTCCTTTATATTTTGTCCCCATAATGTCCCATGTTATGTTTTGTTTGGCACATCAGCCACTGAACTGGTATGTGAGTCAAGAAGTTGATATTAAAGAAGCATAATCTGGTTTCTTTGTTACTCTTTGTTTTGATTCTCTCACTCTGTATAGCCTGTTTTTTTTCAGATTTAGGTCTCCTCTCTGTCCATCACTGAGTAATTAATATGCACCCTGGCCTCCAGATGGCGCCCTTTGATCAATGTGACCCATTCCCACATGCCCATGAAGATCAAATTGCCCTCTTCACATTGCTGCCAGCTGAGAGTGACTTAAAATTGACCCCAGTCTAGCATCAAATATAACTACACGGCCTCACTTATTGGTAAATGGCATTAGCTGTGGAGCTACAATTACATGTTTCACCCACTTGTCATCCAAAACTTTCCCCATATCTTATTTTGTCTCTGCTTGTAGGTCACTGCCGGAATTCTTTCCCAATCAGATCCCTCTTCTGCTAAATTTAGACCCTCTGTATGCCTTAAATAATAAGAGGTAAACGTGGTTTTCCTCACGGGCCTTGACGTGCATTGTGATTGGCTGTTTGAAGAGCAAACACAGTCCAATTTTAGAAGCTTTCTGTCTGCTGGACTTATGGCCAGGGAGGTGGGGATCATGGTTTTCTTTACAGATCCAACCCTCTCAATTAGATCAGCGACATGGGAGTGCAGCAAACGATGAAAGATTTGTGTTAACTAAAAGTACCCCAAACAAAGTGTAAACATAAAGTCCTGCTTTCAGTGTCCTAGTTTAAAATGCACGCTGTAACGAAAATGGCTCATGTGAGTGACACCATATATGATATTAGATTATTACTGATGTAATGTCTAAGTACTGATAGCTGGTTGTGGTGGAGCTAGGTATTTAGTTCAATCCAGTGGTTGCTGACCAAGAAATGCAACATTTTCAGAGTCACATGAACAGCCTGAGGAGTCATGAGATGGTAAATAGAAAACAACATAAAACACAGATTTCTGTTATACAACTTTGTACTTCTTGATTGGGCTTTTCTCTGATCTCTGCTAATTCTGTGAAATTTATATTTTGAGGGGAAGTTTGTCTTTGATGCTAATCACCCAGACATCTGGGACATGACAAGCGGCTCTAAAAAGAAACTTTTTTTGAAAGATTTCATAAACTCACTGACGATATATAAAAATGGATAAACCCTTTTTGATGCCACACATAGATGTCCTGATGAGTGGTTCTGAGATTGCACTGTCTGACTCTACCTGATCCAAAAATGAGCAAATAGGTGGCCTAAGGAGGTCCATGCAAATGTCTCTGGGTCACATCTGTCATTCAAAGTGTCAGTTACACCCTTAATCACACATAAGTCTTAATGCAATTTAAATGGGTGAATTATAAAAAATTATTTCATTTACAGTTATCATGAACATGTAAATTAGCTATATATAGTTGTGGTCAAAAGTTTACATACACTTGTAAAGAACATAATGTCATGGCTCTCTTGAGTTTCCAGTTATTTCTACAACTCAGATTTTTCTCTGACAGAGTGATTGAAACAGATACTTCTTTGTCACAAAAAAACATTCATAAAGTTTGGTTCTTTTATGACTTTATTATGGGTTGACAGAAAAAGTGACCAAATCTGCTGGGTCAAAAATATACATACAGCAATGCCAATATTTGGTTACATGTCCCTTGGCCATTTTCACTTCAATTAGGCGCTTTTGGTAGCCATCCATAAGCTTGACATGGACTTGTTTCTTCAGTACTGTCCACATGATCTCAATGGGGTTTAAGTCAGAACTTTGGGAAGGCCATTCTAAAACCTTAATTCTAGCCTGATTTGGCCATTCCATTACCACTTTTGATGTGTGTTTGGGGTCATTGTCCTGTTGGAACACCCAGCTGCGCCCAAGACCCAACCTTCAGGCTGATGATTTTAGGTTATCTTAAAGAATTTGAAGGTAATCCTCCTTCTTCATTATCCCATTTACTCTCTGTAAAGCACCAGTTCCATTGGCAGCAAAACAGCCCCACAGCATAATACTACCACCACCATGCTTGACGGTAGGCATGGGGTTCTTGGGGTTAAAGGCCTTACCTTTTCTCCTCCAAACATATCGCTGGGCATTGTGGCCAAACAGCTGGACTTTTTTCAACTTTCCTCCAGAAGGTCTTATCTTTGTCCATGTGACCAGCAGCAAACTTCAGTCGAGCCTTAAGGTGCCACTTTTGGAGCAAAGGCTTCATTCTTGCACGGCAGCCTCTCAGTCCATGGTGATGCAAAACACGCTTGACTGTGGAATCTGACATGTGTGTTCCAGCAGCTTCTATTTCTTGGCAGATCTGCTTTTTGGTGGTTCTCGGTTGACTCTTCACCCTCCTGACCAATTTTCTCTCAGCAGCAGGTGATAGCTTGCATTTTCTTCCTGATCGTGGCAGTGACAAAACAGTGCCATGCACTTAATACTTACAATTGTTTGCACTGTTGCTCTTGGGACCTGCAGCTGCTTTGAAATGGCTCCAACTCACTTTTCCCATGCTGAGCTCCTTTGACTTTCTCATTGTAGCGTTTGTGGGCGTTTGTATCCAATGAGCCCTATTTAAATGGCCTCAGAGAAGTCACCAGCTGTAGTCACTCATAATCACTCACAGGTTAAGAGGCCATGCTATGAAGCTCATTTCATTGACACAACTTTCTAAGTCACCAAAATTGCTAATTCATGTTGCTGTATGCATATTTTTGACCCTGCAGATTTGGTCACTTTTTCTGTTAACCCATAATAAAGTCATAAAATAACCAAACTTTATGAATGTTTTTTGTGACAAAGAAGTATCTGTTCTAATCACTCTGTCAGAGAAAGATCAGAGTTGTAGAAATAACTGGAAACTCAAGAAAGCCATGACATTATGTTCTTTACAAGTGTATGTAAACTTTTGACCACAACTGTAGACCAAAATTGTTTATTGTACTAGGCTGTAAACATGTTTATTCTTGCTGTAAATCTGGACATCTTAACATGGGTGTCATTGAGGATTGGCCCACTTTCAGAGACAGCCTCAAGTGGCCATTTGCCTAACTGCATCTTTTTGGCACTACCACGTTCTTTCTCTGTCCCGCGGGTTGCCACTTACATAAGCCACAAATAAAATTTTTATAGTTTTTTTTAGTTTTTATGTAAAATGCACATCTGAAAACTGCAACCAACAGAGCTGAGTCTTGACTTTTGGAAGTGATGCCGATACTGATTTTAATAAGTAAAATATTCAGATGTCAATGTGTTGGCTAATGTTCTTCATGTATATGTTGAATTGGTATCTATCCATCCATTATCTGTGCACCACTTTATTGCCTGTAGGGTCTTGGAGGGGCTGGAGTCTATCCCAGCTGACTTAAGGTGAAGGAAGGGGACACTCTGAACAGGTCGCCATTCTATCGCAAGGCCTGTTAGACTGATATTGAAAAGGGAAAACAATGGGTCATTGTGTATTAACTTTCCAGCAGTTCATTTCACAACCAAATTAGCAACACACTGTACAGACACCGCTTGACTCCATACCACTATCTGCTCAACTGTGATACGCACTCTGATGCATGTGCTGCACACGCTGCTGACTGTAAACAATGGAGGTGAAGTGGCTCTGCCGAACAAAGTATGTCATGATATTATTTTTAAATTACCACAAAACTTGAATTTCCTTTCCAGCAATATATTTCACAAGCTAATCAGCAACTTACTGTGAAGACGCTGCCTTACTCTGCCCCACCTACATACTCGGCTACATGTGCTGCAGAGAGTGTTGATTGTAAGAATTTTAGTCTGAGCTGCTCTGCTGAACCAAGTATGCTGTGACACTATTTCTAATTTTAAGGAATCCCTTTTTGCAAGAGTTTTCTTATAGAACAACATATATGCCAATACTGATATATTTGTGATATTTCAATATCGGCCAACAAAATCAAACAGACTTAAGTAACCTGTACCTACAGCTGTAAGATAAATGTAGAAGTAAGAGTGTAAGTATAATGGAAATAGTCAAAGTAAAACATACAAACCTCATCATCGTGCTTAAGTTCAGTGTTGGAGAAGAGGCTGCTTTCCGCCACTTGGTGTTGTGAGCTTATAGACACTAAATATCAATGAGTTGTGAATTAGCTGATAGCAGAGGACAGAAGTGCGGTAACATTTTGGTACATTAAGAACCCGTGGCTACAGCAGACTTCAGGTCTGTAAAGTGCTTTTTAGATATTCGGGCCCATTGCTGCACTCCAGGCTGCAACGTTTTGGATTAACAACCAGCACTTTGTGTCGGAATGAGATAGGCCTGTGGGTGTATTCAGGCAATACACAGGTGCATAATGGCGAAGTAAAAATGATGGAAGAGGAGTGATGGTTTGTGAAGAGCCATGTCCTCATTATAATTGAACAATTTATAGCTGTTGTAGGATTAGTTTATTTTCCTTAAACGAATACACACACCAGTGTCTCTTGATTAAATTGCGTCCTGCGTGCTCTTAGTGCTCTCTGGCTGTTTATTTGTGCGTGCAATGGTTTTTCCTCCGCTGCTGAAGTGTCTTGGTAATCCCTCTTTTATTCCAAAAGGTTATTCTCCGCTTGCTCCTGCCGCTGTCCGTTAAGATTAGCCATTCCTGGAGAGACTTCCATTTGCCTCTCATTATTAGACTTCTGTTACCTTTCGTTGGTTGGGCGGCTTTGAGCGCTTCTCTTCCACCCAAGGTGAAGAGGATGTGCTCTGTGTCAATCATCTTGACACCGGCTGAGGGTCTAAGATGGCAGTTCAGTGGTAGATAATCCTGAGTGGAAAGTTTGGATGGTGTGTGTGTGTGTGTGTGTGTGTGTGTGTGTGTGTGTGTGTGTGTGTGTGTGTGTGTGTGTGTGTGTGCTCCAGCCCAGCATGGGATTTCTATCCACAGGTAGGCCAGATGCTACCTGTCATCTCCATTCAATCAATGTAATCACTGACCTTTGCAGTAACATGGTTGTTTGCATATTGTATCAAAGCCAGGAGGAGCGCCAGAAGCCATGATGAGTAAACAGATGAAAGAGCTGTTTTCACCAAACGTCCACCTAATCCTCTCCAGAATGAAAAACTTACATACACAAGCGAAGAAAGAGGTGTTTGTTTTCCATGTCCCCCTCTCTTGCTTTTTGTGCACTGCAGTGTTGTTAGCAATCTGTGTGTGTGTGTGTGTGTGTGTGTGTGTGTGTGTGTGCGTGTGCGTGTGCATGTGTACGTGTGAGACTTGTACATGGCTGTGATCTTGTAGCTGATACAGTATCAGCTTTGTGCAGCTGTCTGTTGAAACGGTCACAAAAAGAGGAAACTCTGACGGTTGCCACACAGTCAGTGAATGTGCACGATGAGCTTCCCTCTAAGCCAACTTACACTCGTACGGGCCAAGAGGATTCCTGGAGACACACACCTTTAATTTCCTGATGCCTTTCTAGGAATCACACATGCTACAGGGTTGTACTTGTTGTATGTATTCTGTACTGCAGTGGGGAAAGTATTTACAGCGTTTTTACTTGAGAAAATGTTGTGTATTGAATATATTACAGTTCTGTATACAGAAGCAATCAGTAAGATGTACTTAAACACATAAAAGTACTACTACAGTACTGTAAAAACACTCCATTACAAGAAAAGGCCCTGCATTCAAAATGTTCTAGATACCTAAATACTAAAAGAAACATTACTCACTGCAGAAAAATGACCCCTGTGACTCTAAAGGTATTAGGTATTATATCAATACATTAGTATTGCCTGTGCATTAATATAAAAGCAACATTTTACTGTTGTAATTGGTGGAGATGGAGCAAAATGATTACATGTTATTATTATTATCACTTGTTTTTTTCAATTAAGTGATCAATTGCTTGATTTGTAAAAAATCATTAAATAGTTTCACAGCTCAAAGTAACGCCCTCACAATGTTTGGTTTGTCCAAACAACAGCGTAAATCTCAAAATTATCAAAATGATTGAAAGGAAAGCAGCAAAAGTCACATGTTTAAAAAGCTGAAACTGAGATTTTTTTTTACATGAAAAATTACTGAAACATTAATCAAAGTATTTTCTAGTTAATTTTCAGTAAATCAAACAAAGATTTCAGCTCAATTTGTACACAGTTCAATGTATAGCAGAAAGATACTCATTACTTCATCGTCTCATGAACATTTTGTGTGTTAAAATCTTGATTTTTGAAACCACTAAAGCAGTCAGATAAATGTAGTAGGAGTATAAAGATATACAATTTATAAACAAGTACCCCAGTTTAGTACTAAAGTCAAGTACTATTGTGAAAGTACTTATTTACATTTCACAACTGTACTTAAATACCTAAAGTATTCCTTAAGTTTAAAGTTAAGTGTAAGGATTATGGTAATGTACTCTGTGTACTGTTCTTGTATTTTATTGCAATTTTTCTGTAAAATCTACCAATTTCTTTATCAGAGCTGCAAATCGACCTGTTAGTGCAGCCATCAAAGAAATGAAGTGTTTTTCAAAAAGTGGTGGAGGCAGTATAGTTGCATCTTTACTTGAAATAAAACTAGTAATTCTCATTATGCTGAATGGCTCATTTCAGAACAATATATATTATATTACTGTGGCCGATTCTAACACATTTGTACACTGCTTGGCGGCGTAACACTGACACAAAATTGTATTTAAGTACAGTACTTGAGTGAATGCACTTAGTTACTGTCTTCACCTTAGCAGTATAATGAGCATTTATAAATGTCATATTTCCTCAACATACAGGATGCCACCTCTACTCAAGGACTGTCTTTCATCAGTAGTGCAGCTTTTATGTCTCATCCTGCTCTGACCTAAGCAACCTGCTGTATATTAGTCATTTCCTTAAAAATACCAAAGTGATATTTCACAGTGTACCTTCACTTTCTGCAGCCTGGTACAGATTTATTCCTCAAAGGCCTGTGGACGCCCAAGTGGAAATATGAGTCATTGGCTGTGTAATACTGGCTAGTTCCTACAATCTGAGTTTCATTATCTGGAAACAGGCTGCTAATACTGCCTGAGTGCTTTCTAGTCCCGTTGCAAAGTCATTAATCCCTCAGAAATGGAAGTGGATAAGCTACTGTACATCAGCACTAATAGTTTTGCTTGTTTTGTAAATGAGGATTGATGGTGCATGATGTGTGTTTATGGAGGATTATGAAATTATATAGCCATTTAAGTGATCTGGTTCAAAAATCTATCAAACAAAGCTGAACTTTAACAATACAAAATGAAAAACACCCACAAAAGTGGAATCAGTTAGTGCTGAATATTAAACTTATGATCCTTTGGATTCATGCTATTAAATAATCTCCAGATTATTATTATTTTTTTACAACTTCTTTGTCTCAATAGCAATGTCAAATTACATGCCATACAGCAAATGAGTGGAAACTGAGTCAGGAACTTATCATTTTCGATTCTGCCGCATCACATCCTTGTTTTAGAAGAAGTACAACAGTTTTGATAGAAATCTCCATGTGAGTTGGATGTGTTTTGCAAATCACTTAGTCAGCTTAAAAACAGAACCTGTGCAGAAAGCTGGTTGTCTCTTTGTGGAATTTCTCAAGCCCATAACTGAACCTTTACTGCACTACATTTATTACTGTGCGTAGATAAATGTTATTGTGTTGACTATTTAAACTGTGTCTTACATATAAACAGTGTATTTAGAGCTTTAAATAAGTTTCTCTGTTTTCTTCTTTGGCATAGCATGTGGCCCAATTTTACTGCATTTTAAGATTTGCTCATGTAGTTAAATTTACATATAGTATGCTCACTATAAAAATGACAGCATCATTAGTTCAGCACTGGGTGTTTTATATTTTTTATTGTTAGATCCATATGTGTAGACTGAAGAGGGGTCATGTTCCACTCTATATTTAGAACATACATTTGTTCCTGCCCATAAAAATAAAACACTTTAACTTTACAAATAGACAAAACAACCCGAAGCAAAAAGTCTCGTAGGATTTTAACCTTTACAGATAGAATCCTATAGAAAATATCTTCCAATCTATCCACTTTATGGGAAACATGTTTGGTTTTATAAGAATTTATAGACGTGGAATTGTATTTTTTTCTATTTGAATTTGCACAATCCTGTAGGTAATATGTAATATTGTATATTGAATATCAATTCAATTGCCAGAACGTTTTGAAAATCTTACACAGAACCAAAGCGTGGATATATTCTGTATTTTATTCAGTTGTGTTTTTTTCCATATCAATGATGCAGAAAAGGCACAAACTTAAACCTACACTGTAAAATATCATAAAGGAATTTAGTCAAGTCAGCTCGTCTTTTTGAGTTTTGTTAATGTGAGTATATGAAGTTTGCAGTTTTCTAGTTGATTAAACCTAAAATGTCTAATTGTTGTTTCCAGACCACCTCCAGACTTCCCAAGATGCATTGTTAGAGAATTAAGTGTAACTGGGTGCAGCCTCATAGTTTGTCTTTGTACTGATAAATATGAGACTGTAATTTCTCAGTGATAAATCAAGAAGAAAAAACCTTAAACTTAGAAAATGTGAAAGTAAACCAAGTCTGTTGGTAACCAATATCTGTGTAACTAGTTTATTGACCTTAATATCTTAAATTTATTGCACTTGTTTTCTCTAGTTCAGTTAATTTAAGTCAGCTTTTACAGTTTGCAATTAGGCCCATTAGTATTAAAAACACAAGCTCTCATAACTTCAGGTGTTTTGACTTAAAATGACGAGTTGAAAGAACGAGCAGCTGACAGTTCACTCAGCTAAATAAATCAAGTTTATAAGAAACAGAATTAGATTATTAGCAGACTTCCCAGCGTTAAATTGCGTGCATGTTAAATTAACCTAATGTTATCTCTTTCATAGAAATCAAAACAATTCTAAAACTAGGGAAACAAGCATCTATTGAGTTGATTCAAGTTATTATCTTAAGTGTACTGAACTTATTTTCCTTAGATCAGATGATTAATAACTGGGTTTACATTTTTACAACTCAATATAACTACCTGTTGTGGAAAATGTAGATCCATAAGTATTCCGTAGTATTTTGAAATGTCACCTACGACCTGACCACACTGAAACTTAAAAACACCAGTTCTTACAGCTTCAAGTGTTTTGACTTAAAATGATGACGTTAAATGAACAGTTCACTCAGCACATGAAGCTTATTTATAAGAAACAAAATTAGCATATAAGCAGACTTCCCATGATGCATTGTAAGAGAGTTAAAACTCCACAGAGGCTCTTATTTTTGTTGTTGCTGTTATTGTTAGAGAAAAAGAACATGATGGAAATCTGCGGTCTCTAGTAGATTCAGCTAAAAATCTTAAGTTGAATCACCTTGTTTTCTCAAGGTAACTTAGCTCAGCTAGTTTTAGAATTTCACAGCTCAATAAAGTGACTGAACCAATAAATCAACCACACTGCAGTTAACTCACATTATTAAGTCAGCAGGGGGACTTCAGTTTCTAAGCTGAATGAGCCTAAGATGATTTACAGTGTAGGTCCATGTTTGGGTCCGTGGTTCTGATCTAAGTTTAGAAAAGCGCACAGCTGTCTCGTCACACTTTCCACGCTGCGTGTTGTTCAAACACACGGTAGTAGAGTCTCGTGTCTCTTTAAATGCGGGCTGCGTAGATCCTTCATGAATGAAACCATGTGATCCAAACATCATTTGACGTCTGGCGCCTCCGACCATAGACTAAAACAAGCGAGGAAGGAGTGGATATATCTAGAGACCTGCGAGAAGGCGTGAGCGGAAAAACATTTCTCCAACTGTCTCCTCTCCACACCGGCTCCACCAGCCATCGGCGAACCCTCAGCCTTCATACGGAGCGGTGGGCGATCGGCGCCGGCTTGACTTCTGGTGAGTCAGCTTTGTGGAGGTCCAAACTGAAATTGCTTTTTAAAAAGTGCTGAATGTAGAGGTGTTGTTTTGCTGAGTGTGCACGGCCGCTGCTGCCGCTGCCGCCGCCGCGGATCGCGCTAATGTTGCCGCTTGTCCCGTCGCTGTCGCCGCCGCCGCCGCCGCTGCCGTTTAAAGGGCAGTTGTGCTGAATCATCACCCCGCGGGTTTCGGTACACTCTGCACCGACACCCGGTCGAGTCGCTCGAACCGCCACGCACCACCGACCAACCGGTGATTTCGTAATAGCACAGACAAAGGGGGGCAGACTGCGAGCGGCTGTCAAGCTTAAAGAGAGAAGCCATGTGTCGGAATTGGAGGACCGAGCGGGGACGCTGCTTCCGCCGGGGATTCCCTTGTTGTGCTGCGGCTACACGGCTACGTATTTAGAAAGTGTCCCAACTTAGCGCGCCGGTGCCCGTTAGCTTCCCCCGGCGGTCCGCGCTCCGTGAAGCGGCAGCGGCGGACACACAGGACACTGTTCAGGTAAGACGGCCGGTCAGCTGTTATCGCTAGCTAAACCGGGGGTTGTGTTTGTTTTACAGACTCTTAAATTGACATTTTCGTCCACTCTTTGATTGTTTGCGGCAGAAACGAGCAGGATATGTGGTTTAACGGAGAGAAACCCCCGCGGCTGGCTGTCATCCCGGAGGAGCTGTCAGACGTCCAGCGGCTAGCTAAACACCGTCTCCCGGCTGCGACTGTTTTGACATTTGCTTTGTGTCAGGCCTGCACTTCATGTGTCTGTACAACAATAGCGGCTTGTGGGGGGTGTTTTCTGCGACTTGTGATGCCGGTTTAGACGCGGGGGGGAACGGTCGGTGTCCCGGCGTGCTCACCGGCTGGAGCTCGCGGCAGAGATGCTGATTCATCACAACGTTGTTATTTCTCGGAGCGGAGCGGAGGCATGAGGGAGCCATGGCAACATGGCACCGGCGGCGGGCGGACAAAGGTCTGGAGGAGCGAAGGAGGCAGAGCTCGGTCTGTACCGGATGGGGGGGTTTCGGCTGTGAGATAAACGGGGCCCGCTCCCGTCGTGGATCTTGGCGTGTTTTGTGGGGATAATTAAAGCTCGTGGGGGCAGACTGATGGCGATTTAAAATGGCATTAGTGCTAAACGTGTTTGATTATTCTGTGAATTCAGAGAGCAGCTCGCAGCCTGGAGACCCCAGCGAGTTCATGTGAAGGAAAAACAGGCAAAAGCTACGTTTATTCTTGAAGACATTTGTCCATATTTGCATTGTAATTGACTTAACTGACTTTTTAGTGACGTCACAAAAGGGAGAGCAGCCAGAAATAAAGGGCACAAGACTAATCTGAATTTATTTTTTAAAAATTGTGCAACATTTCAAAATTGTTTGACAATTAAATGGAAACATGGCTTTGGACTCTCAACGGGCTCCTAATTATATAGCAGTGGTCCAATACATGCATATGAATATACATTCTGAACCTCAAAACTGGTGTTATGATGTATATTTTTTAACTGCTTTGAAGCGAACAGATCAGAAGGTGGCGGTTTTAGCAATATTAAACAGATTTAAAGAAGTTGGAAAAGAAACCAGCTGTTTGCCACCTACCAAAAACACAAAGAAATGAATAAATACTGCATATTTAATAGAGAAAAACTGATAGGATGAGTTTTCAATTGGGAAAGTTGTGATTATTCTTTGTCTATCCTTGAAGATACCAAAAGAGGCGGAAAGCTCTGATCAGTCATGTGTATTATCTGCTCAATACATCAGACCTTTCTCAGAGAGGTGTCTCCATCTCTGATTATGTGCATTAATCCTTTATTGAGAAAGTAAAAAAGAAAAACACTTCTCTGCAAAAATGTTTTCAGATTTTGTAGCTTCCATTAAAATTTGTTTTGATGCTCTACTTCAAAATGTGATGGAAACATTACTAAAGAGACCCTGAACAGACAAAGATTAGGAGAAATTAAATTGTGGTGTGATGAAAACAGAGCATTTGCACAAAAGCATGACTAATAGTGTCATGCTTTAAATTATTTAGATGCTTAGCCTGTATTGACTTGATCTCACAGTCACTTTTTAATAAAGAATTTAAAAAAAACCTTGTCAGCGAAATAAAAAACCAGCCTTGTGTGTAAATGTCGTTGAACATACAAAAACACATGAAAGCTTGAGGGAAGGTCTGATTCCCATGACAGTCATGGAACCCTTGTGCTAAAAAAAGCAAGCACCTCACTGAACTATAATGCAGAATATCCTCTGATTGATCTCCAGCGACGAGCCATTATCCACTGCGTTGTAGCAGCCTGTGAGCATTGCAACTGTTAAACACTGAAGAGTAATAGGGAAGCTCTGTGGGCACAAGAAAAACAGAAACTTCACCCCCTAATGACTCCATATCAGCAGCTTTAGTTAGAGTCAGCACTCTGCAGAGTGTATCAAAAGTATGTAGTAAGCAAGTTGGCAAGTACTGTAATAGAGGGTCATAATGATGAAACAGTTGTATCAGTATTGGAGAGAAGAGCACCCTCCCCCCCCCAACCCCCCATACTGTCTTTCTCTTTCACACACACACACATTTTTCCCATTTCCTTTTCCTCATTGCATGTACGCACACACACACAACCTAGGGGCTTAGCTTTTTATACTTGGTATCAGTATTTAATCAGTGCTTGAAGTGCATTTCTCTGTCAAGTACTTTCCCATCCTTCCCTGGTGTTCACGGTAATTGAACGCTGACCAATGCTTATGTGTGCAACTTTGCTGATGGTGGCGGAGCGGCGAGGCGCGCGGAGCAAAGGGGGATGAAGGAAGAGGGAGGAAGAATGAGAGATGGGATTTGCGGAGAGATTGAGAACAAGGACCTTTTTGTCTTCAAGGCATTCCCCTGAAAATGCTGAGGCGAAGCAAATGCGCTCTCGCTTGACAGATGGCGTTTTCACTTGTTACTTACCACAGCTAGTTTCTTTGCCTTGTCGTGTGTGTGTGTGTGTGTCTGTGTGTGCATGTGAGCGAGCGTGCTAAGAGTGCAGGAGATATAAAACATCTACAAGATGCTATGGTCTGTATATGTGTGTGTGGCAAGCACCAAGGTTAAAGCCAGTGTGTGTCTTCGAGTTCCTGCCTGCACTTTTGAGATGTTGGAGAGAAGATGCAGCAAGGGGAAGTGATTTTACTATCAGCTGGCCTTTACAACATTTTGCACTTGTTGGTTGATTCCTCGCCATCTCGCCACAGTGTCTGACATGAAGCCACTCCTTTCAGAATAAAGTCCTAGTCTAACATCAGCCCGTTTTACCACATCTGAGGAGTGTGTGCGTCTTTGTGTCAGTGCTGTAATAAATTGGTTTGATTCCCTGCATGTACAGGGGTCAAGTTGATGAAACACCGTGTAAAAACCTGCTCCGGCTGTGTGTTAAAGGAAGGATGGGGTATTGAGGTGAGAAAGGTGTTTATTCTGGAGGAAGAAAGAGATGTATTTGTGTTTATGGCTATGAACAAATGCTTAATGACTAGTTCCAGCCTCTCAAATGTTGATTTTAGCCTTCCATTCCTGTATAATTTTGGGTTTTAGACTTTCTGCTGGGATTTTAGGCAATGTTATAGACACAAACCAATTGATTATTGAGAAAATAATCACAGATGAAAACATCACTTATTGGAATGAATTAGGATTGTCCTCAATACTTGGGTTTGTTTTTTAAGGATGTTCACAAGGGATGGACACGCAATAAAATGCAGTAGTCTTGCAATGAATGTGGCTTTTGTGAAGTTAACAATGTGTTCTTTTGTCCGTGCTGATAACATCTTTAATACCAGTGCCAATAGGATATGGGTTTTGGTTCTGTCACACATACTTAAACAGTACCTCTCAGCATCTAAGTCTTTTTTTCTATTATTTTCACCTATTTTAGCATACCTAAATGAAAAGGTCTGTCAGGTAAAAATGCCTGTGCTTCATTTGAAAGGTAATATCTTTCAGTGTCTGAAAATGAGCATGGTGCTAAAACACAATCTAAACTACTTCAGGTGAAACATAGCTGAAAATACAAAACAAAACTGATCTAGAGGATAGTTAAAGAATAAAACATTATTTTCATCTCCCTGATACAGACACATCAAGCTCAAAACCAAAAAGTTATTATAGTTGGATAAACTGCCTTGCTGTAAGTGTAAATTAGCTTTTCAAGGCTATAATTCTGAGGAGGTGGTAGTTAATGATGTTTTGGTCCTAATGCACAGCATTATATTTGTGTTGCATTGTTTCTGTATCCGTCTTCGCTCTGAGATTGCATTAAGGAAGAAGCTGCACAAAAGCGGCATTTATTGCAGAGCTATAGCACCGGATTGCATTAGATTGCACAGGTGTTCACAATATTATGTCCACCTCCTCATCTGTGTGTTTGTGTATGCATGCCTGAGAGTTTTGTGTTTGTGAACATAATTTCTAAGCAGCGTCTGCATGTTCGTGATCTTGTTTACTTCTGGGATCCATTTCAGAAAAAGTCTTGTTATGCTTGCAAATTTCTGAGAGCGAGAGAGAAGTCAAATGAGAGAAGTAAGAGCAGGAATAAAAGACGGAATCAGGGGTGAGAGAGAGAGAGAGAGGCAGAGAGAGAGGGAGGCAGAGAGAAAAGGAAGCAGTGGGGCAGATCAATAGTTGAGTGTTTTTTCTCCACAGTAATGATGAAATATGGTGTAAGCAGATCTGGTGCATAATCATTGCTGTGCTCCACTGTTTTTGTTCTGCTTCTGTGTGAGTGTGCTGCTTGTCCTTGTGTTATTTTGACTTGTGTGTGTGTGTGTGTGTGTGTGTGTGTGTGTGTGTGTGTGTGTGTACCCACCCTCCACAAGTGTCTCGACTCCCTATTTACATAACCTCCCTGAGAACCAAAAAATGTATGAAATCAAGACAAATCCCAATGCAACACATGCGAGAAGTCAAAAGGATTAGTAGATGGAAAACAACTTTTAAGTCCAGTTTAAGTTGCTCAAATTACTGATCCAACCTTCTTTTCAGAAATGGTTGTGTTCAACGTCCGGTGTTACTCTTCTGATCAGGATACTCCCAAAGTAAAGTTGCTGTGTTTTCCCTCCGAGGACCTGTGGGTTGATTTTGGAGCTTTTTGAGAAGGCTCCAGTTAGAGGAGACTCCTCGTTCCTCCACACATAAATAGACACACTCCACACCACAGCAATGTTGCGGTGTTGAGATATTGTGAATGGCGTGTAGCTGAGAAGATGCAAGGCCCTGGTAACAGGAGTATCCGTACCAGCGGTTGTCTACTAGTTGCATCATCTCTATGCGCTAACTTGCCGCAGTTTTTAACTGCAGTGTGACGATCTCAGGATTGTGGTATGAATTTCTGAACCTTTAAAAACACACACACACACACACAGTGGATCAATGCCAAGGAGCAAAGGGAATGAACAAAGATAGGTGTGTGTGTGTGTGTGTGTGTGTGTCAAATGCGACTCCAGCTCTTTGCCGTCACCTGTGGCGCAAAACAACAACAGTTCTCCTGTGAGTTTTAATTTCTGTTCAGAGTGAAGCCTTGTATTCAGACTACACATCCAACCTGTTATTTGTCAAAATGGATGAAGTTAAAAGATTTAATCATCTCCAGAATGATCAAGTGTCGCTGATGGAATAAAGAAGCAGCATCTGGAGTCAGATTAGCCTTTTTGTTCTTTGTTAACCATTATGTTTTCCGCATGTCGATCGCTACAACTCAGATATCTTAGGAGCCTTTGTATGATTATTTTCATTATCAAGTAATCTGCTGATGTCGAGCAGTTTCCTCTCTGGGCTCTGGGAGTGAGCTTCTAGAGTCTAAGGTGACACCTTCAAATGTCTTTATTTATTCAACTACCTGCCCAAAACCCAAAGATATTACATTTACTACAGGAGAGTAAGAAGACCTAAAACTATCTCACAAAAGCCTGACCACACAATGTATTGTTGGAAAGAGCTGCAGGATGAGAAAAAAGATTAAAATTGGGATAAACTTTAAGTTCTGTCGACTACTTTTATTAAGATTTCCTCAAATGCAATGCAGAAAAAAGAGACAAATGTCAAAAACTGAATTGAAACAAAAACAAAAACAACCGGGGCATAGTTAAAAGGAGTATCGGCTTACTCTGTTGCATCACAGCACTCAGTTAAAGAGGTGGATGATGCACTGTGGACTTTGCTGGTGGCATTGTAAAATCTATCAGGGTTTCATATCATCCTGTATTGAACTTGAGCTCAGTTAACTGGGTCTGCAAAATTTCAATTGATGTTTTTGCTTTTCTTTTGGCAGATGATGTCTTGTTTGAAACAGCTGTGCATGTTTGGCTTGACAGTGTATGAAAGGAACAGTAGAACACGCACATGTCCTCATACTATGGTGTGTGTGTGTGTTTGGCAAAATGCCTGCCATGCCATCTTAAATGAGTGATGGCAAATGGAAAACCTTAAAATGGTCACCAGGAATGTCCGAGCGCAGAAGGTCATTGCTCCCCTTAACACCTCTGTGAGCCACAAACACATTCCCCCCTTGTTCCCTGCGTTAAACGTCTGTGAAGACGTTTTAAAGACGCTAGTTTCTCATTAATGTGATGGTTTATGATGAATGCGTCCCCACAGAGTCGCACGTTGCTTACTTTGCTGTTGCGCTCAAACTTTCTCTTTGTCTCAAGTTAGTATTGCTGACCAGGGGATGTGCGGCGTCGGGGGGGAATAAACTCACCATGTCGTTTAACTTATCGCTGTCTCCCTGTTTGTTATTCACACGCACACAAAGAAATAGAGAACCAACTTAACCTACGGTACGTGCTTTTTCTCTTCAAAAAAAAAGAGGGGGGAAAAAAGCACTTATGAAAAAAGGAGCCAGAGCTCAATTGCCTGACAGTGCAGTTTTTTTTTTTGCTTGTGTTGGGAAATTTGTCATCACACTCCGACTTGCTACCTGGAATGGGAAAAACGTGTCGACGCCAGGACTTTTTCTCGCCTTTAATAACACACTCGTTTCACAAACACACTCACGCACACACGCACACACTCTCTCTACCCTTTTTGAACTCTCGGAAAAGTGCGAAAGAGATCGCGCTTCTCTCACTATATACCCTACAATGTGTGCGGAAGGGGCTAGCTTCTCGCTCCTATGCAGGTCTTCTCCTTTACTCTGCCTGTGTTCTCTTCGTCGCCCCTCTTCGCCTCTCTGTCTGTGTTATCATGCTTATTTCACGCTCTGCATACCTCCCAGTTAATAGCTTCCTACTCTTTCCTCCACACACACACTGAGCTCATACTGGTGTCTCTTCTCCCCCCACCAGTCACTCCTCAGCTCCTCACCCTCTCTCCAAGGTCCTGTATCTCACGCAGGTTGCTGTTATCTCCAATCTGATTCCTAATTCTCAATTAGCCTCCACACAGTGCTCATCGTTAATTATTTACCAACTCCCTCAACACCCTCGGCCCACGCCAGATCAATGAGCGCTCTGCTTTTTCTTTTTTTTTTGTTTAACAAAAGGCAAGGTGGACCTCAGCCAGGAGTTTTTTTTGTCTGAGGTTTTAATTCACGCTCCCTACATTTTTTTTTGCTTCCCCTTTTGTGTCTCTCCATCATGTCCTCTCTCTGCGTCCTGCTGCGCGTCTCCGCCGCCTCTCTCGGCTGCCATCCTTTGTGCTCTCCGTTATTGCTCAGAGAGTTGCCTGAGGGAGAAGACGCAGTTAAGGCAGTTGTTATGGTCGGATTATTCAATAAACACAGCCCCTGCCAGCGCATCACAAACGACTTGTGACTCTTACAATCTATTCTTGATCATTCTCTGTATGCCAACTTGTTTATGCTCGCGTACACCCACGCACGCCTGCCCTCGGGTCGTTTTTGGAGCGACTAATCTGGCCATTTATTTTCCCTCGGTGTGTGTTTGTGTGTGCGTCTGGGTGCAGCATGCCACCAGCTTTTAAGTAGGAAGTCTCTTTCTAAGAAATTCCTCTCTGTGTGTCTGAGGCCGGAGCTAAAGGTTCTCTCAAACAAGATTAATTAGAGCTGAGTCTGAAGCCGGCCACACACACACACACACACACACACACACACACACACACACACACACACACACGGAGTTCATCATCCTGGTCATCTGCACCACATGTCTTGTGCTGTTTCCAGTGCTCTTTAATCTATCTTTATAAGCCCCCTGATCAGTGTGTTCACCTTCTGCCACACAATTACTCTTGTTTTCATCTCTTCTCTCGGACTTGATTTGTCAACAAGCTTTTCCTTCTTCCTTTGTGTGTGTGTGTGTGTGTGAGAGAGAGCAGAGAGATGGTCAGCGCTGGTTTCATTGCACTGGATCAGCTTCAAAACTTCTAATTGGAGGTTTTAGTCGTGGTCGTTGCTGAGTTCGGGCTTTTTTTTTTTCAACCCCAATCCCCCTCCATCCATTCCTCCCTCCCTGGTCCTCCCTCTCCTCCCTCCCTCCCTCTCTTCCTCCCCCTCTCAACAGCTAAGCTCTTACAAATGTGTTGAGGATGCATTTTCACCCAAACGCTTTCCCACTCCCCCCTCTTCTTCTTCTTCCTCCTTCTCTATGCCCTCCCCGCCGTCCTCCTCGTCTTCATTTCTACCCTCCATCCCCACCCCTGTCCTCCTCCTCCTCCTCCCTACTCACTCGCCTCTCTTTTTCTTCTCTTCTTTCTCCCTTGTCATTTGCACCCCCCCACCCCCCCACCCCACCCCGGTCCTCTCTCCATACTCAGCATTTTTCTCGGCTGTGGGTGTGATGTCTCTGTGTAACGCTAATCAGCTCTGGAGACGTCAGCATTCTTTCAGTCCTCCTTCACCACCACCACCAGCCATCCTTGTCCTCCTCCATCCTCCTTTCTTTACCTACTCTTTCTTCACCTTGCTATCTTACCAGTTCCTCTTTTTTCCTCCTGGCTTTCTTATCTTTTCTTGTCTTCTTGCTGTATTTTACTCATCTCCACCACCTCTCGTCTCTCCCTCCATCCTCATGTCCCGTCCTCTGTGTTTGTGTGTGTGTGTTTGTGTGTTGTCTCTCCACTGTAACCGTAAGCAGCTCTGCTCTGGAGTCGTCAGCGTTCTTTCACTTGCTCCATAAAAATACAGCCTGCCACAGCAAAAAAGCTGTCTGTTGTAGCAACAGTGGCTGTGGCATTGACCACACCGCAGCGATCACCCCATGAGCATTATGGGAAGGACACCTCTGGCCCTTTGTGTGCGTGTGTTTGTGTGTGTGTCTGAGCGTACGCCCAAGATGAATGGCGATGCCTTTGCTCAGCAGATGATCCTTAACCTGAGTGACTTACACATGGGCCAAGCTCTCCGGCAGAACACACACTGGTTTGTTGCAGTTTTGTTCTGTGGTGTAGGTCAGTTTTTTTGTTGTCTAACCTTGATGAAATAGGACCCAAGGTTAATCTACTGTCCTGGTCTCAAAATGGAGACTACTAAAGCCACAACTCTAACTATAGCTACAGTTGAGACAAATCATTTCAGTTTATTTTATTGCTTTTAACCAAAATGTGTATTTACTTTTGCGAAACACGTGCAAAGTCAAGCATCTATGGTTATTTTTTGGTCTTTTATTTTGTTTATTGGATAGGGACAGCTGGTGACAGGAAAGCATTTTGGAACCTGCATTGTGTGTATCTGTTTGTCTACTAACTTGCATACATCCTCTCCCCTTTATTGGCGTATTGCCATGTTTGTTGGTTTGTTGCTGCAACCTGTTTATCAGAAGAATAATGTGAAGCCATCGGCAGGGCTGTGTATCGTGTCCTGTAGCGCGTGCATGAGAGACTAGAGGTCTATTGTGATAATCAGTTACTTGGTTAAGTTACCTTTTTAAAAGCAAAAATAGTCCTTTCAGATAGTTAAAAACCCCATTCGGTCAAAGTTTTTTTTTTTCAACTTGTTACCATGTCCATAAGATGTTTTTTTTATCTTTCTACTACTGGCTGAGGATCTCTGCCCCAGAGCTGCAGTGTACCAATGACAGTCTCAAGAACATAGGTTCAGATTTCCTATAATTAACATAAGGAACCGATAAATCCTTCTTCTGTTGCACAGGTGAAAATACAGGTCAGTACAGACAAACAACAAAGGGAGAGAGGGGTATGACATGCAACAAACATCCAGAACCAGAAATGGGATGTTACTGTTGTAAGGTATTCTTAGTGAATGTTTAACCATTCTGCTACAAGGATGTGCTGATACTTGGCAGATGGATCTGTAATTAAAATAACGATTTGTTGTCACCATAGCACCAGTACCATCTTTTTCTCAGCTGTGACTTAGTTGGATTTGCTCATGATCAGATTTAGTTACTGTTTATTTTGTTCACAGCCAAAATTGGCACATCTTGTAATCAGAATTTTTCTCATCTTTACTGGACACATTTTCAACCCACAAGCAGTGATTGGTGACTGTTGGTGAACGAGTATCTGAAAGAAGACACTTGAAGATGATCATAAAGGAGCTGTATCAGTGTGGATGCACAGTACTGAGCAAATGTTTAAGGCAAGCAAAGTGAGAATGCTTCAGAAACTAATGCCATGAATTAGTTTTTAATAATGTCACATACACAAAGTGCAGTGAACAATAATGAAATCGATCCGTGGTGTGTACAGTTGAGCATTGATTTCTAAGGTGCTTGGTCGGAAGGTTGTTCCAGGCATCTTGCAAACCTTGCCACAGTTCTTCTGGGGCTTTCATGCTGTCATCTGTCTCGTCATGTAATGACTCCATGATGCTGAGATCAGGACTCTGTGGGAGCAATGCCATCTGTTTGTTCTTGTCACTGAAGATACCCCTTTATGACTGACTGTATGTTTGGGGTTGTTGTGATGCTGCAGAGTTAATTTGGCATCAATCAGACGCCTCTCTGATGGTTTAGTGTCTAAACATCTAAAGTGATTTTAATTATGTTTAAATTAAATATGGCATCAAACCTCTACACTGTACGCAACAAATCTCCAGTTTCCACATGTACCAAGCATTGTTTGGCTCGTTAAACACCCACGTTTAGACACACTTGCAGTCAGTCGTTTTACATGTGTGTTTTATTGTGCCCCGCTGGCATGGCGGCAGGGTTATGTGTGTGTGAGCGTGCTTTTTGTTTGTATGTAGATGGAGTGTGGGGGGTTTGGGCACAGGGGAAATAAACCAGTGCCTGCCAGGGAAACAGCCTCCTATTTGCCCCCTCTGTTTTCACTCCCACCCCCCTTTTACTTTCGTCTTTTCACCACCCCCACCCCCAGCAGCCGCCCTCAGTCTTCATCTCCTCCATCCATCTTTTGTGTGAGGATGCTTCTCCAGCACGGGGAAGCTGCATCCCAACAAAATGCAAGAGTGCAGTAATGCAGGCATTTGAGATGAAGCTTGTTAGATGCACAGTTAAAAGAAAGAACGTGTATAATTGACTTATCTGAACCCATTAAGGAGAGTTTGAAGTACTGAAGTCAAATGCTTTGAATGAAACAGTGCCTTTGCTCCATCGGATTAAACCTTACATGAGAGGAAAAGTGTAGCATTGCTCTTTTCACATGTTCGGCATCATGTTGTAGAATTTTAAACAGAATTTTTAAGTTGACATGTTTTGTGTGCATGCATAATTACTTGTACGTGCTTGATGGTATGTTTTTCTTTGATCTACAGCTATTTATAGCTGTAGGATATATGGCAGAGTACGCACAAACACTCACGCACCCTCACAGACAGACAGACAAACAGAGGTGCATTGTGGGGGAAGCTCACTGGCACGCTCAGTGCCGTGCCTTTTGATAGAAAAGAATGAAGATGAAACAAGACGCGTTGCTTCGCATCTCTTAAATGTCATCACTTCCCCAAAGAAGGAGCTTTTTAAATTACCCAACTTGTGAATGAATGAAATATGAGGCATTTCCAAATATACTTCTTACTTGTTTTAAACTTTCCCCCGGTGTGAAATACATAAGAGAGTGTAAATATATACGGTGAGAGAACAGGCTGTCTTTAATCAGCAAATTGGTTTAACTAAAGTTCTGATTCAGCAGTATCAGGTGCAGCGGTTTGGCTGGAGAAGCAGGTTTTTATGCTTTGAGGACAAGTGCATTTCACTATCTGTTAAACAGCCAATCACACGCAAGCTTGTTCTCCTGTTGACCCCATCATGCCCTCTGGGGCTCCCTGAAGCCTGCAGCTATATTTTGGGCAAATCCTCACATTTTAGGGAAGGAGCTGGGGGTGTGCAGACAGAGAGGGAGGAGAGGGATAAAAAAAAAGTGAGAGAGGAGACTAGAAATTTGTGTGGCAGGGTAGAGAGAGAGAGGAGGGAGTCAGATCAGGAATCTGCTGAGTCATCATGACTGGTCTCATGATGATCGCTCAGCAGCAACAACAATAGCCGCCCTTTATCGAGCACACACACACACACACACACACACACACACACACACACACACACACATACTCACATTCACACGTCTGAGAGATGAGAGCAAGACCAACAACACACCACACAACAAAGCTTCTCATTGAGATCTTGTAGAGATGCTCATCTGTGGAGCCGTGCGCTCTAAGGTCTGATCTCATCTTTTGCACTTCCACGCTGGCTCTTTGTTGACTCACACTGTTGTGTCTCCATCCTTTTGTCTCTTGTTTCCACTTTGCTGCATTTCATTTTGGTTTGATTTCATGTTTATTCTCAGAGTAGTTGCAGGTCTATTTTTGTTTTTCTACTTTGCTAAGGTGTGTGTGTGTATTTGTGAGGCTTTGACAGTTGGTTTTCCCCTGGAGTCCTTCCCACAAATTTTACCACTTCCTCTTCGCTCACACTCATTTCATTCCTATTGGCCTGAGGCCAGCCAATAAGAGCCCAACAACACAAAGGTAGTGGGCACTGTCAGTGTAACCACAAGGAAACAGGAAGCCGGAGAGATTCTAAGAAAAGTTTGTGACACTTTCACTCATACAATCTGATACAGATGCATAGTAGTGTGATATGCTCCCACAACAGTGGATTTAGATTTGGTATGTCTCCACTTTTCTTGGTAGGTATTGATCTGCAATTAATACATGTCTACTGATAACAGGAAACAGAGGTCTTTAATAATGCTCTTTGATGTTTCTTTGCTTGTGTTTGATGCTTTCCTGCGTATCCACAGGTCTGTTCAGAAGAGCAAGGCTCTTGTGGCATGACGACGACTAACAAAGGAAATAAAGCCTTGAAGGTAAGCGAGTCTTACACTGAATTCTCTGGATTCGATATGCTGTTCTGTCTCTGTCTCACTCCCCTCCTTCCTCCTGTTTCGTCCAGGTGAAGCGTGAGCCGGGGGAGAATGGCACCAGCCTCACAGACGAGGAGCTGGTGACCATGTCGGTGCGGGAGCTGAACCAGCACCTGCGAGGGCTCTCCAAAGAAGAAATCCTGCAACTTAAACAGCGGCGACGCACCCTGAAGAACCGGGGCTATGCCGCCAGCTGCCGGGTGAAGCGAGTCACCCAGAAAGAGGAGCTGGAGAAGCAGAAGGCCCAGCTGCAGCAGGAGGTGGACAAACTGGCCAACGAGAATGCATCGATGCGCGTCGAGCTGGACGCTCTGAGGTCTAAGTACGAGGCGTTGCAGACCTTCGCCAGGACTGTGGCCCGGAGCCCCACTGTCGGGGTCGGGGTCAGGGCTGGAGGGGGAGGAGGAGGAGCAGGAGGTGGGGTGGCGTCATCGGTCATTGGCCCGCTCATACCAGGGAAGGTGGCGACGGCAACGAGCGTGATTACAATAGTGAAGTCAAAAACAGATGCACGGTCTTGAGGGAAGGAAAGATAGATGAGGTATATCAGGATGGAGCTGAGCTGCATCAGACTAATTCTTCTCTGCTGGCCTCCCTCTCCTCCACCTGCGCTGACTTCAGACAGCTGGGCAGTCTCACTACATCGCCTCAGCATGTTCCTGTCACCTGACTCACATCAGTGCAGATGAAGGAAAGAAAGGAAGCAGAGGAGGATTATTGAGTCTATAAACAGGCAAGCCCTTGGTCAAGGTCACACAGGGCTCTTATTGTCACTGAAAGCCAGGAAATATCAAAGAATTTGAGAACTGTCATGAAAAAAAGCTACAAAATGCACAAAATACTTTGGAAAAATCCTGCAATTTTGTTTAGTTTGTTGAGTATTACTCCTGGTTGTTTGCCTAAATTGTGTCAATAAAATTAGGTGCATCTACAAAAACTAAATTATACATGTGATACCTATTATTAGATTGGTTATAGAAACGCCATTGGTTTGATCGACACCAGATTTTACCTGCTGGTTTCTGTGGCTGCAGAGAAGCTCCATCTTGTTCCACCTGGCCAAGAACTTTTTCAGAAAAGTACTATAGAAAAATATATATTATACAATGGTGGTTACTGTATTTCTACTGTTTTGTACTGTGTTGTCATTCACATGAGGTCCAAGGTGTATTCTCTGTGTGTGAATTGTTATATATCAGGAATTCTGTGAAATTCTGTGGCGCGTGTTCGTTTTGGTATCGCTATATTTAGTTAGCTGTGTTTTTTTATATGGTCTCTTCACTTTCGATGTCTCGCTTTCTCTTAACCTTATTCTTTCTCTGTCCTTCCATTTTTTCAATTCCAACTGGCTTCCTTTATTACATGCAGAACTTCCTGGATTTTACAGAAAGACGGGGAAAATGCAATTGATACTTACCAAAATAAAAACCAAAACAAAACAAAATGCAACTTATTATGGGAAAAAGAGACAAAGTTATTCAAGTTACTTTAGTTTAGTGTGTGAGAATTTTCAGGGAAATGGTCGTTTGAACACCAGAGCTGAATGAAGATAAACGTTGTCTTCTGTCTGTTTGAGTTCCGCGCAAAAGTTTATTCATGAAATTCGGAAGGGCAAGTGCCTTGGTCTCCTAATTATATGCACCAAGAAGAAGTCAAGAGGACATGAGGAATTGTGGAAGGATGGTGGAGATTCAGAGCAGGTGTTTACCTGTGCTTAATCGCATACACTGACCCATCAGGAATCAGGTCGTAGCAGCATTTAACTCTCGCTGTTCATTGTTGTATGAGCTGTGTAGTCACCATCAGGATTAATAATATTAATAATACTCATTTATGTGACTTGGCAGTTCATTTTACTCAAAAAACAAAAGGATGTGCACAACAGGAGCATCTCTTTATTCTCATTTTTAAGTGCAGAGATGGAAAGTCGATGTATCTGTTGGATGTTGATGACATGGTTCACATGTAATTGAATTTGATTGGCTGCTGACTCAAAAATTTAAGTTACAGCTCAAATCAGAGCAGTTTATGTTGCATTCCTTTTGCTTTTAACCACAAAATGTGATCACCGACAGTGTGTTCAACAAAGATATTTCTCTGAATTTCCAGTCACACAAATGGGCTGTCATTTCACGCGGGCTTTACCATAAAAGTAGTCTTATGTGGTGTTCTGTACTCAAAGAATCTTTGTCTATGTATGGTGGAGTCTGGAATTTTATAAAGACAATTATCTTTGCATTGTTTGTAACGACATGTAAAAAAGGTATAATGAAATCTGTTTGATATACAGTATCTCTCTATTTTGCAATTGTACCAAAAGTGGCTTAACTACTGAATAGCTTTGTTTTTTCTCTAGTGACTAGGCACGTGTGTGTAACCGTGAACTAGCGTGTGGTGTGCTGTGTAGGTATGTGACGAGGTAATATAACGTTCACTATTTCATGGATATGACTTTGATCCGCGTTTGATTTCAGGCCCAAGCGGGTGATGACACAGTTGGTAACTGCACTCTTTCTCTAATCATAAAATCTTTGTCCTCCCGGCCCCATCACTCAGCTCCAGCGCGGCAGACGTGTTGGATCGTTTGTTAAACTGCACTTATGAGTTATGTATTTGAAGAAGTTCACTTTGGCTGACCCATTTTACATACTTCTGAACAAGCCTTTGTGTCTTTATTTTGGTCCTTGCAGCGTTCATGGCTCGTTGTTGCAGATGTAATGACCGATGAGATGAGGAAATGTTTCGGTTAACCTCATAGGCTTTGTCGTTTAATGGTTTCAGGTCACCTGATAAGGTGACCAGAGATGGGAAACTCAACCGTAGGCCTTCATGGCTGCATCACGCCCACTCCTATAACTTATTTTTGTAGAGTGTCATAAAGATATTTTGTTTTTTGCTGTGTATATTTAATGTTGTTCATGTTGTATTTGTTTTTGAACTCTTCTGGAAGTGTCAGGGAAGTGAAATAACATTTGTATATGGTGTTTTATGATGTGAAAAAAATCTATTCTGTTATTTAATGGTCTGTCTATCAAAGAGTGAGGTTTACGTGGGAGTACAATTGCCTCAAACATTTTTTAAACCTGATTTAAAGCTAGTCATTTACTGAAATAGAAGCAATTTGCATAATTAAAGCATTGCATACATGCAGCCTTTTACCTGAACCGCTACTTCTCCACTGTGAAGAAAAATGGGTTAGCTAGCCTACTGCTGTGCAGTTACTAAGATTAGTAAGGTGTTGTCATCTCTACAGAACATTATTATAAAATAGAATTTGAACATGCATGGGTAGATAAGTGGGTTTGAGATTTAAAAATATTGTTTGTCTGTAATCTTTACATTGGTAACCGTTTAGTCGGGCAAGAGAACTTCAAATAACTTATCACAGGAATATACTCAGAGGTATTCAGTTATGAGCAGTTTAGGTATTACACCCAGTATATTTATGTGTTTGCTTCATATTTTAAAAAAACATGTCCTGTTTTGTGCGGGCTGACTGCCATGATCGGTATTTTTAAGAATATATTCTTTCTCTCTCTGTCACTTTGTTGCTTCCTGTCTGTTTCCTCGTTGAAAGATGTTTTTTCTGTTGTTCACTGGCAGGTCCTGTGTGGTCGCATAGATACAAAATAGGAAGAAACACGACTTGTGTTGAGACTAGGTTGTGTAAAACTGTACGACTGTATGTGCCACTGTCGAACAATATGTTTAATCCTACTCTGTATTTTTTAGGCTCCTCTACTTTGGAAAAAAAAGGGATGCATACTGTGTAAACGTAAATGTGTCAACATGGTGGCTGCTGTTAAATAGACATATCTAATTATGCAAACTGTGTAGGGCAAAATTAGAACTCCTACCGCACAGGAGCAGTGATGCTATTGTAGTCGTTTTGTCAAGTTGTCTGTTTTATAATTGCAGGTACAATGTGATGTGACAAGGTTAAAGAGCTAATACAGTGTGTTTAGCATTTTATGCTCGGTTATAAATGCCAGTGCCAGTTTGCCTCTGTTTAAATTTGGCTTATGTGTTGTGGCTTTCCCAGTTTCACTCAACAGTTAACTGTGAAGACATGAAATCATCCAGTATTTTTAATTTTATCCATTTCCAACAAAATATAATGTAGCTGTCACATAAGGCCTCCAGTTGAGCTGAAGAATTGTGATTTCTGTCTTCCAGACTTTTTTGTGGTGTGAAGCGGTTTGTAAACAAATGAGGCTAAACATTACAGAAGTTTAATCCTAATTTTCACTCAGCAGACACGATCAGCTGACAGTGCTGACCTTCAGAGATGATCAGACAGGGCAGCTTGGTGGCTTTCCATAACACATTTTATGAGCATTAAGACACGCTGACCTTATTTTCCGCTGCCTGTGCAGGGGTCATACCCCTCTTATGATAAGGCATTTCATCACAAACCCGAGCAACCACTTAAACCACGTCCATAAATATTTTACAAAGGCAGAAGGAGTGGTGGAGACACGTCTGATAAAACCCACTTAACTTGTCCGATCCCTTCTTACAAATGGTCTGCAAGTTAATTCAGCAGCCGACCACACCCGTCCTCACAACACCTTAGAAGACGCAAATCATTAACTCCTTATCTTGCTGCCTGGCCAATCGGTATGCAGCCGTTCAGTTGTTTTCCTGTCTAGTGAATCACGCCACTGGACTCTAAAAGCCCTTTCACCCATCGCTGATCCAGATCGATGAGAGTAAATGAACCGTGGATTCCTTTGATCGTTTGTTTGGTGTTTTCATCACTTGTAATGTTAGTTTTGCCTCCCTAGTTACCCCATCTATTGCTGCTTCTGTCCCCCACATCAGCTGTATGACGTCTAATGAAAAAAAATCTCACTCAGAGTTCAGGTATCACATCACATTAGCTGATTCTTTTGTTATTGTGACAGTCTCCCTCTTTGATTTTACTCTTGATGACATTTTTTTCAAACCACCTTGTCTACTGGTGAGCATTCAGCAAGGGTTGCTCATGAGAGCTGGGATTTTTTTTCTTTGTGTTTCTCAAAGTATATAATGGTCAGTTTAAAGCTATAGAAAAGTAGTGAGTTTGTGTGAATATGGCGTAACCTATTCAGAAAAGCCCTTGTAATAGAAAATTCTGTGTTTTGTAATATTTCTGTATGGGGTGTAATAAATTATTCTACGACAGTACTTTCTATGGGAAAATACTTAAAATGTGACAGTCTTTGTAAGTATTTATCTTCAACTAAATTATTGTTCTTTTTTTGCAATTTGTAGATAGTGATGATGACAAGGTATTGGTAATCATGAAATTAACTGTTTCATCATCAGTCAATGCATCTTTTAATTTATTGATGTATATACTGTACGTTTGTTGATAAACAGCTTACTTTATTTTGTATATGACCAATAAACATGTTTTAAAATGGAAAATTGTGTTTTGTGTAATTAAAGAGTATGCATATAATTAATAAGAAGAATAGTCGAAAATAAAGACCAGTTTTTAAAATTCTGTTATTTACTTGTGGTGGACTTTGCATAAATGTGTTACAAATCAAAAGTATGACACCATACAAACATGTAACACATAACAATAACTAGCACGTAGCAATAACTACTGAAAGGACACGTGTTTTTTTCCTGCTTCAATCAGACAAAACCTTCACTGGAAGCTTTTGTCTCAGAGTCCTAAATGTAATTTTAAATGATGCATGTGTCTGTGTAGCATTAAAGTTGTGGATACTGTGACAATTATGGGAGTCGGGGGCTAATCAATCACTAGCTACCTAAAACAATAATAGATCTCAGAAAAGAAATGATAACTTAGTGGAAAATACATATTCAAACATATATGGATGTTAAATATTATTAAAAAATCCACATGTATAGACAGGCATTTGTGTAATAATGTATGTGTTTCCTATTGTTTATTATGGTCATTTTTTAAATTTTTTCCATCTTTTATAATGTTTTGTTGTCTTCTTTAATTATTATTTTCTTTATTGTTTATAAATGTTTTGTAAAGCACCTTGTAACCCCAGTTTTGAAAGGTACTATAGAGAATGTATAACAACAACAACAACAACAACAATAATAATAACAACATGTATTGTTGTTGTTGTTGTTGTTGTTGTTGTTATCATCATCATTATTGGTTCATTTGTTTTTTGTGGTGTGCTGGGAGGTCAAGCTCTACTGAACCACAATAACAACAACATTTGTTGGTGTCTTTGTTCGGCCAGTCACGCCTGTAGGTGGCGGTATCAAGGTATCTTTAGCTCCTTCCTCTCCAACAAACAAAAACAAGTAGCGCTCTGGTATTTTCTCCATAAATTACACAAGCTTCAAGGTTATGCTGTTAACAAAGAAGAAGTGGTTTAATTGTTTAGTTAGTGGGATGTATTTCTGAGTTTTTCCGGTATAAAATGCTGTGTTTTGTTGAGTGCCTGTCTAAATCCACTCCGGGTTTTGCCAGCGTCTCCAACTGTCACCATCCGTCGCTCCGGGAGCAGAGGCGGGTAAAAATGTAAACACTGGTCCATCCTGCTGGATACTTTTTTGTCAGGTAGCTAGATGAACTTCACTGTGTCGCTTTTAAAAAAAAAATAAAAGTGACATCGTGGAGCTGCTCTAGTTTTGCTGCTGCTGACTCTTTCATGTATTTTGAGCTTTGAGTTTTAATCTTGAAGCTAACCAACGACAGCAGACGTTATGCTAGCTCAGTTAGCTCCGTTAGCTAGCTAGTGTTACACCTCGGCTGCTAACGTTAGCAAACGACAACTTATTGATGTTAGTTAGCCGTTAAACTGTCCAGCGTTGCTGCCTACCGTGTCCCGATGCGGCACGATGGAGGACTACGACAAGTTTGTTCAGCGTCGTCTTTCCCAGCTGAGGAAAAATGAGGCGGAAGAGCGCAGACCTTCACCTCCATCCTCTCTCATCCGCTTCTATGGACGACCCATCCTCCCTGCCCTGGTACTGGATAAGTTTCATGACCATCATTATGCCTAATAATGTTAGCAGAAGTAGTAAAACACTGAGAAAGGTTGTGTGTATTTGTTGTATGGTAGGTGCACTGTACTGGTAGTGTTTCTGAATACTGCTGTAACAATTAGTCAACGTAAATTATAAGTTTGTTATTCATGTGAAATGCTACACATTCTCCCAGCTCCCAGATGTGAGGTTTGCTGCTTTGCCTTCTTATACATCGTTGCACTTTTTGTCCTGATCAGAGCTTCTATACACAAAACACCACACAAATATCATTCTTTTGTCACTCGTTTTGATTGTTCTAGTTAGAAAAGGGTTGTATTCAGCCAATTTTTTTGAAGTGTTCAACTGGTGACGAATTCTCAACCATCAAATTGATCCACATCCTCGTTAGATGTGGCTTGAAATGGCAATGATCAGATAGTGTGACCACAACACAGGCACTCCTTTGACTACTGATTATAAAAGGCCACTTTAAAATGCAGCATTATTCAAACGACACGTATGATAAGAACTGGCTGGATGCTGGCAGTTAGGGCCACAGCCAGACACCATTTTCCACCATTTGTGCTCTAAGAAATTGTTTCCTACTTCATGGAGCAACAGACAATGTACCACATGATGCTCTGGATTAACGTGTCCAGGAACTTGATCATGTCCACTAAAATGTCCTCAACTTTGCTAAGTCCTTTATCAAGAGTGGAACAGCAACAGCATCAACAACCTCATTACTTCTATGTGTGGCACAATGTGATGCAAATGGTAGACACACTGACTTGTCAATTCTGGTCTACGAGCCTCATTTCCAACATTGTGCGTACATGGTTGTTTCATGATGTCCACTCTTTTGTAGACATGCCATGGGTTGGAACAACAAACACCCATCCTGTATGTTAAAAAGAATGAATACAATCTAACAAAATACTACATGCTGTGTTTATATTTTGTTCAGTACATATAGGACCGAGTTTGGGTATAAGCTCTTTTCACTTATCTGCAGCAGAACCCTGAACTCAGCATGGAAATGTGAATTTCTTGTTTTCTTTGTACATTAAGTTGGAGGACTGTGTTGCTTGAGTTGTTTAGGCTAGAATGATGCACAAGACTGCTGTTTACTGCAAAAGCATGTCAGAAGCTTGACAAAGCTAGTGTCCAACATCAAAACAATGTCACACAGCAGTTACTTGTACTGTGAATATTATGGTTAAAGGGAATGTAAAAAATCTTTTATTCAAGAGTTTTGAGCACATAGATCAGCTTGAGTCAAACCTGTCCAATCTACAGTTACAGGATCTCAGATCTAGAGTTGACAGTGAAAGACAACTTGGACAGTCACAGCTAAACTTAGAAATAACTTTTTAAAGGGTCAAATTCTCTGAGCAAATTAAAAATAGTCAAGCTATGCAGCTGGGTCAAAATGAGTGTGACTACTGGGAGGACACGCAGAGGGAGGATGATGATGATGATGCCAAGGATGGGGAGTACAGGGAGTGACCAAGAAGTCAGTCATTCCACAACTGCAAAAAACACGCTTGAAGATTCAGGATCTGACCTGAACCAAGCGTCATGTAAACAAATGATGTTCTCCTCATTGCTATAAATTATGCTTTTTGTGCTGTTGCTGAGACATTGATTAATAAAAAAAAAACAGGGACCTTGCCAAATAGACTGTAAAAGGGTATGTGCTGGTTTTTATGTGGCATACTGAACACTATATGTGTGTGGCCAGGAACATAGAGACACCAGAAGTATCCATTTCAACTGTGGTTTACTGTAGACATAAACCTGTTGCAGGACAGTGGAGGCTGGCACCAATCAATGCTGGTTTTATATCTAAAGGGAATAGTATGTGCTATGTGTTATCACTTTCCAGTAAACTTAATCCATTGGGAGCGAATAACTATGGCTACTCTATTACTGATATAGTTTAGCACGATGCACAGCGGCTATAAATGTTTAAATACCTCAAGCAGAGTAAGCAAGGTACTGCAACACATGTACTAAAAACAAAGGAGGTCACATTTTCACTTACACAAACAATTGTTGCCATTAGCGAGCCCAGGCTTCTGCTGCAGGTAAATGAAAAGACCACACACCTGAACTCAGTCCTCTCTATTTAAGCTCTGATCTGGCCAGGGTCCTCCTCCTTCCAGCTCCTTCTCCAGACAGCAGAGATGATGTTAAACAGAGATAAACAATAATTGATAACGAAACCATCATTACTTTCAGCCTTGTTTTGAAGCATGTCATGACAACCCGTTTCTGTTTTGTGATGATAACAGCTCTCAGTCAAACAGAGTGAGGAGATGCAGCGACACAGAGATGAAGCACAGAAAGCTGCCATCCACAGAAAGTTGAAAGATGATCCCAGAATGGCCTACGTGCAAACTATTCTGCACAGCGTCCAGGTATTTTAAGTTCTGGCTTATCAGCTGCCATCTTTGCAAGCTCAAAATGTGCATGTATTTTTACTGTCTCTTATATATATGAGAGCAGCTTTGATTAAGAATTACAGAGAGTGCAAATTACTGTTAAAGCAATGAATACACTGTTTTAAATGAATACTGCAATCTTCTGACATTTTATTCATATAGTATTTTATGATGTCTTACAAGGTTGTGAACTAATCACAAAAACATTTTCACTGATTTCATTTCATTTTTTTTATTGTTTGAACTGCAGCTGAGGAAGACGCCGACACTAGAGGAGTTGCTTCAAGAGTCGGAGAATAACACACAAGTTTCATTATCCCACGACACCTGCAGTGGACCAGTGGTTCAGAGTAATTCTTTTTTTGGAACAAAGGATAGTTTTTCACCGCCAACTGAAAGGAAAGTAGAAGATGGTGTTTCTCTTCCTCCGCTGACATCAACGACGTGTAGTGCCTTTTTTGCTTCAAATGTGACACCTCAGCAAAGTTTCCATGATGGATGCCTTAATGACCAATTTGACAGCCAACAAGAATCGCAGCCAAATTCCTTTAATGGTGCAAGCCACCATTCACTATCCTCAGGTTACGTGACCTATGACAATGTAGAAAACGCCACGACCTCTGTAAGGATCAACACCTCAGAGGGAGTTTTTAACACGGGTGGATTCTTCCTTCACAACACCTCAAATACAATCGCCAAGATGCCGGATATTATCAGCCACCCTCCCATAGATGGAGAAGAGCTAGAGAGGAGTGGACTGGAATTATCCTTATGTAGTAACTTAATAGATGTAAAAGACATTTGTTGCACCTCATTTCAGGAGGATTCAGTCACTTGTGACCATTTATCGGCAGAAAAACCTGAAAGTAGTCACCTGGACAGTGTAGAGCATGAAGATAATATACCCTTTAATGCAATAGTGGACTCTGACAAAGATGAAATTGTGAACAGAAATGAAGGATCAGTCCCTTTGTTAGAAAAAAGATGCTTTTCAGACAATCCATCACAGGCATTAAGCACTCATCACTGTCCAACAGCAGAACTGCACATTCAGCATGACTCCAGTGAAGCTGAACCAGGAGACACCCAGATAGACGAAGTGGACTCACAGCCATCCGAGGAGCCTTATCGTCTGAGCCTCCAGGCCTTGCTGAAGAAATCTCAGGAGTATCGACGGCGCCAGCGGCTGCTTAGGAACCAAGCCAAAAACACTAAAATCCAGGAGAGAACCCAAGAACAGCCAAGAGCAAGGGCGGAGGAGCAGAGCCTCTCTGATAAGGAGAATGACGAGTTCCCTTACAAGGGCACTGTGACCGCAGAGGGGAAGAAAACTAAAGAGAGGAAAGGCACTTTTATTCAATCTGTGGAAACATCACCAAAGAAATCCTGGGAGAGTGAGATGATTGAGAATGAGTTCACTGGAAAAAAGATGAATGGTAAATCTGAGAGCGCACATTTAACAGAAGATGTAAACACTAAGGAACTGACTAGTGTTGAAGAGACAACGCTTAAAAATAATAAGCTGAACAGTTCACACGAGGTCATAACAAAGCCTAAACCAATCAGCGCCTTCACCCAGCAACAGCCAACGTCAGCTGGAACCTCCCCTCTTCAAGATGCCTTTCATGTGACCACCTGTCCTACAGCTTTTTATAAAGGAGTGGGGAAATATCACACTGTCCCAGCACCTACCTTCTGTAGGAGTCCTGTTCACTGTAAAACTAAAGGTAGTCTCAAAGATAGACAAGTTGTTGATGAAGGGGCAGAGACCTCAGAGGGGAAATTTGTGTTCTGCACTGGCTTGAATAAAGACCAGGAAGTTGAAGATGCTAATGTTGGACATCAAAACAGTCACACAGTTGTTCCCTCCATTGTGCATCTCACAGTTGAAGGGGATGTAACAAGTGCCCTAGCCAAGAGTTCACAGCACATTGATCAGCTGGAGTCCAACCTGTCCAGTCTAAAGCTCCTGATCTCAGATCTGGAGTCGACAGTGAAAGGAAACTTGGACAGTCACAGCCAAACTGGGAGCAATGCACAAAGTGAGTTAAGTTTTAAAGGTGCCAACGTCTCTGAGCAAATCGAACATGATCAACATAAGCAGCTGGGTCAGAATGATGGTGACTATTGGGAGGACAAGCAGAAGGATGATGATGATGATGTTGGGAGGAAGGATGGGGAGTTGCCGAGGAGACAATCATTCAACAACTGCAAAAACATGCATGAACATTCAGGATCTGAACCAAGCACGAGTGACACAGATGATGTTCCTCTCACAGTCCAGGATAAAGGAGCTGAGACAGTTGATTTTAGTGAGCTCAGACTGATCAAAACCTTGACTACAAAGAAAGAAAAGGGCAACAAGGCAGGTAAAGAGGGACTAACCAAGAGTTACACACAGCAGCATCCACCCGCTAAATCTGTCTTCTCTGTAGCGCAGAGGATGTGTATTCCTGATGCTTTCCGAAATTTTCCGCCTGAAACCACGGTTCCATGTGATGCCTCGGCACTCTCAGATGCCAGTAAACATCTTGTGGAAAGGAGGATTGAGATGGCAGCTGAAGGTCACAACTCTATTAACTCTCCATCTCTCAATCAGTCGTACGATGTGAACAGACCATCTGGCCTGTGGTTTCTTGAAGGGTCGGGATCTGACTTGGGCTTACAAGGTCGTCTTGTTCAGGAGCAGCATCTGACTCCGGAGAGTGAAGGTGAAGGTCAGGGGGGGATTTCCAAGGTCAAACGGAGACTGCTCATGCACATGACAGAGGAGATCCAGGAAAGGAGTGCAGATACCAGCGGAGAAGCAGGCTCTGTGGACAGACCACACTCCAGCACTCCCAGAGGTGAGACCAGAACAGGGAACAACAAGGTCAAAACTGAGCCATGCAGGGAAGAGGGTATGCAGTGTATCACTCCAGTAAAATAGTACTACAGGTGATTCTTAAATATCTGTGTCATAGGAAAAATCAGTAAAGCACATGATAGGAAAAAAAGCAGATCAGACGCTGTATCATGAGTGCAAATGTGCTGAAGGAGAAGAAACCTGCATAATACCTGTCTTTGATGGTACATAATTTCAAAACCCTATATTAGAATTTTACCTTTAACAGATTATTTTAATGTGTGACCACTTATTGTATTTACTGTCTTCAGCTGCAGTGCATTGCTACGACAAGCAAGAACAACTAAAGCAGGTCCATGCTGCTCAGGTCAGAGCCCTGCAAGAAGAGCACAGGAGACAGCAGGAAGAACTACTGCAGGTGAGACAGTGGAGATGGATTGGGCAGATAATTAAATGTTTTTTGAATAAAACGGACATATAGGAAGCCAAGAAAATAAGTGGCAGGTATCTGATGTGAGTGCAGCTATAATCATACTCACTCAGGAAAACAGAACCAAATCAAAGCCTAAAATTGTACTATTTCATCACTTTCTTCTACATATCTTATTTATACATTTGCTAAAAATGCTTTGTTCCAACCATATTCTGTAAAAAGATTCTGCACCTCTCAGCTGCCACTAACAGTCCACAAAAATTCAGGGACTTCACAGTTGGACTGCAGAGTAGTAAAATATTAATAGCATATAGAGCCACCATTTTTTTTCACTCATAACACCTGTGGGGCACTTGGAAAAATCTTGGACATTTTGATTATTTCTTTTTGTAAAATAAATATTCCAAGAAATCCAGCTTTGGTTTCTTCTAGTTTAGATTCTTTTCCAAGGATACAGAGCATTTTTGAGCTATGTTACAGTGTGCAAAACACATTTTTGAGTTATCTTGGCTTCTGGACATGTTTGTGCTGTTTCCATAGAGGTGCAGGACTTTATATTGCAGTGAAAAATTAGCCCACAAAAAAAGAAAAAAGTGGCAGAAGCAGAAAAACAGCCAGAAATTGCATGGGGATTAGAGGGTTATGAGGACAAATGTCTATGCTTGCGGATGTGAATTTGTTATACTCCCATTTGCTTTGTTTGATAAGATGCTGAGATATAACACTGGTTTGCCGTTCTGTTGAAAACAACAAAGAAAAAAAATATTTTCATGTACATTTTCACTTACGTATTAAAACAGAAGAATGAACTTATAAATCTCTGTACTCAATATGCAGCTTTTGTAAATATGCAGTTATGTGTAACTAAGGCTATTGACAGAAGCTCATCCTTACTGATTATAGTAGTAGTGCAGCACACTTTCCAGCACATAGGCCTTTCAGTTTTAAAGGAGTCACAGATTTATAGTCAGTAACACCTGAATGCCTCACATGTCAAATGGAGCAATGATGACAAATATGCAACATCTTATGATCTGTGAACATTAAGAAGATACTGCAATAGGTAACTGTTAGCATCAGAATAGCGTGAAATACTTCAGAATATGGCAAGTGGCTCATGTTAAGCATGTCATCATGGGTGTTTTTGTAGTGTAGCAACAATAATCACACTTTATTAGTGGTATTTCTACTCTGCACCAGCCAAAAACATTCATTTGCACACAAAATTTGCAGGCCAGACGTCTCCAAGAAAACCACCATTTGATCGTGTCTGAGTAATGTTAAATACTACTGTGCCCCAGCCTTTTTAAAATTAAAGTACGCATGTGTGATCAGTTTTTAAATTATTACACCACAGAGTGCAAAGGGAATTCAGACAGTTTTTTGGAGGGATTATGGGATTTTTTAAAACATGAAAAATGTATTATATTGCCAGCGTTATCTTTTAAACTTTGACTTTGTGACAAGGACAAGTCTATTTTTGTTTTGCTTTAGTGTCAAAATGACATGAAATTGTACAAAGAAAATTAAGGGAAATCTGAAATTACATGTTTGTGAAGCCCTAAACAAGCAGACATTTACTCCAACTCTAAACATGGTAAAAACACACTCATTGATAATTCCTCCATCCCATTGGTCCGCTTCTTGCATTAGATTGCATCACGTATTGCCGTACAGACCTAGCACTACGTAACTCCCGCACATCAACCATAATTCACTCCACCAAGGTTTCTGACTTCACCCAAAGTCACCTATGAGGAATTAAAAATTCATGTCCGGCCCAGTATTTCCGTCTTTTTAAAATGAGAGTAGGCTTTGAGAGTTTCTAACCAATTTGTTAAGCTATGATGTAACATTGACCCTAAATGTTTGTTTTGAAACTAGAAGCAGAACATCTGAAAGGCTCTGGCACTCTTCCACCTCCACACACACATGTTGTCGCCCTACCTGTTAGAGGGTGCTTATGGAGACCTGGGTCGTGGGCAGACTAAAGACATCTGCTCATTACAAGAGACCTTCAGACTCTCCCCAGTAAAAAAACACGGATTCTACCATAAATGTTTCATTACATCCCTAAGAGGCGAGCTGGCATGGTCGCCTATTTCTTTGAGTGTGTGTGTGTGTGTGTGTGTGTGTGTGCGCACATGCAAGACTTCAAGGACGCCTGCTGTTCTCTGGCAACCAGTTCTTGTCTCTTCAGCTTGTGTCTGTATTTGTTCTTGGCCGGTGTCCTTGCCCTGTTAATCACAGGCTCTGTTTAATTTATGTATCCTTAACAACAATATAATTAACATAAGCTGTTTAATAAAAAGACTTCTTTTTTACTCCCCTCTGTCCTTCCATCATTTGTGATGTGATGAGAGCGAGCTGGCTGGACTCTTTGGTAGAGGGAGGAGGGGACCAAGGGAATTGACACAGAAAAGGAAAGGATAATTTGTTTAATTCATGAGCGTCTGTGGTTAAGTGCCAGATCGTCCCGCTGAGTGCCACCACTAATGGTCCCTTCTCTTTCTCCTCTTTTTTTCCCTCTCCTCTCATCCCTCTCTTTGTTTTGTCTCATACCTCCTCCAACATTGTTTTTACTCTCTGGCTGTATTAATTTTCTCCATCTCTCCTGTCTCATCATCCCCGTCATCCCTCTCCTCCTCCGCTCCGTCTCATCTCATCTCTCCTGCCTCTGTGCCCCATCACTCCCCTTCTGTCTCTCTCTCTCTACCCTCAATTAATTTCTTCCTCCTGCCTCATTTGCTGTCCTTTCCAATTCAATATTTTCCAACCTTGCCTACTCCCAAATGCGTGCATGTGTGCCTGCACACACACACATGCACGTTTTCTCCTATTCCTTCCCTCCACCCTTTACATCTTTCTCCTGTCTGTCTCTCTCTCTCTCTCAGGCGTTGGCAGTACGTTACCGTCTCCTCCAGAGCGTGTCCTTCCCTTGCTCCATGTCAAGCTCACGTCTTGGGGACACGTCGACCTTTCTCTCTCAGGTATTACTATCGTATTTGTTCACTAATGTCAGTGATACCCAAAAAGCTTGTCCTGCTTACCCTTTTATCTGCAGGATTTTTAATCATCACCAGTTGGCTGACACACTCATGTGAAACTGATCCCCCCCCCACTGCTACGTCTTAATCCTAATCAGTAACCTCTATTATCTGTTATTGTGCTGTAATGTATCTCCCAGCACGACAGCTCAGCTTCACTTAGACTACATTTGTTCAACAAACATGTCCATTTAATGCAACAGCTCTTGAATCAACAAGTGAGTGACAGCACATCAGCTGCTTATTATTCTGCTTATTATTCCCTATTATAATAATGAGCTGTGAGTCCACTTGCATTGATGCTCTAAACAGATGCCAACCAAAAGACCTTGAGAAGCTGTGTGGGAAATTAATTGGTTGTCATTGATGGAATTAGCATTCTCCTCTCTCTTCCCCTCTGGTATTCATTATTCACCTCTCTCATCACCCGTTCTCCCCTCTTCCTCCTCTTCCTCAGCCTGCCAGCCCACTCTCGCAGCGCTACCGCCCCCTGCTGTCCGCAGCCGTGAAGGGTTTTCTAACTCGCCGGCTGCTGAGGACACAGAGAGTGGTGCAGCTGGTGCGCACCATCAGGGTGAGTCGCGACAGCAGTCTGTCTCTAGCAACACACTGTTTTATTGTGTGAAATGAACAAACAGTGCTTGCATGCAGATTACAGCTGTGTATGTTTTTTTTTGCACATGCAGGACACACAGCAGTTTCTGCAGGGCTTTGGGAAGCAGAGTCCTGGCAGAGGGGAGCTGTGTAGCAGACAGGACCTCTTATTGCAGGAGAGAGTCACTCTACAGGTATGAAGGCAAACACATGTTGTAAACAGATGTGTTAATCTCTCCCCTCTTCTCTTCTACGCTGCCAACAATTATTCGCTCCATTAGCTGTTACCACAACAGGTACTGTGATTACATGCATTCATTCAAGCCATCGTCTGCTCTGTAATTGTTTGCTCCTCCAGCTGCGCGCCGCACGTTATGAGGTCTACGACATATTCTTCAGCCTGTCAGCCAGAGAGCGGATGCAGTTGATCAGCTGGGACCGAGAGCTGGCCAGGGATAGAGAGCTCAGACGACAGGTAACCTTTTCAGAAGCTCCGGTGTTGCTGAATGAAGTCTAGACTGAACGTTGAACGAGCACAGATTTCTCAAGCATGAGGAAAGTCCTGTAGTGAAAGTTAGGGCAACCAGGTGCTTAACAGGGTGACATACAGAAATACACAGATCAGCTACAACGTTGAAGTCACCTCCTTAATACTGTGTAGATCCACCCTTGTACCACCAATAGCTCTGATCCAACCGGGTATGAACCTCTGGAGGTGTCTTGTGGTGTTTAGCGCCTGGACATTGACGGAGAATTCTTTGGGTTGTGGGTGAGGCCTCCGTTGATCAGGCTTTTTCTGGCAAATTCCAAAAAAACTCGATCAGATTAAGCTCTTGAGAGTTTAGAGGCTGGTTCAACACTTTGAGATCTTTGTTGTGTTCCTTAAATCGTTCCTGAACAGTTACTGCTGTGTGGTGGGGCGCATTGAGGCTAGGTGGGGGATTGCTTGGTCTGCAACAGTGTTCAGGCAGGTGGTACGTCCACATGAATGCCAGGATCCAAGGTTTCCTGGTAGAACATTGCATTGTAACTAGATGATCAATTTTATTCAGCTCGCCAATCAGTAATTTTAATGGTGTGGCTGTTTTGTGTGTCATTTATATATGATATTTTTTTTTCCCCATTATACTTTTTCTGCTCCAGCCAGATATTTCAGCACCTTACCTCAGAATTACTCCTTTATTTACAAGTACTGAGTTTTCAGCGTGGGAAGCAGTTATTAAAATATTGGGTATATGTTTATGTTCCTCTGGTGCATATTACTTTTGCAGACTAAAGTGTTTTATACGTGTGTGTTTCTGTGTGTATGGATGTTCAGAGTGGGCACACTGACCATCCCAGAGGAAAGAGTTCTCTGTCAGCTGCAACACAAAAATCACTTGAGAGGAAGAGAGGAATAATGTGAGTTTTCACTGGATCAGACCATTTTTTCTCTTTAAAGCTGTGAATAGCAAACATGTATAGAACCTGACTGTTACAGGTGATAGATGCACCTATCCAAGCCTTTTAGATACTTTTTAGAAGAATTATTTTCAAGTCACAGCCAGTTTAATAGCAGCATTCAGCTTAATTTTGTAATGATTTGAAACTGTTGCATCAGAGACGAAGGAAAGCTCCCTGTTTTTTTTTTAGAAATGGTACCTTTGTCAGCTGCTAAAAACTTCTCTTTCCTTCTCTCCAGAATCCAGAAAAAGGCTGCAGAAAGGCACAGGGGGGTTGTGACGAGGACTGGACAGAAGTCTGGAGTCTCTCCCGAGCACCCGCTGGAAACCAAACGAGGGCAGTTCAGAGCAAATCCTCAGAGGGTCCCCAAGAGCACTTTCTCCTCCAGACCCCGATGACACTTTCCTAATTGGCCCCAGTGAGGATGCCTAACAAGGCCTCCAGCGATCACATAAATAGTGTACAACTAACCCCCGAGAGGCTTCAAATCCAAAACCCAAATTTGACATAAATTGATGCCTGTTGCTGACTAAAATATTACTGTTTTTTATTTCTGGCACACTGAGGATTTTCTTACACTCTCAAAGGGTGTAATATTATAATGACTACAGCTAACTGTGCAGATACAGCTCAGCTACAGTCAGTAATTACACATCTGCTCTGTCAGTAACACTAATTCGTCACCTGATCTCCTTTTTGTATTTTTCACCATCATCAGTGTACTCGTGTAGAAGATGCTTATAGAAAAATGTCGAGTTGATGGAAAAACACCATCATCTTTTGGCAGCATTTTAACCCTCCGAACCCCAAGCAGTTGCTAGGTGGTTTTTGCTTCACATTTTTAGTCACTGTGGGCTCATTTTTCACTGCAGTATAAAGTCCTAGTCTATGAAAACAGCACGACCATCGATAGAAGCATAGAGAAATAAAACATGTCTTTTGTGCCGGCTAGCGAAGTTATAACAACATAAATTCTAAAAAGAAGAGAAAAAGTTAACTTTCTTGGATGATTTATTTTACAGAAAACTGAAACAAGCTATGATCAATAACTCCACAAATGCCACAGGTGTTGCCAATACTAGAAAAAAATTGTGACTCTACATACCAGAGATACTTGTTACATTTTTTAAAAATCTGTTTTAATGCTTCTCTGCTCCCTGTAGACAATGCCTGCAGTTCAGCCTAGTTAAGCCATAAAGTCCCTTAATTTTTGTCACGCTTCTTTTGGTCACAGATGAGTCACTTATGGCGCCGAGGAACACAGAATTTTATGCTTTTTACAGATTCTGGTTCGAGCAAAGGGTTTAATATTGGCAATTTTTAAAACAAAACATGTAGAATAAAGTGGTTTTGATGAAATATTACAATTTTAGGTAAATTGTGCCATGTGGTGATATTTTTAAAAGATCAGACACCTTTCAAATGCACAGCAGGTTCTGGGCTTCAAAGGGTTAAAGCTTTGTTTTCTGCATATGACAGATGTGTGGGCGTACAGCAAGCATTTTGACATGTCATAGCAGGAAAAGCTCAGTTCCTTTTTGGGTATTTAAATGAGCCAGTAGCTCCAAACTTGAAGTATATGGTTAGCATAGGAAAATAGTATGTATGCAATACTACACAAATTGCTTTTTTAAAACCTCAGACTTGGCTTTAACCTTTTGCAGCAAGTCCTTGTGTTGAAGAAAAATCACTCTTAGCTGATTGTTTACAGTGTGTACACATGGAACATGCCAGGTCTGCACATGAACATCGCTTTGTTTCTAATGGGGGAATTAAAAAGTAAAGCTAGACCTTTTTGACAGGTGGCATTTTGGATTTGGTCCCAGCGGGAAAAGGACAGCCGTAATTTGCAACAATAAAAACAGCTGTAATACGTTTAGCTGAGCCAGTTTAAGTGTAATCGGTTTAGTTGCGGCTTCCTTAACAGAAAAATGCCTGTAATGACAAGTCAGAATGTGAAAAAGAACCCTGGAATGGAAAGACAATAACTGTAATAATTATTGTTACAGTCAATAATTATACCTGTGCTTTAACTACTTAGATACAGAAAATGTTTGCTGTGAAGTACATTGACTAGTTATTTAGTTTAGGGTGCATTTCAGTGTTAAAACCTCTGCTCTCGAGGCTGAACTCGATCACTGAATTATCCAGCTCCTACATGTTTATGTGCCGACCTTCAAAAACAGACTCTCCAGCTGTACTGGCACACACTGAATGTGCATTAGTGTGACATCAACAGTATTTTTGTCCTCACACTCTCCCAAATGTTAATATCCAGCTCAAGATGTTTGTGTTGAGGCGAGTACTTGAACAGTATGTTACTCCTTAGTGTTGCCTTAAATATTTGTACTGTAGCAGGATTACATATCAGCCAAACACGTGTAAACCTTTCAAATATTTTTTTATTTTAGGTATTTCGTATGCTATTTATTTGTATTTGGTTGATAATAAATGTTTCTTAAGACTAAATTGTTGCTGTGCAGTTTGTGAACGGTGTTGCATTGGCGGCCTCCCGGCAGCAGGGGGCGCTACTCACCGCCTCCTCTCTTCTTTATACGGACGACCTCCGGCCCGGCTGCTGTTGGCCGCTGGTGCTGTGAGCTTTGTTTTGAATAGAAGACTGTTTCTCGGCTGATTGAAAACGGGATGGCGGAGGAGGCAGACACCGCTGCTTCTTCACGGACGGAGAGAAAAGCTTTGGAAAAGGCCAAAATACTGCAAAGGGAGAGCGAGAGGAAGATATTCAGACTGGTAAGACATGAAAATGCTCATTTAGAGATGCTAGTTACAAGCTAGCAGGCTAACGTAGCAGTGTAGTAGCAGCGTTGGTTCTGAGCTGCTGAGCCTGACCCGGTTCTCCTCTTCTCTGCTCCCGTAGGTCGGACAGGTGCTGAAGAAACCCGAGGCCGAGCGGTCGGAGGAGGAGGCCGGTGTGCTGCTGCTGCACAGAGACACTGTGGAGGAGCTCAGCAAGAGACAAGTCCGCAGGAATGTGTTGAAGAGGAAGCAGGAGGAGGTGAGACTCGGGGCCGGAGAGTTAGGAAGCTAGCCGGTTGTTGTGGCATGGACTGGTTACCGTCCAGTTTATGTCCAACTACAGCTGCTTTTATCTGGACCGAACCGTCATAACGTCCAAATACGCAGCACTTAAGGTCTGTGGTGATTGAAAAGGTATGCCCGAGTGAAATGTTAATGTTTCTTGGAAGAGAAAAGGAAATGTATGTTTCTTATAGTGTAATCAAAAACGACATTTATGATTATAGGTCTATAGTATTATTTCTGATGTTTAAGCTGTATGCGTTAGGTATTTCTAGTATCCTTGTTTATATAGAGAAACTCGACTGAAATGAACGTGATTTACACATGGGTTTCATATATAAAGTGAAGAAATGATGTTTTTTGCAGTTATTTATGGAGCATAATCTTTAAATATAAGCCACATAAATTGCATCAAGTCAGTTTGATGCTTTAATAACTTCACTTTAGTCACAATGTAGGGGGAGCCATTTTTTAGTACATGGTAAATTGTATTATTTGAGTCCTTAAAATGTTATAATGTAGGACACAGAGCAGGTAAAATAATACAGTCGCATGTGGATAATTGCTCCCATGGACAGCAATTAATTTTTGGCAGGTCATCACTTTCTGGCAAAACACCTGCAAGGTGGGATTTGGCTTGCAGTCAGATCAGAGAGAATAAAACAACAGTGTGGTTATTTCAGTGATTTCTCATTGATTAGCATAGAGAGGATTTTACGTAGAGTGTTGGAAGACTTACACAAAGACCACAGTGTACATTGTACTCTACTGAATGTAAAAGAACATTGTCAAAAGATAAAATTCTCATCAAATTTTTGTTGTCTTACATAATTATAATTAATTGTTTTTTCCTCACTTAGAATAAGATTTGTGACTACGCACAACAATAAGCGTGATTGTACTGCGTAGAGTAAAGGCAATGAATATGTGTTGCCTCATTTGACAGAAATCTATTTATTTTCCTGTTATTTTTGACTATTTGATCAACAAAATGTCTGTTAATAATTTAGTAATTTAATTTTTCTCTCTCACTTATTAACATTTTAACACTGGAGATTTTTCCTTTGGCGGTTAGCAGAAGTTCCTCTTACGAGAAAAACCACGTGATCAGTTACATGGGAGGTTTACCCCTACATTTATCACATCCCTCAAATCCATAAAATATAGAACAGGGGGTTCCAGATTAGGTGTCAATGATAAAAATCTTGTTATGAAGTGAACCGGCCACTTTTAAACCTCTGACATGTGGAGTCTGCTGTTCTCTTTGCTATCAAAAACTGTGATGTCATCATGCCATTATCAGCAGAGCTCTCTGAGGCCTTCAGGAAAAGCGTGGTGGATACCTATGGGATTTAAAGGGATCTCCTTTCCACTAAAAATTAGATTATAAATCACCAACAAAAGACACAGATTTTCATGACTGGCAGTTTGTCCTGGACAGGCAGCAAATTCAGCCCAAGGGCAGATTGTTTGACGCTAAAAGAAGTCTGCAAGAACTCCAAAATTTACAGCTTGGCGTTGCTTCACTGGGAATCCTGCATTACTTGATTCTCATAGTGATCAAATCATGTTGTATTGCCTCCTGTTTTTTTGTTGTATTTGCTTTGAGTAAAGAAGGTTTATGTGAAAATGGCACAAATTCTGAAATTCTGGTTGTTACTTGGTACGGGAGGTTTGTGTTGGTAAACCTAAATCACCTTTATTTTCTTGTGCTGTTTGCAGTTGTTTGACGATGCTGAAGAGCTGAAAAGTAAAGTCAGGCAGCTCGCTGTGGCAGTCAAGCAAGCAAATCACCTGGTGATTTACACTGGAGCTGGTATCAGCACGGTATGCCAAACTCTACCTCTTCTTCATCTATGTTTTTAAACTTTCACATGACTGATGATATCTTTTATTTTCAGGCAGCTTCTATCCCAGACTACAGGGGTCCTAACGGTGTGTGGACGCAGCTACAGAAGGGGCGAACTATTAGGTGAGTCTTTACCGTGATGCAAAATTAACTGCATCACTTTTGTGAAGACAATTAAACGCCCCTTCTGTGTTCTCTTTTGTTTTTCTTTACAACAGCTCATCAGACCTGAGCAAAGCAGAGCCGACCCTCACGCACATGTGCATTAGGATGCTTCATAAGGAAAAGCTGGTATGTAACGCCTTGATAGATCACATATAGTTGTAGTGCACCATGTCCTATCGAGGGTTACATGTACTTTGTGTGTGTTTGTTGATAAAGGTGAAGCATGTTGTGTCACAAAACTGCGATGGACTTCATCTGCGTAGTGGTCTACCCAGACACGCCCTGTCTGAGCTGCATGGAAACATGTTTATCGAGGTGAGACACATGCGTCCTTCTTCTTTTTTGAGTTTCCAGTGACAGACTCGCCCACAGTTTCTAGTGACTTTGAACCTGAAAGATTCCAACTTCCAGGAAAGCCAGGATGTTTATGCACAGAAATTACAGTGCGGCTTCCTGAAGCAGCATCTCAGTAAATCAACCAATAAATCAGTCAAACTTTTTTTTGAAAAATAGCACCTTTCATAAACTTAAGTGCAGTTCAAAGATCTTTTCTGATGACTGATCAAATGATAAGAAGACAAAACAAGTTTGGACCATAAAGGAGTGAAATAAAACCACATTTTAAAAAAGTCCCAGATAAGATAGATTATAAGGAACATTACTTGAAAATAAAAAGAAAGAAAGAAAAAACTATTAAAATGAGAAAACATAAATAAAATGCTGCAATAAAAACTAAACCTAATCAACAATAGATAAAGTATATATAAGGATTTAAAACTGTTCCTTGCACAGTCAGGCATGTTGGTGTTTTTTCTTGTCTCAGGTGCCTCACATCTTTGAAATGCTGCTGGTTGAACATTTGCCTTTTAACTCCAGGTCTTGTGACTTCATCACTTGTCCATGGAGAGGAGCCAAGTTTCGGTGGAAATTACTCTCCGATTGTTTTTTATATTTAACTATTTATCGCCTCATTCCACCCTCTGGGTTTGTGCAGTGTCTGCTCTGCTGCCTACACTTTTAAATTGCCCCACTGGGGGTGAATAAAGCTCTTTGACATGAATAATTTAATAAACAAATGAGGTTTGTGGGGGTGAGTTGCATCAGCAGTGTAAGATGTGTACGGATGAGTGAGCAATGTGGGGGTGAGAGGGATGAAAGTAGCACAAATGTCAAACAAACCGAAGCTTGGGGATGTGATGTGTTGTGGAGACAGATAGTGAGACTGACAGCAGGGCTGGCTTGAATGCTCTAAAGAAGTGCTTTGACGTTATAACCTACGGTCTTGACTGCAGATGTTACTCTGTGCAGTTAGATTATCAATAAAAAATTAATAATTGTGAAGAGTGTACATTTTTGACAGTGTTTATTGTTCTTTTTAGATCATGAGCTGTCCTGGAAAACACTTTTCTAAAGGATAAAAGTTGCTCTGACCTGCTGCTTTTGCACCCTGTCCCCAGGTGTGTACGTCCTGTTCACCTGTCAGGGAGTACGTACGCTTATTTGATGTGACGGAGCGGACGTCGCTGCACCGCCACGCGACAGGACGCAGGTGCAGCCACTGTGGCGGGGAACTGAGAGACACCATAGTGCACTTTGGGGAACGTGGGACCCTGGAACAACCTCTCAACTGGAAAGGAGCTGCAGAGGCCGCCAAGATGGCAGATGTTATCCTCTGCTTAGGCTCCAGTCTGAAGGCAGGTTTGATGAAACACAGTGAGTCTGAAAATGTAATGTGGTTTGATAAGTGCTGCATAGTTTGAACAACAGTTTGTTCTGGACATACGATTGTAATGTTTACAGTTAGTCTTAGTTAATAATGATGCTATTCTAAATAAGACAGTCCTTTAGTTGAGCTGTTTACATGGACTGCTAACAGAAAGGATCCATGCGTATTGTTGTTTTTATGCTATAGACAAAGCCCACTGAATGTTAAAACGCACCTTTCCAGATAGTTATAATGTATGTTCTAAACACTGTAAAATATATAATGTAGTCAAGATAATAATAATGCATTTGCGTTTAGAACAGTTGCCTTCCTTCAAGTGTTTGTTACATTTTAGAATCTTGTTTTCATCAAGCTACTAAGTTGTCATTAAAACACAGTCATTGCCATGTATGATTTACATTGAGGGCTTATTTTCATGTTTTTTTTTTCACTTTTCTAGGTGCTGAAGAAATACGCTTGTCTGTGGTGCATGAACAGACCAGCCAGCAAAAGGCCCAAACTCTACATTGTCAACCTCCAGGTAATTCTGTCATTTTTTGAGATTGTGATGGCACCTCAGGGTAAATTGGACCAATGACAGTTGGTTTACAGGTCAGATGTGGTCCAGGGACATATGGAGGGAGTAAAGAATTTTGTACAGCTGCTTTTTATTGACTTCTCCTCAGCTTTTAACTGTATCCAGCCTCATATTTTAGCAAATTGTCGTGCCGGCTTTTACAACATTGACCCCAGCTTAAAATCACGACTGGTTGACTTTTTAGCAGACATATGTTAGAAAATTAAAGTGAAAGTCATTTTATCTGATAAGCTTTAAGCTTCCCCTGGCTCCTACCAGGGTTTTTTCCTCTCTTATTTGTTTTATTTACAAATAGGAGACAGTGCCATTATGAGGACAGGCACTTATTGTGCATCAGTATGTTCAAAACAAAAGAAATGATTACTGATTTTAGAAATAACTCTTCAATCCCCTGCTCCTCCTGTTTTTAATAATGGCCAAGTTGTCAAACACTACAAGTATTTGGAGACAATAACTGACAACAAACTAAAATTTGAGTCAAACACTGATATCTGTGTACTGATATTGTATGTAGAAAGGTTCACCGCTGCATAGCAAACTTAGAAGGGTCAGTGTTGACACCTCTTTTAAATCTTATTTTGATTTTCACTTTTATCTGCTTATTTGGGTCACTTAACCTGAGAAACAGAAACAGATTGGGATTGTGAAAATGTGCTGTAAAATTACAGGGACTTTGGAAATTATTCTGCACTATACTGAGGCAAAGCTAGAACAAAGGCCCACTCAGTCCTGCTTGACCACAGTCATCCCCTGTTCAATGAATACTGGCAGCTGCCATCTAGTCACAGATTCAGTCTGTCTATATGCAGGACAATCAGATGGAAAAACTCATTTGTTTTTGCTGCTGTTGTCTTTTTGAACAGTACAATGTGAACCTTTTGTCCATTTGTGTGATCTGGAGTGAGAACTGTGAAATTTTTGTTTCTTTGTTTACTACTGACTGCGGGACAGATTGACCCTGGGGATAATCAAGATGGTCATACCTTAAAATACTTTAACTTAGCTTACCTTAACCCCCCCATACTTAGCCAACCTTGGCATACCATACCAAATGAATGCCCCAGTGACTGATTATGTGAATGTGTTTTTGTTTTAGTGGACACCAAAAGATGATCTGGCTCTGCTAAAGATTAATGGCAAGTGTGACGATGTCATGAGTCTCCTCATGGAGGAGCTGAACATTCAGATTCCTGCGTATGACAGGTAAGGATCCTATGAAGCAATAATGCACAATACTGTTTACACAGACAATGTGAAATATGTTGGCCTTATAATTATAACATCTGTTATTCATATAGGCAATGCCTCCAACAGTGGGTACAAATACGCTTATACCAGTAAATTATTAAAAACATTCAAATAGAAATGTCATCTTAAATATGGGCACATCACTGGTATGGCTAATAAAGGCTTTAAAAATGAAAAATACATAAAACGTAAACAAATACGTAAAAGCAAAATGGCATGTTTTACATATAAGTTGAAGTAGTCAACAAGAGGATATTTATTAGTATTAGCAACTGGCCAAAATAAATCAGGAAATATCAGATATCTTCAAAAAACTGATATCATACATCCCTAAATTATTCAAACCTTGTCAAACCCAGTACTTGGATTTCTCTTTTAATAAATGTACACACACATGCAGAAGAAGTAAAAGATTGCACTGAACTTTTTAGAGCTTTTTGTCTTTCAGGTTAATTTTTTTCTGTCTGTCTCATCAGGGCGGACGACCCCATCCTGTGTCTGGCTACACCTCTGGGACCTGAGGAGGTGAAAAGTCATACTCGTGAGGTCATAGCGCCCCCTAACGGTCAGGAGGACAGTTCAGCCGACCCTGAGGAGCAGGGAGAAGAAGTCACATCTGTGCAGGGTGGCTGGTTCGGGCGAGGCTACAGCAAAGGAAGGAAGAAGAAGAAAAAAGCTGCGTAACTGTGGGAACTTCATAGACTCTGTACATTCTGGTCAGTTACTACCGATAAGGTATTCAAACATCAGCCTCATGATAAGGACACATTTGACTGTCAGCTTTAGGGTGCTGTTGATCTGTAGGCTGATATGTCTGTCTGTCTGAATGCAGTGTGTGCATGTGTGTGTGAAGGAAAAATGACAACTGGGTATTTGCCATTTGAAGATGGCACTTTGCAACATGATATTTTTTTTATTTTGTACGAAATACAAAATTAAGTAACAGCAGGGTTTAAATTTGGCTTTTGTTATTCAACTGTTGTTCTGAGCTAGCTGGGTTAGTCAGAGCCACATTTTAGCCTAGTGCAGCCAGCATTGCATTACAAAACCATTAAATTCCAATACTGAAAGTCTTAAAAAGTGGCAGAAAGTAAATTTCCTCGTCGGAAGCACAACTCCTATAAGCTTTGAACTAGTCGGAATGGACAGTAAAAGTGACACATTATGGAAACACTCCTGCAGCATTATAAACTTTGCTGCTGTCCCTTTGTATGCTCAGTATATCTCGACACAGTATATTTTTTACAGCCCATGTTTTACTGTTGGCAAGTCATGCTCATAAGGCCAGACTTTTTGTGGAATATCACTTTAAACTCACTTTCATGTATTTTTACCAAGCTGGTAACGGGTGCATTGCAGTAACTAATTTAATGTGCAACATTCTGCTGGTTTGAGCATCAGCTAGATGGAAAATGCTCATTATAATATTATATTTAATATTATCATATATTGGTGTCTGTAAGGTAAGTTAATATATTTATACTCTTGGGAAGTGGTATCAGTAGTAAATACTACACAACCACAGCAGCATACCAATAGCCAATTTTTTTAATTTTGTGCTTCAAGTCTTTCAACATTTTCTTAGAGAAAAATATATTTTTGTAGTGTTTTTTTTTCAGAACTTGCATTTTTGAATGTACCTTTTTGAAACCTGGCTTATTGGTTTTGTTTATTTTGAGGTATTTGGGTAAATTATTTTATCGAACTTACAGTTGACCTTTGTTCTGCTGTAACCCATCCTCAGGTTTGCAGGCTCTGTATTACAGCCACTACTGTATCTTGGTTTACTGAAGTTCTTGAATTTGTTTTATGTTTACATTTTATTCTCATTTGGTTTACTGCAGTGTCGGAAGGAAAGCTGAGTTTTGAGTTATGACTCAAGTTTTGGAAGATTGAAAGTGTTTGAAAGATTATGTCGTCTTAAGTTACTGTTTACTCAAGTGATTGGAAACAACCAGATCAGTTGTTTGTTCATTTGTCTCAGGTATTGTTTCATAGTATTAATGATCATTTCATGTACCACAAAGTGTCAAAGGTTTAAAGTGACAGACTAGTCGTGATAAGCTAGTGTTCAGCATTCCTAAAACTCAAACTAGTGCTAAAACTGAATGTGAAAACGTCTTGATTTTTCATGTGTTTTGCAAAAGAACTGATATATTTGTGACACAATAAACATGATATTATTACTTTTTATTTTGCTGCCCCTTGCTTTGACTGGTTGAGTAGTATTAGTACTGTAGCTTTACCACTTATTTTATTGTGCAAAATTAATTTAACAGTTTTTTTGTTGGTTAATGCGAGACACCAAACTTACCACAGTATTTATGACATATTTTACTTAAATATTGTGTCTATGTGTTAAGCATTTAACTGATGTCATTTGATTTGTTTGCTGTTTCCCAAAGCATCCTGGTGCAACTCGGTAAAATAAACAAATAATAATGTTGTAGCTGTATTTATCAGAAGAAGTTTTCAAATCCAAGTGGATCCCAAAATGTAAAAACACAGTTGTAGAAATTACAAAAAAGTGATTTCACAAAGTGCAAATGTCCATCAGAGGTTTTTAATACAAAACAACTTGTGAATGCGACTCAAGCCTTTCTGAGACAAGAGCAAAAGGTATAAGTTCACACTCCGTCTTATAGGTAGGTTTGACTGTTACTCCACTCCCAGCTGGCAAAAAAAAAATCACCAGCCTCTCTGGGTTCACTAAGAAGGAAAAATGGCTTCACAGAATTATTTGCATATCTTATTTCCTCTCTCAAACTGGGCTTTGAGGAAGGAAGAAAAACATCCAACATGAAATTTTGTAGCTTCCAACACTTCAGTTCCCTCATTCTGGTGATTTTTTTCATGCACAAATGTATTCCTCTTCTGCATCAATTTCTGGTGGAAGCAAAATTCAGGCACCAATTTAAAATACAATGCAGTGAGGTTCTCTGGAATTATGTACTGCTTTAAAAATATATATTCCTCTGTATGTCAGCTTAGTGAATTTAATACTATCCATCCTGAGTCAACACACACACAAGCATGATTTACTTTGCACCTTGTACATAAACAGACAACTGCTGCTGCCTACATTCACACAGTTGACCGAGTAGTCGCCACTTTACTGATTATATATCCCTGTTTTAGAACTGTGAAAGTAAAAATAGAAAATGCAGACTTCACATAGAAAGGCATTGCAAACTGTTCACAGTCAACCAGAACAAAAATATAGCATGCCATATTTTATTAAATTATTTTAAACATAGAGGAATGAGTATTTGTTTTTCCAACACACAGCATCTCTACAACAGAAACAACTAACTATGTACTGTGAGGGAAATGATAATAGACAGATGCAGAGTCATAGACTATTGCTGTTATTATTAAGTTAGTAAGAAGTCACACATGTGTATTACATACAGTCACTGAGATATCCGATGCTAGTTTGCGTAAGACCTCCTTCTGGCTGTTTTTATAGGCTGCATTTTATCACGTGACCTGCGTGATTATGCAATCGTTACGTTAACGTCAGAGGGTTCGTTCGATGTGACGTAGAGTTGGAGGCGTTGGCCGGTTCACTGTCATTCTGTCTGACGGACAACAGGACGTCCTTTAAAAATAATCTTTTAACCGCTGGAAACCTGGATTTAACGACCTAAATACCTGCAAACTCACTCTACCTCTTGTTCTTACTCGCACTGCCACAAAGTTCGCCGCCTGAATCCGTCGAAATGATCAAAAACGGTCACCACGCTACCGGCAGCGATCAGCGGGACGAAGCCGGCTGCAGTAAGCCGGGTGCTTCAGCGTGCAGCCCGGAGAAACGGAAGCGGGTTGTCCGGTTGTGGTGTGACGGCTGGTGAGTCTGTGTAACCGCACTTGACTAAATGTTGGTTAACTGTCCACAGTTTACTGTCCTGTTCGCGGTCATTATGTAACACACAGCGGGAACATTTAGTTAAACTAGCATGCTAATGCTAGCTAGCTGCTTAGCGGTTAATAACTTAGCAACAGGAGTTTAACGATTACTACCGTTACTAGTTTAAAGTACATGTTAGTTACCGCTTAGTATACTCTTCAAACTGCCTGCTTGTAGCTTTTAAAAATGTAAACAAAACATGCCAGTGTGTATTTGCAGCAGTCTAATCTACACGAACATTAGTGTGTGTTTGGCTTGAACTCCGTTAAGCAGTTGTAAATGTAAACTTGTTGCTCTCTTATCAGGCTTTATGGTACAATAGCCTGGGGTTACCTGGGGACTAGATCCTTTATGTCCACAGCATCATAACCTCACATTACTGCTTGGCTAATGAATGACATTTTGATGTGTGGGAGTGTGTGAAATAAATACATACATAACTAAACAATGTTTTTTAGAAGATAGGAAGGACCTACCAATGAAAACCTGTGAAGCCTGCACAGATGATAGAGATGCTGGTTGACATTACTTAGAAATGACTCTGACTGCTTTTATCTGCATCCCTTTTATGTGCATCTTGTCCCCTTCTTTGGCCTCACATCAATTCCGCCGTTAGTTTAGTATTGTTACTTAAGTATTGAGTATTGTTTAGTGCATTTTTAATAACAGTGAATCCTTTAAACTGCACTGACATTACTCATGAATGTTCATTTACTCTGCCCAGCTGTCAGGTTGTCAGTAAAACATGAGATTGTTCAAGTCCAAGCCAACTCTGGATGTCTCTGTTACTTTATACTCAGTCATGAACAAATCACATGATTTATCTGCAGCAGAGTGGACAAGCAACTCCTCAGTTACAATGCATAAACTAATTCCTGGATACCAAGTTGCTGATAGCTAGTTTGACATGACCCACCTCCTGTGGTGGTTATAAATATCTAACATAGGGAACATTTTTTTTCAGTGGATTGCAAAAGTGGCATGTTGGGGTGGGGGACAGGGGCTCACTCTTTTTGGAGGGCCAAAGGGGGAAATTATATATGTAATAACAGATGAAACTTGGTTGGGCCTGGAAAAAGACAGGAAATTTAGAGAAAGGGAAGAGATTAAATACTGCTAAACTGTTCATTTTATAGCAGTTAAGTGCAAGTGTTGAAAGTTTTAAAAAAAAATGCAGTAGTCAAAGGTAGAGCCTGACCGCCAATGCTGATTTTTAAACCAAAGATTTTTGACATTGATAAATTGGCCTATATTTATATATAATAATATATATGTTGGAATAATACTGAAAAACTAGTTACCAACGTGCTGAGAGACACCCATTGACTCTGCACAACATCCTCCCCAGCCGTGATACATACTTTACCACATGTGCTTCAGAGACAGCACACAGAGCGTATTGTATTGCTGGACAAACTGTAATGATACTGTATGTAGTTCAGTGCTGCAAAATTAGAGACAAAAACAAAACACCAACCTGAAAAAATTAAAATGCTGAGCTTGTTAAACTGTAATAATGATAAATATGCTGCAAATAGTAGTAAGGATGAGGATGAGAGATTAGCAGCAATAAAGTAGTAACTGTGCACAACATTGCAAACACTCCTCTGCATATACATCACCGTGAGGATGATGTAATTTTAGCTTAGATCATATCTGAATTAGCCTTAGTCATGCTGGTTATAATGTAATTTTAGATTTTAAATTACAATATGAATGGGTAATGTGAATCCATACATGGTAATAAATTGTCAAGTACCTTCTTAAATACCAGCTACTCTGTCTGTGGTTGAAGGGGATATTCCTGAGCCCAGTGTTTTGCAACTGTAGGAATGTGAAGCTTTAAGGTACTGAACAAAACCTGAAAAACACTTGATGGAGGCATTGAGCAACATCCCAATCTTCAAGTACCTACAGATAAATAAACACTGCTGAAAATGACATAGTTTCTCTTTATTTAGGTAAGCTAAGACTTTAAATATGTTGCCATGGGGAGGAGCAACCTTCCTTTTTAAAATGCGAGCAAACAGAAACATTAACAGTAATGGTTACTAATTGGCATAAAGCAAATATGGTAGATGTCATGCCTGTTACCATTACCTTTCTCCCAGTGACCTTTAGCTCTAAACAACATGATTAAGAGAAGCCAAACAGTGTGCTTTATTGCCCAAGGTCACTGTAGAAACAGAAACCAGTAAGATGAGATTTTGACAATCAAAACTATCCTGCAAGGTAGTGTTTAAAAGGCATTTAAAGGACAATGATTCTGTGAGTCTGAAGAGCTTCAGGTGGAATAACCTGCAGCTGCAAGGTGCTAATTGTTAAGTTGACACTCCCAGTTGTTATGTGTTGATCTGCTTGTGTTCCTGTGTGTCGTATTTTGTCTGAACACACACATTAGGTATTATTTTACACGTTGATGATGTTCACGTCTCTTTTTCTGTTTGACAGCTATGACATGGTGCACTATGGTCACTCCAACCAGCTGCGTCAGGCCAAAGCAATGGGAGATTACCTCATAGCTGGAGTGCATACAGATGGTAAGAATGCACACGTTCTGATATGAATATTTCCAGTGATGGAGGAAGTATTTACATCCTTTTCTTAATAATAATAAACGTGTTAATTTCAGTCGGATGTCCCCTGTGACTGTTTGACTGTTATATTGCTTGTTATTATTAATCATACATTAAATAAAAGATTTTGCAGTTGCAGCTGGTGGAGGTGGATTTCATTTTCAACTATTTTGTACAGGATTGAAACTAGTGATTATGGATTAATCTGGTAATGATTGATTGTTTGGTTGTAAAAGCTCAGAAAATAGTGAGAAATGCAGTGAAAGTATTTTAAGCTAACCTCTAAAGTAGTTACCAATTTTCTAATAATTGAATAATCGATATGGCAATTTTACTATGAATTTTTAAAAAGGTTTACTTATGAACTCACATTTTGGGTTTCTTAGACAAGTGCTCCACTTTGTGGTGGGGGGGGTGGAAACAACAGTGTGGAGTTGAAATAAGAGGTTCAGGTTGCAGCAGTTCCTCAAAATAGCCTTCGATTCTTGGCAATATGGCCTTTGATTAAAAATGACTTGCATAAAGAAAACAGCATCCCACATGTTGTAGAATACACACAGTACACTTGTGCTTTGTGCTCACACCGTTTTTGTAAGTTTATTGTGATTGGAGCAAGTATAATACGTAAATGCAAATGCAAAATGTATTTTATTTGCACTGAAAATGTTCTAAACCATTCAAAGAGAAAAACAAATATCTGTGAAACTCTAAATTTTTTGAGTTTCTGCCCATGTTTTAGTGAAAGATGCAGTATTTTCAGAGTTTGAAGCAATTAAAAAATATTCAGATTAGATTAGATTTGAGGGGTAATCCAATATAGGATTATGTATCATTTGTATTCAGTAACTGACTGCATTTCAAAGTAATCTGACCCAACTGTTTCAAGAATCATGAAATATTATTCTATTGTTGGTTGTAAGCTTCTCTCATAGATGGACTTTTGATAACTGATAAGAGGCTGACCAGCAATCGGATCTACATGTTTAGATTTTCCTTAATAATACAGTCTAGATTAGAACATCGATGCAAGCTACAGCTGTTTATGTGGCTGCAGTTTTAACTCAATTTTTCATAGCAGATGACCTGTATATTTGTAGGGCAGCATTGCAAGAGATGTTTTAAGGTACGGAGCGCTATGTTGAAAGTGAGCACCACCTACGTTATTCATTACTTACACCGCTGATGTGCCGTTAATAACTAATTAATTCCAAACTGTCTTTTCAAAGCTGAGATTTCCAAGCACAAGGGTCCTCCAGTCTTCACTCAGGAAGAGCGCTACAAGATGGTACGGGCAATCAAGTGGGTGGATGAGATAGTAGAAGGAGCACCTTATGTGACCACCCTGGAGACTCTGGACAAATATAACTGTGATTCCTGTGTGCATGGAGGTATGCCAGTTGAAATCTGCTCTTTGACTTCTGTGTATTAAAATCGAACACATTCAGTGTCACGTATCGTTAATTAGTCGTACCTGGAAATATATACGATGTGGTGAAGTTTCCAGATGTGATGAGATACTGATTTATTATTACCAGATGACATCACACTGACAGTAGATGGCAAAGACACATACGACGAGGTAAAGCGTGCAGGACGTTACCTGGAATGTAAGCGCACGCAGGGTGTTTCCACCACCGACCTGGTGGGACGTATGCTTCTCATGACCAAAGCTCATCACAGCAACCTGGTGAGTTTCTGTGTCTGTCTTTAGTAGTTGGACAATGATTGTGTATTTTATATCTTGTTGGCCTAATCTGTTCCTCTCTGCAGGATAACCCAGATTACCAGCAGCACGCAGACAACTTTGGAAAGGTACTTATGACTTTCTGTTGCTATAATCCTGTCGTGTAATATTTAAGTTGTAATATTTATTATACACAGGCTTTGCCACATCATGCCAATGATAGGAGTGGGTCAGTGGGGCTCAGTACTGTTTATTCTACTGTCTTCAAGGGCCCTAAAGGTCACAGTCCATGGACAGGAGTGTCTCAGTTCCTGCAGACGTCTCAGAAGATCATCCAGTTCGCCTCAGGAAAGGAGCCTCAGCCTGGAGACACCATCATTTATGTGGCTGGAGCGTTTGACCTCTTCCGTATCCTTGTCATGTGGAAATGACCAGATCTGGATTAAGATTTCTGTGTTGTGCATGTTTGCGTTGTTGCCTTGACCACAAATCCTCTGCAGACATTGGCCATGTTGACTTCTTAGAGATGGTCTATAAACAGGCAGAGAGGCCCTATGTCATCGTAGGTCTGCATTTTGACCAGGTACACCTAAATACACACAACTCGGACAACACATTCACAAAAGGATGAGAAATTCTTCCCTCTCTGCTGTGTCAGAAACTTTCATGAGAAACATTTGAAACAAGTTAAAGCAAGAGCAGCTGACACTTGAATTGTGCATTTTCGGAGTGTAAACCAGTCCTAAGCTTACTGTATGTCTTCTTTTTATGTAGTGAAATATCCTAAAGTTGAAAAAGTAAGTAGTCAGTAATCTCTTCACTGTCTTTAGGAAGTGAATCGCTACAAGGGGAAGAACTACCCGATCATGAACATCCATGAGAGAACCCTGAGTGTTCTGGCCTGTCGGGTGAGTTCACACACAGACAGCTGAATGTTCAGCACAGCGGGACGCATTTCTTCACCGAAAACCCACAGCGCTGTAGCTGAACTTGGCTCTGCACCCTTCATTCCTGCTGGTCAGCTATCAGTCTAGAACAATGTGCCTCTGTGCCCCATCTGCATTGTGTGTTTGTGTTACACAACCCTAAGACCACTAAATTGCTGTGCTCTGCTGTCAGTTTTACACAATCCCTGATGACAAGGAGCAGAATTTGGCAGTATTTGAGCAGTAAAAGCAACTTTGCGATCTCCTGTATTTAAAAGATGCTCTTTAGTTAAACTTTCACATGTGAGCAGAAAGGTGCTGACTGGTGTGAGGCTGCCCTGAATTGTTAATCATTTTAAACCTGGATTGTCTCTCATTATCTTCCTCTGTCTTTATAGTACGTGTCAGAGGTGGTAATCGGTGCTCCCTATGCAGTGGGCAAAGACCTGCTGGATCATTTTAGGGTGAGTTGCTTTTGAACGGCTTTAAGTCAGATCACGTTTTTTCACTTTTTTTATTTATAAGTTGTTTTAACAAAGGTGGTTCTATCAGTTTGAAAACTTAAAGGAGTCTTGATTAAAGTAGTACCATGGTTGTTTTACAGACACTGAAGGTACATTCGAACAATTCCTCTGTCCCGTTTCATTTCTTAAATTGTTCTTAACTTTGTGTTTAGTTAGGATGGCAGGTGTTATCATTTTTGAACAGTTATTAGCAGATGTACCTCCCCACCTCAGAGATCTTCTGTCAAACTCTGTACATACTTTTGATGCCCACAAGACCAGGCAGTCCTTGGAGTACAATCTATACTCTGTACTTTTGTACCAGTGATGATGTATGTAAATATGACAAAAGATATAAAGAAAGAAATGACACCTACAAATGTTCTTCTGGGTTCAGATGTGAAAAGGGGCTTATTCCTTTAGTTAGAATCCAGTTTGAACTAAATATGTATTAAACAGGAAATTATTTAAACAGATGTCATCGTAAAAAAGTTCTTTAGGAGTTGCTAGTGTCAGGAATGAAACATTAGCTTGTTACTTTATACGGAAAGTATTAAAGAACTAGTTACATTTCCTTACATTTAAAACTAACAAGGATTTTTTAAGTACTGTAGTTTAATTTACATTTAACAGTGTATTTTAAAACAACTGATCACTTTTGGCTGCTGCATCTTTAAGTGTATTTAATTTGTACGAATGTAGTAAAAAATGGACAAATGTGAGGCGATTTGGTGCCCCCTTGTGAACAAGGTCATTATGTCAAATATATTGTTGTGTCAAACACAGACAGTATGTTGCTACTGCACGAAGCGAGCAAATCATTTTACAGTATTGCAGTTCAGTTCACTCCCACAGCCTCTTTTGTGATCGTTAGTTATAGTTTAATTGTTGAAAATGTGCTGCACCCCTTTCTGTCGGAGCACTCCACTTTTTTTGAAGCTGTTTTAATCACTTTCAGCTGAAAATCTCAAAACTTTTTAGAAAGGCACCGGTCTCGTCTCTGTTGCTGCCTTTTTAACCATATAAGCAGGACTCGACACCCTGGTAACACCCCATCTTTAGTCGTTTGGATGAGTAATGTGTGATTATTTAAAAAAAAATTTAAATAGTTTTTTTTTTTTTTTTGCAAGATTTGGGATATAAACATCAGTTTAAACTAAGACTAATACAGAACTGGTCACATACTAGAAGATTTAGCATCTGTCTTTACTTGGTGATTGATGGTTTATTATATCAACGGTAAAACATTTTTTAAAAAACTGTACTATTTCCCAGTGAAAATGAGAATAAAAATACCTCTTTGAAAAAAAACTTTGGCTCATTGTTGAACTTAATCTGCGCAGGTGGACCTGGTGTGTCACGGCAAGACAGAAGTGTTTCCAGACAAGGACGGGTCGGACCCCTACGCTGTGAGTACATTGTTAACAAACACTGTTTATAAAAAAATGACATATCAGTTTAGCAAGACTGTAAACCGCTTCACACAGTAAATACTCAAGGACACACTGGTAATCAGGTTAACCCGGTTTTTAAGGTGGTCTGGTCTCAGCAGTCAACCAGTCTGATGTGAGGTGGTTTGGGTCACTGCTCTGGGCCTGTCCAAGCACTTCATGAAACCACTACCTTGTCTGTCGTTGTCTTTAATTTGCATATTGTGTATTATTACCTCTTACAGTAGGAATCAGACTGCTGGTGCATCTCTGTATTCTGCACAAACACGCAGCAATAAGCAGAAGAGATGCAATACAGAGAAATACCACAGTTTCTGGTTAAATTTGTCACTATGCTTAAATCTGTAGACGAGTATTATGAAGTGCATGTGTCTGAGACAGATCCTGAGCGTATCATGGTCACAGTCACTTCCAGAGACTTTTGCTGTTGCTCCAGACCAGATCAGGAGGGTTTGCAGCATATATTAGATTGTAGGAGTCAAGTGTGCTTCACTTTGGATTCACACCATTACCCTGTGTGGTCTAAAGGTGGCAGGATAGCGTTCAGTTTGCACGGTTAAGTTTTGATGACTGCCATACTTCAAAGTTGCTCTCATATACTGCAGGTTGGACCTCATTAGTCACAGCAGATGACAGATTTAGTTTGTCTTGACTTGGTTTGATGTTGTGCATTTTTGCCTCAGGAACCTAGGAAGAGGGGAATATTCAAGACCATTGACAGTGGGAACAACCTCACCACTGATGATATCGTCCAGAGAATCATTGAAAACAGGTCAGAGGCTCTGCTTTAATATTATCCATCTGCATTTTAATTCTCTGTAGTGATCGCTGAATGTCTTCATTCTGTCTTTATTGACATCTCTGTCCTTGTTCACAGGCTGCAGTTTGAGGCCAGGAACCAGAAGAAGGAGGCCAAAGAGATGGCAGTGATCGAGGCGATGAAGAGGAGAGAGCAGCAGGATCAGAGCGAAGCTGCAGCTGAGGCCTCTCACTCGTGAGACCTCCAACCTGAACCTGAGTCTGTTTAACTCGTCCAGGTACACTTAGCTTTAAGAAGGTGGACTCGGCAGACTCAGACGGAGAGTCCATGTCATTGTCCACTGGGCCTGGCCAGTCGATCTCTCTACTAGTCCTCTGGGTGCAAAATCCTGTTTTAATTTTCAGTGAGGCATTATGCTTCTGTCTTTAGTGGACTCCAGCCTGAAATGGTTTACAACTGATCTCCTTTAGAGAAGAATACACCAAGTCCAAGAACGTGCTCAGTTTTAACCTGCAGGATCCCTTTACTTATCTCTTCCTCCTCAGAGAACTGTATTTTATCTTCAGTCATGTTTTCTTTTTGTCCATGAATTCATAGGCTACCTGTCCATGTGTAGGTGTAGATGTGGGATGTTAAGTTTGTAACCATCCATAACTTATTGACAAATATGCTCGTCAGATATGTTTTTAGATTTTTAACCACATTAGTTTTAATGATCAGTCTTAGAAGTGTCATCAGTAATATTGACTGTGGTCTGTTTTTAACCCATTTTCATTTGTTTTAATTTGTAGAGATCACTTTGTTTTTGTCCATCCTAAAAGAATATTATTGCTATGTTAAATGATCTGTGAAATAGTCTAATAATTTTATCTGTGGATTTTAACTACCTGAATTTGCACCGAATGTATGTGTGAGTGTTGAGTGAGTTCAGTGAGTGAGTGTTTGCACTGTACATGACAGTAGTGCCTCATTCCCAAAGCTATAAACTATATAAGGGCTGTGAATTGCATTAACTTCTGACTCCACTCAGTTAAAACTACTGGAGCGTCTCTGCAGCTGTTGCTAAAACTGTGGAGTCCTTCATTCTTCAATCTTCTTTCAAGGAATGTCTTTTGAGAAAATGAGAGTATCTCTTTTTTCTGTTCTCCTTTTTCACAAGACAGTCCAAGAAGTAAAAGAGCTGGGGCCCAAATTCACTGTCAGACATTGAAAGTTACTGGTTTTCCTGCCTTTGAATGGTGCATACTGGTCCGTGAATTGTTAATAGTGTGAGACAGTGTGTTTGTGGGTTGGAAGGTGGGATGGTGGCAGCGTGTGTGGAATAAAGAAGTTTTTAATATTAAAATGTTGGAAATTTTCACAACCTTTCAATCAATATACTGTGTAATTATCGCTTTATTAAATAAATAGGTAACATGGCAAAAGAGTCTGTTTTACTGGTGCCTGTTTTACTGCAGCAGCATAATGTGTGCAGCCTGACGCCTGAGATCTCTGTTTGATCAGCACATACTCACGGTTCACTGAGGCAGTGAAATGAGGCCACAGTCCCTGGTCCACTTCCAGTCGCACCGCTCGCAGATTTGAACAAAAACAGCAAACCGTCACTTAATCACAAACACAAAGTGTCTTTAATCCGCAGCCCGAGTGTCTCTGAGGACTTTCTGCATGAAGGATCTGATCACTCAGGACAGAGCAGACGAGAAACATCTGTTTGTTTTATGTTCAAGACCTCTGCACGGACACTGAAGGTGTGAAACCACATGGACTCTAGCCTGTATGTAGAAACGAAGACTATTTATCAAAGCATATTGTGCATTTTTACACTGCAATGTGAGATTTAATCAACATTTTACACAGGAGCCTCTCAAAGGGCCAAATCAGCTTCATTTACCAATTTAGGTGGAAACACTGAAAGTTTTTGAAAGTGTTGTGCTGTAACCCCTTCAAGCTTCAAAAGCCCAAATAAGACATCCTAGAGGAAACAAGCAGCGTGTTAAATTAAATTTAATTAATCTTTTTAACAGTAAAAACAGCAAAGCACAAAGTTTTTCCAGCAGCTGGTCCCATACAGTGAAGCTCAAGAGCAATGAAATAGCATATCAAACAACAAGGTGGTTTTCTATTTATTTATATTTAACAGCTGAGAGAAAAAACATGTATTTAAGTATATGCATTGTACAGTTTGGTTCAGAAACTGGACATATCATCATATAAACAAATATTTAATTAGTAATTACACAACTGCACTGTATGCGCAGGAGAAAAAACAGCCTTAAAGGACCCCTGTGTGGGATTTAATGCCCTCTGGTGGTGTTGCTGCACATTGCAGTAAACCCCACCTCAACCTTACTTCCAAACTAGTAGGAATAGCCGCTAAAAAGAGCTCTGTCACCATGAGAGACCTTAAGAGCAAGAGGGCCATTAAAACTTTCAACAAATTTCTGTATGACTTTGTTAAACTGAATTATGGTTGTTTCTTTTCATAATAGCCAGACTTACTAGGAGGCATTGTCAGAGAGTAAGAAGTCCCCGAAGGCTCTTGGTGTCGTTAAAACATGTTCAATTAAATAATAGGTGTCTAATAATTCAAACATTTACAACCATGACAAAGTAATAAGATCAGTCGCTACACCTCTAGGCTTTAAGTTCTCGGCGTTAAATTAAGAGGAAACTTAGGAAATGTAAAGGAAAACAATTCTTTCTGTAACCATTACTTATGCTACTAGTTGATTCCACTTAATATTTTAAGTTCGTTCAAGTTGTTTTATCAAGTTCACTTAATTTAATCGTGCTAGTTTTACGCTTTCACAACTCATAATGTTACTTTGAACAAACTAGTCAACTAAAGTGGGGTTAACTCACTTTGTTAAGTTTAGATAAATGAACTTATAATGGTTTACAGTGTAGGAAGAACGAAGGTGAGACTTCAGTTTGTACTTGAAGTTGCCAAAGGTTGGGGCAGTTTTTAATGTGGATTACAAGCTGCACATGTTTTCTCTGTTAGATCAGCGTTACTTCTTTACAGCTGACGTTTACAATAATGAAGTTAATGTTCTAACTCTGTAACATGAAAGTGAAAGTTGAGTTTTCTTGGCTCGCACAGGTGAAATACACGGATGTAAACCAGCAGCAGCAGCAGCAGCTCTGCGCGTCACTTCCCAGGAAGTCCAAAAGTTTTTCCATCTGGGCAGCAGGCTGCAGTGGGAGGAGGCAGTCTGAGGAATAACTGGGGTCTCTGCCAAGGCGGCAGGACACAGTTTGAACTCCTGCACTTTTGTTTTCTGCGAACAGCCGCTACCATCTGCCGCTGACAGGGAGGAAAAACGCGCACGGAGCGATGCGTAAAAACCAGATTTGCTCGGAAGGTTTTAACCAGCTGCTGAGTTTCTGAGAGATGTTTTCGGAGATGGCCTGAACTTTTCCCGTCTCCTGCGTCCTCTTCTCTACAGGTTCGGGAGTAGAAGGAGAGCTCGGAGCAGGAACACACTCGGACTGATTCACAGTTTGGACACCTCCTGCTTTATTTTTGTGTGTGTTTTTTTTCCTCTCCGGCCTGGGGAGGAGATGAGCGCTCAGGATGGGACTGTGCCTCGGTACCGAAGTTACAGAGGAGGAGAAGAAGGCGAGGATTCACAGCGCAAAGATAGACCGAGACCTGTACGAAAGCGCAAAGCGGGAGATGAATGTGGTTAAAATCCTCCTGTTAGGTGAGACTGACAACCTGATATGAGCTCAGTTCTTCATATGGTGCAATATTAACTTAAAGTACCCCAGAGGCCCCCTGCTAACTTTCAATTTTGACTAGCAAATCCTACTTTGGAGTTTTATTTAAATCTTGCATAGATCAAACCTGAACACACATGATTACTTGTTTGATTAAAAAGAAAACTCTTTAATCATCTCCCAACCTCCTGCAGGTGCAGCAGAGAGTGGAAAAAGCACTTTGGTCAAACAGATGAAGATCATCCACAGTAATGGCTTCACCAAGCAGGAGCTGAGCAGCTTTAAGGTTGGAAACACACACTCACACACTGATATCAGGGTTTTTGCATACAGTAGGAGTGATTGGTGTTTCCAGAAGAACAGAGCGACATTCATATCTCTCTGATATGCTACGGAGCAAAGTCCCACAAAACAAATGGATGATTAAGTAGATCAAAATGCCACTTATCTAGGTTTAGGGTATTTTCAGGGGGCTCCAGGGGGAGAAAGCGAGGAGGTGAGTTCACATTTCAGAGATGCTTCGTAAAATGAAAGCCCAAGATGTGGGGGTGGGGTGGTGGTGGTGGTGGGGGTGATGGAGGTGAACAGGAGATGAGGTGAAAAACGAGGAGAAGCTTCCTGAGATTTCTCATGATACTCGGGGTCACATCCAAGTTGCAGCGGTTTGGCTCACATCTGCTTTTCCTTCTGTGTGTGTGTTTGAGAGTGACTGAAAGCCAAATTCCTGTGTTTGGACGGGGTGGAGAGAATTGAAACGCCTCAGCACACACCACTTTCACTCCCCGTTAGCTTGTTTTTACTGAGGATTTATCTTCTTCCACATTCCCTTTTCTTTATCCACATTTTTCTCTCCTCTTTCCCACTTTCCTGGTTTCATTTCTCTCTCTCTGCCTCCTCCTCTTTGCTGTTATGCATAACAATAATAACAATAATGAGTACGTGATGACAGGAGGGGTCTTTCTCAGTCTTCATCATACTCGAGGTGGCTCCTCTGTCTCCCTGCAATAACTACTCTGTCAGTGGAAAAGACCGACAAGGCAAACCTCTTTTTAGTTTGTGAAACGGAGCATGAAGCTGCAAACAGGCTGCAGAGCTGAGCTTCTGGAGTTTGCATTGAACCTATAATGACTTTCATAGAAAAGAGATGCATTTGGATAGAAAGTTGGAATTCACGTGTTCCATTATCTTTTGTGCATGAGTTGATATCTGGAAATTTTGCAAAACATTCTTAAACTTTGTTTAAAAAGTTACGCAGCTGCCCAGTGTATAGGATTATTCTGTCACACGCTGGTGCTGTGACTCTGAAGGTCCCAGCTGTCCGTGCAGACAACCGTGTGAGACGTTTGAATGCATTCCTTGATATTAAAGACTCCTCTTCTCCATACTCCCATCTCCCTCTGCTGCCTCCCAGGTCTTCTAACAGTCACCTTGTCTGTAGTTCACTGCTGCCAACATTATTGGACTGCTGCTGAAAGAAAAATAACCTCTGAAGGGTCAATTTTATTACCTGTTTGAGTGAGGCTGGTTATTGAGCCTGGGCGTCCAATGAAATGTGTCTTTACAGAGCGCTGAAAACTGTCCAGGTTACCAAAATTGGTGTTGGATGTCTCGTCTGATTCATAACGACTTGATCCGAATTTTACCAGTTACAGACCATGTCTTGAGGACAGCTACTGGTGTGCGAACAAAAGAAACCTTCTTTTGTTAAACTTTAACCCTAACTCTTTATTTTTAGAGCACTTTTCAAAATCTTAGGTGCTTCACTGGGCAGCAAAAAGAGAAGCTGTAAAATCATCAGGTTGTAAAAGACAGATAAAAACAGATTTTGGTGTATAAAAACTAATGCAGGGTTGTAAAAGGTAGCAGCATTTTTTGAAGACATACAATTTCAAATTAGACCATTCAGATTCAGATTTTAAAAGCAATTATTCAACCTGATCAATTCAGGTTCAAATGGAATGATTCCTGTTCAGATATAAAGAATTCAAATTCACTTCCTACTGGCACAAAATTTATCCCATACACTGCTGCCACTCAGTCAGCCTCGCTGCCAGTTTGTCCCAGCAGTCACTTGTGGTGTTGCAACCAAAAAAAAAAATCCCCAGAGGCCCAAACAGCATTTTTTCCCACAGTCCACCATCCGAAAAACTGCTGACAGGACGCAAACAAGATTGTTTTTACTCCTTCTATGATGAATTTTGAATCCGTGGTGTCATATTTGTAGAGCCGATGCTGAGAAAAGTGAGTCAGCAGGGCAAACACCTGTGTGTGTGTGTGTGTGTGTGTGTGTGTGTGTGTGTGTGTGTGTGTGTTTGTGTGTGTGTGTGTGTGTAGAAGCCAACCTAGAAGCACATGATTTGTGTGCTATGTGAACTATTTTCTTTCAGGCTCCAGCTTTGAATCTGACATCAAGTTCTCATTAATACATCTTAAATGTTAACGTTGGTATTCTCACAGTGCAACACAAAGATGCTGATGTTTAGCGATATGCCTGACACTTAGTTCAGTGTTTAAGTGTGGCAACTAATAAGCATATGTCAAGAACAGTGGAGGCAGACTGGAATGTCAGTAGCTTGGTCTGTATTTAGAATTGGACAAATTCATGGCGGTCTGTGGTGATTCAGTGAGTAATAAATTTTGCTAATATGAAAAAGGTTTATGATGCTTTGTATTTGGATATCATTAGTGTTTGTGTTATTGTTTGTTGCTGTGTTTGTGGGGATGATTGAGAGCGTGGGGTCACATGGATAGGGCCAGTGACACTCACAGGCCAAGCCTGTATGAGGAGATGTTTACTTGTGAGCCACATTTCTTGTTGACTGCCAAGCTGATGCACTTCCTTATTGATTGCTGATTACTTTTATATCAGTTGTGCACATGATAATTATTGTGCATATAAATATAAGATAAACCAGCCTGGCCTCAACCTCTAAATGACCTTTTAGTTTCTCGGTGTCTTTAAAAGTTAAAGACACTTTAAAGACACAGTCCATCCAATAGCTTTCAAGACGGTGAAAGTCCTTCTCGTCATTCATTGAATCCGTAAAAAAAATCTGAATCTGTGTTTTTGACATAGTTTTTTGTACACTTCAAATTCAAATGGGAAATGCTCAGCCATGACGTTGACTCTTTATTTCACTCTTTATTCCAGCATATTAGAAAAACAGTGTATTGACATGTTAACAAGGTATAAAGTTGACTTTCACTGGAAGAGATCTTTAATTCTAAACTACACCTGTTGGTGGCGTTAGATAAAAAGTCAGGATCTGTTTTATATTTTACAGACATTTAAAATTTATCATATAAATTTTCATCAATCTTTTCATCATTCACCGATCAGACAGAACATAATGACCACCTGCCTAATATTGTGTTAGTCCCCCTTATGTGCTCAAAAATACTCTGATCCATTGGACATGGACCAGAGGACCTCTCAGGGTGTCCTATGGGGTCTGGAACCAGGACATTGGTAGTGGATCCTTTGGGTACTCTGGCTTGTGCAGTGGGGCCTCTGTCAATCAAACTTGTTCTACTGTATCCTGTTGATGTTTGATCACAATGGGGTGTAGGAAGTTTGGAGGTCAAATCAACATGTTGGGTCATTGTCATGTTCCTCAACATGTTCCTGATTGTTTGATGTTTTTTTCCATGTGGTGGGGTGCATTTTCCTGTGGGGGTAGACCAGTGACATTTGGGATTATCAATTTGCATGAGGGAGTGTGCTTGTTGTGGGACAATGTTTATTTGGGTGTCTAAGTCTCATCAACATGGATGTCAAAATCCAAGGTTTCCCAGCAGATCACTTCATAGTACCAATGTGATCAATGATATTCACTTCAGTGGTTGTAATGTTATGGCTGATTGGTGTATATTATGTTTTGATCTTTCTGTACCAAAATACTGGACTGACTGAAACAGACACACATTTGTGTCCTACAGTCACACTGCTAGCTTGTCTAAAAGTTTAAACTACAATATTTCAAAAGGTGCTGAAGAAGAAACAGTGAGTGATGCAAATTAAAACACTTGCAGATACGTACGTCCATTAACTATACCGACTTTATCCACTGAGGGTTGTGGAGACCATCCCAGCTGACACCACAGACAAGTCACCAGTCCATTATAAAGAAGGACACACCTGTGCAAACCAATTACTTTGTTATGCATGACTTTGGTCTGAAGGAGGAACCTGGAGTGGGAACAGGCAAACTCTACATAGACACCCCACTTGCACAAACAGAATAATGATGTTACAGTAAAATAAATATGGATTAATGCCTTTCAGCAGCACATCTGGGGGTTTCAAGCTTCATCTATGCACAGTAGATTTCATGCCCTCCTAGTGTATCTTTAATACCTTTTACGAATTCAAATATATTTTACCTGTGCTAGCATGCACACCTACATCGACACTTTTGCGACTCCAGCAGCACGTCTCTTTTGTTGTCTCTGGTGTCAGTTGAGTTCGCCTTTGTTCTCAGGTGACGCCCTTATTTTCAAGTGGAAAAACGTCCTCCCCTTTCCGCCTCAGCCTCCCACAGCAAACACAAACACACCCTCCTCTCCACGCACACACACACACACCGCATGAGCTCATCATTCGCTATCGGCCCTTTGTGCACATTGTTCCACATGTGTTGCTGTGTTTAACTCCTACCTGCTGTCTTTAACAAGTGTTTATGTGCAGTACAGTAGTAAACACCTCAGCCCAGCCTTGAACTGAACAGGATATCCCTGCTCCTTGCTGTCCATTCTCTCAGATTTCCCCTGAAGCAACAGCTAGAAAACCCCCACCTCTTTATTTCTCTGTGCGGCTCTGTGTGGCTGCCAGGTTGGTATTGCTTTAAGGCTGTGATAGGAGAGCCAGTTTTAGAGGAATAAAGGGAGGAAAGGTAGGACGTGGGCTCCTCTTCGTCTCATCCCTCTTTTATTTGCAGCCCGAGGCCATGGTGTTGTTTTTACTTTGGACAGGCAGATGGACTCATATTTTTCTCTTCATTCTTTTCCAACACACACTCTGCTGTGTCTGTGCGTCTGTTGGTCTATCAGGGGCTATGAACTGAATTTGTATTTTTCATCCTGGAATCTCTGTTGATTCAGGTGTCTGTGTGAAGGATGCGATTCTTTAAAACACCAAACCGAGCGGCTATGAGGTGATTAGAGCTGAAAAAATACAAACACACTCATGGACTTAGTTATACATTGTTAGCAAAACTGTCTGTGGTTAATGATTAAGTATCAGGCCACTGCCAGTTCAGCCACATTCCTTGTTGTTGCATTTTGCTCTGACACAAAACCACTGGTGGTTTTCTGCAGTCAGGGAGCTGATGTGGACCAGAACAATAGTTCAGTGTGTCTGGATGGATTTAGAGATTACTCTGTTGCAATGAGACTCGTAATATCTCCGCTGACGCACAAAGTTCCCACAATACTTTAAACTGCGGGAGCCGGCAGCAGGAAGCAAAGGTTGAAAAAGGTGTAAGAGACTCTCTGGATCTCTGTCTGATGAGCTTCCTTTCACACAAACCGGTGAAAACAGGGTGTCAGTTTACTCCATACTTTTCCACAGAGGTGATGTATATCTCATAATGGATTCAGATTACCACGGATTGACACCTGTGGGCCCCAGGCTCTGTGTGTACGGCACAGACACTGCAACTTGGTTTTAAACTTCTAAACCCCAAAGCAGTTTCTGGGAGTTGCATGCACTGGTCACAGTTTTACTCACTATGGGCTCATTTTTCACTGGAATATGAAGCCCTGCACTTCTTTAGAAACAGCAGAACTACAGAGAAATCAAAAATGTCTTCTGTGCACTATAATACAGTTAAATTGCCATAAATCCTAAGAGCACAACAATAGTACGACATTTTTCCAAGTGCCCACAGCTGCTACCAATAGTGGGAAAAAATAGTGGCTTTTCCATTATTGTCTCCCATCTTCTCTGTGTAAACACAGCCTGCAGTTCAGCCTAAAAGTCCCTGAATATAATCTGTTTTTGCAGTTTCTGCCTCTGATAAATGCTTTTCTTTTGCTTATTATTTTAAAAGATAACAGGTTAATATATATTTATGATTATTTAATATTTCTATATATATCTATATTCGTTTTGAGGCACTTTTGTGCCTTCACTGACAGAGGAAGTGGTGACAGACAGAAAATATGATGGACTCAGCATTGCAGGAAAATGACACACAGTAGATGAATTGTTATATTCCCCAAACACTTAGATTATCACTTAGAAACAGAATGTGTGATGTTGTGGGCGGTTCAGTCAGCTCCTCCCTTCTTCCCCGTTAATACAAAACTGATGTAAGTCAGCGAGGGAGTGACTGGGAAACAACTGATGAGGACAGAGGTGGAGGGAGGGAAGGAAAAAGGATGAAATAGGTGATGGGAGACACACAGATACAAAAGCTGGATCCAGATAGAAAGTAATGCCAAATAATTAAATATGTAATATGTAAAATAAGTGTTTGCATAAGTATTCAACCCCCACTCACGTAATTCAACACAGCTGTGTGCATTCAGTTGGTGCTAGAAGTCACACAGTTAGTGAAATGAAGATCATCTGAGTGCAGTGAATGTGTCTCAGTGATTGTAGTGTAAAGAGTCCTGTATCTGGAGGGTCCAGTCTTTAGTGAATCAGTACTCCTGGCTACAGTCACACAATAAAGAACATCAAGAAACTCTGTGAAAGATTATTGAAAAGTGTAAGTCCGGGGGTGGGTACAAGAAAAAATTCCGAGTCACTGAATAACCCTTGGAGTGCTGTTAAATTCATCATTAAGAAATAGACGGAATATAGCACATGAATAAATCTGCCTGCAACCGGACGTCCTAAAAAACTAAGTGTACAATAAAGAGACCAGTGATCGAGGCCACCAAGACACCTATGACTCCTCTGAAAGAGTTACAAGTTGTGAAATAATCACAACATGTTTGGGAAAAGTCCTGTCATAGATTTATGCCTCCCTCTCCAAACTTTTAGTCTAAACTACACATTTCATACTACATCATCATCATCTTAAACTGTGGTATTAATATATTTCTTTCAAACTCTAAATGAGAATGCAGTTTTGTGAGACAAGATTGTATTCTTGAGCTCTTACAAATATAACAAACTTGTTCCATAAAACATTTGTTATGTTTTGAATCTTGTATTATTTGCATCAGTGAAGCTTTCAGTGGCTTTAATATCACATTTGGTGGCTTTAATTGTCAGAAAAATATTGGTATTATGTTGATTTCAAGGTCTGTATGGTACCTGTTGAGCTATTTTGTCATTGTCTCAGATCTAATGTAACCTAAACAACAACTCTGCCATTAATTCTGCTTACATGAAGCTTCTGAATTTTCAGTTTATCTTGAGTTGTCTAAAAGGTCATACTTTTGTTTACTTTATTATTGAGGCCATGGTGGTTTGTGGTTACTACATTCGATTTTTTGGTATTTTATTGCAAGCAAGTAAATAAACATGTTTCCCAGAGTGTCTAACTGTCCCTTCAGCCATTCTGTTGGATAAAATCTCTCCCTCATAACACACTGTCACACCCATTTTGCTGAATAATATAAAATGTGAATCATTTACACCACACATAGCTCCCCTTCCTCCCGATCTTATATCTGACATATCGATATATTAGATAAATATCACAGGAAACAGCTGTTACTCAGTGGAACATTGGGAAACCGTAGCCCAGCATTCCCATGAATATATGAGACACTAATAAAACGGGAACCAGCTCATCAAAACATTGTTTCATAGCACCACTGTTGTTCCTAAACTTCCTTTTAATCTCTTAAGTTCCTCACTTGTGGTCCAAATGCCATTCATCATGTGGAGCCATCCGTAACCACAAACTGGCAGAGCAACAAACTGAGTGCTACTCTGTAAATGAGAACAAGTAGTTAGAAATTATACATTATTAGTGGTGCAAGCTTTAATTTATTGAGGTATTTTATCCAACCTAATTCATGCAATTGCAGATTTATTGTCTTTTTCAAAAGATCAGTCAGTTGCAGCCTTATTTAGATTAGTTTTTCAGTGACTTTATAATTTATTGCACTTCTACGACCTAAGCATTGCTTCCACCGCAGTATCAAACTTCCTGATTTCCTGATAGTGATGTTTATGGTCATTAAACAAAGAAACTGTGCCATAAACGTCAGATTTTATTGTTTTTAAGACAAAGAATGGGTTGTTATTATTGCTGTATAACAACTTTATTGTAATATGAAGTTCTGTATCTCTAGATGACAGTGACGATGAGGCAAAAGTACAAAGCAGCTTATTCCTGACATAAATCAATGCAGCGGTTTCAGCCCAGCTCTCCTCGAAAGATGAAGTCCTGTCATCTCACACACACTTATCTCACCTCGCATATTTCACTGAGACACACACACACACACACACACAAAGAGGAGAGCGACCAGACTGTGATAGAATCGTTATGGAATGTGAAGCTTATCATTAGCTGGCAGCAGAGTGATGGAGACACACACACACACACACACACACACACACACACTCTCCAACCTCTCTGCAGCAGTCACTCTGTTCAATCACCTAAGTTTCCGGGTGTCCGAGCGCTGGAACAAAGTTTGAAATGAGACTTTTCCTCGTGCAGTTTGTCTGTTGTCAACACAATGACGGAAAAACCAAAAAGCCGAATTTCATGAAACCTGCTCGGGAGGTGGTGCACGGGCAAAGTAAGGATCCGCTAAATATTTGTGCTCATCCAGAAAACTTTCTCTCAACCCAAGACATTAAGACATTAGCCATGGTGGAGGATGTGCTCTTTAAGTGCCCTTCTAGATTCATGTGGGTTCCTCTATAATAGCTCCACTCATTCACACTCGTTTAGATCAGTAATTCATGCAGTGTGATGGATGCAAACACACAGACACACAAGCCCACACTTTCTGTATATACATATCAATGAGTCGGGCCTGTAGTGGCATATTCAAGACTAGCTCACTTTCTTAACTTGATTAATTTTTGAGATACCACACTGGAATCATCTGCACCTAATTTCACTCTTCTTTTCTTTAACATCCACAAAACAACAACCATAAAAGCCTAAACTACAAAGGTCCTGTCCACCCTGACATTAACGTGTGTCATTGGTGATCTGATCACAAGTGGGCCGCTGTAAGTTCATCATTTCACACCTGGCGTTACAATGGGTTCCTGACGATAATTTGCCTGTTCTACATGTTAATAAACGTGTGAATAATTTCCACGGGTAAACACTAACTGTATTGTTGCTTTTGTATCAGCAGGAGGCAGCAATGCTCTTCCTGTGCCAAGTCTGCCTGAAATGAACCCTCTGAATCCCAAAACCTCGTCAGAGCAAGCAGCTGTAGAAACATAAACTATTGTCTGGCTTTTGACTTTCCAACAGTCCTTGAATTAACCGTGTGTAATGTGCAACATAGTCAGAAAAAAAACAAAACAAATCTGAGCTTAAAATTGTGGTATTTAATCAAATAACTTTTCTACATGTCTCACAAATTTTCCAAAAAACAAATAAATAACAAAAAATTCTGCTCTGCTCAGCACAACTAAGAATCCATTAGTGACTCGGCTGTGACCAACAGTTATGTGGCAAAAATTCAGGGACTAATCTCCTGTCTGTTGTTTAGAGCAGAGAGGAAACAGTACAGACCCAAATTAAATGTGTGATAGTAACATATCTACAGTATGTAGGGTCACCATCTTTATATTGTATTGTTAAAACCCATCACCACCAGGGAAAATGTTGTAGATATTGATTTTTTTTTTGGTTTTGGTGAAGTAATATTTAAAGAAAAATATTTTTTTTTTATGACATATGATATTGTAACTTTATCATACTGCACAAGCAATATTTTTGATTTCTCTCTACTTCTAGTCGGGGTTGTTCTGTTTCCATAGAGGTGCAGGAGGAGAAAAAATGCAGAGTGAATAAAAACGTTACAGGAGCAAAAAATGCAGATGGTTGTGCTGCATTAATCAGTATGTTAATATTAACACTAGACCAAATAACTCTGTGAGGCTGAAGGTGTTGCTTGGTGTGATAAACGGCGGGTTCCTTCAGTTCTGTGAAGTGTTTTAGTATTTTTCTGCTATTTTCTTTACTTCTAATTAATGCCAGTGTTTTTTGTGTGATTCCTGGAGCAATAGTTTGCTTCCCTGTAACACACAAACAGGTGATGTTTTGTCTGTGTTGTCTTTAAAGCTTGTTTTCCTGCCCTCTTGTGGCCAAATGTTTATCAGACCTTCCAGATTCACGTCGGTATCCATTCATTTCTTTGCAGGTTTAAAATGACACACAACTGAAAACATTTTGGATTTATTAACTCTCTTCCTTGCAGGTTTTAAAGGTTTTTGTGGTTAACAATGGGTTGTTATTGTCTCTCTGTTGCATGTGTAATAAAGGAAACAGCAACACTATACCTTGTGTGAGCTGAAACAGATATTTTCATAAGTAAACGTAGCCGAATCCAGCACTGTTGTAAGTTTCAGATTAATCAAGGTAATGTTTGACTGTTTATTTTTTGACCAGTATTCATCCTTAGATTCTTTTGTCTTGAACCTGACCTCTGAACTTTGATGTTTGGCAGCCTGCAGTGCTGGATAACCTCCTGACCTCCATGAAGTTCGTCCTGCATGGAATGGGCGTCCTCCGCATCAACTTGGCCAACAGCCGGAACAAGGTAGACTGAGTTTCCTCCACATTTGTCTCTGTTTTCTTTCTTCTCCAGCTCCTTGTGGGTTCCTGCACTCCACCCAGATCACCACGAGAGAGCAGCATCTCTGCACCGCAGCCACAACATCTGGCAGCAGGCAGACACACTCGCACAGCAGTAGTTTGTTTGCATGGAAGAGAGCAGAAAGTTAGGCGATAGGTGGGCAGTTTGATTATGAACTGTAATTCGATTTGAACTCAATTGCCAAAGTTATCAAAGCTCATACGTTATCCACCCACTCGGCACATCATACTGGGAGATGATGACCAAAGTGTTTCCTCTATTTAGTGTCACCAGGATGTGCATGTGTGTGTCACATGCGTGTGCACGTCCACTCATTTGTCCATCTCTAGTGATTGATACGTCTGGAGAGCAGAGGCAGGCTCATAAACTTTTCTGTGCTGAGATTTGCTTCCTTTTTTCCATCTGGCCTCTCCTCTCCTCCCTGATCATTCATCCACATTTCTGTCCTGTCCTGCAGGTCCACGCCCATTCTGTCCTGTCGTGTGGGAGGTGTTTTGACGAAGAACAGGTGCTGTTTCCTTTCCTGAGCCATGCCCTGTCCTGTCTGTGGGCCGACCAGGGGGTGAGGGCCGCGGCCGCCCGGGGATACGAGTACGAGCTCAATGACTCGGCGCTATAGTGAGTAGCACTCCTCTAGTGCACACACACACACACTCATGCTGAGCTGAAGAGATGCAGGGGTCTAATTAGCTGGACTTAACAGCTGATGCTCGGCCGTGTGCTCGCTGTCAGTGCGAGTCAACATCTGGAGGTGGTGAGGAAAGAGTGAGGAAGGCAAATTGCAGTAGATTGTAAATACATGCATCTCCATCTCTGTTATATGTGTTTATTAAGGGCCTATGAAATACATGAATGTGCTTTAGTGTGGATGAGCGTATGCAGGAGAAGAGCAATGCCGAAAAATGCAGTCTTAGAGAGGGGAATAAAAGGGATTAGAAAAATTTAAATAAACGTCACACAAGTGCAGGCACAACAGTGAAAGTGAAAAAGTAAGTATGATCAAGTGTAGTGTGTGCGTGTGGGTGTGTGTTTGTGTGTATGTGTTTGTGTGTAGGTGTGGGTGTGGGTGTGGGTGTGTGCGTGCGTGTGTGTGCACGCGTGTGTGTGTGTGTGTCAGAGCTGAGACCCACCAGGAGGCTGTCTGTTCTCATCCTCTGCCCCAGTGAGAGGCCTCGGCTCTGGGGTTATCTACACCGACAGGCCCCCGGTTCCTACTGAGAACCATCGTTCATCACCGTCACCTTCTGCTCTCCATGCACACACGTTGTACCGATACACTACTTGTGAGGACCCTTATTGACACAATGCATACTCTCGAGTCTAATCCTTCAGTGGGGTTTTTTTTTTCTATGTAAAGCTGAGAATTCATTTGTTTTAGTGGTGCTGAAAATTGTATCTGCCAAGTTAGTTCCTATAAACTGGGAACACAGTGACTTTGTTAAAAAGGTCAGACTTTGCAAGAAACAAGTGAAATTAGATTGTTTTAGTTGTCATTACATACGGTTTTCCTGTGAAAGATCATGGCAGACATTTCAGGTCACTTGATTTTGGTATTTTCTGCAAAATCATTTGGTTTAGATCATCAGGCTAAACTACTGACTTGACTACAGCCTGTGAAATGTCTGAACTTTCCCTGTAAGCAAAACGATGTTGCTACAAGAAAAACATCCAAGTTTCTTCAAACTGAGCCACATTCTGTCCTTAAACCTACAAATCAAGGCTGAACCCTGAAAACTGCTATATTTAACATTTTTTATGAATCAAATGACTGTGTGATATAAAAATGATAACACAGATAATAATCATTATCAAACTCTACAGCACTATGGCATCTTTCAGCTCATTAAACTTTAATCAGGTTTGATGAAAGGCATGTTGTCTTTAAAAAATGTCCCAAAATCTGTACGACTTGTTACAGCCAGAAACTGGAGAAGTATAAAGAATTGTCAAATTTTAAAATTTTTTGGTGGCCCTTTTTATCTGCGGCTTGCTGTTCTGTTGGGAAATTTACCCAAATCTAAGCTTACAATTTCATTGAAGCTTCTTAAATGAGACAAGCATGTAATAACAGAAAGAGCTGTGGGATTTCTAACTTTCTGACAGTCCTTAAACTACTCCTCTGTGACATGCCATTCCATTGGAAAACCAAATCTAACATTAAAATTGTGATATTTCATTAAAATCACCTTCTTTTGCATTACTACTTTAAAATTAATCAAAAATAAACACTTTGTTCCAACCAGATTATATATAGAATCAAAAATTCTGCGTCAGTAAATGCAATCGAGAAGCCATCAGTGACCCAGCTTCAAACAGCAGACGTAACTAAAATGAAGGAACATTTCAGCTGAACTGCAAACTGTGTTTACACAAAGAAGATGGGAGCAAATTAAAAATATAAGTAATAAAATATCAAAGTATGTCAACCACCATTTATTTCTGTATTTTACAGTATTGGTTACATCTGTGAAAGCAAAATGTTGATTCCAGGACTTCAATCAAAGAAATCAGGGATTTTCTTTTTATATTATTTATGGCATAATAACTGTCATTCTGTACAGAAAACATTTATGAGCTCTCTGTACTTCTAGTCACTGTTGTACTGGTTCCATAGTGGTGGAGGTGGACTTCACATTGCAGTATAAAAAGGAGCCCATAGTGAGTTAAAACGAGAAAGGATCAGTAAACCCAGTCTTATTTCCATTAGCAGTAAATGGCTGCTTTCAGCTTTCTGTGTGCTATTAATTTATTATTTTAACCACCATCTATTTCAGTCACTTCAGTGTAAACTTCCAAAACAAAACGTTGCACAAAATCTCAACTAAAATATTAAATACGCATTCCAACTGAAAAGGAACAGGGAGAAGAATGCAACGTTAATTGGCAGAAACAGCACGACTCTTTGTTCTGCCGCCCCTAAGTGTTCAGAAATATCAATTAATACAGGGTTTTGAAGAACTGAGGACTGGAGAGAATGGACCCTTAGACTGGGTCTCACAACTACAGAAGGTACTCACATGTTGTCCGCTGCATGTGTGTGTTTTTTATGCAACAGGATGTGTGTCGCTGCCCAAGAAACTAATTCAGGATGACTAGTTGAGAATGTCACAGTCAGTTCTAATAGGGAGAGATGCTGCTTTGTGTGTGTTGTCTCTCTCTCTCTCTCTCTCTCTGTGTGTGTGTGTGTGTGTGTGTGTGTGTGTGTGTGTTAAGATCACATCTCACTGACTGAGCGCACGCACACACAGGATACAGTTGATTACACTGGCTGCTGTGTTAATAGCTAATCTGTGTTTGGAAGCTTAGCCTCAGTGTGTTATTATGGTAAACCACAGTGTGAATATTCATGGTGATGAAGCGATGTGCCCCCTGTGGCTCCAGCCTTATCACCGCTCACCCTGCCCTCCACCTGGCAGCTGACACAGCCACAGCACCCACAATGCAAGAGCCTACGCCCCCCGTAACCGATACTTAATTTACTCTTTTGATCTCAAGTTTGTCTGCAAGTTATTAATTTTGCCACCGCTCTCTTTCTTCTTCCCCTTGTTTCTCCTCTGTCTTTAACCTTTCTGCACCCTTCCTGCCTCCCTTTCTCCCTCCCTCTACTTCCTCTCTCTCCTCTCCTAGTTTCTTTGAGAACATGACCCGCATCACGTCTCCCGACTTCGTGCCCACGGAGACAGACGTCCTGCGAGTACGACTGAGGACGACAGGCGTCATAGAGACCCAGTTCAAAGTCAACCACCTCATTTTCAGGTAGTAAATGCCCATCACTCGGCTTTTTGATTAACCGGTTTCGCTAGGTTTTCTGCTCCTGTCACGTTTTTTTTCTCAGTGTGAGCTGATTTTTTTTGCTGCAACATAAATTCTTGCACCTGTGTGGAAACGGCACACCCATGAGTAGAAGAATGAAATGTCTTTAATGCAGTTTGACACCGATATAAGATTATAAAGCATTTCAAAAATGTACAAATTCCTTTATTGTTTATTTTACAAAAATCAAAGTGTACAACATTTTTCCAAGTGACCACAGATGTTACCAACACTGGAAAAAAGGATTGTGACCCTACATACTATAGATACATTTTTATTTTTGCTTCTATGCGTGTCTTCTACTGGCTCTGTATAAACGCAGCCAGCAGCTCAGCCCAGTTCACCTGAAAAGTCTCTGAATTTTTGTGACGTGACTGTTGGTCTCAGCTGAATCACTAAAGGCTTCACGGTTGCGATGAGGAATGCATAATTATCAGTTTTTTACAGAAACAGGTTAGAGGAAACGGCTTATTTAACATGATTTTTTAAATGATGAAATATGAAGATTTTAAGCTCAGATTTGGTTGATTTACTCCAGAGAGCAGCAAGTCACAAATGAGTAGTTCAGTGATTGTTGGAATGTTGATAATCTGATGATTCTTTCCATGTTTACAGTGTCATTCTAATTTTTTTTAATATAATGTGCTTTCCAAACCCGAATGTGGCTGTTTATAATCACTGACTCACTCTGTCAAGTCGACACTCGGACCAACTTATTTCACTTCTTTAGCTGTGACGCTCTTATCTCCGTCCACAACCACGCAACAGGCTGAGATGTGAGATGAAGATGTGCGACTTCATTCAATATGTCAATACGGCACCTATCAGTTGGCTTTACACTCATCTAGTCACCGCACACACACATTGAAAAGCATCAGAGGCTCGGTCTTATCAGCGGAGCAGCAGAGGGCAGGTGTCTGAGCTCAGGAGGCTCGTGTCAGATGACCACATTCATCTGTAATCAATGAGCCGGTGTCACATAATACAGACTTTCTTTATCATCTTCCAATGGCTGAACTCATTTCCTGAAGCCTCTGATGGTCGTAGCAGGGCGATGAAGACTAATGAACTTGACTTCTGGTGCTGTGTGACTGATGTAGACAAATCAACATTAAACAGTGTTAAAAAAACAATCACTGATGTTTTACAAGTTTAATTTTGTTGGTTGGAGATGTTTTTGTTATGCCAGTTGATTTATAGGTCAACACTGACAATCAACTGTTGTTTCATATGTTTTAATATTGATGGCAACATCATTTGAGTTTTGATGCTAATATTAGTATTTTTTTTAGTTCCTCATTTTGATGCGTTACAATTATGTACTGTTTTCTTAGGATGTAATAGTAGTTCTAATTTTTAATTATAGAGCACCGATCAGAATTAAAGTGACAAAACAAGTACAAAACTGTCAACCCATAAAATCATCAAATGGTTTAAGACATAAAAGAACTCTGCAAAAGTTCATATTTTACTACTTAAATTCTGGATTTGTTTCTACACAGCCTGCAGTTCAGTTTTTGTCACATAGGTTTTTGGGTTCAGAGGCCTCAAAGAATGATGTTATTTAAGTACAAACACAATAAAAATAGTATTAAGTTGGTACTTTCCAATTAATTAAATAAAATTTATCAACAGTGTAATTTCGCCAGCGTGCAGCCATTCAACTTGGTTTATAAAAGGGAAAAATATTATTTAATAATGATGAATGAAAATTAAAACTCAAGTCAAATCAGGAAAGAGCCACACCTTGGAAATGTCTGCCTGCCTACATTACTGTTGGTTAACATGTAGACTTAATGGGCTGCGTTACAGCCACTGTTTCATGCATGCTATCAGTTTTAAATTGTTCTTTAGGGTTTCAACTTTTTCTGAACGTCTCTCAGCTTCACGTTTTCAACAGAGCTCTACCTGTGGGCACAAAATCAAAGCTCCTCGTAACATTACCCACATTAGCTGCACAACATGCTAACACTAAGGATTTTTCTATTGTTGTGAGGACATTGCTGTCAAAAGTAAAAGTGATCAACTGAGTCCTCAGTTCCTCAGATGATGGGAGTGCATGAAGACTTTCGTGTTCACTCTTGCAGCCAACAGCAGGACATTTGATGTGACCGAATGTGAAGCAGCTGCTCCTCCTAAAAGGTTTCTACGTGGAAACTGGATCCAGTTTTACTAAGAGGTTCTCTAGTTGCACACAGAATAGAAGAATTGCAGGAAGCGTCTTCATATTCTCACAACTTGTATTTTACCATTTTAAGCTTATATTACACACAAAGCACAATCAAGTGGATTTACACAGTATGTTCAGATTCACATTAGATGTTTAAGATTTATCCCAGACCAGTAAGTTCTTGTTAAAATCAGTGGGTTAAATTTCAATGTGTTGGTTTTACATTGTAATTTTTCTCGGTGGCTCTTTCTTTGTGTGTGTTAGTGTGTGGCGACAGTGTATCTGTCATCATATTCAGGAAAATGAGATTACTTCCTCCCTCTTTCTTAGTAATATCTACCTGAGGAGCTCCCTCCTTCATCGTACCACCGTATAAACCCGTCTGTCGTCCCTGCTCGACGTTACATGTCATGTGGAATTAAAATCATAAAACACATTACCTCAATTTTTCATAGATCTCTGTTTAGCATATAAACATTGTAAAGAGAGCCAATTTGTCAGCTCACGACTTCCATCTGCAGCATGTATTTGACATCTAAATGTGTCTCTGGATGCTGCTGACTTGTGACACGTTCGACCTGATTTGACAGAATCTTTTTATCTCACTTCAGAGAAAAGTTTGGAAACGCTTTGATCGTAATCGAACGCGTCGTCCCGTGCAGATAAATGCTAGTTTTTCCTCGAAGTCTTGCTGATTGCGTCGCTGCTGCGTCACTCGCTGTCTTTATTCTTTCTAATTTCTTTTGTCCTCGATGTGACGTCACCTTCAAGGGTCGGAGTCTCAGGTGGTGCTGCAGGACGGAGCTCAGCCTCCCCACCTTCACAGCACCCTCGCTCTTATCAGCCGGAGTTCTTGAGGAGATAAATAATTGGGTTTAGTTAATTGACACACAGCGCCATGAGAGATGTGCGTCAGTCTTTGTGTGTGCATGTGGAGGTTTCTGTGTAGGACTTGAAAAGATTAAACGCTCTGGGTTGATGAAGAGCTTAGCATAAGTTAATGTAATTATTTCAAACTTGGCCAAGAAATGGATCTTAAAGGGACCTGAAGAAGTTTTTCCACTCAGATTTAGAGAGAATGTAGTTTTAATGACGTATGAATGAACAAATGATTGTTCTTAATTATGAATAGACACTGGATTTCATGTTTTGGTTCTAAAAATATTACTTTTCAACCTTGGTACTAGTTATAACTCAGCTGAGGTCTTAGAAAGCAGAGGAGACAGCAGAGTCATTATGGAAATAGAATTTCCTCCTCCGTCTCCGTCTTGTTTTTTAAATCTTGAAGCTGCACTTGTAGCGAACACAACGTGAAACTGTCTCCCTCAGTTTAATGACCGTCTCTCACTTGTTGTTTCATGCTTAAGGCTTCTCGTCTGTGGCAGGATCTGCACCCTGCACTCCCGCTTTTATTATTATTATTTAAGAATTGCTTTACATCTCACTGTGAGCGCTAGTAACTGTGACTGTTTTAAATTAATGCAGTTTTTTTCAGTAATGTTGCAGGATGTGGTTTTTGCCAATAATTCTGAAGCGACAAATTAACTCTCTGCACTCTGAGCAGGGTTTATTTGCTTCTGTCACATTTTTCATCACTTTAAGCTAATTTTTTTAACTGCAATGTAAAGTCCTGCACCTCTGCGGAAATAACACAAAGATGGCTAGAAGTAGAGAGAACTCGAAACTGTCACTTGTGCAGTATAAAGCAGTTATATTGCAGAAACTATTAGGCTGTTTCTACACAGCCTGCAGTTCAGTCTTACAGTCCTTTAATTTTTGTCACATTACTGTTTATTGCAGTCACTAATACTTTCACCGTTGCTTCAAGGAACACAGAATGTGATGATTCTACCTGTTTTTGCAGTTTTTGGCTGTGGTAAATGGTGTAATTTAGGGGATTTTGTAAGAACAGCATGCAGGTTTTTGGGTGCAGAGGCCTAAAAGAATGATTTTATTTAAGTACAGACACAATAAAGACAGTATTAAGTTGGTACATTTCCAACTGATTGAATAAAGTTTCTCAACAGTGCCATTTTGTCAGCGTGCAGCCAGTCAGGTGAACATAGAGAAATGAGAAATGTGTCAATCAACAAGCGTCTAATTAAACACAAATGGAGAATAGAAGTTACAACATGAAATACATAGTTATTGTCCAGGCAACTATCAGAAATTAAATTTCTGAGAAACAAAGAGGAGGGGGAATTTTCTCAAACAATAAAGCTGCCTGACTGTTTTAGAGCTTATTTCCAATACATTGCATCACTGCATGCGTTGGCTGTGAGTAATAAGAGAATGCAGCTTTGTAGAAACGGTGTTATTTATCAAAGAGAACCCTTTCAGAAATGTTTATCAGTCTTGTTTGATCAGTTGCATTTCCCTGTCCCACTTGCTGCTCTGTCTGCTACAAGATATTTACATTAAGCAAAGACCACTGTGAAGAATCCATCATGTGGAAATATACTCAAAGTAAAATATTTAAACATTAACAACATAGAAGAGTTTCCCAATATTTAGCATCAAAGTTAAATTCCCTCGAGCATACTCTGAATAATGAATTTAACCAAATGTTCACAATTTAAATAACTGAATTCCATCCACAGACAAACAAACTGATCCACGTAGAACAACAACAGTGCGATATGAGTCATGAATTTTGTCTGCCTTGTTGAAAACGTCCAACATGTACGTCCAGTTATTGCTCTGCCAGCTACTGTGGCTCATGAGGTGACGGCCAAACCAGTCAGCTGGTTTTCACAAACTGCATTTAGATATTTAACCCCCTTAACCCTAAAATTCACCAGCAGTTTTGAAAAGCATGTTGTCTTAAAAGCACACTAAAACTTCATTTATCAGAGCTAGGAACTGTACAAATGGAACGAATTGTTTTAACTTTCCAAAGGTCCTTGAACTACTCATCTGTGACGTATAAATCTGTAGCTGCAAATTGTGATATTTCATTAAAATCACTTTATTCTGCATGTCTCAGATAAAAGTGTACCAAAAATAAACCATTTGCTCAAACCAGATTCTGTAAATAAACTAAAATTCTTCTGGTCGCAACTGAGAATGATATTAGTGACCTGGATGCTACCAACAGTCATGTCAAAAAAATTAAGGGACTTTTTTGACTGAACTGCAGTAGTAAAATATCTATAGTTTTGAACATTTGAAAAACATTGCACTTATTAATTCCTGTTTTTTTCTTTATTTTTATTTTTTTTAAAATAACAAAAGAAATTCAGTTACATTTTTAATTATTTATGGCATTAAAACACCACATAAATTCAAGGTGAATCATCTGTATTGTTTTTAATATTTTACACATCACACTAAACAGGTAACAGCTAAGATTTAATAAGTTAAGAAGTTGAACGTGTGAGCTTTTGGTGAAAAACAAGTTTGATTTTGGAGGAGAAATTTTTTGACACAAATCTCGTACTCTGAATTGCAGATTTAAAAAAAAAAAAATGTCATGATTCAAACACTTAATCAACACTGCAGCAGATTTCAGACTTTCATCATCCGGTTTCTTTTGTGTGCATATTTGTGTGTGTGGGCGTGCTTACAGTCTTGTAATTTCCCACCCAGACACGGCCTATTTAGCATACAGAGGTCCTGTTTGACCTGTGACCTTTCGGTGTAATAAGAATCTGAGTCTTTTCCTGCATCATTAACATCAACGGCTCTGATAATTCCAATTACAACTCTGCAGATGAGGGTGAATTATCACGGGGCAGGAACAGCCGGAGCTTGAGGGGTGAGAGGACGGCAGAATGACGTAACCCAACATGTTGTATAGAAATAAACATGCGCCTTTACCCAGATGAGGTCAAAGTTGGATCCCTCTGTCGTGTCCAGGTAGCTTAATTAGTTTTCATTTTGAGAATATTAGAACCATGAAGAGCTTTTCACAAATATGTCAGTAAATGGTTTTCCTTCAATGCTGCAGCCATATTAGAGCATCATCATCTTGCAGATTGCAGGGTTTTTGTCTCATGACATGGTCCATTATGCTGCAGGGGGAGGCTGTGCTTGGCGATGTTCAGGTGGGCGATACATGTCAAAGTAACGTCCACATTAATGTCAGGAACCAAGGTTTCTCAGCATCGTAAGAAGATGATCAGTGGCATTCATTTCACATGTCATTGGTTTTAGTGTTGTGGCTGATTGGTCTATGAAATATATGTAGGTTTTTAACAAAACTAAGCAAATATCATTCATTTGTTGACATATAAGTTCACCACTGAGGTAATATTTAAACAGTTATTAACAGTGAGCGAAGTAATCTAGACCAAAAAGGTTGGCTTGTGGACAACACAAGGCTCAGCATCTCTCCAGGTTCTGCAGATTGGTAGTTTTCTGCCTTCTTGTTCAAGTCTGTTTACTTAGAACAGTCTTGCAAACATCTCAGCCAACAGGAACTTTTGGACACTGCTTTCTGTTGTCTTGTACTCTGTGCAATGACAATAAAGTTATATCTAATCTAATCTAATCTAATCTAAAGCTTCGAGTTTACTTAAGAGCTCAGATTTTCATGTTGAGATTTGATTGTTTCTGTTCGTTTAAACGCTGCTGGATGCTGACTTGAACACTCGAGGTAATTGTCGTGTGTGTGGCTGCAAATCCTAGAAGCACACCTGTTACTAGAGAGCGTCATTAGGGTGTTGTCGTGCACGTGACTTGTGAGTAGATGTGTGTAATGAAGCTTTATTGAAAGTCCCGCTGCGCCCTGCTTCAATTTCCACAGAAAGTTTCCAACATAAATCTGCATCTCATCTTTACGTCGCTCTGCTCCTCCTGTTGGTTTTCCCCGTCGTGCGTCTGTGTTTCCGCGTGTTCATTTCCCCTCTCAGTAAAGAGACGCATTAACTCGACGGATGCTCAGACGGAATGTGGGAGACGACACATCTGGCTTTTAAAATGGCTCTTTCTGCTCTTATTCCTGCTGAGTCTTTTTTTCTCACCCATGTGAAGAACATTGACCTTTACGCTCTTTGTGCTGCCGCGTTGTGATTGTTTCGGGGGGAAATGTTGTGATTGTCTTGGTGGAAATTGAAAAAAGGGGGTCTGCAGAGGCGCGTGATAAGCTTGCTCTTCGTGTGTGAGTGTAAATTGCATATTTGAGAAATATCTGACCTTATCCAGAACCAATACAATCTGTCATTGATTAGAGTTTCCCCTGCAGTGCTACAGTAGGCTATACCATCTGTATGGACGGTCATGAACACACCACGGGAAACAGCCTCCCGTTTTTCTACTCGAAATTGAATCCTGATAAAGGACGTGTCAGTCACAATGAGATGTCATTTCACATATTTACCAGCAGACACACACACATATACACACAGCACTGCCTCCACTGTCATCCTGATGAATGATCCATGAACAGACTGTCTATCCTCATTAGTGTAATCACACAGAAGGGATCATAGCGTCTGGATTAAAATGATGTCCTGTTTATTAATGTAATATTGGTGTGAATTACTTGTGTGTGTGTGTTTGCTCTCTGTCTCTTTGCTCTCTTGAATGTTCCTCTATTGAGTGTGTTGATCGGCTAAATCAGAGCCACCTGGGTCCTCGTCAGCAATGTGGAGCTCTTATTTCTCTACACATGCATAGGTTTTGTTGCTGTTTGCCTTTAATTCCCAGACAGTCTTGTGGTTTTTGCCTCTGTAATGTTGATTCTGTAATAATATTTAAAATTCTGTTCATCTTCTTGGCGCCATCAGAATGACAAATAGAGATTTTGGCTCGTTTTCGCAAAATATTCTCACACTACCGGTAGATTAAATGACTGTTAGGTAAAAGATTTTGCAGTGATCAGTGAATAATTACCAACTATGCATTTACCGTCCACTGTACAGACTATTTTAGTGTCTTTGAGCATGTTGTTTTGATTGATACAACCCAAAGATTTACCGCTTTGGTTCTCACCAACCTTTAACACAGTTGCTTGTACATTATTTGTTTAGTAACAAGTGGGGAACACTAAGGAGCATTTAGCAGCTAAAAAGGGCTAAATATCTCCCTCAGCTTGTGAAAACCAAAACAGTTTTAAAAGGAGAGCAAATAATGGACTTTAGGTGGCCAAAAGCGCAATTCAGAATGAGTCATGTTGCTCAATGTTGTATCAATAAGCAGCTACACACTCAGCCACAACTTTTAAACCACTGAGAGGTGAAGTGAGTAATAAGTATCTCATTATAATGGCACCTGTCAAGGGGTGGGACATATTAAGTGGCAAGTGAACAATCAGTCCTGAAGTTGAAGTGTTGGAAGAAGAAAACATCGCCAGGCTGAGGATCTGAGTGACTTTGATAAGTGCTAAATTGTGATGACTGAGTAATACCATCTCCAGAATGGCGGATCTTGTGGTGTATTCCCAGAATGCAGTGGTTACCAAAAGTGGTCCAAGAAAGAGCAGCCGGTGAACTGTTGACCAAGTCTGATCTCACTGAAGAGCTGACAGTCGTCTGGTCACTTGTCCATGTTTCTTCCATCTGTGATCAAACCGTCTCGTTCTGTCTGTGTGCAGGATGTACGACGTTGGAGGTCAGAGGACCGAGCGGAGGAAGTGGATCGGTTGTTTCGAGGACGTCAGAGCGGTTCTGTTCGTGGTGTCACTCAGCGGATACGACATGACCCTGGTGGAAGACGCCTCCATGGTACAAACTGCACTGAATCACTTCTCCACAAATATTCATGCTCTCCTATGCAAGGAACTGGAAACCACTTGTTACATCTCAGCCAGTCCGAATATGTCTTTTCCTCAATTACAGACCAAGTTTTAAAATGACAAAGTGTCTTCTTTCAGCTTTCTTCTGCAGCTGTCTGATTGTGTTATTGTCTTCTTTCTGCAGAATCGTCTTCAGGAGAGCACGAAGCTCTTCTCCTCCATCTGCAATAATGTCTTCTTCCGCAGCACATCCATGGTGAGAAATTCATCACTTTCCCGCTTCCTCAAACTCAAGAGGAAAGATTTGAATTTAAAGCATACTGAAGACTTGGAGAGTTTTCCTCTTGGTGGTTTGCAGAAAAATGTTTGCAAGTAACTGATGATATAAAAGTCCACAGAGCACCATCCTAGGAAAGAGAGGTTGCTGAATATGTTTTATTCAGAGGCATGATTTGTCATGGTTGCCTTGGTTAGTAGTAGAATCAGAAATATACTGCTTGTATGGAGTATTCAGCCCCCTTGGAAGTTTTCTCCTGTCATTGCTTTTCAACATTGAATCATGATCAATTTAATTTGGCTTTATTGACAAGGTGAAAACAGATTTCTACAAAGCAACGTCATATAATTAAAAATATAAAATAAGCGATTGCATAAATATTCCCCTCCTTTCAAGTGACTCATTTAATTCAACACAGGTGCAGCCAGTTGGTGCTAGAAGTCACACAGGTAGTGAAATATAGATTATATCAGTGCAGTGAATGTGTCTCAAGTGATTGTAATGTAAAGGCACCTGTATCTGTGAGATCCCGTCTTGGATTAATCACTTCTCCTGCCTATAACTACACCATGAAGACAAAAGAACACTACAAATAACTTAGTGAAAGCCTTATTGAAAAGCATACGTCAGTGGATGGATACAAGAAAATTTCCAAGTTACTGAATAACCCTTGGAGTACACTTAAACCCATGGTTAAGAAATGGAAATAATATAGCACGAGTGAATCTGCCAAGAGCAGGCCGTCCTCAAAACTGAGTGACTGTGTAGAAAAAGAGACTAGTGAGGGAGGCCACCAAGACACCTATGACTCCTCTGAAGGAGTTACCAGCTTCAGGAGCTGAGAAGGGAGAGACCATGTTTAGAACAACTGTTACCTGTTCTTCACCAGTCAGACTTAATGTGAGAGTAGCAAAGAGAAAGCCACTGTTTGAAAAGCCTGTATTAAATATTGACTAGAGTTCTCTGGAAGGCATGTGGGAGCCTCTGAAGCCAACTGGAAGAAGGTTGTTTGTTCTGAAGACACCAAAACTGAGCCTTTAGGTCACCAGACTAGATGAACACCAAACACTGCACATTATCACCAACACGACATCCCCAGTGTGCAGCATGGCGGTGGCAGCATCATGATGTGGAGCATGGCGGTGGCAGCATCATGATGTGGGGATGCTTCTCAGCTCGGCTCTGGAAGGCCTGTAAAGGTAGAGGGTAAAATTGATGCAGCAAAGAATAGGGAAATCCTGGAGGACAATCTGATGTAGTCTGCAAGAGAACTGTGACTTGGGAAAAGATTTGTTGTCCAGCAAGACAAGGACTCGAAGCATACAGACAAAGCCATGTAACCTGACCGAGGTTGAACAGTTCTGCAAAGAAGAATGGGGTGAAACTGTGTCCAGTGTGTTTGAAACTGAGACTGCATTCCAAATCACATACTTTTTATACAGTACATACAATGGAGAATGGAGAATCTACACAGAATATTTATGATACAGTGCTGTTACCCTTTCTATATTGTTAAGCACGTTGTGACGCCTTTACCCTGTATACCATGTTGGTCACCACTGTTTTACATTTTAAAGCAGGGGTAGCCAACCCTGGTCCACGAGGGCCACTATCCAGCATGTTTTAGATGTTTCCCTCTTCCGACACACATGATTCAAATGACCAGATCATCATCAAGCTCTGCAGAAGCCTGATAATGATCCTGATCATTTAATCAGGTGTTGGAAGAGGGAAACATCTAAAACATGCAGGACAGGGGCTCTCGAGGACCGGGGTTGGCTACCCTTGTTTTAAAGGGTTACAGTTGTGATATATGGCACATAAAAACATCCTTTATCTATCCTTGTATCTGAGATTATTCTATGAAATGACACACATGCAAACAGTGAAAGCTTCGTTTTAAAAGTCAATAAACAAAAACATCGAGACATCAAATTCCACCCAAAGAGGGCGGTTTCCTGCATTCTGTTTGACAGTTCAGTCCAGGCGGGCGGAGCACATGGATGAGTAGAAGAGAAACGAGCTAAATCTCTTTGTAGCTCTCCATTTGTTCTCTGTGACACCATGAGACAAGAATAACACTAATGTGTTTGATAAATGCTATTTCCACACACAGATCTCAGCCTCGGCCCTTTGTCTCCGAGTCCTCAGTCACTCGCAATTAAATGGCGTGTTGTAATTAGGATGAGCGTTGACGAGGTGACATTTTCCCCCCGTCTCTGTTTTTCCGTCCCCATTGCCGGTAAATGATCGCATTAAAAACAACCGTGTAATGAGCTTGTTCAATTTATCCCACTTAACTCGTATTTGAAGCCCACTAAAAAATAAAGAAGTCGCCGCGTGTTGATGCTGCTGTGAACTCTGCAGTGTTTTCTTGCACTTTAGCAGAAGCCTTTTATTGTGAGCACTGTTTTTACCTCTTCTGATTAACCCATGTTGACGAAAGCAGCACTTTCTGACAAAACAAGGGTATTTTTTAGGTTCATAAATCAACACTCAATGTGTTTATGTTGTTTGATGACGAAAAAAGGCTAAAATCTAACCATTACTGATTAACTTTTGCAAGACATGTCTTAACGTAAAAGTTTCAGTGATGCACCAAAGCGTCTCTTTTAGCAGGTTATACTTGTTTAAGCATAAAAAAAAACTTATTTGAGGCTTCATTAGAGCCAAATGGGCAATTAAATGTCTGTGTGTGACGTGTTTATGTGCAGGGTTGTGTGTGGGCCTGCACGTTAACATGGCTAACAGGCTCATTAAACAAAAGTGTGTAATGATGCCTTCTTTTTTACGTGGGAGGAGAATTTGTAACCTCCACCTCAATTAACTCTTCAGTGTGGCCGGTCAGTGGTAATTACACACCTAGGTGTTGCTCTGTATCCTCTTCATTGAAAATCTGCTCTACCTCGTCCCTCCCTCGTTATTATCAGGGGCTATTTTGTGCGTGTTTGGTTTCTGCGATCAGACAAGCCGGAAAAGATAGAACTTAGTCGTAGTTTTAATTGGGTTGACTACAAAGCCAAAAGTACTCGTGCAGCGTGGCAGCGGCTGAGCACAAGTTGAGGCATAAAACAGCAGAAGGACGGAGATTTATGAAAGCAGTCGCTGAGCCCGTTGAGCTCTTTCCACCAGAGACCCCGTGAGGCATCGATTGCACACTGAGGCGTGTAGCAAGGTCATTGATCCATCATCACGCCCCCCACCCATGCTTGTATCATCTCAGCCATTGATTTTTGCATTTTGCGTGAATATCTGTAATTGACAATAAATGCGACTAATATTGGTTTCCTGGTTTGGGTAGTTGTTGTGGTGCTGCATGTGGGAGTCACCAAATCAAATCAACATTGTACTTTTCTCATGATCTTTCGGATTGATTTTCCTTTTCCGCCGGAGGGGAGGCTGTGATGAGCTTGTTCGGCTCTCAATTGATTGTTGTTTTGTTTGTTTGTTTTTTTATTGCAGATTTTATTCATGAACAAGATAGACCTTTTTCAAGACAAGATTTTACACTCCGGACGACATCTGCGCTTGTACTTGCCACAGTTTAAAGGTAGGACTGGTATTAATTATATGACATGGACGATTCCAGAAATAACACTGCAGTGGTGAAACAATAATCAAACACAAACTAAACCTTCTTCAACACAGAATTACACTCAGTAACCACTTTATTAGGTACACCTTTATAATCCAATACAAATGCTTATTGGTTTCCTGTTTACATTCATTAAAAAAGAGACACTACATATGAAGTTCCAGTAAACTAAATATCACATACACACTATTTACATTTTATGATGTACACTATTTTATTAGGTACGTCTTTGTAGTTCAATACAATGGCTTTTTTTATGACCAGATTTTTTTATTGTTTATTTTTTTACCTCTTTGCATTCATTAAGAAGAGGACATTACATATGAAATTCAAGTAAAGTAGTCATCACATATTCATTAAAAATTGTAAGAAATTTTAGACTATAGAATGTATAGGGAAAAAAGCACATATTGGTAGGTGTGCTATGTCTTCGTCAAAAACTTTGAAATAAAATTCAAACCTTCATTTAAACCTTCTGTTGTCCTAAATTTAATTACCGTAACTCATCTATAAAATTATTGTTTCATTTTGCCGCTATGTGTCTAAATATGGAATTTAATTATAAAGTTAGCATTCAAGGACTGGTAAGTCCTCGTCTTTGCAAAAGTAGCATAAATGTTCTTTTATTTCTAATGTATTTTGTACCAGAGAAGCCTAAACACATGCTGTCCAGTGTCAGTTCCAGACCTGACTACCGTTTGCAGCATTTCAAAGATCTTTTACAGACTTTACAGGCCCACTGCTCTGTTTCTGTCTTACTTCTGGGTTTTCTGACGCTTTTGGGAGATTTTCTTTCTGGCACAAACTCAATCATGCATAAAGTCAGAATGCTTCAGAATATACCGCCATTTTAATTTGGGTTTGTCATTTTAGGCTTTCTTTGCTCCGAAACAGAGGTTAAAAATGTGAGTTAACTTAAGCGAACTGCTGTGTAGTGAATTCATATATTATTTGTACTTCATATTCACCTTCATAAAGATAAAAATTTAACATGGCTTAGCTTGTGTCAGCTGTTGGGTTCATTCTGTTTAACTGAAATACAGAAAAAACAGATTACGATGTACATATTTAAGAAAAACATCTTTCCATAGAAGACGTTTGGTTTTTAGAGATTTTCATTTAACTGTAGTCTGTGATTTATTGTTGAGGGAGGAGAATATTACATATTAATGTAAAGCTATCCACTACAACAACACCACAACAAAGCATCCTGTCAGACTGAAGGACAAACTTTGCACCCAAAACAAGCAAATTTGACGACTAGTGCAGTGAATTTTAGGTGAATTTTATTTGATGAGATGTCTTTGGACAAATCAGACTGTCATTATCACCCATAAAATTCAAGCAATCTAGTTCAGCCTAGTTAGTGCAAAAGACGTCCATTGGTAGACATGTTCACTGATCTGGTTTAAAATAACGACAAAGTTGCTCATCAAGACAAAGTAAGTGGCATTTACTTAAATTAAGTCAAAGGATCCTTCCTAGAAAACACTAAATAACTCATTTATACCAGATTTAACTATAAGATTATTAGACTTAGTTAGATTTGCAGTTTTTGCCGTGAAGCTGTGACATCAGTAAGATAAATGGTTGGATTAATGCATCTCTCAAAGTTTTAACATAAACTGGACTTTGCTAACTTCATAAATGAGGAATTTGTGACACAAAAAAATGTCTGGTTCCAAAGGTGTAGCCTCCAAATCATCACATAATGGACACTATTAAACCCGCCTGTTTCTACAGCAGCTGCACCATCACATAAGTGCAGACAGAAGTTTGACTTTCGGTTTAAATCTGCCTCACACAAGCCTCCACACTGTGACGCAATGGTAATAATTTACAAACATCAACAGACGTATTTGCACTGAGAATCATGAATACAACCATGTGGGCTGTTTTGACAAATACAAAATCAGTGAATCACAGAAAAAAAACACAGATCTTACTGCACCGATCCAGGAAAATACTTAAAATGTTACAGTTAATGTGCAAAATCCAAAAAAGGTGTAATATCTCGGTTATATAAAGGGTTTATCAGTAAAAAGCCATATTCAACGCAGTATGTTATTTTAAATGGGAAAAAGAAGGCAGCATTAAAATAACCAATGAAGATTGGCGGGGTTGCTGTGCATCTTTTTGGAAATGCACAAATTCACACTCATGGAGAGAGTTCAACTGGAAATGTTTGATGAGATTTTTTATAACTCCAAAACAAAAGATACATTGTACCGGAGAGGAGCCTAAGTGCTGGAGGCAGTGTGGAAGTCGAGACGCCAATCACTGGCACATGTTCTGGGACTGCCCAAAACTAATACAATTCTGGAACGATATACACAGAACTATGGAATCTATATTGAATGATGTATTACCTTTCGAATGTAATACATTTGTTATGGGAATGACTAAAACGCACCCAGACAATACATATTTATACAGAATTCTCATAACTGCTTGTAAAAAGGCGATTACCAGACGTTGGCTCCTCCCTGAACCACCAAATATAACACAATGGACAGATATTGTCAACAAAATATATCAGATGGAAAGGTTGACTTTCTCACTCCAGTTACAGATAACTACATTTTCAAAGTTATGGTCAAAATGGATATCATATATTTCAGCTAACCAAATGCAGCATATAACAATCCTGAATGTACAGGATATGTAAGGGGGGAGATTAATATCCTGGCTTTGGAAATGTGTTATTTCATTCAATTTAAATACTTTTATTTTTGGCAAGAGAAGAAAGCTCTCACTCATTTTTAGAGTGTTGTACTGCATCCTATGTTCAATGTTTCTGTTCATTTTTTATAATTTTATGTCCATGTTTATAAAAAACATATATGTTGAGAAGGGACAATTGTGAATTGACCGTAGACTGACTCTGTAACCGACAGGTAAAGTCAATGTAACTGTTTATCTTCTCAATATTTCAAAAATAAAAATTTACAAAAAAAAAAAAAAATGTTGCAGTTAAATAATACTAATGCAAATGCCTATGTCCTCCAGGAACGTTACACAACAGTATCGTAAAAAGTACATTTTTGGCTTCAACCAAAAGAGGGACCAGTGTGTTCGGCTGAGTTTAGGGTTTAAACTCACAGACAGACTGATGGAAAGCTCTCAGTCTCCCACACAATGTGTTATGTCTGGTAGATTTCTGTATCTGCTCAGCATTTTCATTTTCGCCTGCGTCCCTTCTGCTCTCATGCAAATGTCAATAAAAATGTGGAAACACTATGGATTGGGTTCAGCCGGCAGAGCAAACATCCATGACCCCAGATATGATGACGAGTCTGAACACCGTGACTCCCAACTCCGTCAGATGAGCAGGAACCCGCCTGTCGTCGACTAAATATCTTCATTTGAATTAATTTGTTATAATAAATTTTAACAAATGCATACTGATCTTTAAATTGTAAATTAAAAGGCTTTGTTTCCTTTTGTTTCGGTGTTGTTGCTCTGGTTTGCAGCTTTGACCCGTTCATTTAAGCTTTTTTATTTCAACTATGGTCTTAATAGTGTTGAAAAGCAACCAAGTACACCTTAGAGCTGCAACGTTTAGTCAATTAGTTGTCATTTATTAAATATGTTATTAATGATGAGGACATTGTACTTGTGTATTTTGAGTATTTCCATGTTATGCTACTTTTTACTTCTGTTCCAATAACAGTCCAGAGGCACATGTACTTTTTGTTGCACTACATTTGTCACATGGCTGTATAAAATACTTTGTTCAAGATGAAACAAGTGGATCCCAGTTTTGTTGTTTTGTTTCTAAGTGTGGCCTGTACTTTCATTCCATTAACAGTAGTATAATAGTAAAAAAAAAGAGATCCAGTTTTAACATTGATGACAGATTGGTTTGGCACAGCTTGCTTTTTCATCTTCTTTCCCATTAATCATCTCAAGACCTCTCTGAATTATTTGTGACCCTTCAGATGTGCATGACCCAGAAGGTTAGTTTTATACTTCCTGCATGATGTAAACCTTGTCATTCCCCCCAACAAATGTCTTTTTAGATATTCATATTTTGTGCTATTTTTAAATTTCAGGCAAATCAGAGACAGATCAGCAGAAATGGTTCTAAAAATTCGATGATTTGAGATGCAATGACCCCATATGGTCTATCAGTCCCAGGGGCCATTTTACTGCTGAAGTATTTTATATTTGATACTTGATGTACATTTTACTTATAATACTTGTGTACTTTCAGTTAAGTCTGATTTTTAAATAGAGGGATTTTCATTTCTTTCCTTGCTTTGTCTGTGACTTCGTCTTGGTATAGCTGTCAGAGCTGGCAGATTATTGCTTGTTGTGACCCTAAATGTTCAAATGATCAGCCTCACACTAATATTCTAATCATATTTATGTCTATCTTCCTCTGAAACATAAAAATCGTAGCCCTGATTTAAAATTTTTTAACTAACTGAGCTACTCCATAAGTTCTCCACATACTCAACAGTGTACGAGTATCTCTTGTTAATCTAATCCTCAGCCAAATGTTTCTCTGATCGCTCTCCACTCTTCATCCCCACCAGGCGCAGACTGCGACGTGGACTCGGCCGCCCGCTTCATCGCCGCCACCTTCGTCTCGCTCAATGCCACTCCCAGCAAGCTCATCTACCACCACTTCACCACGGCGACCGACACCTCCAACATCCAGGTCGTCTTCCAGGTGGTCATGGACACGATAATCAAGGAGAACTTGGAGGCGGTGTCGCTCCTGTGAGCGCAGAGCGGTGGTACGAACCTCAAGGAAGGCAGAGACCTCACTGACCTGCAGATGTCTTGATCCAAAAGACAGAAAGGGTGTGAAGATCATCTCATCCAAACCCCTCATCTGCTGCCTTCTTCCTTGAGGTCCAGGCTGGGAGCTCTGATGCTCTTTGTTGCATTTAATCCTTTACTGCTTTCAAAAACTGTCTCCAATACATGAAGGTGAAGGACCACTTGGCCAATCTTTTGGTTTACGGGTTGGGCTCTATAAGATGTTGACTTTTGTAACGGGCATTAATACGTTTTGCACTGTACTATAAAAATCAAACCATGAACAGTGGCGTTTATTTCTTCTGAAGACTTGATGTAGCCTATACGTTTAGTTGTGCCTCATGTGGGAGCAAGAACAGAGAGGTGGGTGAGGATTTACTGTCTGTTCGTTAACTTCCTTGGCTCACTCATGCATACCATCATGTGTTTTCCGCTCATCCATCACCGTGTCTCCGCTGTGCAGATGCTGTGCGTCACACCCTCCTAATGAGGCGCTGATCGCTGTTAAAGGAAGCACCAGTTTGTGTTTACTTGAGCTGAAATCACCCACACGGCGTGCATTTTAATCTGAGCCTCCACTCGCTCTCCTCGACTCCCTTCAGTCAGTGATGATGCTGAGAAAACTGAATATCAAAAAGTGTGTTGGGGGAAGAAAGCCTCCCCTAAAGAGTCTGACTTGTGTTTAATTTCCTTCCTTTCAACTGTGATGGTTATTGTTGCAGAATCTGACACACATGAACCCTGTTTTGTTTTTTTTGTTTGTTTGTTTGTTTTTTCCAAGCAGGCTGATGCCTCCTGTTTGTGATTTGTGTGGCATAAACTCTGCTAGAGTTTGTTTTGAGGGCTCCCCTGAGCAGCTGGCTCTATCTGCAGCTACTCTCACTCCAGTAATAAACAAGATATGGACATGACTGATGCAGCCTGATATGGATACGAAAAGAAAGGAGGGGAAACACCCTCAAGTGCCTTATGATGATGTGGTTTTACTGTTTTAATGTCATTTAAATGCTTCATACCTGTATGAAATGTGTTTTTCCTTCTTTTTCCCCCTCTAGAATAAATTTTTATACTGTTTCTCTACTCTTTAAGTGTTTTCAAACTGTTGTTTTATGGTTTGTATTGCACTGAAATTGCAGTACAAAAAAATAAATATGAGATTAATTTCCAATTTTCTTTGACTGATCACATAAATGGATAAGTCCATCTAATGCTGGATCACTTATGTTTACAAGACTTAAAGACAAATTTAGACCACACAACAGGTGACCAGTGTTTGTTCATTTTAATAGATAAAATAAATAAAAGTACTTTCAAGGAAATCTGCTCTGCAGTCAACTTTCCGGACATTTATTACACTGTGGCAACGCAGGTACATGTCAGGGGGTTAAACAGTAAAGATTAAAAGTCATCTGGAAAGAAAATGGGATCATCTGACATCTTTCACACTAATTTTTTTCCTCTTGTTTTTCTTTTACACTCCATATTACGCAACCAAAGCAAAACAGAACAATGCTTGTTTGTTTTTTTCTTTTTTTTAAGTAAGAGAACATTCAGAGTCTGCAGCGGTCCATTATCAATAATTACCGGGGTTTCCTCTGCGCCATCACCCTCCAAAACACCCTCACACTCATCCATCCCTCTTTTTTTTTTCTTTCCTTCCAGATTTGCGCTTCGGGGATTCGGTGGAAGATGAGGGCTGTCTCCTGCGCGGTCCGATCCGACCGGGACTCAGGCGGACAGACAGTCCAGGGAGTCCAGGGTGAGGAAGACGTCCGCCTTGCACTGGAAGGTGCCCGTCCCGTCCCGCAGCAGCTCGCAGCTCTTCAGGTTTGGAGAGATGTCCTTCACGCAGATGGCCTGCAGGAGGTGAAAGTTAAACTGAAAATGTGATTCTGGTCATATTTCTTTGCAATACCGCACTTAGATAAGGACTAAGGACTGTCCGTGTTCTTCAAATTAATCTTAGAAGCTTGTATTTGATTGGTTTATTCCACAAGGCTTCCAAATTATGTGAACTGTGCGTAATTGCTTTGTGTGGAACTTGTTTGGTTTTTTTGCAACTTCTCATATTGCTGTCGTTTTTTCGTGATGAAGAAATGACTTAGAATCCTAAGGTTCTTTAGTTAATTTGTAAATAGCTATTTTGTGAACATTTTATTGTTGTTGGCTGCGCTTTGACCTTCTGGTTTCCGCCTTTTACGCACGGGTTCTTGCCTCATTTACTATTTGTTTCCTTATCTTTATGAAACAAAGCAGACCTAGAGTATAATATCTGTATGAGGCATGTTTGATTTGAATATTTCTAACTTTCAATATTTAAATATTGCCATAAGTGCGGCTCTTGCGGATCTAAATGGAAAGCAAACTTTACGCACGTCTTTTTTTTCTTTGTATCCTCGGTGTAAAAACACACAGAACCTGTTCAAACAGGCGTAAAGCTTGTAGCATCTTAACTGCACTTACCATGCTTTTTAGGATGGAGATCTGCCTGTTGGTCTCTGGGATCACGCTGTTACCTGCTGTCTCCCCGCTGTCCGGCAGCGTCTCTTCAGACTCGGATCTTCGGACGTACGGTGACCTCCTGATACCGGACAGCAAGCCGGAGGCGCGACCCACCGAGTAGTAACTGGGCCCGGTCGACTGCTTGTACCAGGCTTCGACTGGATGGCAGGAGATGAGTAGAGACACTCCGACGCATACTACGGCAAACCGGACTGACCTCTCCATGTCTGGGACCGTCTTGGCACTTTTTACGCAAAGGGAAAACGGCGCTTCTCTCGTCTGTTCTTAGTCGGTTTGTTTTTGCTGGGTGTTTCGAAAAGTTTCTCCTGCTTATATAGGCTGACTGGGTGACGTTGTCGTGACCCAGGAGGTTCGTCAAATCGGAGCTGAGGTGGGCTGATGATGATCCATCTTTGGAGAGAAGAAAAAACAATCCGAATTGATCCGTTTTTGATGGTCTGGTGGAGCCAGGGGAGGCGGGTGTGTGCGGGGTATTGGGGGGGCTGGAGAGCTGTAGGGACGTCAGCCTGTTTCTGACGTTTGGAGGGGTGAAGGTGAAATAGATAAACATCAGAACATACACTGACGCAGTGGGTCATAACTCAGAGATGTCCAGGTTGCTTATAAGTGAGGAGGGAGGTTGTGTGTTTCACAAATTGGACAAACTAATTGAGCCAACATTTCCTGAATGTCTGAGTGTCTTTTATAGATGTAAATCAGACAGATTTGTTCATTTCCACTGTAAATATTGGTTGAGTTTTGACACCTGATAAGCCACATTGACGAGAAAAGTATAGATTGATTAGCTACAACCTTAAAAACTACTGGCAGGTGAGGTTAATCATTTTGTTACAATGCAATGTTCTGCTGGAAACCTTGGCATTCAAGTCGCAGCAGCTTCCCCCTAGCAGGTCAGTGTACCAAAGCACACCCCAAAAACTGCTCAGAAAGGGGCTGACTCGGCCAATGACATGCACTGGGACTAACCAGATCCAATGAGTCTCCCCTCCACAAACCACAGGAAACCAACATACACTGCCAAACACCACAGGACATTCCCAGAGGCCATCCATCCGACAGGTCAGAGCTGGTTTGGCAGCACAAAGAGGATCTACACAATATTGGCCAGGTGGGTTTAATGTTGTGGCTGCTCAGGGCAAAAGCCATCGGTGCTTACCTGCTATGCAACAAAGCAGAATCGGCACACAAGGCTTCAAAAGCCTTCAACCAGAGTGAAAGTGGGCAAATCAGGAGTGAACAGATGAGCAGATCAATAAGCAAAGTAAATAATCAACTGATGAAAATTGTTTCAACAGCTTTCTAAAACGGGTGTTACTGCAAATCAGTCGCACTTCAAAATGAAGGTCTGAGGGGAAACATGCCCTTGTCAATACAAATCCTGTTCAAGTGGATTTGCCGACCTCACTGGTCATCTGTTATGGACTCCATAATAGACCATCGACTAATCAGCAGATCAGTCTATGTCTGTTCAACTGAATAATAACAAAACAGTTAAATGGTGTGTAATTATGTTGCCTCTCTATCATACAGGGTTATGGGAGGGTCTGGATGACGGGAAAATGTACCTAAAATGTATAAACAGATAAGCAAGACTTGAAAGATGAAATTATCCAGCAGGAGAAGGAAGAAGAAAACAATACTGAAAACAGTCTTACCAACAAATCCAACCTAAATTGTGTTTATTTTTGAGCTTTAAAAGCAGCACTGACATACAAAAATATAAATTACAAACAAATGTCATGTATTTTTAAAGGTAAATGCACTCCTGCAAGAAGACATCATGTCAATCAAGATGAGTGAAAGTACCATTAGAGTCCATCACAGTCCATTGTAGAGAGGCCTGCAGCGAGGCTCTAGTTTGTCCTCCAGGACATAGTCTGGTCCACAGACCCAGGGGTCTCCTGTCTCCCACTGCCACTTCTGCAGACGCTGCCTCAGGCTCTCCAGCACGGCGCTGAAGGACGGGTCCGACGCCAGGTTCTTCGTTTCCAGAGGGTCTGTCCTGTGGTCAAAGTATTTGTTTACATTTAAACATCATAAACAGATGTTTTAAAACACTGAAGTATCCAAACCCCAGCAGCAAAAACAAGTATTTACATGTTTTATTTAATAATCTAGCAATTCAAATATATTAGTGTGGTAGTTTTACTCAAATTAAGCATTTTTTATTTTGAAAGATCTGATGGGATTTTTTCCTTTTTTCTCATTTAAAAAAAAGTATTTTCCAATGTGTTTATCTGATGTTTATTTTTTTCATTTGTTGGTCTGAAAATAGTCAAATTTGACTGTACTGAGTTAAAAAATACAAGACTAAAATAGAATTATACCTAATTTAGCAACATTTTACTTTAACTCCTCTGTTTAGATTTTAAAACTATATATACTATCATGTATAATGCAGCTGTATTTATTTTAAGTATTTATTATGTATACTTTAAAGGGCAGGTGTAATATTATAAAATATATTAATAATATGCTATATATAAAATAACACATCTTCATGTCTTTATAAAATGTCTTCATAGTTTATACCGTACATTGATAAAGGAATTCAAAATCTCCTATTAATATATGTACATAAACAAATGTTTACAAACTACAGATTGTACATCCAGATTGTGCTGAATAGTTTTTAAAAATCAGGTTGAATTACACGACAAATATGCTTCTTATAGCTAATTTACGCTTTAAACACAATATCTACCATCAGTTCTAATCCTCTGCAATTATTTTTATTATTATTACAGAGAAAATAGGCAAAAATGATTAAATCTGTCCATATTCATTTTGCAATTGACCATAATTTATATATTAGTTCATATATCGGATGAATCAACTCTTAATTTGGTCTCTAAAATGAGTGCACACTCTGCCTACCCTCAGCTTTCCTTTTTATTCATTTGGCAGTGAAATGAGATCCACAAAGACTCATACCTGGAGCTAAAGGTCTGCAGATGTGGTTAATCCAACCAGTTTACCGTCTTCATACTGACAGTTAATCTACCTCCATTTAAAAGCCAAAGCTTGTCGTCGTTTTTGTTTTTAGGAAGAAAGACAGCAGGACTCTTTACCAGCAGCCTCTTCAATTTACCACTTGTTATTACACTTTAAAAAAATTCAGTAAAAAAACATTAACGGACATATAAACTGGCAAATAAGCTTTTTAAATCAATCATAAAAGTATTTGAGATTTGAAATTTTGACAATAATGAATATGGAGTGAACATACTATCTGCTCACTGATGATGAATAAAATGAATGTAACACATGATTTAAAAAATGGTTTTGACCTCTGCTGTGCTCTTGGGAACCAGAGACTTTGCAGGGTTTCTTTTTACATCTTTTTGAGCCAGAGCTGTTTTCTCTCATGAATATTAAAAACTGTTTCCTTTTTCAGGTTTATCTCATTTGAATCACTGACGTCTTGAGTCATCCATCAATTAAGGTGGAGTTTTGTGTCTAACCGTCCTGTGCGTATCTGCTAACTCATTTACCAAATGTCTTTTTAATTGATATGTATTTATGAATCATCCCAGGAAGGATTTAAAAAAACAAACAGGACCAACACTAAACAAAGTAAGTGTTAGCAGCTCTGACAGACCTGGTGTCGTACAGCTCCCAGCGCTCTCTGTAGTAATACTGCTCCAGGCTTTTGAACCAGTGCGTTGGCTGACTCAGCCTGGTGCGGTTCAGCAGGTCCTGAAAGGTGGGCGACACATACAGATCCTGATCGATGGGGAAGGGCATTCGGTAGTGTAGGTTGTGGAGAAGGTGGTACACTCCCTGGTGGACAGAGCGAGTCGGGTAGTACATGGTCACCTGGAATCAAAAAGACAGCAGAGCAGTCAAGGACCTGGTGTTTGGTTCCATTACTGAACTGTGTATCTGGGTGCTGGTGGTGTCTTGACCTCGTGCAGGGACTGGCTGGAGTAGACGGTGTGCCAGCTGCTGGGCTCAGTGACCAGAGCTGGAAGTAAAGAGCGACCAGTGAGGTGCACCGGGGCGGCCGGGCTGCCGGGGAGGCTGTAGGACGGGTAGGAAACAGAGAGCCAGTCCAGAATGGTGGGAGTGATGTCTGCCAAAAAAATAGACAAGAACAATGAGACAACTAGCATCTTATATGTGGTGACAAATGACAAATAAAATTAAAAACCCTGCACACACATTCACAAGTAGTACGATCATTTTATTATTCTAAACAGAGGGACATCTTTTCTATACAACACTGTTCAATAAAATAGATTTCCATGTAATTTTTCTATTTTTAATAATTTAATAAAACAAATTTAATAAAAGAAATATCTAACTCTACATTGTTGCTTCCTCTATGAAGTCTCCCACTCTTTTTCCATCCACTCCTCTGCTACTCGCTGCAACCGGAGCTCACCAGCTCATCTATGACTCTGTTCAAACACTAAAACTACTGCACAATGGTTAATTTAATACTGAAGTAATTCAGCCATACGTGCACTCATTCAAAATAAGAATAAAGACACAGAAAGATCCACCCTGCAAGTTCACTAGATTGTTTCTTCAGGTTTGTTGCAAATGAAATCCCAGAAGTCCGAATCCATGTTTTTGAGGCCTTCATTGCAACACTGCAGTTTCAAGGTGAAAATACTCAGCCATGACACTGACTGCTTCTGTCACCCACGACATGTCTTCTAGCATATAAAAACCTCCATATAGACACGTTAACAAGGTGAAACAAACACTGGATTTTCTCCAGAACCTTTTTCGATGATCAAGTATAGAATAGAATAGAATACAATAGACTTACTTTATTAATCTCCGAGGGGAAATTTGGTTGTTACAGTAAAAAGAGTAACTGTGAAGTAAATGCAGTTACTCTATGTGAGTAAATGCACAGTCACAAGTTAAGTCATGTTTTTTTAGCACATAAAAAAATTACATCACGGTGACAACTGTTAATATGTTAATGCTACATTAAAGTTAGATTAAATATGTTGATTTATTACATGATTACAGCCTATTTAATGTCTTGGAATGTTATTTTGTCCTACATTCACTATACAGTTGTGTTAGTATAATTTTAATGTCTTATGTATGCTCGGACAAAGCAACTCTGTGCACATCTATTTCATGAGAGAGGTGCGCAGGAGAGGAGGGACCTTATTAGAAAGTCTCAGGTAAGCCCCTGCAGACTGTCTAACTTGCAAAACTACTTATATTTGTTAAGTTTCGGGGGTAGATCTTCATCAGGCAAATGGTTTGTGACAAAGAGAGGCCATCTTAAATAGGGAGTGGCAGTAACTAATCACATGCTATAGGAAGGCACAAGTGTCAAACCTTGCTTTACTGTATTACAATTTCCAACATACAGGAAGCTAGACAACACTCTACAGTAGCAATAATAAATGTATCCCAAAACAGTTTAGAATAAATGGTACAAAGTACATGCCAAAAAATATGTAAATCTTAAAAATCTTACAGGGTTCATGTGTAGATGAACCTGCAGGGATACATATGCATCGCAAATAAGAGAAGGAGCATCTTAAATAAATGAAATCCTTCATAAAACATTTAACAAGGTCTCGAAAATCAGAATCTACAAACACTATATAGTTATGTGGAAAAACAATAATTAAAGTTACCACTAACCTGTCAGGATTGTATATATTAAACATTAAGTGTGTTCTTATAAACTGATCCTACAGGCCTTCAGAGGCAAATACAATGAAAGAATTACACATACTGAGCAAATAACATTGAATATATCACACAGGAAAGGTTAAGATCCATTTTTGCAAGTCAGACGGTATGTGTGGGAATTTATTCGGGTTAATTATATCAGTTTATCTTCTTTTTTCTGAGGTCTGCTGCTGATTCATTATTATTAAGTCTCCCTCTAGTGGCCACTTAAGCACATCAGATAAACATGCCAACGTCGCTACTTTGTCTATATTCAGTTGATCTGCTCTCAAATTAGGAAATAATTGTGATTCACAAATGAAAATCATTTGAGAACGACTGGTGTACGGAATAACCTCAAACCTGCAGTTGATGCCCTGCTCACAGTAAGAGGCTGCAAGACTTTTTTTTAATTAAAAAGGAAAAGTTCTCTAGGAACTCTGAATTTCTAAATCCATTTCTTACCCAGCAGGCTGACATAGGCCTGGCTGGTGTCTCCCCACCGCTCTCTGTGCTCTGGAGAGGAAACCAGCATGGGCTCTGCCGTCCCGGACTGATACAGGTTGGTTCTGCCGTTTGGGAAGGGGATCCCGTTATCTGAACTGTAGATGATCAGAGTGTCGTTCTCATAACCGGCTTCTCTGAGCTCCTGAAGAACTAATCCAATACCTGCAGAGGAAATTCACACCATTACAGTTTCGTATTTTACAGCTGTCTTTTTGTAAGCATTTGCAGGTTACTCACCCTGATCCAGTCGGCTCACTGTGGTGTACTGAGCAGCCAAGTCGGCTCGTGCTGCAGGTGTGTCCGGCACGAAAGGAGGAACCTGAAGTATACAAGACTGGATTAACACCTGTTAGCAGCTCTGTGCTTTTATTCAGTAAGTGTGTCTTTCAGATGTATTTTCTTACAATAAGATAACATTTTTGAGTTTGTGATTTGCTTCAGCAGAGCCAGAAGTAACGAAAATGTAATATAGGGGAATCATGACTCATCAGATGACAATTAGAAGCTCTGAAACTTCTATTAGTTCTATTTGCTGAAATGCCCAAATCTATGCCTGCTAATAAGTTCTCAATGACCAAAAAACAAGCTACCAAATGCTATGATATAAGAAATATGTAGAAGTATTTTAAAACAGAAATTTATTTGTTTAAACAAATAAGGGATAACAAGGTAAACATTTATTTTACATAATTTACCTCTATGTTTTACAGCTAATAAACCCTATTCCTTATATTAAGAGTTCACTTCTTATGTTAACTGGGATTTCTTTTCACATTAGAAAACATTAAACCTTTACTCACTGACCTTTACTTGCTCTGGTGTGTAATATTCTGGCGTCCAGTCAGGAATTCTACCCATCCCCATTTCACCATTTCCAAACTTCTCACAGAAAGCTCCATACTGGGGCTGTGAATGTCCACATCGGTGGGTGTCGTGGAAAGCGACATAAAGGAAAAACGGTCTCTCTTCGTCTTTTATTTCACCTCTGTTTCTTTGTTTTTCTTCTTTCTCTTGCCGGCGTTCAAAGGCTTCTTCTTTATGGGTCTGGAAAAACTTGCGGACCAGGAGTTTGATGCGGGTGATGTTCCTCCCCACCTGGAGGACAGAGTTGTTTTCCTCCGTGTAAGCAAAGTCAAAAGGGTAAACAGATCCAGGACCAACGTGCTTCTTTCCAATTATACCTGTGAGAACAAGAGAGGATAAAGAGATAACGTAAGAAAAGTGACAAAAAGCAATGGTGTCCATGAGTGTAAATATAAGATGAACTGGTCATTCACCTGTGTGCACGTTGGCCTGTTTGAGCAGCAGTGGCAGAGATTGTACTTCATCAAAAGAGTTGAAGTGATGAACCCCTTGATGAAGCCCATACATGCCATTCTGATGCTGAAGACACAGGAAAAAACACACCTCAATATTTTAAAGTCATGCACAAAACAGAGCTGTACATGTGTTTGTGTGACTTACCTGTGGCAGGCCGGTGAGGATGGTGGAGCGGCTCGGAGAGCAGCTGCTGACAGATGTGAAGGCGTTGCTGAACACCAGGCTGCGCTGGGCCAGAGAGCGCAGGTGGGGCGTGTGGACCACTGAGTTGTTATAAACCTCCGTCTCAAAACCTGCATCATCGGCTGGAAGAGGGAAAATACAGAAATTCAACATGATGTGTGTGTAAATTCTCTGCATCCAAATGAATCCATTGAAACTTCTTAGTTCAAAAGTGTTCTAACATTCAAGGTTCATAGTTATCTCTTCTGTCCTAAGGAGATTTGTTCTGCAGCAAGAGGGACAACAACGATACACCACCACAAACCAAATACATACATGCACATGCGCAAATATGACGAAGTAGAGCGAAGACAAAACGACAGGGCTGGTTTTCGTTCAGCATATCAGTAACACTAGGAGTTTTAAAGGCCTCCAAATAAGTGCCCTAAAACATCAGCCTGGGGGCAACAGTTTGAACTCCCTAAGCAGTGGACAGTTATGGCAGAAACACAGATAAACTGAAAACAGCTTTCTAATGCAAGTGTCATTCATCACAAATGCTAATTTTCTTAGTGCATTGTATTTTGGAAAAATAACACAGCACACTCTTGACAACAAACTTAATATTTAACAAAAATCTACTTAAAATTAGTTTGCATTCTTGATTTTTGGGGCCAAGCTAGAATGTTAAATGGTTAACACATAGTTATGATGCACCTAATTTGATTTCAGGTTAGTTATTTATAACATTAGGCCTCCAATGGACCTGTTTGTTATAAACGACCAAAAGCTTGGACTGACTCCTTTCAGAATTTATTTCTGACCATTCTCACACATCCTTTAATTGATTGTGAAACATCTAATTCCTTAAGCAAACACATTAATATACTGTTGTACATCCCCTGCACTTCTAAGGTGAGTTGGGTGATGAGGTCTGGTTATCACAATAGCATTTTTTCTTTTATCTGGTTTTCCCCAGATTGGCTTTGTGGTAATACTTCATCAAAGAGCATTACAAATCTTTTGAATATAGGGATTTGTGCCGATATGTGAGCATATGTCAGGTTAAACCTTATATTGTTAACTGTCAGTTGCGTGAAAATGCATCAAAGGAGGATGTTGTGGAGCAATGTCAAAGTAATGCAACAAGTAAATAATGAATTATGTTCTACAGGGGGTAAATAACTACATTGCATTGCACTACATCAAGTTTTAAAAAGCAATGGGTGATGTGTATTACATTACGTTTTTGAGTAACACATACCAAGCTTGAAAATTTTACGTATTTTAGACAGTCTGATGTCAGTTTGTTAAGCATACCTTGCTAAAAGCTTAATTCAGCTTTATTTTTGGTTTAATTTGTGTTGCTGTTGAGCTACATGTCTTTATACAGTAAGGTGTTTCTGTTACTTAGTCGACCCTCACTGATAGAAATGAATAATGTAAAAGAAGAACACAACAGCAACACAGTCTTTAAAATGATCAGTCAGTTCGCTGAACACCTCTCTAAAACAGTTACAACCTTCTGTTAGTTTTGCTACGTGTACATAATAACCAGGCAACTGAGAGTTTATTTCAGCATTTTAATGAGTTCAAGAAAGATATAAAGCCTCTAACGCAGTCACTGGACAACGATGTTCACTTACCAATTATTAGCAGTACATTTCTCCTCTTTGACTCCCCCATGTAGCATGATGCTAACATGAGAACAAGTAACTCAGGCAGCATGATCCCAAAATCTTGGCGAAAAGTCTCAAAATCTCGTGAGACTTCTACCAAAAGTATTGAACCTAATTTAAAAAAACAAATTAGGTCGTTAAAATAAGCACATTACTTGAGCGATTTAACAGCTGCATCTCTTTTGTAAGTAACAGAAGTACATTTTTTAACGTCTTCCTCAAACAACTTAGGCCCCGCCCACCTGCGGTCACATGACATCGGTCACGTGGCGAGAGAAAACAGGAATTGCCGTGTGGCGCTTCATCAGCAAAATGTCATGATTTGGGGAAGTGGTCTGTCAACAAAAGCAGCAACAGCGGGTTTAAAAATCACACCCTGACCACGGAATAATGTGCAAGAGGAAGACATCAGATTTGGCAAGAATATTTTATTATTCTGTCTATTTCATTCTATTCTGTTTTTTTTCTATACTATTACATTACATTGCTTTTTGTTTTGTTCTTGTTCTGTTCTTTTACCTTTTACTGTATTGTTTTTTTTTAAATTTCGTATTCTGTCCTGCACCTATTCTGCACTATTTTGCACTATTCTGGACTATTCTGCACATCTTACTGTTCCTGTCGGTGTAACATCTTATTGTCGTGTGATAATTAGAAGCTACTTATATAACACAGACAATCCTAACAGTTTCACTAAAAACCCAGTAAAGCTAGTTAAAAGTAAGAACTGCAGAAGTCTCTTGAATTAGACATAAAACGTCTTTAAAAACCGAAAACAGAAGTCCAGTTGTTGCTTTACTAAAGTTCTTTTAATGTCCTGGATGACTGAGAATCTGACATGTTATCAGACACAATGGGAGTTAAGTAAAATGTCATTCTGTAAGATCAGACTTCGGGCAGCTTACGTAACACTGGGGAATATTTATAAGACTATTTCCTTGTTAGGGAATTTTGTTTTCCTGTTGAGAAAAGTTTTGGCTGTTGAGAAACAGGTATGCAAAGAATCCACCTGTCATATGACGATCATATGATCAAAGTCAAGGGTCACAGAACAGCATGTCTGTTCACTGAGGACCTGAAAATACTAAATTGAACTTTAGAACAGATGAGTGGTAATGGTTGTTATCTGTGTGACCTGGCTGCTTACTTGCCTTTAGTTGACGTTTTTGTTGTGCTTTTCCATCACACACAGGTAGCAGCATGCACCTGAGGGTATGGCGTCTACTCGTTTTCAAGAGATTCAAACAGGCGAGATGACACATACAGGCACACGGTGCATCTTTGTTGTGTTTTCCTGAATGCTGGACATCTCAGGAGGCAGACCACAGCCAGAGAAACCAAGCAGTGCCCCAAAGCTGATGACATCTAAAAATAAGGTGGAAACTTAATTGTTTTGTGTGAGTGTCTTCTACCCTGCGGTCACACTGCTCGTGCACACATTTGAATACGTGAAACATACTTTGTCTTTGTCTCTTTATCTTCTTCAGGTTGTCCTTGCCCTCTAAGCCTTGTGCGATGGACCAGCCTCTGTTAAGAGTGGAGTCGGCGAGGCGCTGCTGTTCTTACAGCACCCTGAAGGCCTGGCTGCCCATCCTGTCCTGGTTGCCAAAGTACAAGCTGAAGTGGCTGCAGATGGACGTCCTCGCAGGACTCACTGTTGGGCTGACAACTGTACCTCAGGCGCTGGCTTATGCAGAAGTAGCCGGACTGCCTGTGCAGGTAGGTAGCCGCTCTGATTGTCATGTGTTGGATTTCAAGATTTTCAAGTCCTTTAACTTTTATTTGGCTTCATCTGTCCCCTGATATCTCAGCAGGATCATCCAACTACAGTTATCTGTTCTTTTAAGTGAGGATGTACAGTCAAAACTGAGATATCAGGAAGTTGATTTTGCTTATTAATACATAATTTTCTCAAATTTTGCTTACGCTTTTGCATAAAAATGATCATTTTTATTCATTATTAGAGCTAAATGATTCACTGATTAACAGAATATTAATCTGCAACACTTTTCATAGTCACAAATGCCAAACACTTGCTGATCCCAGTTTCTCAAATGGGATGATTTTGTTTTTTTCTCCTTTTTACTATTTTGTATTGTGTGTTGAACTTTTGATTGACACTTAAAGATGTCACCTTGGATTGTGGGAAATTGTGAGGAGCATTTTTCACAGTTTTCTTGAAATTTATAGGCCAAATAAGAAAATAAGCAAGATTTAAGCCCCTTCCAGGAAAGTTTTAAGACTTGTAAGATGTTGCTGCATGAACAATTCTGAATGCATCATCTACTTTCTCTCTATAATTGAGAGATAACAGTGAAGTAAACTTTAGTCATCCAAGTAAATTAACTAAAAGCAAGACACATTTTTAATAAAGGGGGTTTTGTACATTAATGACAATGTGTATAATCCTCTGTTCAGTCTTTAACCTAAAATAATTTCTCTTTCTGCAGTACGGGCTCTACTCTGCCTTCATGGGGGGCTTCATCTATACCCTCCTGGGGACCTCTAAGGACGTGACACTGGGTCCGACAGCCATCATGTCCCTCCTCTGTTCCTCTGTGGTCGGGGGGCAGCCACAGCGAGCCGTGCTGCTCAGCCTTCTCTGCGGGCTCATCCAGGCTGTGATAGCATTACTGAGATTAGGTGAGGGAAGTCATGTGGGAACCTTGTGACACAAAGTTTTGGCTTTCTAAATTTGGACTAAGCCTGTGAACCAAGTAGATGTCTTTTTTTTTATTTTTTTATTGCAAATTAGGATTTTGGACATAATGAGACACATTGTTTGAACCTGATAGCCCTTTTAGTTTAGCATCACATTCTCTGCTCTGTATCAAACATCCAATATAATGATGTTACTGTATTAAAATTATGTGTTAGAAACAGACGGACTGTCAGGTACAAACTGATGGTTTAGGAACAGAGCTGCAGAGATTTATGACTCCAGAGCCTCATTCAATTTTCAGGAACTCAATTTCTGTGAAATCTGTGGATATCAACTGATTATATTTATAGTTCAGTGTCTTTTTTTTTGTAAATCATTCGCTGCTCTACTTGTCTTCTGCAGGCTTCCTGCTGGATTTCATCTCTTACCCTGTAATAAAAGGTTTCACTTGTGCTGCTGCCGTCACCATTGGCTTTGGCCAGGTCAAAGTAAGAGTTAAACACACACACTGCACACGTTTTTACCACAAAACACATACATACACACATACATGTAAGTAAAGAAATTTGAAGGTGGACACACACAGCAACGAAAACAGGAGCACATACATTTCACAAATACGTCCTTATAAACACAGTGTTGTCTCAGTGTATCCAATACAGTAAATTTTAGACTTTCGTCGTAAAATCTGATAAACAGAAAGTGAAAGCACATAAAAACATACACAAAGAAGCGATTTGCACACACAATAAAACAAGCAAGAGAATATTCAGTGGTATTAACACACATTCTTAGAAAGGCAGAATCTTGATTCTGTATTTTAAGATAAACGTCTTCTTAGTGGTAACTAAGTAAAAAGAAAATACACAGCAGAAATCCTATATGTATGACGTATTGTTTAAACAGTGTTTTCATACATAGTTTGTCCATCAGAGGGCACTGACAAGTTTAGTTTTTAACTAGAAAATGTCCTCCTCAGTGATACAATCTTGATAAAAACTCTTTAAAAAAGATCTGAGTTGAACCAAAGAGGTGATTAATCAATAGACAGAAAACTTTTATTTTGCAAACTATTTTGATAACCACTTAAATGTTATTTGTCCTTCAAAGCCAAAAAAGTGTCAGGTTCAAAGTTGTCAAATATAAAGATCTGCACCTTTCACTTTGTAATTCTAAACTGAATATCTTTATTCTCTGAAGAAAACAAGCAATTTGAAGACACCGCTGTTGGCTTTAGGGAGGTACAATAATGATTTTTTTTGCTATTTTGCAGCAGACTAAGGAATGAACTGATTTATAGATCATGAATAAATTCTTTATTTGCAGCCCTAAAAAATGTTGGTGAGTGTGCATTTGTAACTTTCTGATGTAGGATCAGCACTTCTGTCTTGAACTAGGAGCAAATCTAGTAGTTGATCTGTGTAACCATTTCTTGTATCTATACTGAAAATATCTTTTATGATAAAAATAACATACTCTTGTTCTCAACACGCCCTTTCTCATGTGAAAATATCCTGTTTTAGCCTCACAGTTCCACAAACAGACTCTCAAGTGCAGTTAAAAGACTTTGATTGATTTGGATGGGAAAACTCATGTAAAATGCAAAGAGAAAGCTCTTCATGTTAGGAATGTTAGTAATTAGGGCCCGAGCACTACAGTGCGTAGGACCCTATTGTTCCTTTAGTGTTTCTTTGGCGGTTGGTTTGGCGGTTTTTTTCTTACACCACTTTGAACCTGTTCTTCGCCATGTGGAACGAAATGGGTTTTGGAGGTGAAGGGATCCATGTAAAATCACCAAATCCACACAAATCCTCATTAATCTCAAGACCTAATATTTAATATACAATTCAGGAATGGACGTGGTCAAACGGCTCCACAGCGCCCCCTACAAATATTCAAATACTCATATAAAATCACTGCTTTATCCTACAAACATGAAATTTGGTACATACATATAGTATCCCAAGACCAACAGATTTGCACAGTCGAAATTCCAATCGGCTCTACGGCGCCCCCTAGACAAGGTCGTGTGGAGAGGAGTGCGGTGAGGAGGGTAGCAGCCTGTTTATTCACACAGTAAAACGTTATGGTACATTGCGTACAGGGGAGCAATGTACAATAAGATGTACATATAAACTATGAATTTCCTTCTGGATTAATAAAGTTTTATCTTTCAAACGATGACAAATATTTGTAAAATAGCAATGTTTTTGCTGATTTAAATATGTTGAAATAAATAGTGTATTTTTATGGTTTAGCGTTGCAAAAGACCAACTTAACTATAACAGAACTGATCTTTGATGTGAACATCATTCATAGCTTTGGCCTGTTTATTCACAGAGTAAAACTGTATGGTGCAGAGCTCACAGGTGATGTACCATGAGATGTACATATGAAATTTATGAAAGGAATCTTCAGATAAGCTAGAAAACAAATTGTCCATCTGTCAGTTCCACCATATTAATGTGAAATCTGTCCCAAATTCCATATTCTGGACAAGAGTCCAAATGTGAACACATCTACATTTTCAAATCCCATACTTAGATGAAATAGAGCTGCAGAACTTCACTTAAAATTTTAAGAAATGATAGAGGAGGTCTCTCCTACATGTCGACTGACTGCAGCCCTTCTTGCGGTGTTGCAGGGTGGAGCGACGGCCTGTCTGACGCTGCTTGCAGCTTTAGTTAATAATTGTCTTTAAGTTAAAGTGTTTTTCCAAAATTCATTGACATTTAATTTACTTTATTTTCATTAACATAAATAAATTGAATTGAAAAAAAAAATTGATGCTTCAGACATTGGTTTGTGGGCGGAGCTTGTTTCAGAGGCTGCTGTTTGTGGGCGGAGTTTCCAACTTCAGAATTCCGTAGTCCTTTGATGCAGGATTCTAGAACTCTTTGACTTTAAAGTCTGACATCATCAGAATCCTTAATACCAGACTGAACAGTGAACCGACCAGCGAGCAAACCAGTGAGCAAACCAGTGAGTGAACAAGAAACCGAACCAGCAACCGAACGACTACCGAACCAGCAACCGAACGACTACCGAACCAGCAACCGAACGACTACCGAACCAGCAACCGAACGACTACCGAACCAGCAACCGAACGACTACCGAACCAGCAACCGAACGACTACCGAGCCAGCAACTGAACGACTACCGAGCCAGCAACTGAACGACCAACCGAACGACCAACCGAACTCGCCAAACCCCTAGCATCTTCCAGTGCACTTTTTACTTTGTCTTTTAACACCTCTGTAAAACATTTTCCACGACCATGGCTAACAGCTACAACCAGAGACCCACTTACTGCGGGCCAAACCGGCTCCATGACTACTCTGCCTCCCAGCAAGAATGCAACTACCTGCGAGAGCAGAACAAGAACATGAGCCTTCGTATCAAGGAGCTTATCACCGAAAACCAGCACAAGTCCGACAAGGTGCAATGCGCCAAAGTCAGGATTGACCGACTGGAGGAGCTTCTGCAGGCCAAAGAAACAGAGCTAAAGGATCAACGGCAGCAGAATGAGGCCACAATCTCCATCCTGGAGATGCAACTCAGAGAATCTGAGGAGAGCAAGGCCCAACAACCGACGGAGACCATCACTGAGTCCGAAGACAAACAGGACTCCGTCGAACACATGAACGCATCGCCCATGACCTGGGGAGATATAATGGATGATATTGATGAGCTGAATGAGCAGCTTGAAATTAAACAAAGAGAGATCCTGAGACTCCAAAAGGAGAACCAGAGTCTCTCCAGAGCTCTCAAGGCTGCCCAGAACCTCCAGCAAGATGACCACAAATCTCTGGAGGACAACAAAGAGCTGCAAGAACAGAAACAGGCCCTGGACAAGGAAAGAAAAGAGGTGAACAAAGACAAAAAAGAACTTGAACAGAAGGACAAAGAGCTGCACCAGTTGAAGATGTTCCTGGAGAAGCAGGAAAAAGAAATCCAGACAAACCGGAAAGAGCTTGAGCAGAAGAGCAATGATCTGCACCAGGAGAAGATCCTTCTTGAAAAGCAAAAAGAAGATGTCCTGAAAAGTCTGAGCGATCTCAGACAGAAGGACAAAGAGCTTCAGGAGGAAAAGAGCTTTCTGGAGAAGAACAAAAAAGAATTCCAGATGAGTCGTAAGCTGCGAGAGAAGAAGGACATAGAATTCCAAGAGAGAGAAATCTTTCTGGGAAAACTGATTAAAAACATGCAGGAAAAGATGGAGGAACTGCAAAAAGGAAAGACAGAAATAAAAGCAGAGAATAAAGGACTCCGGGACAGGAATAAAGAACTGGAGCAAGAAAAGACAGACATAGAGGCGAAGACTAAAAGACTGCAGAGAGAGAACCGAGACCTGAAGCAGCAGAAAATAGAAACGGACAACAGAATCAAAGAGCTGCTAGAACAGAAACAGGCCCTGGACAAGGAAAGAAAAGAGGTGAACACAGACAAGAAAGAGCTGAAACAGAAGGACAAAGAGCTGCACCAGTTGAAGATCTTCCTGGAGAAAGAGGAAAAACAAATGCAAAAAACCCAGAAAGAGCTTGAGCAGACGAGCAGTGATCTGTACAAGGAAAAGATCCTTCTTGAAAAGCAGAAAGAAGAGATCCTGAAAAATCTGAGCGAGCTCAGGCAGAAGGACGAAGACCTTCAAGAGGAAAAGAGCTTTCTGGAGAAGAACAAAAAAGAATTCCAGATCAGTTGTAAGGTGCGCGAGGAGAAGGAGATAGAATTCCAAGAGGGACAGATCTTTCTGGAAAACCAGATAAAAGACTTGCAGGAAAAGATGGAGGAACTGCAGAACGGACAGATGAAAATGAAAGAAGAGAACAAAGGACTCCAGGACAGGAACAAAGAACTGGAGCAAGAAAAGACAGACATAGAGGCAAAGATGGAAAATCTGCAGAGACAGAACCGAGACTGGAAGCAGCAGAAAACAGAAACAGACAACAGAAACAAAGAGCTGCAAGAAGTCAGCACTAAGCTGCAGAACCAGATCCAACACCTGGAGGTGCTGCAGCAAGAACCCGAACCAAAGAAGAAGAAGAAGAAGAAGGTGGGCTGCTGGAGCTGGCTGTTCAGAAAGTCATGAGTTGAAGGAGGCTCTTGAGCTTCCTGACTCACCCCTTTCTCACCCTCCACTCTCCCTTCCCCCCTCTTCTTTGACTCTCCGTCCATCATCCCCTCTATGCCTCTACTTACCTCCCCCATCTGTCCTCCATCTCCCCCATCTCATCTGCACCTCCTCAACCTCCCCCATCTCCTCTCCACCCTCACCTCATCCCTTTACTCTATCTACCCCCTTTTCTTCCATCCTCACCCCCGTCTATAAAAAATAGCATTAAAAAAACAAAAAAAATACAAAAAAAAATCCAAAACTTTCTGCATCTTCTGCATTTTACTTATGACCTCAGTGTAGCTGCCAGCATGACTTTGTATTGTTCAATTTTAGCTTTATGGTTTCAGTGTTTCATACTTGCATCTTATTGCTTTTGTATTCCTTATATTATGTCATGTTGTTTTTTAGCAATATCTTGCACAAGAATTTCTTTCTGGATTAGTGTAGTTTTATCCTTCAAGTGTCAACAAATATCTGTTAGGTACCAGTGTGATTCATGGCTTCAGCCTGTTTATTCACACAGTAAAACTCTATGGTACATTGAGTACAGGGGAGCAATGTACAATAAGATGTACATATAAACCATGAATTTCCTTCTAGATTAGTAAAGTTTTATCTTTCAAATTATAACAGATATTTGTTAAATAGCAATGTTTTTGCTGATTTAAATATGTTTAAATAAATAGTGTATTTTTATGGTTTAGCGTTGCAAAAGATCAACTTAACTATAACAGAACTGATCTTTGATGTGAACATCATTCATAGCTTTGGCCTGTTTATTCACAGAGTAAAACTGTATGGTGCAGAGCTCACAGGTGATGTACTATGAGATGTACATATGAAATTTATGAAAGGAATCCTCAGATGAGCTCGAAAACAAATTGTCCATCTGTCAGTTCCACCACATTAATGTGAAATCTGTCCCAAATTTCATATTCTGGACAAGAGTCCAAATGTGAACACATCTACATTTTCAAATCCCATACTTAGATGAAATAGAGCTGCAGAACTTCACTTAAAATTTTAAGAAATGATAGAGGAGGTCTCTCCTACATGTCGACTGACTGCAGCCCTTCTTGCGGTGTTGCAGGGTGGAGCGACGGCCTGTCTGACGCTGCTTGCAGCTTTAGTTAATAATTGTCTTTAAGTTAAAGTGTTTTTCCAAAATTCATTGACATTTAATTTACTTTATTTTCATTAACATAAATAAATTGAATTGAAAAAAAAAATTGATGCTTCAGACATTGGTTTGTGGGCGGAGCTTGTTTCAGAGGTTGCTGTTTGTGGGCGGAGTTTCCAACTTCAGAATTCCGTAGTCCTTTGATGCAGGATTCTAGAACTCTTTGACTTTAATGTCTGACATCATCAGAATCCTTAATACCAGACTGAACAGTGAACCGACCAGCGAGCAAACCAGTGAGCAAACCAGTGAGCGAACAAGAAACCAAACCAGCAACCGAACGACTACCGAACCAGCAACCGAACGACTACCGAACCAGCAACCGAACAACTACCCAACCAGCAACCGAACGACTACCGAGCCAGCAACTGAACGACCAACCGAACGACCAACCGAACTCGCCAAACCCCTAGCATCTTCCAGTGCACTTTTTACTTTGTCTTTTAACACCTCTGTAAAACATTTTCCACGACCATGGCTAACAGCTACAACCAGAGACGCACTTACTGCGGGCCAAACCGGCTCCATGACTACTCTGCCTCCCAGCAAGAATGCAACTACCTGCGAGAGCAGAACAAGAACATGAGCCTTCGTATCAAGGAGCTTATCACCGAAAACCAGCACAAGTCCGACAAGGTGCAATGCGCCAAAGTCAGGATTGACCGACTGGAGGAGCTTCTGCAGGCCAAAGAAACAGAGCTAAAGGATCAACGGCAGCAGAATGAGGCCACAATCTCCATCCTGGAGATGCAACTCAGAGAATCTGAGGAGAGCAAGGCCCAACAACCGACGGAGACCATCACTGAGTCCGAAGACAAACAGGACTCCGTCGAGCACATGAACGCATCGCCCATGACCTGGGGAGATATAATGGATGATATTGATGAGCTAAATGAGCAGCTTGAAATTAAACAAAGAGAGATCCTGAGACTCCAAAAGGAGAACCAGAGTCTCTCCAGAGCTCTCAAGGCTGCCCAGAACCTCCAGCAAGATGACCACAAATCTCTGGAGGACAACAAAGAGCTGCAAGAACAGAAACAGGCCCTGGACAAGGAAAGAAAAGAGGTGAACAAAGACAAAAAAGAACTTGAACAGAAGGACAAAGAGCTGCACCAGTTGAAGATGTTCCTGGAGAAGCAGGAAAAAGAAATCCAGACAAACCGGAAAGAGCTTGAGCAGAAGAGCAATGATCTGCACCAGGAGAAGATCCTTCTTGAAAAGCAGAAAGAAGATGTCCTGAAAAATCTGAGCGATCTCAGACAGAAGGACAAAGAGCTTCAGGAGGAAAAGAGCTTTCTGGAGAAGAACAAAAAAGAATTCCAGATGAGTCGTAAGCTGCGAGAGAAGAAGGACATAGAATTCCAAGAGAGAGAAATCTTTCAGGGAAAACTGATTAAAAACATGCAGCAAAAGATGGAGGAACTGCAAAAAGGAAAGACAGAAATAAAAGCAGAGAATAAAGGACTCCGGGACAGGAATAAAGAACTGGAGCAAGAAAAGACAGACATAGAGGCGAAGACTAAAAGACTGCAGAGAGAGAACCGAGACCTGAAGCAGCAGAAAACAGAAACGGACAACAGAAACAAAGAGCTGCTAGAACAGAAACAGGCCCTGGACAAGGAAAGAAAAGAGGTGAACACAGACAAGAAAGAGCTGAAACAGAAGGACAAAGAGCTGCACCAGTTGAAGATCTTCCTGGAGAAAGAGGAAAAACAAATGCAAAAAACCCAGAAAGAGCTTGAGCAGACAAGCAGTGATCTGTACAAGGAAAAGATCCTTCTTGAAAAGCAGAAAGAAGAGATCCTGAAAAATCTGAGCGAGCTCAGGCAGAAGGACGAAGACCTTCAAGAGGAAAAGAGCTTTCTGGAGAAGAACAAAAAAGAATTCCAGATCAGTCTAGAGGGACAGATCTTTCTGGAAAACCAGATAAAAGACTTGCAGGAAAAGATGGAGGAACTGCAGAATGGACAGATGAAAATGAAAGAAGAGAACAAAGGACTCCAGGACAGGAACAAAGAACTGGAGCAAGAAAAGACAGACATAGAGGCAAAGATGGAAAATCTGCAGAGACAGAACCGAGACTGGAAGCAGCAGAAAACAGAAACAGACAACAGAAACAAAGAGCTGCAAGAGGTCAGCACTAAGCTGCAGAACCAGATCCAACACCTGGAGGTGCTGCAGCAAGAACCCGAGCCAAAGAAGAAGAAGAAGAAGGTGGGCTGCTGGAGCTGGCTGTTCAGAAAGTCGCGAGCTGAAGGAGGCTCTTGAGCTTCCTGACTCACCCCTTTCTCACCCTCCACTCCCCCTTCCCCCCTCTTCTTTGACTCTCCGTCCATCATCCCCTCTATGCCTCTACTTACCTCCCCATCTGTCCTCCATCTCCCCCATCTCATCTGCACCTCCTCAACCTCCCCCATCTCGTCTCCACCCTCACCTCATCCCTTTACTCTATCTACCCCCTTTTCTTCCATCCTCACCCCCGTCTATAAAAAATAGCATTAAAAAAACAAACAAAAAAAAAATACAAAAAAAACTCCAAAACTTTCTGCATCTTCTGCATTTTACTTATGACCTCAGTGTAGCTGCCAGCATGACTTTGTATTGTTCAATTTTAGCTTTATGGTTTCAATGTTTCATACTTGCATCTTATTGCTTTTGCATTCCTTATATTATGTCATTTTGTTTTTTAGCAATATCTTGCACAAGAATTTCCTTCTGGATTAGTGTAGTTTTATCCTTCAAGTGTCAACAAATATCTGTTAGGTACCAGTGTTATTCAAGGCTTCGGCCTGTTTATTCACACAGTAAAACTCTATGGTACATTGAATACAGGGGAGCAATGTACAATAAGATGTACATATAAACCATGAATTTCCTTCTGGATTAGTAAAGTTTTATCTTTCAAATTATAACAGATATTTGTTAAATAGCAATGTTTTTGCTGATTTAAATATGTTTAAATAAATAGTGTATTTTTATGGTTTAGCGTTGCAAAAGATCAACTTAACTATAACAGAACTGATCTTTAATGTGAACATCATTCATGGTTTTGGCCTGTTTATTCACAGAGTAAAACTGTATGGTGCAGAGCTCACAGGTGATGTACCATGAGATGTACATATGAAATTTATGAAAGGAATCCTCAGATGAGCTAGAAAACAAATTGTCCATCTGTCAGTTCCACCACATTAATGTGAAATCTGTCCCAAATTTCATATTCTGGACAAGAGTCCGGGTCTGAACACATCTACATTTTCAAATTTAATCACAGCGCCACCTATTGGTAACAGGAGGTTATAGGCAGTACATCTGCACTTAGCTCCAGACTTTGTGATATTATCATTGAAACTGCTTAGCTAAGTCTTGACACCTCAACAATGCCACAATGTGAAGCGTTTGAGTTTTCAGAGAATGCCGTTGCCGTGGCGATGCATTGTTGCCGTGAAACTGGAAGTACTTCTCTTCACAGGAAGTAACTCTCCAAGACACCTCAAATTTGGCCATAACAGGCCTTAATGATTAAAAGTGATCAAAATCTTCCACAAAAGTCAAAGAGCGTGGTCGTGGCCACACCCTGAATTTCAATCCTTTGCCATGAAACAGGAAGTGCTGTCTAACTAGTCTGTACACGGTCCAGTCGGCCTCAAACTTTACATGTTTGATCAGAGTCCTGCCCTGATCACATCCATATGACAATATTCATTCATAGTGATATGTTGTGGCAACAGGAAATTACAATGTTTTACACTTTCATGTGCTATTATTAGTTGGTTTACCGTATTCATCTCAAATGTGGTGACATCAGCTTTAAGACGTTGAATTGAGGTTCAAAGTGGCGTAAGAAAAAGAAACCGCCAAACCAACCGCCAAAGAAACACAGCAGGAACAATAGGGTCCTACGCAGTGTAGTGCTCGGGCCCTAATAAACAATTCAGGAATGGACGTGGTCAAACGGCTCCACAGCGCCCCCTACAAATATTCAAATGCTCATATAAAATCACTGCTTTATCGTACAAACATGAAATTTGGTACATACATATAGTATCCCAAGACCAACAGATTTTCACAGTCGAAATTCTAATCGGCTCTACGGCGCCCCCTAGACAGGGTCGTGTGGAAAGGAGTACGATGAGGAGCGAGGGCCCGTCCGACGCTGCTTGCAGCTTTAATTAGGGCCCGAGCACTACAGTGCGTAGGACCCTATTGTTCCTGCTGTGTTTCTTTGGCGGTTGGTTTGGCAGTTTGGCAGTTTGGCGGTTTCTTTTTCTTACACCACTCTGAACCTCAATTTGACCCCCTAAACATGCTCAAAAACTCCCCAAATTTGGCACACAAATCAGGACTGGTGAAAAATTTAATATTTTCGGGGAATTACACATATGAATGGCAAAATGACTCAATAGCGCCACCTTGAAAATTGGGCTTTAGTGGAGTTAATACGGCTAGTTTCACGTAAACTCATGAAATTTGGTACACACGTACAGTAGCCCGAGACAAAAACATTCCTGCTTTTAAAATTTCAAAAAAGGCTCAACAGCGCCCCCTAGAGCACGTGGTGTGCAGGCATTGGAATTTAACGAACTCCTCCCAGGATTTTTGGCCGATCTTCACCAAATTCGCTGTGTGGCATCTAGATCCATCCAGGATGAAAAGTTATTAAAATCTTGTGGATGTGTCACACAGTGTGGGCGTGGCATGGCGGCCATTTTGAACAAAAAATCTCAACGGCGCCCCAAAGAAAACACTGTGCGCAGGCATTGGAATTTATCGAACTCCTACCAGGATTTTTGTCCAATCTTCACAAAATTGGCTGTGTGGCATCTAGACCCCTCCAGGACAAAAAGTTATCAAAATTTTGTGGCTACGTCACACAGTGTGGGCGTGGCATGGCGGCCATTTTGAACAAAAAAACTTAATGGCGCCCCCTGGAACACGTGGTGCGCAGGCATTGGAATTTAACGAACTCCTCCCAGGATTTTTGTCTGATCTTCACCAAATTTGCTGTGTGGCATCTAGACCCCTCCAGGATGAAAAGTTTTTAAAATCTCGTGGCTACGTCACACGGTGTGGGCGTGGCATGGCGGCCATTTTGAACAAAATCGCCATGTGGAACGAAATGGGTTTTGGAGGTGAAGGGATCCATGTAAAATCACCACATCCACACAAATCCTCATTAATCTCAAGACCTAATATTTAATATACAATTCAGGAATGGACGTGGTCAAATGGCTCCACAGCGCCCCCTACAAATATTCAAATACTCATATAAAATCACTGCTTTATCCTACAAACATGAAATTTGGTACACACATATAGTATCCCAAGACCAACAGATTTGCACAGTCGAAATTCCAATCGGCTCTACGGCGCCCCCTAGACAAGGTCGTGTGGAGAGGAGTGTGGTGAGGAGCGAGGGCCCGTCCGACGCTGCTTGCAGCTTTAATTTTACCTGTTGTTCCTGTTTTATAGAATATTCTTGGACTCCAGGGCATTCCACAGGAGTTCTTCCTGGAGGTTTACTACACCTTCTACAAGATCCCAGAGGCCATAGTAGGTGATGTGGTGCTGGGGCTGCTTTGTCTCTCTGTGCTGATCATGTTGGTGTTCATGAAGGCGAGTCTCGGCTCTGACGATGTTGATGCCTCCACCTCCACCTCCTCCAGATTCGCCAGGAAACTAGTGTGGATTGTTGCTACCAGTCAGTACCTGTGTGGTTGTGATTGTGTGTCTGTCTTTTGCAAACAATAACATAAAACCTGATTAATTCTACTTTTTCCACATCTTTTTCCTCTTTCTGTGTTGTCTCAGTGCGTAATGCCCTGGTGGTCGTGGCTGCCTCCCTCTTAGCGTTTTCCTGGAATGCTTACGGTTATAACGAGTTTACAATCACTGGGAAAACTACCAAGGGACTCCCACCATTCAGGCCTCCACCCACTTCAGACATCACAGCAAACGGCACTGTTGTCCCCTTCAGAGAGATTATAGAAGTAAGGAGGAGAAGGACAAGACTGGACGAATGCCCTGAATATTTTGAGAATGATTGAGTTTCAACTTTCACTTCACAAAATCTCTCCTGCTCTGAGAAAGAGCAGCTGACTAACTGGTCTTCCTCTCTGTGTTTTTCAAAGGACTTTGGAGGAGCGCTCGCTGTGATCCCCTTCATGGGTTTGATGGAGAGCATTGCTATTGCGAAAGCTTTTGGTATGCGATTTAACTTTAGCTTAAGGAAGCATATCAACAACTGTTGGAGCGACTGCACTGAAAGTTTGTACAGACATTTCTGGTCTCCAGAGGAGGAATTATACTTTTCTTCTAGTGCCGCCATGACGTTGACATTTGTGGTTGACAGACAGGGACTTTCCGTTGTGTGAAACTATTTAAGGAATACTTTTTTAACATTTCAGCATCTATATTGGTCCAAAAATATCCCAGAGAGTGCAAATGACACCACTGGTTTGTCAAAATTAAAAATAATCTTTCTCATTCACTTTGCACCTTTTCTCCATGTCTACAAAAGAAGTGAATGAGTCAAGGTTTGCAGTTGGTCTGTAATGAAGGACTAGCTGTTAATATCCCTTAATTAAACTCCCAGATGCAGGAGGTGGAGTCTGCTGAATCTGAAGGATAAATAACTGAGGTTATCTACCTTGAACTTCTTACCCATTATAGACGAATTACCTTAAGCCCCTTTCAGACCTTCACTCCTCTTGGTTAATCTTGATGGCATCTGAAGGTGAAGGCTTCATCTCTAAATGACCACCCTGGTAACTTTTGTATAAAACTGTAATTTCCGGCCCGCTGTATAGCTCACTGAGTTAAGGTGCTGCCATGTGGGCGCAGGTCGCCAGCAGCCGGTTGCGAGTTCGAGTCCAGCTCGCGACCCTTTGCTGCATGTCTTTCTCTCTCCTCTGTACCCCCTTTCACCCTGTCTCTCTTCCGCTATCAATAAAAAGGACAAAACTCCCCAAAAAAATATTAAACAAAAAAAAATGTAATTTCCGTACTACATGCCATCGCAGTAAGGACAGGCATGCACAAGATTACTATGTACTTTTGCTCCAAAAACATTACAGAGAGCACAAAAAAAACACAGCTGGTATGCACAAATAAAAAACACCTTACTTATGCTCTTTAAACCTTTGCCCCACAATTATAATGATGATTGTAGCTGTTAATATCCTTTAATTCCACTCCTGAGTCATGATTCCTGGATGACCAAGTGAGTAGTGGCACCTGACTTATCAAGTCATCTTTGCTTGGTGTTTCACTGATAGATCCACGACACCCCCAGAGTGAATTCTGGCATCCTTGATTCCCTCCCTTGATACTTTTCACTAACTACACTGATCTGGCATAACATTATGACCAACTGCCTAGTATTGTGTTGGCTCCGCTTATGTGGTTAAAAATGCTTTGAACCATTGGGCATGGACAAGAGGACCTCTCAGGGTGTCCTATGGGGTCTAGAACCAGGACGTTGGCAGTGGATCCTTTGGGTACTCTTTCTTGTGCAGTAGGGCCTCTGTCAATCAAACTTGTTCCACTGCATCCTTGTTTATATATGGGCACTAGTCCTTTTGAGATCAAATCAGCATGCTGGGCCATTGTCATGTTCCTCAACACTGATTGTTTGTTTTTGTTTGATGTTGTTTCCATGTGGTTGGGTGCATTTTCCTGTGGGGGTAGGCCAGTGACATTTGGGATTTCCATTTGCATGAGGGAGTGTGCTTGTTGTGGGACAATGTTTATTTGGGTGTCTAAGTCTCATCAACACAGATGCCAGAATCTAAGGTTTTCCAGCAGAACAGCACATAGTACCAATATGATCAATGTTATTCACTTCACCTGTCAGTGGTCTTGGTCATGATGTTGTGGCTGATCGGTGTACGGAGCCCAGGTGGAATTTCTTCTCATCCTCCAGAATCACTGACTATCCACCTCAGCAGCTCTGCAGGAGCCTTTGACTGCTGATATTTATGTTCCTGCCCAGATAAACTGAAAAACTTCACTTTTCAAAGAAATACTTGCAAAATCAATGACATTCCCATCAGCCTCAGCTGTTTATTGCTAATTTGCGAATGTTTTACACCACAGGAACTCTTCCCACATCTATTTTATGAGGTCAGTGCATAGGAGAAGGACAGGTGTATCCAAACAATTAAAACAGACTGTCTAACTTGCAAAGACACTACTACTGATATACTATTTGCCTGATGAAGGTCTAGCAGCTAAACATTGCACCAGTAGTAGCGTCTTTGCAATTTAGACACATTTATTCTGAGTCTGCTTGAACAATCTGCAAATGTCAACATGCGTAACTAATATTGCAAACCTGCAAAACATGCATGCAAAAGAACTTTTCTGCACATTGTACATGCATTAAATAACAAGCTGATTTTATCCTCCTGTTTCTCCTCAGCCAGTCAGAACGACTACAGGATCGATGCCAACCAGGAACTGCTGGCAATTGGTGTGACCAACATCATGGGCTCCTTTGTGTCGGCTTACCCTGTTACTGGCAGCTTTGGGAGGTTTGTGTCTAAGAGAGCGTGAGAGAGAGAAAAAACAGAGAGCTGAGCTGTCTGATATTTATCTTGTCATGTTTTCTCTTCATGCACAGGACAGCAGTGAACTCTCAGACCGGCGTTTGTACTCCAGCTGGAGGAATCGTCACCAGTGAGTCGTGATGCTTTACTTACTTTACCTCTTCTGCCCTCTTGTGGTGGTCTGTGTTATCATGCAGTGTATTATCCCTGAACCTTGTTTCTTAGTGTCCTTTACCCAGCCTGACTGTCTCTGCTATTGAGATGGAAAGTGTTTTCCTAGAGGTGGAAGTGTCATAGAAAGACTTGTGTTGACAAGTAATAAAGCTACAAAGGCAACTTTAATCTTAAACAAAGACAGTTCAACGTATGAACATTTAAATCTCCGTCCAACTTACTTTTCATAAAAGAAACAATAAGAATCCACCTTGAGGGCTAAACATAGTAATCATGATATATATATATATATTTGCTTTTCTGGTTCAACTAAACATCACATACACTAAAGAGGGTTTTTATAGGTTTTCAACTGAAACACCAACCGTCTATTGCTAATATAAAACACAAAACAATGTCCTTTTTATTTATTTTTGGATTTTAAATCGTTGTTTGCAGCAGTCGGTCATACACATGAAGAGAGTAAAAATCATAACTAATGAATACCACCATGAAACTTCCTCAGTTGATTACTAGCACTAAAGTTTTTTTTATAGGTTTTCTAAATTTTAAACAAGCAAAAGGAATTTTAGTTCATTAAATATGTGCTAATTTACATACATTTAACTTTTGTTAAAGCCATGTTTCAAAAGTCTTGTTTCATTTTGCTGACATATTAGAGTCGGAGGCTTTTTATTTAGAGGGGATTTTGGATATCTCTTTTTTTCTCCATGATTTGAGGAATAAACTGTTGTATAAACCAGGCTATAAATGATATATGAACAAACCTCTCTGTATCAACCTTCAGAATATAAATTGGAATAAAAATGAAGAGTCTGCTTTATGGGAACACTACGGAAGAGAAGATGTTTGGCACAGAGTGTGAGAAAAGAATAAATTTGAGAAAACAGTCTCTAAACATATGTTTTGTAAAATTTGATACAGTTTTTATTGGAAACCATTATTTATGGTTAAATATATCAAACATAACAGCATAAAACTTTCCCAGCTGATTACTTTAGTTCAGCAGTAGCTCTTTTTATTACTATTGTTATAATATTATTTAATTGTATTTGCACTATTTTGGATCCATTCCCACAGACAAATTGTAGTAAAATAAACACCTAAATGTGTATTTTGGCTGTTTTCTTTCCACTAGTGTGAAAGAAAAGTTGTTATGGAAGCAAAATAGCAAAAAATCTCAAAACTGACCAGCGCAATGAAGAGAGTGTCTAACCTTATTATAACTTTCCAAACATTGTTTTCTTGCTGAGTTGTGAATGTTTACACCTTTTCTGTGTGCTTTTTTGCAGGTGTGATAGTGCTGCTTTCCTTGGCCTTCCTCATGCCGGCCTTCTACTACATCCCCAAAGCTTCTCTTGCTGCTGTCATCATCTGCGCAGTAGCTCCGATGGTGGATTACCGAGTCGTGGCTAAGATGTGGAGGATACGCAGTAGGTGTCTGCTCAGTATTTTACTTGTATCTGTCTCACATGTGTCTGCTTGTCTCTTTGATGTGGCTTTGTCTTCCACAGAGCTGGACCTGCTGCCTTTTGTGGTGACGTTCCTGATGAGTTTCTGGCAGGTGCAGTACGGCATCCTGGGAGGTGTAGCTGCTTCTGGAGCCCTGCTGCTGTACAACATGGCCAGACCACAGATTAAGGTACTTTCATATTCTTTACAGGACTGTGTGCAAGCAAGTTTTTTACACTTTAAGGATGATTTAGCCATGAAACTTTAACTGTCTTTGAAAGGCAGCACACAAATACTGATTTGCTTATTGTTTTTTCTATATAAAAACATAATAGTGATTTGCCTGGGGTAGAGATTTTTTTCACTTTGTAGGCACCAGATTGCAGCTGGTTCACCTTCAAACGGTATTCAACATGGAGTCAAACATCTAAAACATACAGCAGAGTGTGATGATTTACCATGACAACAACAACAATTGTTTAACTGCAGGCGATCTTTTTTCTTACTGTCTTGTACAAATGTTGATGTCCCTTTAGTATCTGTTAGTGCTAGATCTGTGTAAAGGTTTGCCTCAATTCATGGGGAATATTTTTTTTTCCAAGGATTTAATTCACCGGATGAACTAAAACAATGATGTAATGTTTTATTCATATCCTCCATCTTTATTTGATGGTTATATGTAAATGTATCTTATGTATGTATGTATCTTATCTTACATGGAGACATTTCCGGTGACAACATGGAACTTTATGTCCTTGGTGATAGTGAAAAGGTTTCTCTCTGTTAAAAATTAACGTTTCTAGTTATTGCATGATTATTACCCAGTGAAATGTTAGCAGTTATTGTGTAATCAGGGATTACTGGCAGTGCTGTAATATTCTTTCTGAATGTGCCTATTGTGTCTAATATCCTTGTTTATATATGGGTACTAAACTTTAATTAACATAATTGACAGATAGCTTTTACATGTAAAGCAAACAAATGACCTCTTTTGCAGTTATACTATGGGCTACAATCTTTAAAATGTAACCCTCAATAAGAAAATCAAGTCATTTTGATGCAATAATAACATTTCATACACAATGTGTGAGCTGCAATTAAGGTAAATGGTAAATGGTCTGCACTTATATAGCGCCTTTTTCTACTTTAGTGGTACTCAAGGCACTTTACAATGTGTTTCTCATTCACCCATTCAGACACATTCACACACCAACGGCAATAGAGCTGCCATGCAAGGTGCTCGCCTGCCATTGGGAGCAACTTGGGGTTCAGTGTTTTGCCCAAGGGCACTTCAACTAAACCTTGCGATCAGTGGACAACCCGCTCTACCACCTGAGCCACAGCTGCCCCAAGGTCCTTTAAAGCTTTTGAAACTGGTAAAAAGAACTGTATCGGTTGTAATCTTACATACAAAGCAGTTAAATTACTGCAGAGAAAGAAGGATGATTGCAAAAGAAATCATTTTTTGACTGTCTGACCCAGATGAAACCTACTTTAGATGTATAAAAACTGGGTGAGACAGTTGGAAGGCCAGTTTATGCTTTCCGAGAAGGATGCACGTGACATGAATTTTTGTCATCCATCCAAGTCCATGAGGTCAACCTGCAGTCCAAATATGTAACCACACATTCACCAGCAAAACAGATTGTACTTGAAACAAAAGAGACTATATGAGGAGAGCCACTCCTTCATAATGCATCAGAGTAAAAGTTGTAACTGGAGTAGTTGCTGTTGGACTTTGGAGGTGCTTTGATTTGTGTGTGCAGAAACGCAGTGAGAAGTTCTAAGTTCTTCAGAAATCCTGTGCTGTGTTCAACCTCTGTGCTTGAAATAATCACATATCCTAATCTGTAACAAGCTGCTATATCTTGTAAAAAGTGACAGCCTTTCAGAAACATCCACAGGAACCTTGTGCGTTTTTCTGTGTTTGGTCTGAGGGGCCACGTAGCATGAACAGATGCGTGTGGAAAGCATGAAAGCATGAATTCAACCAGTGTCTCCAATAACAGCCTCAATAGACCAGAAGGAGGCACCTCAGCTTAATGTCATACTCCACTTTGCTTTTCCACTGTGAAATCCAGGAGTTTACCTTCTGAGACAGAATACAATGAGTAGGGATTTCATGCAAATGACCAAAGGCATTCTCGGATGTGTTGAACATTATGAATTCATCACATCAGACATAACTGAAGTTGCTTTTGTGTTAACGAGGTGTGTCTGTGTGTGCAGGTGTCTGATCATGACGTGCTGGTGGTAGAGTTGAGCAGCGGCCTCAGTTTTCCCGCCACAGAGTATCTCAGCCACATCATACACACTCAGGCTCTGCAGGGTGAGGATTTCATTGATGCTCTGTCTAATAGTAACATGGGGCGACCTATTCTTATTCAGCTGTTATTTACTCATCTGTCTCTCCCCCAGTGTCTCCTCCGCGGTCTGTGGTCCTGGACTGCCATCATATGAGCATCATAGATTACACAGTGATCAACGAGCTGAGCGACCTGCTGAGGCAGTTCAAGCTACGACGAGTGCAACTGGTCTTTTCTGGATTGCGGGTACGGCTTTCAGTCCTGATAGACTTTTACTGAGTATTGATGGAGTAGATAGTAAGATAGTAGTAGTAAGATGTTTCTTCCTCCCTCTTTCAGCCCTCGGTTCTGAAGGTTCTTCTAGCAGCTGATCTGCAGGGCTTCAGGTACACAGACAGCGTGGAAGAAGCGATGCAGGTGGAGTCGAGAAATCTCATAGATGACTGACGACAGATTGTCCAATCACAGTCTGGAGAGGCAAAGTTTGAGCCTGGACAGAAGTGGGGTAGCAACAACACTGATCAGTGACGTCTCTTATGTGGGATTATTAGGCTGCTATGAAGTTATAAACTACCTCCAACTTGGCAGTGGCTGAGGGAAGTCCCCCTTTTTCTCGTTGAAGCGAAGAGTTGCACTGAACATTGTATCTGCTAAATCTTGACTCTGGAAATCAGTGTTGATTCTTAGAGATGACAACACTACCAAACTATTGCACAACACCATCGGACCAAAGGTGAAATACTGCTTTGTATGTCCAGTGTAATGTATAAATGATTTTATAGAAATATACAGTCTGTAAAATTAACAGATAGAATAATACATTAACAAATAGAAATGTCTTATTTTTTATGTTGGTAAAGAAATGCTGCACAGGTAAAAAAAAAAAAAAAGGGGGTACAGTGTTTTTCATTTTATTCATTTTATACCTATATATGATTCTTAGTTAATGATTTTATTAGCACAAATCACTTGACAGGGAATTTTAGTGAATAAAACATTCACATTTTCATTTGTATGCTTGTGTGTGTTTATGTATGCTGCCCAGAATGTCCTTGCAACAATACGGCAACTGTTGTACAGCCTCACCCCCTTTGGTCATTAAAATATCACCAATAATCAGGCAACATGAGTGTCAGAACACACTGGTTTTCTTTCAAGCAGAACTTTCCACTACGAACTGCGTATGCTCATCTAACAAATTTCCACATTTTGATGTGACTTTGCCTTCTCCAGTCTTGGATTCCTGCAAAGAAATCGAGTATGTGTGTGTGTACTCAGACTTTGTGTGAAGAAAATGTGACTTGAATGAATTTGACTTCTGTAAATACAATCAACAATGCCATTTTGAGACGCGCACTTGGTAAAAGGTAACTTTAAGCAACTCCCAATGAAATTTGGAGGAAAAGAACTGCTGTGGCTCCACTCTGCAGTGTTACACATTGACCTGCTGCTGAAATTCATGTTTTGTAATTTATCACTGGGGTTTTCAGATTACAAGATGGCTTACTGTGCAGTGTTTGAGCAGTAGCCTATGATTTTCTGTGAGAAACCAATTTTACCACAAAAATCCCACACATAAAGTTTGATTTAAAAGTCAGAAGCAAAGAATAACTTCAAGACCTCATAGTACCTTATTATCCCAACGGAGCACTTTGCCCTCAGAGTGCAGGCTCTGTTGTGGTTCTAAGAGTTTCCAAAAACAGAATAGGAGGCAGAACCAGCTCAAAGTCTGGGTTTAGGAGGCAGACACACTCTCTGCTTTTAAGGTCAAGCTTATAACTTTCCTGTTTGATAAAGCTTATGGTTGGAGCTGGCTCATGTCTGTTCCCTAGTTATGCTGCATTAGGCTCAGGCTGCTGGGGAACTCTACTTTCTCCTCTACTCTCTTATTTCTTCCTTCATGCTTTTACATGCCACTGTTGCATGTTACTAACTTTGTATCTTCTCTCTCCTGTAATTTAAGTTATGTCTTCTCTGCAGACGATGGTGCTACATGTTTCTGATGATACTGGCCTCACCAACCTCCCCAGTGTTTATTGTTCTCTTATATTTTGTCTGTTTTCTATCCACCTTTTCTGTCTCCCCTTTGTCCTCACCTCAACTGTTTGAGCCAGATGGCTTCCCTCCCAGAGCCTAGGTCTAGGTATGTTAGGTGTGGGTAGGTGCGACTAAAAAAGAAATAAAAAACAAAATGGGACCTTGTTTGCTGATCACATGATTCAGCAGCCACACAGTAATGTACATCATAGTGTTGCCCAACATCTCAACAATATGAGAAAAGCAACACTTAATTGACCTATTATCTCGCTTTTCACAGGCGGCTTTCTAGTTCCAGTCTAGTGCCCTCTGTCACAGAATGAACCTTGTTCAAGGACTCACATCAAGTTCTTGGCTAATTTGGGAAAAACTCCAGCAGAAACTGTTGCCATGCTGAAGAATGTGTAAGGGGAGCAAACAATGTCTCATACACGAGAATATGAGAAGCACAAGAGGTTCAGAATGAGCCAAGGTGGTGTGGAGGATGACCCAAAACCAAGACGTTTCTCTAGATCAAGAACTGTTGTCAATGTCCAGAAGGTCAAAGAACTGGTGCGGAGTGATCGCAGATTGACGATTAGAATGACGGCGGAGCAACTGGGATTGAATAAGGAGACAGTAAGGACCATCTTACTGGACGATTTGGGCATGCAGAAGATTTGCGTGAAGTTGGTGCCCAAACTGTTTCCCAAAAGACCTGCCGTGTGGATGGGTTGTTTTGGGACAGTTAGATGACAACCCAGAGTCATCACTGGGGATGAGACCTGGGTCTTTCAATATGAATCCAACACCAAGCGGCAGAACCTCCAGTGGAAGATGCCAGTGTCACTCAGACCAAACAAAGCTCACGTGCCCAAATCGTCTAATAAGATGGTCTTTACTGACTCCTTGTTCAATCCCAGTTGCTCAGCCATCATTCTGATGTTCAGTCTGCGATGGTTGGCATCAGTTCATGTTGCTGAGGGACGTCCTGGTTTTGGGTTATCCTCCACATCATCTTCCCATCCATTCTGAGCCTCTTCTGTACCCACTCACATTCACATCTACGGGACATTGCTTGATCCCCATACACAGCTTTCAACATGGAAAGAGTTTCTGTTGGAGATTTTCCCAAGTTAGCCAAGAAGTTGATGTTAGCCCTTTGGCCAAGATTCATTGTATAACAAAGGGTGCTTGACTGGAACTCGATAGCCGCTTGTGAAAAGACAGATAATAGGTCAGTAAAAGTGTTGCTTATCTCATACAGTGTTAAAATGTTGTGTATGTATGTCGTATATGTCTGCTGTGCTTTATTACGATGTGGCTGCTGAAATGCGTGTTGAGTAACTAATGTCCCATTTTTTGTTTGTGTGTTTGTCTGTTTGCTTTGTCAGACTTCATATTACATATATTTATTGTGTCTCTCTTGTATGAAGGTTTGTCTCTCATCCACTCATGTTTGTAATAAGGAGGTCAGCTTGATCCTGAGGCCTTGTAGTTAACCAGAGGCCCTATCTTATCCCTTGAATGTCCACACAAATAGTTTTGTGGAAGCCTTGTTGCGACATGTTAGTTTAAAAACAAAACATCCTGAACTCCATCTTAGGACAAGAACTTACAGTATCTGTCCCAGCACAGGTATCTGGAGGGTAGCATGTCTTAAATATCGTCTTTCTAAAGAAGTGTATGTACTGTTGCAAGCAGGTAGTTACTGGCAAAAAGTGCTGTAAACGTCTTAACCAACACACTATACTTGTAATGGAACAAAGCACTGAGTTAATCATTCATCTTACAACAAGCAGAACTGAAATTTACTGTAATGGTTTAGCGATTCCAGGAAATACATGATAAGAAATGGCAAGTCAATGTAATAAAAACTCAACAAATCAAATTGTTCAAAAAGTGAAAGGTCAGCTGCTCTCTTCCTGTTTTCCATGTTTGCTCCATGCAGTGCACACTGCAGGCCAGTGGCTCAAGCTTTCAAACAAAGCCAGAAAAATACATAATTTAGAAATGTAAGACCGAGTCCAATGTGATGCAGTTGTAATTAGTCGCATGGGATGTCCAGTACAGTTTGATTCATGCATGATGACCAATGTTGAGATTCACCTGATGTCACCGGACATGAGGGGGATCATTTAATTGGTTGAAATCAATTTATAAGGAAATCAGCTTTTTGATTTTCAGACATTTGTTCAGAAGCAGTTTGGATGCCAGCGGGATTTGCTCAACCTCATTTCATCTCGCTGTTTATAAAAACTGTGAAATGAGATGAAAAATATTGAAATAGGTCAAATGTCTTTTTTCATTGTCAGAAATGCATCTTCAGCACATACAGTGCCATGCAAAAACGTTGCCCCCCACCCAGAATTCTCACATATGTTTCAGATCATCAAACTGATTTTAATGTAAGACAAAGATAAGCCACTAAAACACAAAATGCAGTTTTTAAATGATGATTTTATTTGTTAAAGGAAAAAGGCTGTCCAGCCCATCTTGCCCTATATGAAAAAGTAATGCCCCCCTTAGCTACCAATCTACCAAATGACAAAGTTCATTTGGGAATTGGTTTAAGTTTCACCAGCCACACCCACATATGATTACTGCCAGGCTTGTTGAACCTAAACATCACTAAATAGAACCTGTCTGGTAATGTGAAGTGGCTAAAGGGTCTCAAATACAGGACATGGTTCCACGCTCTAAAGAGATTGAAGAACAGATGCTAAACAAAGTCATTGGCATTCATCAGTCTACAAAGCCATTGCTAAGGCTCTGGGCCTCCAGAGAACCACAATGAGAGCCCTTATTAACAAATGAAGAAAACATGGAACAGTGGTGAACCTTCCTAGTTGCTGGCCAACCAACATTTCTGCAAGAGTGCGTTGATATCTAGTCCAGAGATCACAAAAGAACCCAGGTGACCATCAACAGATCTGCAGGCCTCACTGGCTTCAGTTAAGGTCCATCTACATCAGGGATGGGCAACCCTGGTCCTCGAGGGCCATTATCCTGCATGTTTTAGGTGTTTCCCCTCTTTCAACACACTTGATTCAAATGATCAGCTCATCATCAAGCTCTGCAGAAGCCTCATAACGACCCTGATCATTTGAATCAGGTGTGTTGAAAGAGGGAAACATCTAAAACATGCAGGATAGTGGCCCTTGAGGACCAGAGTTTGACACCCCTGGTCTACATGATTCCACAATGAGGAAGATACTGGGCCAAAATGGCATCCATGGGAGAGTTGCAAGGCGCAAAGCACTGCTAGTCATAAAGAACATAAAGGTTCATCCGGAATTAGCAGTTCATGCTAATTGTGGCCAAATTTAAACTATTCTGCTTTTGCACAGCACTGTATGTGTTCTCAGATGGCTGTAAATAGCTACTCATGAGATATTTAATCAGTGCTGAAATATGCCATTGTGTTTCAGCATGTTTGGACACTGACCTGTGATTGATGGTACCATAAAATATATTGACCAAGGCCTCAGTTCAAATGCCAGTTCAAGTTTTATGCTGTTATCCAAATATGATTAATGAATAACTCTTTTGATGTGATTTGAATCCGTGACGCATTTAAGTATTTCATCAGTGATCACCTTGAATTATCCCTTTGTCCCAGAAACAAACCTATAAATGATCACACACTCAGCAACACTCTCTACCAATGACAGCATCATTTTTTAAAGAAAAGATACGGCTTTAAATCCCCTCTTTTGTCTTTTCCAGCAAATTTGTGTTGTGGATGCGGTCCATAATGGTTCCTGGGGGGTTGTTTTTGCTCATACTTTTGCAGATATTTACAGGAAGCAGTTCAGGTAAACCATCTGGCATTTTGTCATCTTTTTTTGGACATGTGTTCATGTGTATAATTGTACTGTAATGTAATTACACAGTTTTCTTCTTTTTGTCGCATTTGGAGGGGCTCTAAATCATAGACTAAGTAAATGTTCACCCCAGGAAGATTATAATGGTGACATGATTAATATGCAAATGAGGTGAAAATGGCTGAGAGATATTTTACCAAATATTAGCATGGCAGTATGTATATTTTTTGACCCAGCAGATTTCTTCATATTTCCAGAAGTCCCATGATAAATCTGTGAAAGAACCAAAATGCATGAACACACACGTTTCAATGATTCCATCACAGAAAATTCAGAGGTGTAGGAGTTATTGGACACTCAAGTCTGCCATGATATACATGGTCTTTGCAAGTTTATTTAACTTTGACTGATAAAAATACCAAAGGTTCTCAACTTAGAACAAGGAGCTTGCTAGGCTTTGTTACCTTGGATGTTGTGGTTTTGAAACCAAGTTATGTGGTTGTGAATTGCCTGCTGGTTTATGAATTAGCACACACATACCATCGTGCCATTTAGAAAAAGCAAAGTTAATTCTTTTTTCCACCTCTTCAGTCTTTCCAGATGATGACACCTTTAATGTTTTCTGTCTACACACTGTAAAGCAAATGCATGTTTGGACTAGCTTCATATTAAAAGATGGGACATTGTAAAAGTTTTTGGGTACAAGCTTTAACTTGTTTTACAGTTTAGATACAGTTTTAGCTCCACTGACTTTTAGTCATGGCTGTAGTAGTTATAAAACAATAAGTTCTATTGGTTTTCTACACATTATACAAATTTTATGCTCTATCTTTGTCACTGTCTTGTACATATGTTTAAAAAAAATGTAATTTTACTACTATTTCTACATGCATTATTATCTGTGATGTTGTGATGAAAAGTAAATGAAGTCCAGTGAAGGTGTAACATCAGTGGATTAAAATAAGAGTTCAAAGATGAGTCTAAACATCAGCATTCATGCCTCAGGTTAAGTTCAACTGTTCAGAAGTGCAACTATGTTGTAGTTCAGAGTTTACTGGTCATGCAAAACTGGACTGCAGAGACTCTTTTGTGTATGACAGGTTTAAATCTATTGTACTATGACATTTGTTATTTATGATTCAAACAAGGTTACTTGTTACTTGCATATACATTTTCTCTAGGCATCACTCTGTATTGGTCTGTTTTCTGTGAAAATTTACTCTTAACTACCTAAACGCACAATATTCTTAATCAGAAATGTTTAGTTCATTTAATATCATCTGTATGTAATAGCTAATACAATTCTGCAACAGCACCCATCAAACTATTCCTGTTCTCTTCTTAGGGACGCTTGTTACCAGCTGTGCTTCATGTCACGATGAAGCCACCTGCTTGAAGTCAAAAGAAAGAGGCAACACTTTCTCCAGCCAGGACCTGTCTTGTGTCTGTAAAGAAGGCTTCGTAGGTGATGGTCTTACCTGCTATGATACTAAACTCTGCAGTGACTCATCTTGCTGTCACCAAGGCTACCACTGGTCACCAGACAGGGGCTGTGTGGAAGGCCCATCTGTAAAGGTCAGCTGTGGAGGTACAGTTTGTCCTCCAGGCATGGACTGCATCAGTACTAATGGGACTGCCCGATGTGCTGATCCCTGTGAGTACTACACTGTAATTAATGATGACTGGCGCTCAACAAATAATACATCGTTGGCAGAGGGGGCACACTGTGACAGTCATTTTGATGGGCAAGGCTGGTATCGCATGTTTCTTGGTCAGAGCAGTGCTCGTATTCCAGACTGGTGTGTCAGTCAGTTAACGTGTGGCACTCATGCTCCTCTGTGGTTAACAGAACCTCATCCCACACAACCTGGAAGAATTGTAAGTCGCAATGTGTGTGGTACCTTTCACAGTCAATGCTGCTATTTTCAGTCACACACACATGTCAAACTCTGCTATGGAAACTACTACGTCTACAAACCTGAGCGGCCACCTGGATGCAGCCTCGCATACTGTGCAGGTATTGTTTGATTTTAAAGATCTTTACACTTTAAGAGCAAATTAAATTTTCTTACTTAATGTATACATGTCAGTAGAGCTACTCTTGTCCTTTTCCTCTTAAATTCAACAATTAATTACCAAAAACCTTTAATTGCTTCATCATCAGTGCAATTCTGTTTTTTATAATCAGAGACAAATGGAGGAAATCCTGGAGTTTCTTCAACCACTCCTTATCCAAGGCCAACCACACAAATACCACAGAACTCCACCACAACAACCCCAGGTAACAGTACAGCGGTCGAAGGGGAGATCCGCCTGGCCAATGGAGGAAACAGCTCCTGCTCTGGCAGAGTGGAGATCTTCCATAATGGACTGTGGGGGACAGTGTGTGATGATCTCTGGGACCTGCTTGATGCTCAGGTGGTGTGCAGACAGCTGGGCTGTGGCAGGGTGCTCTCAGCACCAATAAGTGCACGATTTGGACCAGGCACAGGGCCCATCTGGATGGATGATGTCATGTGCACAGGGAATGAATCAAAGCTCAATGATTGTCGCCATCAAGGGTTTGGATCTCACAACTGTGGTCACCAGGAAGACGCTGGTGTTGTCTGTGAAGGTAAAGAAGAGTTTGTTTGTCTGAAGACTGTTACAGTCTGTCTATGATATAACAATTAGCTGAAGGATTTCAGTAACTGATTGAAATTACAGAAATATGAAATTTGTAATTTGGATTTTTGCTGTTTATGTTGTTTTTCAAAAGTATCATCGTCCTTAAAAGTCCAGTTTCATCTGTGTCCCCCAACAACAGTACTGCACTGTTAAAACTACATTTAAAACAAACAGTGTAGTATTCAAACACTGTGAAATGGTGAAAATAATGGCAAACATCTGTAAAATAAGATTTTCTTTTGCTAATTTAAATACAGTAAAACAGTGTAACTTTTTTGATGACATAACAATCTGTAGTTTTACAAACAACAATTTGTTCTTTAGTTTACTATTTGTAAAAATACAAATCTTCACAGTTTTATCACTTTTTTGTGATATATCACTAGATATTATTTGTATTTTATGAAAAGAGGGGAAAATCTGTATAATGGCTTTTCTTCCCAGTCTTTATTCTGCATAATTTTTCCTTCAGATAGCACCAAACATCCATCAAATAATGCTACTTTTTGTTCTTTTAAACCCAGTCAAAAAAGTGTCATTTTAAAACCAGACAAGTGCTGCAAAATAATAAATAGCTATTTATAAAAAATACTGATTTTTGATGTCGACGTCATTTGCAGTTTTTTCCAGTTCTTTTAACAGAAGAAAAAGGTTGACTTTTACTGAGTGTGGTCTTTGTTTCTCTGTCAGCTCTTTCACCAGTGAGGCTGGTCAACTCTGACAACCGCTGCTCTGGCAGAGTGGAGGTCTTCCATAATGGACTGTGGGGGACAGTGTGTGATGATTCCTGGAACCTGAATGATGCTCAGGTGGTGTGCAGACAGCTGGGCTGTGGCCAAGCTCGTGCAGCGCCACCACAAGCCTACTTTGGAGAAGGCAGTGGACCCATCTGGTTGGACGATGTTGGATGTTTTGGAAATGAATCATCGATCACAGACTGCAGTCATCCAGGATTTGGGATCCACAACTGTGGTCACAGTGAAGATGCCAGTGCTGTGTGTGAATGTAAGTTTATTTGTATACTTTTAGAGTTTATTGAGCTTGGTCCCACTTGGTGTTTTCTATCTCAACCTCTCTCTTTCATTTATATCTGATGAGATTGTATCTTTTTATCCAGTCCGGCCCCCTTTACATGAGGCTTCTCAGCTTATTTGCAGAAGGGATAAACTCCTGATAGGACTGCATATACATAGCATGACACCTACTGGTTTGAGTCCATTCTCTGGCAACCTGGCTTCCCGCAACTGCTCCTGGTCCTCAGTGAATGATGATATAGTTTGGTACGAAGTGGATGCTCGAGCTGGTGCCTGTGGAAATGACCTGAGGGTAAAGACTTAAAATTTTGTCATTCTTTCTTTTTCTTTCTTTCTTTTCTTTCTTTCTTTCTTTCTTTTTTTCTTTTCCAAAACTCCAGAGGTTTGTGGCTCACTCGCCCCTCAGACATCACATTTTGATGTGGTGAATCTTTGGGCAACGTGCTTTTTTGTACACCTCAAACACAAACTGCACTGCCGTAACAAACATAACACAATGCCAGTATCCAATGTGCTGATATGTTCCAAGTAATTTTGCCTGATTGCCAGTGTTGATATATGCACATATTTGTTCCACCTAATTCCAGCCAACATCAGGCCTTTCCTGTAGTTGAATTAACGTATTATTATACCTGCTTTTACCATGATGGCCCACTGGCAGGTGCAGAAAGAAAATAAGGAAACCGCTTCAACTTACATGTAAAATATGACATATTTACTTTCTTTCTAACATGTTCAAGCAAAACTGTTAACTTGTAGCTTGATAGGTGTTTACAAGCAGCACTGCTCCCAGTAAACCACACATAGAGAAACTGTCATACTTCACCCTGGTGCAACTTCAATGTACGGTATTTAAATGTGTGCATTATGAATGCTTTGTAAATTTAAAATACTTTTTTTAATTTCTAAATATAGAAGAATCTGAAGAATCTGTGCAATTTTAGTATGTTTCACTCATGGAAAAAACTATGCACTTCCAATGTCTTTCTACATATAGAATAACCCTGTGTAATATAGGAGAATCTGTACAATCTGTATCAGCGGTACATATGTATATTTCTTGTTTATATTTTATTTTTCTACTGATGTCCCTGTATTCTTGCACTATCCCTGTTGCTGCTGTAACACTGCCAATTTCCCCACTATGGGATTAATAAGGCCAAAATGATCTCATCTTATCTCATCTTAGTATCAAAGTCATTTTTAAGTTCATCCCTGAACTGACATAATTTAATCCTCTGTCTTGCAGACTAACAGGACACATGCCATCTACTCCAACGCTTTGTTTCTGTACCCATATGATCAATCCTTCGCCGTTCCTGTGATTCTTCCCTTCTCCTGCGCTTATCCTCTGGACACAGACAGCTCCCTGTATATGACAATCAGGCCATTCCTGCCGTACGTAGCCCGTTAATAAATATATATAGCAGCGCTCACCTTATTCAGTTGTAAAAATGATGAAGCTCCTGTGAGTATCATCATTATGTTGTTCAGAGTATTCTGATGTCATCATATGGTCACACTATCATACACAGACAGTGTACATAGAATGACTTTGATTTTGTTTTAGGGCATAACATTAAACCCCCATATATAGATTAAAAAAATGTTGCAAGCCAGTGGAATGTGACCGTTACAAGACAAAAGAGCAGCAAGTGTAATCAAGGTCACAAATAAGTCTTAAAAAAGTAATTAAAAAATACTTCCAGTGTGGAGGAATGTGTGAAATAATCACCTGAGAATGTGCAAGGTTACGCAGTATGTAATGTAAACAACCTGAAATGTGCAACAGAAGAACAATAATTATATTCCTGGATTCCTGGTGGATTCCTGGAGAATTCATGGAGGTGTCCAGGGAGGCATCCATGAGGCATCCGAAACAGATGTCCGAGCCTCCTCAGCTGACTCCTCTCAATGTGGAGAAGTAGCAGCTCTACTCCAAGCTCCTCCCTGGTGACTGAGCTTCTCACCCGAACTCCCATGAACTCTCGATCACCTGATGGAGAGTGTGGAGCTGGTCCAATGTTCCATGAACGGTACCAAAATTGCATTGTTCCCCCTGAATCCGAGGTTCGACTACTGGTTGAATCCTCCTCTCTTGTACCCTGGAATAGACTTTCCTGGGTCTGAGAAGTGTGATCCCCCTGTAGTTGGAACACACCCTCCGGTCCCCCCTTCTTGAAAAGAGGGACCACCTGCCAGTCCAGAGGCGCTGTCCCCGACCGCCACACGATGTAACAGAGACGTGTCAACTACAAAAGGCCCTGCAGATCCAGAGACTTGAGGTACTCAGGGCGAATCTTGTCCTCTCTCATACGAGCCCCAACCCCAGGCCTGGCTCCAGCGTGAGGCCTCGGCTGCGCCATACCGGGTGACGTCAGAGTCCTTCATTTTTTGCTATCCATAAGGGTTGTTGAACTACTTTTGGTCTGACCCGTCACCTCGGACCTGTTTGCTTTGGGAGACCCTACCAAGGGCATAAAGCCCCTGACAACATAGCTCCTAGGATCATTTGGACACTCAAACTCCCCCACCAAGATACGGTAGCAGCTCAAGGGGGAAAATAGAAATAGAAAACCTTTATTGTCATTGTATTTGGGATGCAACAAACTTAGGAATGCATCTCCTGCTTGGTGCATTAGAGTTAAGATGTACAGTGCTTTATGATACTCGAAAACATTGAGCACACCATAAAACCATTTGCACACAATATTTAAGAGACAGCTGTATGGTTAAGAACCTGAGTCTAGCTATTGAACAAGTCTCAGTTGGTGTTTTTCTGTGAAATATTATATAAATTATTATAAAATTGATAAAATATCAGTGTAGAGAGAATGCTATTGTGAGAGAGCATTAAGAACTTCATGTTTTATGTTGATTAAGAGTGTTAATGGCCTTAGGGAAACTATAAACTATTTGGGAATCTGGTGGTGGAGTTTGTAGTGACCTTTTAGTGAAGGTCAGACATGTAGTAACCAGAATGAGAGCAGTTTTTGACAAAGTTTTGGACTCTGGAAAGGTAATGTGTGTTTTCAATGTCTTGGAGGGAAAGAAGATGACAGCCAATAATGATTTGGGCTGTGTTGGTAACCTTTTTCAAACAAAATGAATATAACAATAACAACAACTGTGAAAAAAGGATGTCACAACATTTTAATATTTTCTCAACAGGCAGGGAGGTGGTATTTCAGGCCAAGGTCCAAAAGCCAGAGCCTACATGAATCTATATCGTGATTCCAACTTCACCGATCGTTATTCAGGAATCCAGGTCAGCCTCCCGGTGGGCTCGCCATTGTACGTGGGTGTCACTGTGCCATACGGAGACCCAAACTTTGTACTTGTTCTGGAGGACTGTTTCGCCACTCACTCAACAAACCCCAATGATCCCACACGATACCCCTTCATCCAAAACCAGTACGTGCACCTGATTGAGCTTCAGCAGACATTTTGTGGGTTTCGGTCACCCTGATGGTCTCTCCTCTGATAGGTGTCCTGCTGCTGGCCAGCCAGTGTCGGTCATTGAAAGCGGCTCGTCCCTCCAGGCTCGTTTCTCTGCTGTGCTTTTCTTGCTCCAGGATGATTACCGAGACATTTTCCTGCACTGCAACCTGAGCCTGTGTGACCGGAGAAGTTTCAACTGTATCCCAGTGAGTTACACATTCCACTTTGTCAGTAATCCATATTCATTGCTGATATCTATTCTAATGGTTTCTCCACCACTTTCCGCCTCACAGCACTGCAGAAGCAGGACATCTCGCTCTGTTTCCAGCTCTGCTTCTGTGGAGCCCATCACCATTGGACCAATCACTTGTGAGTAACAATCACAATCTGGTTTCAGGACTAATTTTTCAACACAATGATCTGTATTAAATAATAACCAATGTTTTTTCTTCTTCTTTATCTTCAGGGGACAAACCAGCTCAGTGAGTCGATAACCTACAACGATAATATGAACTCATTCCATATTTTGATTTTTTTTCATTGAAAAGATAAAAATTTTGACTACATTGTGCGCCTACGTCTTGTCAGACTTTGTATCTTTCTTTAGTTGTACTACTCTTGCAAGAACAATCAAAAATAAAATATAAATAAAAAATAATCTAAATAAAAATAAGGTTCCAGTGTTTTTTTCCTTATATTGATTTTGAGCACAGATAATATAGGAATGTATTAAGGATAATACTATTTTTTTTACATTTTCTTTTTTCATGGATTTCTTTTTAGATCCAATGACAGATTTTTCCCTGTTACACTGTAAAACTGTGCAACTGACATATATGCACTTTATATTATTTTTTACATCTATCTATCTATCTATCTATCTATCTATCTATCTATCTATCTATCTATCTATATATATATATATATGTGTGTGTGTGTGTGTTTGCACATATATGGTTCATAAAGAGTGAATTCTTGCAGCTATGGTGAGACACACACCTTTCCTCTGGCGCCACCAAGAGGTGGACATTTGTGCTTCAGCATTAAAAACTGTATCTCAAGCCATGTAATTTGGTTCCAATACTATATGTTTTTGCTCCTGTTCATAATAAGCATGACAACATCCCATTAATAATGAGCAGATTGACCCACCTTGTTAAATTCCTTAGAATCAGGTGGAGACGGACAAAAGTTAAATCCCATCCGTCTGTGCATGAAAATGGATGTCATAAAGTAGACTCCCGAAATCAAACTTTTTCTGAAGGGTGTCCAATGAAGCAAGTATGATATGGCAGTTATTTTTTAATACAGGTCTATCACGTCATTTTAAGTTGCATCACTTCTTCAGCTTAAGGCATTGCTCAGCTGTTTGGAAGACATTCTTGAAGACAGACAGACAGATAGATAGATCCAGTAGCTAACACATGTTACATTTAAGAGAAACAGCTAGAAGCAAATGTGCAAAATAATGTGCAAAAAAAAATCTTCAAAGGTTTTTTATATATCAAGCTAAAATTATTCTATAAATATCTATATTTTCTATAAATATATATATATATCATGCTACAAAAATTGCAGGCAAGTCAGAGATGGTTGAGCAGAAATAGTTCTAAAAATATGATGACTTGAGATGCCAATAATCAAGACATTTTCAACATAAATTTGATGAGAACTGGTGCATGAAGTTTCCTGGAGAAGGACCCCCAGCTTAACGAGTCCCCTCGCAGTGTTAAAATGAAATCTATATTGTAATTGTCTATATTCTCCCAGGATTTTTGTCCGATCTTCACCAAATTCGCTGTGTGGCATCTAGACCCCTCCAGGATGAAAAGTTATTAAAATCTCGTGGCTACGTCACACCGTGTGGGCGTGGCATGGCCGCCATTTTGAACAAAAAATCTAAACGGCGGCCCCAAGAAAATGCTGTGCGCAGGCATTGGAATTTAACGAACTCCTCCCAGGATTTTTGTCCGATCTTCACCAAATTCGCTGTGTGGCATCTAGACCCCTCCAGGATGAAAACTTATTAAAATCTCGTGGCTACGTCACACGGTGTGGGCGTGGCATGGCCGCCATTTTGAACAAAATCGCCATGTGGAACGAAATGGGTTTTGGAGGTGAAGGGATCCATGTAAAATCACCAAATCCACACAAATCCTCATTAATCTCAAGACCTAATATTTAATATACAATTCAGGAATGGACGTGGTCAAACGGCTCCACAGCGCCCCCTACAAATATTCAAATACTCATATAAAATCACTGCTTTATCCTACAAACATGAAATTTGGTACATACATATAGTATCCCAAGACCAATAGATTTGCACAGTCGAAATTCCAATCGGCTGTACGGCGCCCCCTAGACAAGGTCGTGTGGAGAGGAGTGCAGTGAGGAGCGAGGGCCCGTCCGACGCTGCTTGCAGCTTTAATTTTACCTGTTGTTCCTGTTTTATAGAATATTCTTGGACTCCAGGGCATTCCACAGGAGTTCTTCCTGGAGGTTTACTACACCTTCTACAAGATCCCAGAGGCCAGAGTAGGTGATGTGGTGCTGGGGCTGCTTTGTCTCTCTGTGCTGATCATGTTGGTGTTTATGAAGGCAAGTCTCGGCTCTGATGATGTTGATGCCTCCACCTCCACCTCCTCCAGAATCGCCAGGAAACTAGTGTGGATTGTTGCTACCAGTCAGTACCTGTGTGGTTGTGATTGTGTGTCTGTCTTTTGCAAACAATAAAATAAAACCTGATTAATTCTACTTTTTCCACATCTTTTTCCTCTTTCTGTGTTGTCTCAGTGCGTAATGCCCTGGTGGTCGTGGCTGCCTCCCTTTTAGCGTTTTCCTGGGATGCTTATGGTTATAACAAGTTTACAATCACTGGGAAAACTACCAAGGGACTCCCACCATTCAGGCCTCCACCCACTTCAGACATCACAGCAAACGGCACTGTTGTCCCCTTCAGAGAGATTGTAGAAGTAAGGAGAAGAAGGACAAGACTGGACGAATGCCCTGAATATTTTGAGAATGGTTGAGTTTCAACTTTTACTTCACAAAATCTCTCCTGCTCTGAGAAAGAGCAGCTGACTAACTGGTCTTCCTCTCTGTGTTTTTCAAAGGACTTTGGAGGAGGGCTCGCTGTGATCCCCTTCATGGGTTTGATGGAGAGCATTGCTATTGCGAAAACTTTTGGTATGTGATTTAACTTTAACTTAAGGAAGCATATCAACAACTGTTGGAGCGACTGCACTGAAAGTTTGTACAGACATTTCTGGTCTCCAGAGGAGGAATTCTACTTTTCTTCTAGTGCCGCCATGACGTTGACATTTGTGGTTTTGAGTCAGATGTCTCTGCATGCTATTAGGTTAACAGACAGACAGGGACTTTTTGTTGTGTGAAACTATTTAAGGAATACTTTTTTAACATTTCAGCATCTAAGTGTGTCTAATATCCTTGTTTATATATGGGTACTAGACTTCAATTAACATAATTGACAGATAGCTTTTACATGTAAAGCAAACAAATGACCTCTTTTGTAGTTATACTATGGACTACAATCTTTGAAATGTAACCCTCAATAAGAAAATCAAGTCATTTTGATGCAATAATAACATTTCATACACAATGTGTGAGCTGCAATTAAGGTAAATGGTAAATGGTCTGCAAGTATATAGCGCCTTTTTCTACTTTAGTGGTACTCAAGGCACTTTACAATGTGTTTCTCATTCACCCATTCAGACACATTCACACACCAACGGCAATAGAGCTGCCATGCAAGGTGCTCGCCTGCCATTGGGAGCAACTTGGGGTTCAGTGTTTTGCCCAAGGGCACTTCAACTAAACCTTGCGATCAGATGACAACCCGCTCTACCACATGAGCCACAGCCACCCCAAGGTCCTTTAAAGCTTTTGAAACTGGTAAAAAGAACTGTATCGGTTGTAATCTTACATACAAAGCAGTTAAATTACTACAGAGAAAGAAGGATGATTGCAAAATAAATCATTTTATGACTGTCTGACCCAGATGAAACCTACTTTAGACGTATAAAAACTGGGTGAGACAGTTGGAAGGCCAGTTTATGCTTTCCGAGAAGGATGCACGTGACATGAATTTTTGTCATCCATCCAAGTCCATGAGGTCAACCTGCAGTCCAAAATATGTAACCACACATTCACCAGCAAAACAGATGGTACTTGAAACAAGAGAGACTGTATGAGGAGAGCCACTCCTTCATAATGCATCAGAGTAAAAGTTGTAACTGGAGTAGTTGCTGTTGGACTTTGGAGGTGCTTTGATTTGTGTGTGCAGAAACGCAGTGAGAAGTTCTAAGTTCTTCAGAAATCCTGTGCTCTGTTCAACCTCTGTGCTTGAAATAATCACATATCCTAATCTGTAACAAGCTGCTATATCTTGTAAAAAGTGACAGCCTTTCAGAAACATCCACAGGAACCTTGTGCGTTTTTCTGTGTTTGGTCTGAGGGGCCACGTAGCATGAACAGATGCGTGTGGAAAGCATGAAAGCATGAATTCAACCAGTGTCTCCAATAACAGCCTCAATAGACCAGAAGGAGGCACCTCAGCTTAATGTCATACTCCACTTTGCTTTTCCACTGTGAAATCCAGGAGTTTACCTTCTGAGACAGAATACAGAGAGTAGGGATTTCATGCAAATGTCCAAAGGCATTCTCGGATGTGTTGAACATTACGAATTCATCACATCAGACATAAGTGAAGTTGTTTTTGTGTTAACGAGGTGTGTCTGTGTGTGCAGGTGTCTGATCATGACTTGCTGGTGGTAGAGTTGAGCAGCGGCCTCAGTTTTCCCGCCACAGAGTATCTCAGCCACATCATACACACTCAGGCTCTGCAGGGTGAGGATTTCATTGATGCTCTGTCTAATAGTAACGTGGGGCGACCTATTCTTATTCAGCTGTTATTTACTCATCTGTCTCTCCCCCAGTGTCTCCTCCGCGGTCTGTGGTCCTGGACTGCCATCATATGAGCATCATAGATTACACAGTGATCAACGAGCTGAGCGACCTGCTGAGGCAGTTCAAGCTACGACGAGTGCAACTGGTCTTTTCTGGATTGCGGGTACGGCTTTCAGTCCTGATAGACTTTTACTGAGTACTGATGGAGTAGATAGTAGTAACTGTTCTGCTCAGTCTGTTTCTTCCTCCCTCTTTCAGCCCTCGGTTCTGAAGGTTCTTCTAGCAGCTGATCTGCAGGGCTTCAGGTACACACACAGCGTGGAAGAAGCCATGCAGGTGGAGTCGAGAAATCTCATAGATGACTGACGACAGATTGTCCAATCACAGTCTGGAGAGGCAAAGTTTGAGCCTGGACAGAAGTGGGGTAGCAACAACACTGATCAGTGACGTCTCTTATGTGGGATTATTAGGCTGCTATGAAGTTATAAACTACCTCCAACTTGGCAGTGGCTGAGGGAGGTCCCCCTTTTTCTCGTTGAAGCAAAGAGTTGCACTGAACATTGTATCTGCTAAATCTTGACTCTGGATATCAGTGTTGATTCTTAGAGATGACAACACTACCAAACCATTGCACAACACCATCGGACCAAAGGTGAAATACTGCTTTGTATGTGCAGTGTAATGTATAAATGATTTTATAAAAATATACAGTCTGTAAAATTAACAGATAAAATTATACATTAACAAATAGACAAATAGAAATGTCTTATTTTTTATGTTGGTAAAGAAATGCTGCACAGGTTAAAAAAAAAAAAAAGGGGGGTACAGTGTTTTTCATTTTATTCATTTTATACCTATGTATGATTCTTAGTTAATGATTTTATTAGCACAAATCACTTGACAGAGAATTTTAGTGAATAAAACATTCACATTTTCATTTGTATGCTTGTGTGCGTTTATGTATGCTGCCCAGAATGTCCTTGCAACAATACGGCAACTGTTGTACAGCCTCACCCCCTTTGGTCATTAAAATATCACCAATAATCAGGCAACATGAGTGTCAGAACACACTGGTTTTCTTTCAAGCAGAACTTTCCACTACGAACTGTGTATGCTCATCTAACAAATTTCCACATTTTGATGTGACTTTGCCTTCTCCAGTCTTGGATTCCTGCAAAGAAATCGAGTATGTGTGTGTGTACTCAGACTTTGTGTGAAGAAAATGTGACTTGAATGAATTTGACTTCTGTAAATACAATCAACAATGCCATTTTGAGATGCGCACTTGGTAAAAGGTAACTTTAAGCAACTCCCAATGCAATTTGGAGGAAAAGAACTGCTGTGGCTCCACTCTGCAGTGTTACACATTGACCTGCTGCTGAAATTCATGTTTTGTAATTTATCACTGGGGTTTTCAGATTACAAGATGGTTTACTGTGCAGTGTTTGAGCAGTAGCCTATGATTTTCTGTGAGAAAACAATTTTACCAGAAAAATCCCACACATAAAGTTTGATTTAAAGGTCAGAAGCAAAGAATAACTTCAAGACCTCATAGTACCTTATTATGCCAACGGAGCACTTTGCTCTAAGAGTGCAGGCTCTGTTGTGGTTCTAAGAGTTTCCAAAAACAGAATAGGAGGCAGAACCAGCTCAAAGTCTGGGCTTAGGAGGCAGACACACTCTCTGCTTTTAAGGTCAAGCTTATAACTTTCCTGTTTGATGAAGGTTATGGTTGGAGCTGGCTCGTGTCTGTTCCCTAGTTATGCTGCATTAGGCTCAGGCTGCTGGGGAACTCTACTTTCTCCTTTACTCTCTTATTTCTTCCTTCATGCTTTTACATGCCACTGTTGCATGTTACTAACTTTGTATCTTCTCTCTCCTGTAATTTAAGTTATGTCCTCTCTGCAGACGATGGTGCTACATGTTTCTGATGATACTGGCCTCACCAACCTCCCCAGTGTTTATTGTTCTCCTATATTTTGTCTGTTTTCTATCCACCTTTTCTGTCTCCCCTTAGTCCTCACCTCAACTGTTTGAGCCAGATGGCTTCCCTCCCAGAGCCTAGGTCTAGGTATGTTAGGTGTGGGTAGGTGTGACTAAAAAAGAAATAAAAAACAAAATGGGACCTTGTTTGCTGATCACATGATTCAGCAGCCACACAGTAATGTACATCATAGTGTTGCCCAACACCTCAACAATATGAGAAAAGCAACACTTAATTGACCTATTATCTCGCTTTTCTTAGGCGACTTTGTAGTTCGAGTCTAGTGCCCTCTGTCACAGAATGAACCTTGTTCAAGGACTCACATCAAGTTCTTGGCTAATTTGGGAAAAACTCCAGCAGAAACTGTTGCCATGCTGAAGAATGTGTACGGGAGCAAACAACGTCTCATACACGAGAATATGAGAAGCACAAAGGTTCAGAATGAGCCAAGGTGGTGTGGAGGATGACCCAAAACCAAGACGTTTCTCAACATCAAGAACTGTTGTCAATGTCCAGAAGGTCAAAGAACTGGTGCGGAGTGTTCGCAGATTGATGATTAGAATGATGAACGCAACTGGGATTGAATAAGGAGACAGTAAGGACCATCTTACTGGACGATTTGGGCATGCAGAAGATTTGCATGAAGTTGGTGCCCAAACTATTTCCCAAAAGACCTGCCGTGTGGATGGGTTGTTTTGCGACAGTTAGATGACAACCCAGAGTCATCACTGGGGATGAGACCTGGGTCTTTCAATATGAATCCAACACCAAGCGGCAGAACCTCCAGTGGAAGATGCCAGTGTCACTCAGACCAAACAAAGCTCACATGCCCAAATCGTCTAATAAGATGGTCTTTTCGGACTCCTTGTTCAATCCCAGTTGCTCAGCCATCATTCTGATGTTCAGTCTGTGATGGTTGGCATCAGTTCATGTTGCTGAGGGACGTCCTGGTTTTGGGTTATCCTCCACATCATCTTCCCATCCATTCTGAACCTCTTCTGTACCCACTCACATTCACATCTACGGGACATTGCTTGATCCCCATACACAGCTTTCAACATGGAAAGAGTTTCTGTTGGAGATTTTCCCAAGTTAGCCAAGAAGTTGATGTTAGCCCTTTGGCCAAGATTCATTGTATAACAAAGGGTGCTTGACTGGAACTCGAAAGCCGCTTGTGAAAAGACAGATAATAGGTCAATAAAAGTGTTGCTTATCTCATACAGTGTTAAAATGTTGTGTATGTATGTTGTATATGTCTGCTGTGCTTTATTACGATGTGGCTGCTGAAATGCGTGTTGAGTAACTAATGTCCCATTTTTTGTTTGTGTGTTTGTTTGCTTTGTCAGACTTCATATTACATATATTTATTGTGTCTCTCTTGTATGAAGGTTTGTCTCTCATCCACTCATGTTTGTAATAAGGAAGTCAGCTTGATCCTGAGGTCTTGTAGTTAACCAGAGGCCCTATCTTATCCCTTGAATGTCCATACAAATAGTTTTGTGGAAGCCTTGTTGCGACATGTTAGTTTAAAAACAAAACATCCTGAACTCCATCTTAGGACAAGAACTTACAGTATCTGTCCCAGCACAGGTATCTGGAGGGTAGCATGTCTTAAATATCGTCTTTCTAAAGAAGTGTATGTACTGTTGCAAGCAGGTAGTTACTGGCAAAAAGTGCTGTAAACGTCTTAACCAACACACTATACTTGTAATGGAACAAAGCACTGAGTTAATCATTCATCTTACAACAAGCAGAACTGAAATTTACTGTAATGGTTTAGCGATTCCAGGAAATACATGATAAGAAATGGCAAGTCAATGGAATAAAAACTCAACAAATCAAATTGTTCAAAAAGTGAAAGGTCAGCTGCTCTCTTCCTGTTTTCCATGTTTGCTCCATGCAGTGCACACTGCAGGCCAGTGGCTCAAGCTTTCAAACAAAGCCAGAAAAATACATAATTTAGAAATGTAAGACCGAGTCCAATGTGATGCAGTTGTAATTAGTCGCATGGGATGTCCAGTACAGTTTGATTCATGCATGATGACCAATGTTGAGATTCACCTGATGTCACCAGACATGAGGGGGATCATTTAATTGGTTGAAATCAATTTATAAGGAAATCAGCTTTTTGATTCTCAGACATTTGTTCAGAAGCAGTTTGGATGCCAGCGGGATTTGCTCAACCTCATTTCATCTCGCTGTTTATAAAAACTGTGAAATGAGATGAAAAATATTGAAATAGGTCAAATGTCTTTTGCCATTGTCAGTAATGCATCTTCAGCACATACAGTGCCATGCAAATACGTTGCCCCCCCACCCAGAATTCTCACATATGTTTCAGATCATCAAACTGATTTTAATGTAAGACAAAGATAAGCCACGAAAACACAAAATGTAATTTTTAAATGATGATTTTATTTGTTAAAGGAAAAAGGCTGTCCAGCCCATCTTGCCCTATATGAAAAAGTAATGCCCCCCTTAGCTACCAATCTACCAAATGACAAAGTTCATTTGGGAATTGGTTTAAGTTTCACCAGCCACACCCACATATGATTACTGCCAGGCTTGTTGAACCTAAACATCACTAAATAGAACCTGTCTGGTAATGTGAAGTGGCTAAAGGGTCTCAAATACAGGACATGGTTCCACGCTCTAAAGAGATTGAAGAACAGATGCTAAACAAAGTCATTGGCATTCATCAGTCTACAAAGCCATTGCTAAGGCTCTGGGTCTCCAGAGAACCACAATGAGAGCCCTTATCAACAAATGAAGAAAACATGGAACAGTGGTGAACCTTCCTAGCTGCTGGCCAACCAACATTTCTGCAAGAGTGCGTTGATATCTAGTCCAGAGATCACAAAAGAACCCAGGCGAATATCAATAGATCTGCAGGCCTCACTGGCTTCAGTTAAGGTCCATCTACATCAGGGGTGGGCAACCCTGGTCCTCGAGGGCCATTATCCTGCATGTTTTAGATGTTTCCCTCTTTCAACACACTTGATTCAAATGATCAGCTCATCATCAAGCTCTGCAGAAGCCTCATAACGACCCTGATCATTTGAATCAGGTGTGTTGAAAGAGGGAAACATCTAAAACATGCAGGATAGTGGCCCTTGAGGACCAGAGTTTGACACCCCTGGTCTACATGATTCCACAATGAGGAAGATACTGGGCCAAAATGGCATCCATGGGAGAGTTGCAAGGCGCAAATCACTGCTAGTCATAAAGAACATAAAGGTTCATCCAGAATTAGCAGTTCATGCTAATTGTGGCCAAATTAAAACTATTCTGCTTTTGCACAGCACTGTATGTGTTCTCAGATGGCTATAAATAGCTACTCATGAGATACTTAATCAGTGCTGAAATATGCCATTGTGTTTCAGCATGTTTGGACACTGACCTGTGATTGATGGTATTGACCAAGGCCTCAGTTCAAATGCCAGTTCAAGTTTTATGCTGTTATCCAAATGTGATTAATAAATAACTCTTTTGATGTGATTTGAATCACTGCTTTCCGTGATGCATTTAGGTATTTCATCAGTGATCACCTTGAATTATCCCTTTGTCCCAGAAACAAACCTATAAATGATCACACACTCAGTGTTACGGCGGGTGGCTGAGAACTCAGGTGCAGACAAAGGAGCGGGTTCGAGACAAACAGGATTTTCAAAAATGATTTATTTACACTAGGACAAACTAAACCAACCAAGAGCAGAGAAAACAACTGATGAAGAAACAATGAGAGCACTAAACCTAATACAGAGAATTTGTAAACTATAGAACCTAAGAAATACTTAAACTATTAACCAAAGGGGGATAATCAAAGGAAGCTGATCAACACTAATCTTAAACTAACAAAAGGGACAAAGAAAACCGACTACAAACTGAAACCTATACAGAAAGTGGAAACTAAGCAGAGGGGGGAAACAGAATGGAGCTACATGACTGAATAAAGAGATGAGCTATACACTACAAACCAAAAGACCTAAACCAACAAACAAAGCAGGATAAACTGATACAAATGAACTAAAGCTAGACAAACCAAACAGGATACTCGCATAACCAGAAACTAAACTAGAGGGACAGGCGGGCTGAGGGGAAGCAGACAGGAGACAGGTGGAAACACAGGCAGAATGGAGGCTGGCTGGGGGGACAGGATCCGGGTGGTGGAGAAGTCACAAAGGCAGGGGGGTAAAGGAGGCAGGAGATCGTGGGAAGGCTGGCAGGTTGAAAGCAGAACAGGAACGGCAGAGAAACAGGGTTGGAATGTCTATTACATACCAAGTATTCTTTCACGAGGTTCTCAGGCTCTTCATTCAGGTACACACACAGGGCTTTGATGATGCACTCTCTTCTGACATCAATGGCATCGGTCTGAGTATGTAGACCAGACAATAAAAAAGTTAAGGCAAAACCATTTCAATCAACAGGTAAAGAAGATTTCGCAAACATAATGCAACATTGAATTAAACTCTTGATTGGCATTTTTTATAATATATGAACTTACAATATCCACGGGTGCATCAGTTTAATGTCCAAGCAAGATATGTAATCTTAGAAATATCAAATAAAAGCATGTGGTCCCAGGAAACGGTAACTACGATACTATAACGTCAGTGGACATGGCCAAATCTGACTAAGGTTTGTATTTTATCAGATCCTTCTTCAATAAAGTACTTCACCCCCTCTCCATCCCTCTTATATTTCCTCTTTAAATTTCAAGCATAAAGTTAAAAATATTAAAGCTCTACAGGTTTGACAGTTCCTGTATTTTTCTATTATCATACCTGGGTGATGGGTATCATAATGCTCTTAATCTTTCTTCCTTGAACGCCGCCTTTCTTGCCAAACACCCTCGTCAGTTTTGCAGAGTGACCATCCAGCTCGGAGAAGAACTTTGGCAGCAAACTGACGGTTGTAATCCTCTTGAATTCAGCTGTTAACTTGAATGAAAAAAAAGGGTACACAAAAGCAAGTTTGACTGTCATAGCATTGAAATGACCAACTAGTTGAACAATTGTCATCTTTCATCGAAACACTGAATCAGCTTATGAGTTACTTAAATGGCTTGCCCACACTTTGTTTGGCTGACATAAATCACACTGTACATATTAAATGAAGACATTATATTCCAATCAAAGTAAATAAGTGCTGTGCATTTATTCACCTACCTCACGTACACAGAAGAGAGACGGCCATCTGGTTTTGAAGTCAGCAATCAAGGGTGCATCACAAGTAACTTTTTGCCTTCTGTATGCAAAGGTCTTCTCCATCATTGCTGCGACTGTGTCCTCATTGTTCCTTTTCCTTGCTTCCAAAAGCAAGGTCTCTCTTATCTTTTCAAGTGTCTCTGTGGATTCACCAGATGGGTACGTGGGGCAGTAATTTACTTCAGCTCTTCTGGGCTTCTTCACATCAAAAGCAGGGCTGCATTTGCCTGCAGGTTTATTTGTCAAGGAATTCAGTTCAACCTCTGGACATCCAAGCCGCTTGAGCTTCCTTCCGTAGTTGGCAAGTTTGTACTTCAAACTCACTTTCCAGTCACCATATCCAGTGTCAGAGCCTGGTTCTTTCAAACATGGATGGGATGAAACAAGAGCTTCAGCAACCTCTTCAAACTCACTGTCTGAGGGGTACACTTTGTACTTAACAATCGCTTCAGCTAAACTGTCAAGAATAGCAGTTTTAAGTCGAATGTCAGGATTCAATAAAGCTCCGCTTTCTTTGAACGCAGCATTGGCCTTCTCCAGCTGCAGCTCGCAATCATATGGGAATCGGGGCACAAGAAATACAACAGGCCACCCAGAAGATCTTGAAGAGGTGGACTCAGGAGAAGACAAAATGTCTGTATCACACAAACCACCAGATGAAAGTGATGACTCATTACTAGACCATGATGTGGCAGGAGTGGATGGAAGTTGAGGGGGTAGGGAGTCACCAGGCAGGGCAGTGTCAGCTGAATCAAAGATGAGCTTTAAAGTACTTTTGTCCTGGATCTCTGACACTGAAGTCAAGTTGGTAAATTCATTGCCAAACTCAGCATCCATATACTGCAGCCTGAAGTGGCTTTCCACTCCTCACTGCCTCTTTATGTGCTGAACCAGTTCATCAACAGTCTCTGGAATCCCATCTTGCAGCGCGGAATTGTTTTCCCCAAGGATTATTCTAAGCTTATTCTAAACAACCTGTAAATAAAATACAAATAAACATAAATACATAATACCCTCTGCTTCATGATGTTGGCAGTTTAATACTGTATTTAATTTATTATTTTCATTAAATTTTTCTTCACCAATTCCTCGATTTTCAGGCTAGTTTAAGGATTCTTTTGACGAATCTATAACTCAGGAAAATCATTACAGCATACTTTTTTTTAAAATTTCAAGATTACAGCAACAGTCCAATTAACATGAAATTTTAAATCAGAATGTCATAATACCTTATACATGTATGTGTCTTTTTAATGTCACCATTCTGAGAGGTCCAATAAAGTAGTCAGCCAGAGGGTAGTCATCTGCTAGGTCACTAAGCTCAATCAGATCTATGTCTTTGGTTGGACATGCTGTGAGCTCAAAGGCTCTGTGATGCTCACTATACCACCCACAAAGTCTCTTAATCATAAAAAACAGTCTTTCTTGAATAACAAAAATGTTAACTATTTGTCCAAAGTCAGGAAGTCCACTTGTGGACCCATGAGCTATAATCATGCCCTTTTTGAAACTTACACCTTTGGTTGACACAGATCTTGTTAGGTGCACCTCTCTTTTACCAGGAAATTTTTGTTCAATATTCTCGACAATTTCATTTTTTAAAACATCCACAGGAACTGTTGAGACATTTGTCATCTCAAGAACAAGCTTTTCAAAACTAGATGCTCTCATGTGATAAGAAATCATGAGCTGATGCTTAAAAGCTAGCGAGAGGGGCACATTTTTGAAGCAGTTTGAGTGTCGAATGACTTGCTTAAAAAAAAACTGTACTTAGCTTCGAATCGCATCGTCCAGAGACCAACAAGAGGACCAAACTTCCTGATGAGGGCAGGATAGTGCTCCAGGTAATGATGTTTGGGTAGAAGCTGCACATTAGGAAAGAGTTCTTGGTATCTTTTGTGGTGCTCTGAAATTTTGCACTCCAGGTAAGCAATGGAGTCTTCAGTGTGTGTTGGAGCAACCAAGAGCTCTACAACATCTTTTAAAACCATTAGAATTTGCCATGCCATTTCATTTTCCGGCACCAGATGCCCAATGATGAATGGGAGAAATCTCATGAGTGCCCAGTTCTCATGAGCATTCCCCCCGATTGTTTTTGAGAATGTACGAGGGATCACGTGAGGCCTGTTAGTCTTGTCTGACCACTTGTATGTAAAACTAAGGATAGATTTGTTTAGAAGCTCAAGGCTGAAATATTTCTTGGATATCAGCAACAATTTGCAAGCTCCACAGGTACAATGCCCTCAAACACATCATGCATGATATCTGGCGGATAACCTGTCAGAACACTGAAGTGGGAAAGGTTTTTCAAGATTATGCACTGTCTTTTCACCCCAAAACAGCTTAAATTGTCCTGCTGTGCTAAAGTTACATGGGAGTCATGTAGTTCTTTAGTCCTCAGATCAAATTAACCTGATCTCACGTCTCTTGTTTGGATCTCTGCTCGTGTTGCTGTGCAGAATCGGCAGATGTTTCCACCAGTAAAGCTTTCATTAAAACCTGCTATACTGTGAGCACCAAGGTTGTCTGCCACAATAACTACAATTGTGCCTTTAACACATTTACCAAGCAATGGAATAAAAATTCCATCCTGATCAAGGGTTTTTACATCTTGAATAAGAGGATGCAAGACACAGTCGTAACCATACTTCTTCACGTCATCAGATTTGCACAAGATTGCCAGGTAAATCGAGGAAAGCGCTGAATGTGAGCCTGGAGGCAAATTACTCAGAGTCCAGTAGATACCACAGAGCTGCGTGAAGTACCCAGAGGATTGCATACCTCAAAATCATCTATGTACAAAGTTAGCAAGATTCTCAACTCACCCCCTGAAAGAAAAGCATTTCCCTTAAAGTGTGACCCATCCTGAAATGACTTATAAGTACACTGTTCTCCAGCTATCCCATGACTCTAATGTGCTCCGTGGTCTTCAACAACTTTATTCACAACATCTTTCCTATTGAAGAGCTGTGGCAAGCTCTTCAGCAAAGGGACATACTGGAAGCTTTTCTTTTCCCTTTGATCGAGTATGTACTCAATGGGCTCAATGACATTAAAGTTCTCTCTGTAAAACTTATTTCGGAGATATGAAGTGCTCAAAGAGCCACCCTTCTCTATAGCTTTTAGCAAGGGGTGTGACGTGGAGAGGGCGGTGGCTACTTCTTTTATCACTGACTTGTCAGGTATGGAACCATGTTTCCGAAACACCGCCTCAATAATGCTTACAGAGAGAGGACATGTGGCTGAGCATAACAAATAGTGCAGCTCCTCCAGAAACTCATCAAGTTTTATGCCTGGCACATGTGCAAAATGTTCTAGTTTGAACAAAGCTGCAGCAAAGTTCTGCTCAATTATGTCAGGCAGGGTCTTGCTTGTATCCACATCATTACTTGGAGAAGTACTGTTTAATTCCACTGCGCAGTCACCTGGGTTAAGTACATCTTCCTTTGCACTGTCAGATGATTCTTGTGAAATTCTGGTTGTTATCACTATACCTGGTTTAAAATCACTTAATGTATGGGGGTTGTGTTTCCTGTTCTTGTGGGAGTGAAAAGTTCCATAGATATTTGTTTTGAAAGTGCAATCCCCAAACATACAGGCAATAGTTTCACGACTCTTAAAATGAATGCCAATATGTATGAAAAAATCCCTTTCCGTAGACAGATTGCTACAATTGCACAAAGGACAACTAAACGTTCTCAATTCCAGGAGCTCCTGACAAGTTTGCTTAGGATGAACTCTACTTAAATGTATATGCAAGCCGTATGAAGCCGTATAAGACGACACTTTCATCGGAGGATGGCAAATGGAGCTGATCTTAAACACCTGTTGTAAGATGACACAGGACACTTTTAGAGCCACAAATTTCTATGATAAATTGAGAGAAAGACTAGTGAGACAGAATGAGAGAGAAATCAATTCTGTGTTATGTAATGACTTTACACAATCTTAGCAAGAGAGCTACAAATGTAAAAACAATAGTTACTACAGTGTATGACTGACGTTTGTATTGACAAATGGACAAATACATGGAATTCGGTGCTTTCGTGTGTTCGTGGCACCACTAGCATGACTGAAAAGTATGTGAATGCCCTGCAGTGCGTGCAAATAGCCTGCTGTTAAACATCCGCAGAAAAGTTTCTTGTTATGACAAACACATGTTTAACGTGCTGAGCGAGCTTCGGTTTCTTCACCGAAGGGCCAGGACAGACCCAGGCTTCACCTAGAGCTCCACCGTTGAGGCGTTACCACAGGCGCCGCAATAAATAACCTGATTGGGGCAAAGTGTCTACCCGGTGTTCCAGTTTAACTGCCGATCCAGGTTAACTGGCGATACTTGCTGTTCCAGATGTTTCGTTCGCAGATTCGTCACGACCAGACCAGCCTGTATGTGTGAAGATAAAGATACTAGATAAAGACGCCGTCGCCGAAAAACGTCAACATCACTTGTTAATAAAGTCAGTATCATCCACAGACAGCAAAACCAAACGTGCTGGCCAAAATAAAAAACATAATTTTCACTACGGTGACAGGATTCGAACCAATGTGATCCAGACGTATAAAATACAAGATGAGTATCTAACTCACTATGCCAGCGAGTGACACGACAAGCAGTCTGCTTCACCTGTATACATCTTTTTCAGTCTGCCAGGTGTTCAACACCTGATGATCATCCAGGAAACACGCCCATGTTAACTGGGGATAGTCACAAGTTAACATGGGCAGCCTGTTTAATAACGACACACTGAAATGATTATTGTCGGATCAAACAAACCTGTAACACAGAAGCTCGTCCTCTGCTGTGTTGTGTGTTGGTCTGTGGATTCACTGGAACAGATCTACAGCACAACGTCAAGCTTAAATCGGGTTTGTTCACCGAAACACAAACGGCACAAACAGCAGCCTCCCTCCACAACAACACGCAGCATAGCGTCAGTTTGATTTAACAAAATACATCAACAACAAACAACAAAGTGAGGTCACATCGTCAAAACTACTCACTGAGGAAACACTAAACACACGTTAGGTCCTCCACATCCTAACCTGTTATTCAGACGATGTTAACCGCTGATAATATAACAAAGAAAGGAGGGAAGGGGATTCGAACTCTAGTCAAAAATATAAATATATTTACGTGACAGTCGCTCTGCATGGTGAGCTATATGTGACTACTGGATGTGTTCAACTACGATCACATGTGAACCTGACAGCCACAGATAGTCCTGTTGGAAACTAAAGTGATCGTGCTGCCATATTTATATGTGGACCAAGATGGATTAAGAACGTGTCATTAGATCAAATACTCTCAATCCATACGGTTCACTCTCCGGCCTCACACACCTTCAGATGTATAAACTTGTAGCTCAAACTCTGTCTGTGTCTCTCAAATTCCACTCTCATCACAAATCAACAGTAGAAACAGTTCTAGATATACTTTGTCATCCAGTTACCTTGCAAACTGTGATGTTTTACAGCTGTCAGTACAGAGATGACCAGAATCGTTGTAGCAGGCCTTTTTAAAGTGATCGTTTTGCTATACATAGAAATATGGCAGCACAATCACTTTAGTTTCCAACAGGACTATCTGTGGCTGTCAGGTTCACATGTGATCGTAGTTGAACACATCCAGTAGTCACATATAGCTCACTATGCAGAGCGACTGTCACGTAAATATATTTATATTTTTGACTAGAGTTCGAATCCCCTTTCCTCATTTCTTTGTTATATTATCAGCTGTTAACATCGTCTGAATAACAGGTTAGGATGTGGAGGACCTAAAGTGTGTTTAGTGTTTCCTCAGTGAGTAGTTTTGACGATGTGACCTCCGTTTGTTGTTTGTTGTTGATGTATTTTGTTAAATCAAACTGACGCTATGCTGCGTGTTGTTATGGAGGGAGGCTGCTGTTTGTGCTGTTTGTGTTTCGGTGAACAAACCCGATTTAAGCTTGAAGTTGTGCTGTAGATCTGTTCCAGTGAATCCACAGACCAACACACAACACAGCAGAGGACGAGCTTCTGTGTTACAGGTTTGTTTGATCAGACAATAATCATTTCAGTGTGTCGTTATTAAACAGGCTGCCCATGTTAACTTGTGACTATCCCCAGTTAACATGGGCGTGTTTCCTGGATGATCATCAGGTGTTGAACACCTGGCAGACTGAAAAATATGTATACAGGTGAAGCAGACTGCTTGTCGTGTCACTCGCTGGCATAGTGAGTTAGATACTCATCTCGTATTTTATACGTCTGGATCACATTGGTTCGAATCCTGTCACCGTAGTGAAAATTATGTTTTTTATTTTGGCCAGGACGTTTGGTTTTGCTGTCTGTGGATGATACTGACTTTATTAACAAGTGATGTTGACGTTTTTCGGCGACGGCGTCTTTATCTAGTATCTTTAACTTCACACATGCAGGCTGGTCTGGTCGAGACGAATCTGCGAACGAAACATCTGGAACAGCAAGTATCGCCAGTTAACCTGGATCGGCAGATAAACTGGAACACCGGGGCTACTGGGGCTCGTCCAACAGCAATTTCCGTGCTCTGAATAATTGGGTCCAATTACTGAAGAATATCCCAATATTCAGCTCCTGCGGCAGCCGGGGGGTGGAGGTGGGGGTGGGGTGATGACTTAGAATAAAATTACTCTTCTTTCGACCTGGCCCTCAGAATATTCATCGTAGGACAACATTAGCATGGATATCTCCTGATGTATTTTTTTGGGCGGTGGCACAGCAGCAGTGTCCTCACCATGCATTTCTGTCCGCCGCCTAACCCTAACCCTGGCTACTCAGATTTCAAAATTAAGATACCACCACAACGACAGAATATTCTGATATTTGGCTGCTAAATTAACGCACGCTAACAGTGCTTACACTTACCGTAGCAAACGTTTCGTCTACAAAGCGAACCTACCACGTGCACTGTGGTCCCGCTCAGTAGCTAATGCTAACCGAGCAGACAGACAAACGCCGCTAAGTCCTACACGCTAGCTGCTCGCTAGCTAGCTTAATGCGCTCTAATACTATCGACAAAAAAATCATCCAAAATGCAAAAGATGACAATAACTCACTGTTGACAACATTTCTGCACCTGTATTGTTTTCTGTTGGATGGATGATAAAGGATTAAACTTACCATCTCTCACATGTGCTCTTCTCTCTCAAAGTTGCGTTCCTCCTTGCCAGGGACAGAGTTTGACCTTGGCTGTTGACTGATATAAAACAATGAGGGGCATTCCTAATAAGGAATTTGCTCATTACTGGCACCCTCTGCTCTGGAGTTGTAAGCAGAAGTTATTTGCATTCTCAACCCATTACAATTAGGTTATGTTAACATAAATGAGTCTAGCAAATTTTAAATTGTTGCATGTTATGCTAAAACTACATGATTTAAAAGTGTTTAACCACAAAGCATGATTTTCTATAATAGAAGCTACATGTTAGACTTAGGTTAATGTAACAGACACCCATTTTGGGTTTTTTTAGTTTGGGGAGGTTTGGGATCCTGAGCTGACGCAGACTGATTATGCTGAGCAGACAAGGTGGCCAACTGACTGGTGAGGAAAGTGAACTGGTTTAACAGAGAACCAAGCTCAGTGCCTGCTGGGTTCTCTAAGAAATACTTAAACTATTAACCAAGGGGGGGTAATCAAAAGAAAGCTGATCAACACTAATCTTAAACTAACAAAAGGGACAAAGAAAACCGACTACAAACTGAAACCTATACAGAAAGTGGAAACTAAGCAGAGGGGGGAAACAGAATGGAGCTACATGACTGAATAAAGAGATGAGCTATACACTACAAACCAAAAGACCTAAACCAACAAACAAAGCAGGATAAACTGATACAAATTAACTAAAGCTAGACAAACCAAACAGGATACTCGCATAACCAGAAACTAAACTAGAGGGACAGGCGGGCTGAGGGGAAGCAGACAGGAGACGGGCAGAACAGGAACGGCAGAGAAACAGGGTTGGGATGTCTATGGTCTGGGAGAAGTGGGCTGAATGAACTGGAGCTTATATAGAGGGTGGATGATTGAACGCAGGTAAGCTGATTCTCACAGCTGCCTACAATTGCAGCAGTCGGAGTCTACAGGCTTTCATTTTTTAAAGAAAAGATACGGCTTTAAATCCCCTCTTTTGTCTTTTCCAGCAAATTTGTGTTGTGGATGCGGTCCATAATGGTTCCTGGGGGGTTTTTTTTGCTCATACTTTTGCAGATATTTACAGGAAGCAGTTCAGGTAAACCATCTGGCATTTTGTCATCTTTGTTTGGACATGTGTTCATGTGTATAATTGTACTGTAATGTAATTACACAGTTTTCTTCTTTTCGTCGCATTTGGAGGGGCTCTAAATCATAGACTAAGTAAATGTTCACCCCAGGAAGATTATAATGGTGACATGATTAATATGCAAATGAGGTGAAAATGGCTGAGAGATATTTTACCAAATATTAGCATGGCAGTATGTATATTTTTTGACCCAGCAGATTTCTTCATATTTCCAGAAGTCCCATGATAAATCTGTGAAAGAACCAAAATGCATGAACACACACGTTTCAATGATTCCATCACAGAAAATTCAGAGGTGTAGGAGTTATTGGACACTCAAGTCTGCCATGATATACATGGTCTTTGCAAGTTTATTTAACTTTGACTGATAAAAATACCAAAGGTTCTCAACTTAGAACAAGGAGCTTGCTAGGCTTTGTTACCTTGAATGTTGTGGTTTTGAAACCAAGTTATGTGGTTGTGAATTGCCTGCTGGTTTATGAATTAGCACACACATACCATCGTGCCATTTAGAAAAAGCAAAGTTAATTCTTTTTTCCACCTCTTCAGTCTTTCCAGATGATGACACCTTTAATGTTTTCTGTCTAGACACACTGGTTTTCTACACATTATACAAATTTTATGCTCTATCTTTGTCACTGTCTTGTACATATGTTTAAAAAAACTCTAAAAAATTCAACAACCCCAGGTAACAGTACAGCGGTCGAAGGGGAGATCCGCCTGGCCAATGGAGGAAACGGCTCCTGCTCTGGCAGAGTGGAGATCTTCCATAATGGACTGTGGGGGACAGTGTGTGATGATTCCTGGGACCTGCTTGATGCTCAGGTGGTTTGCAGACAGCTGGGCTGTGGCAGGGTGCTCTCAGCACCAATAGGTGCACGATTTGGACCAGGCACAGGGCCCATCTGGATGGATGATGTCATGTGCACAGGGAATGAATCAAAGCTCCATGATTGTCGCCATCAAGGGTTTGGATCTCACAACTGTGGTCACCATGAAGACGCTGGTGTTGTCTGTGAAGGTAAAGAAGAGTTTGTTTGTCTGAAGACAGTGTTGCAGTCTGTCTATGATATAACAATTAGCTGAAGGATTTCAGTAACTGATTGAAATTACAGAAATATGAAATTTGTCATTTGGATTTTTGCTGTTTATGTTGTTTTTCAAAAGTATCATCGTCCTTAAAAGTACAGTTTCATCTGTGTCCCCCATCAACAGTGCTGCACTGTTAAAACTACATTTAAAACAAACAGTGTAGTATTCAAACACTGTGAAATGGTGAAAATAATGGCAAAGATCTGTAAAATAAGATTTTCTTTTGCTAATTTAAATGCAGTAAAACAGTGTAACTTTTTTGATCACATAACAATCTGTAGTTTTACAAACAACAATTTGTTCTTTAGTTTACTATTTGTAAAAATACAAATCTTCACAGTTTTATCACTTTTTTTGTGATATATCACTAGATATTATTTGTATTTTATGAAAAGAGGGGAAAATCTGTAAAATGGCTTTTCTTCCCAGTCTTTATTCTGCATAATTTTTCCTTCAGATAGCACCAAACATCCGTCAAATAATGCTACAGTGTGTGATGATTTTTGTTCTTTTAAACCCAGTCAAAATAGTGTCATTTTAAAACCACACAAGTGCTGTAAAATAATAAATAGCTATTTATAAAAAATACTGATTTTTGATGTCGACATCATTTGCAGATTTTTTGCCCACTGACAAAGTGATTAGGTTGAGGTGTGAGAATAGCAGTGACTGTGGTTGTCCTTTGAGTTCACATTTCTTCTCAAATTCAACAATTTTTCACTAAAAACCTTTAATTGCTTCATCATCAGTGCAATTCTGTTTTTTTATAAACAGAGACAAATGGAGGAAATCCTGGGGTTTCTTCAACCACTCCTTATCCAAGGCCAACCACACAAATACCACAGAACTCCACCACAACAACCCCAGGTAACAGTACAGCGGTCGAAGGGGAGATCCGCCTGGCCAATGGAGGAAACGGCTCCTGCTCTGGCAGAGTGGAGATCTTCCATAATGGACTGTGGGGGACAGTGTGTGATGATTCCTGGGACCTGCTTGATGCTCAGGTGGTTTGCAGACAGCTGGGCTGTGGCAGGGTGCTCTCAGCACCAATAGGTGCACGATTTGGACCAGGCACAGGGCCCATCTGGATGGATGATGTCATGTGCACAGGGAATGAATCAAAGCTCCATGATTGTCGCCATCGAGGGTTTGGATCTCACAACTGTGGTCACCATGAAGACGCTGGTGTTGTCTGTGAAGGTAAAGAAGAGTTTGTTTGTCTGAAGACAGTGTTACAGTCTGTCTATGATATAACAATTAGCTGAAGGATTTCAGTAACTGATTGAAATTACAGAAATATGAAATTTGTCATTTGGATTTTTGCTGTTTATGTTGTTTTTCAAAAGTATCATCGTCCTTAAAAGTCCAGTTTCATCTGTGTCCCCCATCAACAGTACTGCACTGTTAAAACTACATTTAAAACAAACAGTGTAGTATTCAAACACTGTGAAATGGTGAAAATAATGGCAAACAATCTGTAAAATAAGATTTTCTTTTGCTAATTTAAATACAGTAAAACAATGTAACTTTTTTGATCACATAACAATCTGTAGTTTTACAAACAACAATTTGTTCTTTAGTTTACTATTTGTAAAAATACAAATCTTCACAGTTTTATCACTTTTTTTGTGATATATCACTAGATATTATTTGTATTTTATGAAAAGAGGGGAAAATCTGTAAAATGGCTTTTCTTCCCAGTCTTTATTCTGCATAATTTTTCCTTCAGATAGCACCAAACATCCGTCAAATAATGCTACTTTTTGTTCTTTTAAACCCAGTCAAAATAGTGTCATTTTAAAACCACACAAGTGCTGTAAAATAATAAATAGCTATTTATAAAAATACTGATTTTTGATGTCGACATCATTTGCAGTTTTTTCCAGTTCTTTTAACAGAAGAAAAAGGTTGACTTTTACTGAGTGTGGTCTTTGTTTCTCTGTCAGCTCTTTCACCAGTGAGGCTGGTCAACTCTGACAACCGCTGCTCTGGCAGAGTGGAGGTCTTCCATAATGGACTGTGGGGGACAGTGTGTGATGATTCCTGGAACCTGAATGATGCTCAGGTGGTGTGCAGACAGCTGGGCTGTGGCCAAGCTCGTGCAGCGCCACCACTAGCCCACTTTGGAGAAGGCAGTGGACCCATCTGGTTGGACGATGTTGGATGTTTTGTAAATGAATCATCGATCACAGACTGCAGTCATCCAGGATTTGGGATCCACAACTGTGTTCACAGTGAAGATGCCAGTGCTGTGTGTGACGGTACGTATTTATTCATATTTCAAGTACATTCCAATCGCTAGGCTATTACTGACATTTAACTGGAAAATGTCCTCATCAATGCATTTCACTATTTAATATTTACAAAATGATATTGTTTTGCAGCGCAACAAGTCAGATGTGCAGTGAGTAAATCATTAGTTTGTGTTAAGAACATAAACTGATTTTTGTGCCCACTGACAAAGTGATTAGGTTGAGGTGTGAGAATAGCAGTGTAGACTGTGGTTGTCCTTTGAGTTCACATTTCTTCTCAAATTCAACAATTTTTCACTAAAAACCTTTAATTGCTTCATCATCAGTGCAATTCTGTTTTTTTATAAACAGAGACAAATGGAGGAAATCCTGGGGTTTCTTCAACCACTCCTTATCCAAGGCCAACCACACAAATACCACAGAACTCCACCACAACAACCCCAGGTAACAGTACAGCGGTCGAAGGGGAGATCCGCCTGGCCAATGGAGGAAACGGCTCCTGCTCTGGCAGAGTGGAGATCTTCCATAATGGACTGTGGGGGACAGTGTGTGATGATTCCTGGGACCTGCTTGATGCTCAGGTGGTTTGCAGACAGCTGGGCTGTGGCAGGGTGCTCTCAGCACCAATAGGTGCACGATTTGGACCAGGCACAGGGCCCATCTGGATGGATGATGTCATGTGCACAGGGAATGAATCAAAGCTCTCTGAGTGTCGCCATCAAGGGTTTGGATCTCACAACTGTGATCACCATGAAGACGCTGGTGTTGTCTGTGAAGGTAAAGAAGAGTTTGTTTGTCTGAAGACAGTGTTACAGTCTGTCTATGATATAACAATTAGCTGAAGGATTTCAGTAACTGATTGAAATTACAGAAATATGAAATTTGTAATTTGGATTTTTGCTGTTTATGTTGTTTTTCAAAAGTATCATCGTCCTTAAAAGTCCAGTTTCATCTGTGTCCCCCATCAACAGTGCTGCACTGTTAAAACTACATTTAAAACAAACAGTGTAGTATTCAAACACTGTGAAATGGTGAAAATAATGGCAAACAATCTGTAAAATAAGATTTTCTTTTGCTAATTTAAATACAGTAAAACTGTAACTTTTTTGATCACATAACAATCTGTAGTTTTACAAACAACAATTTGTTCTTTAGTTTACTATTTGTAAAAATACAAATCTTCACAGTTTTATCACTTTTTTTGTGATATATCACTAGATATTATTTGTATTTTATGAAAAGAGGGGAAAATCTGTAAAATGGCTTTTCTTCCCAGTCTTTATTCTGCATAATTTTTCCTTCAGATAGCACCAAACATCCGTCAAATAATGCTACTTTTTGTTCTTTTAAACCCAGTCAAAATAGTGTCATTTTAAAACCAGACAAGTGCTGTAAAATAATAAATAGCTATTTATAAAAATACTGATTTTTGATGTCGACATCATTTGCAGTTTTTTCCAGTTCTTTTAACAGAAGAAAAAGGTTGACTTTTACTGAGTGTGGTCTTTGTTTCTCTGTCAGCTCTTTCACCAGTGAGGCTGGTCAACTCTGACAACCGCTGCTCTGGCAGAGTGGAGGTCTTCCATAATGGACTGTGGGGGACAGTGTGTGATGATTCCTGGAACCTGAATGATGCTCAGGTGGTGTGCAGACAGCTGGGCTGTGGCCAAGCTCGTGCAGCGCCACCACAAGCCCACTTTGGAGAAGGCAGTGGACCCATCTGGTTGGACGATGTTGGATGTTTTGTAAATGAATCATCGATCACAGACTGCAGTCATCCAGGATTTGGGATCCACAACTGTGTTCACAGTGAAGATGCCAGTGCTGTGTGTGACGGTACGTTTTTATTCATATTTCAAGTACATTCCAATCGCTAGGCTATTACTGACATTTAACTGGAAAATGTCCTCATCAATGCATTTCACCATTTAATATTTACAAAATGATATTGTTTTGCAGCGCAACAAGTCAGATGTGCAGTGAGTAAATCATTAGTTTGTGTTAAGAACATAAACTGATTTTTGTGCCCACTGACAAAGTGATTAGGTTGAGGTGTGAGAATAGCAGTGTAGACTGTGGTTGTCCTTTGAGTTCACATTTCTTCTCAAATTCAACAATTTTTCACTAAAAACCTTTAATTGCTTCATCATCAGTGCAATTCTGTTTTTTTATAAACAGAGACAAATGGAGGAAATCCTGGGGTTTCTTCAACCACTCCTTATCCAAGGCCAACCACACAAATACCACAGAACTCCACCACAACAACCCCAGGTAACAGTACAGCGGTCGAAGGGGAGATCCGCCTGGCCAATGGAGGAAACGGCTCCTGCTCTGGCAGAGTGGAGATCTTCCATAATGGACTGTGGGGGACAGTGTGTGATGATTCCTGGGACCTGCTTGATGCTCAGGTGGTTTGCAGACAGCTGGGCTGTGGCAGGGTGCTCTCAGCACCAATAGGTGCACGATTTGGACCAGGCACAGGGCCCATCTGGATGGATGATGTCATGTGCACAGGGAATGAATCAAAGCTCTCTGAGTGTCGCCATCAAGGGTTTGGATCTCACAACTGTGATCACCATGAAGACGCTGGTGTTGTCTGTGAAGGTAAAGAAGAGTTTGTTTGTCTGAAGACAGTGTTACAGTCTGTCTATGATATAACAATTAGCTGAAGGATTTCAGTAACTGATTGAAATTACAGAAATATGAAATTTGTCATTTGGATTTTTGCTGTTTATGTTGTTTTTCAAAAGTATCATCGTCCTTAAAAGTCCAGTTTCATCTGTGTCCCCCATCAACAGTGCTGCACTGTTAAAACTACATTTAAAACAAACAGTGTAGTATTCAAACACTGTGAAATGGTGAAAATAATGGCAAAGATCTGTAAAATAAGATTTTCTTTTGCTAATTTAAATACAGTAAAACAGTGTAACTTTTTTGATCACATAACAATCTGTAGTTTTACAAACAACAATTTGTTCTTTAGTTTACTATTTGTAAAAATACAAATCTTCACAGTTTTATCACTTTTTTTGTGATATATCACTAGATATTATTTGTATTTTATGAAAAGAGGGGAAAATCTGTAAAATGGCTTTTCTTCCCAGTCTTTATTCTGCATAATTTTTCCTTCAGATAGCACCAAACATCCGTCAAATAATGCTACTTTTTGTTCTTTTAAACCCAGTCAAAATAGTTTCATTTTAAAACCACACAAGTGCTGTAAAATAATAAATAGCTATTTATAAAAAATACTGATTTTTGATGTCGACATCATTTGCAGTTTTTTCCAGTTCTTTTAACAGAAGAAAAAGGTTGACTTTTACTGAGTGTGGTCTTTGTTTCTCTGTCAGCTCTTTCACCAGTGAGGCTGGTCAACTCTGACAACCGCTGCTCTGGCAGAGTGGAGGTCTTCCATAATGGACTGTGGGGGACAGTGTGTGATGATTCCTGGAACCTGAATGATGCTCAGGTGGTGTGCAGACAGCTGGGCTGTGGCCAAGCTCGTGCAGCGCCACCACAAGCCTACTTTGGAGAAGGCAGTGGACCCATCTGGTTGGACGATGTTGGATGTTTTGAAAATGAATCATCGATCACAGACTGCAGTCATCCAGGATTTGGGATCCACAACTGTGTTCACAGTGAAGATGCCAGTGCTGTGTGTGACGGTACGTTTTTATTCATATTTCAAGTACATTCCAATCGCTAGGCTATTACTGACATTTAACTGGAAAATGTCCTCATCAATGCATTTCACTATTTAATATTTACCAAATGATATTGTTTTGCAGCGCAACAAGTCAGATGTGCAGTGAGTAAATCATTAGTTTGTGTTAAGAACATAAACTGATTTTTGTGCCCACTGACAAAGTGATTAGGTTGAGGTGTGAGAATAGCAGTGCAGACTGTGGTTGTCCTTTGAGTTCACATTTCTTCTCAAATTCAACAATTTTTCACTAAAAACCTTTAATTGCTTCATCATCAGTGCAATTCTGTTTTTTTATAAACAGAGACAAATGGAGGAAATCCTGGGGTTTCTTCAACCACTCCTTATCCAAGGCCAACCACACAAATACCACAGAACTCCACCACAACAACCCCAGGTAACAGTACAGCGGTCGAAGGGGAGATCCGCCTGGCCAATGGAGGAAACGGCTCCTGCTCTGGCAGAGTGGAGATCTTCCATAATGGACTGTGGGGGACAGTGTGTGATGATTCCTGGGACCTGCTTGATGCTCAGATGGTTTGCAGACAGCTGGGCTGTGGCAGGGTGCTCTCAGCACCAATAGGTGCACGATTTGGACCAGGCACAGGGCCCATCTGGATGGATGATGTCATGTGCACAGGGAATGAATCAAAGCTCCATGATTGTCGCCATCGAGGGTTTGGATCTCACAACTGTGGTCACCATGAAGACGCTGGTGTTGTCTGTGAAGGTAAAGAAGAGTTTGTTTGTCTGAAGACAGTGTTGCAGTCTGTCTATGATATAACAATTAGCTGAAGGATTTCAGTAACTGATTGAAATTACAGAAATATGAAAGTTGTAATTTGGATTTTTGCTGTTTATGTTGTTTTTCAAAAGTATCATCGTCCTTAAAAGTCCAGTTTCATCTGTGTCCCCCATCAACAGTACTGCATTGTTAAAACTACATTTGAAACAAACAGTGTAGTATTCAAACACTGTGAAATGGTGAAAATAATGGCAAACATCTGTAAAATAAGATTTTCTTTTGCTAATTTAAATACAGTAAAACAGTGTAACTTTTTTGATGACATAACAATCTGTAGTTTTACAAACAACAATTTGTTCTTTAGTTTACTATTTGTAAAAATACAAATCTTCACAGTTTTATCACTTTTTTGTGATATATCAATAGATATTATTTGTATTTTATGAAAAGAGGGGAAAATCTGTAAAATGGCTTTTCTTCCCAGTCTTTATTCTGCATAATTTTTCCTTCAGATAGCACCAAACATCCGTCAAATAATGCTACTTTTTGTTCTTTTAAACCCAGTCAAAATAGTGTCATTTTAAAACCACACAAGTGCTGTAAAATAATAAATAGCTATTTATAAAAATACTGATTTTTGATGTCGACATCATTTGCAGTTTTTTCCAGTTCTTTTAACAGAAGAAAAAGGTTGACTTTTACTGAGTGTGGTCTTTGTTTCTCTGTCAGCTCTTTCACCAGTGAGGCTGGTCAACTCTGACAACCGCTGCTCTGGCAGAGTGGAGGTCTTCCATAATGGACTGTGGGGGACAGTGTGTGATGATTCCTGGAACCTGAATGATGCTCAGGTGGTGTGCAGACAGCTGGGCTGTGGCCAAGCTCGTGCAGCGCCACCACTAGCCCACTTTGGAGAGGGCAGTGGACCCATCTGGTTGGACGATGTTGGATGTTTTGTAAATGAATCATCGATCACAGACTGCAGTCATCCAGGATTTGGGATCCACAACTGTGTTCACAGTGAAGATGCCAGTGCTGTGTGTGACGGTACGTTTTTATTCATATTTCAAGTACATTCCAATCGCTAGGCTATTACTGACATTTAACTGGAAAATGTCCTCATCAATGCATTTCACTATTTAATATTTACCAAATGATATTGTTTTGCAGCGCAACAAGTCAGATGTGCAGTGAGTAAATCATTAGTTTGTGTTAAGAACATAAACTGATTTTTGTGCCCACTGACAAAGTGATTAGGTTGAGGTGTGAGAATAGCAGTGCAGACTGTGGTTGTCCTTTGAGTTCACATTTCTTCTCAAATTCAACAATTTTTCACTAAAAACCTTTAATTGCTTCATCATCAGTGCAATTCTGTTTTTTTATAAACAGAGACAAATGGAGGAAATCCTGGGGTTTCTTCAACCACTCCTTATCCAAGGCCAACCACACAAATACCACAGAACTCCACCACAACAACCCCAGGTAACAGTACAGCGGTCGAAGGGGAGATCTACCTGGCCAATGGAGGAAACGAATGTAAGTTTATTTGTATACTTTTAGAGTTTATTGAGCTTGGGAGGGAGGGAGGGAGGGATGGAGGGAGGGAGGGAGGGATGGAGGGAGGGAGGGACCGACCCTCCCTCCCTCCCTCAACTCCAGAGGTTTGTGGCTCACTCGCCCCTCAGACATCACATTTTGATGTGGTGAATCTTTGGGCAACGTGCTTTTTTGTACACCTCAAACACAAACTGCACTGCCGTAACACACATAACACAATGCCAGTATCCAATGTGCTGATATGTTCCAAGTAATTTTGCCTGATTGCCAGTGTTGATATATGCACATATTTGTTCCACCTAATTCCAGCCAACATCAGGCCTCTCCTGTAGTTGAATTAACATATTATTATACCTGCTTTTACCATGATGGCCCACTGGCAGGTGCAGAAAGAAAATAAGGAAACCGCTTCAACTTACATGTAAAATATGACATATTTACTTTCTTTCAAACATGTTCAAGCAAAACTGTTAACTTGTAGCTTGATAGGTGTTTACAAGCAGCACTGCTCCCAGTAAACCACACATAGAGAAACTGTCATACTTCACCCTGGTGCAACTTTAATGTATTTAAATGTGTGCATTATGAATGCTTTCTAAATTTAAAATACTTTTTTTAAATTTCTAAATATAGAAGAATCTGAAGAATCTGTGCAATTTTAGTATGTGTCACTCATGGAAAAAACTATGCACTTCCAATGTCTTTCTACACATAGAATAACCCTGTGTAATATAGGAGAATCTGTACAATCTGTATCAGCGGTACATATGTATATTTCTTGTTTATATTTTATTTTTCTACTGATGTCCCTGTATTCTTGCACTATCCCTGTTGCTGCTGTAACACTGCCAATTTCCCCACTATGGGATTAATAAGGCCAAAATGATCTCATCTTATCTCATCTTAGTATCGAAGTCATTTTTAAGTTCATCCCTGAACTGACATAATTTAATCCTCTGTCTTGCAGACTAACAGGACACATGCCATCTACTCCAACGCTTTGTTTCTCTACCCATATGATCAATCCTTCGCCGTTCCTGTGATTCTTCCCTTCTCCTGCGCCTATCCTCTGGACACAGACAGCTCCCTGTATATGACAATCAGGCCATTCCTGCCGTACGTAGCCCGTTAATAAATATATGTAACAGGGCTCACCATATTCAGTTGTAAAAATGATGAAGCTCCTGTGAGTATCATCATTATGTTGTTCAGAGTATTCTAACGCCATCACACTAAGAAAATAAAATAAATAAATAAAAACAAGTCTGGTGTCTGTGTGTTATGGTCACACTATCGTACACATACAGTGAAAAGAGCTTCTTTATCTTGCGGCCTGTGAGTGGACAGCTACTGTTTTGAAAGAACTGTTCCCTCACTGTCAAGCTGCTTTATTTCAAAGTAGGTTTTCACATAGAATGACTTTGATTTTGTTTTAGGGCATAACATTAAACCCCCACATATAGATTAAAAAAATGTTGCAAGCTAGTGGAATGTGACCGTTACAAGACAAAAGAGCAGCAAGTGTAATCAAGGTCTAAATAAGTCCTTAAAAAGTAATTAAAAAATACTTCCAGTGTGGAGGAATGTGTGAAATAATCACCTGAGAATGTGCAAGGTTACGCAGTATGTAATGTAAACAACCTGAAATGTGCAATAGGAGAACAATAATTATATTCCTGGATTCCTGGTGGATTCCTGGAGAATTCATGGAGGTGTCCAGGGAGGCATCCACGAGGCATCCGAAACAGATGTCCGAGCCTCCTCAGCTGACTCCTCTCAATGTGGAGAAGTAGCAGCTCTACTCCAAGCTCCTCCCTGGTGACTGAGCTTCTCACCTGATCTCTAAATGTGCACCCAGCCACCCTACGGAGGAAACTCATTTCAACCGTTTGTATCCGGGATCTTGTTCTTTCGGTCATGACCCAAAGCTCATGACCATAGGTGAGAGTAGGAACGTAGACAGACCAGTAAATCGACAGCTTTGCCTTTCTGCCCAACTCCTTCGTCACCACGACAGACTGATACAGCGACCGCATGACTGCGGACGCCACACTAATCCGCCTGTCAATCTCACGCTCCATTGTCCCCTCACTCATGAAAAAGACCCCGAGATACTTAAACTCCTCCACTTGAGGCAAGGACTCTCCACTTACCCGGAGAGAGCAAGCCACCTTTTTCTGATGGAGGAACAGGGACTGACTTACTGCAAGCAATGTGAACCAGGCTCCTGCTCCGGTCGTACAGGGACTGGGCTGCCCTTAGCAGAGGGCCCCCAACCCCGTGCTCCCAGAGCACCCCCCACAGGACACCATGAGAGACACGGTCGAACGCCTTCTCCAAATCCACAAAGCACATGTGGACTGGTTGGGCGAACTCCCATGAACTCTCGATCACCTGATGGAGAGTGTGGAGCTGGTCCAATGTTCCATGAACGGTCAGAGTCCTTCATTTTTTGCTATCCATAAGGGTTTTTGAACTACTTTTGGTCTGACCCGTCACCTAGGACCTGTTTGCTTTGGGAGACCCTACCAAGGGCATAAAGCCCCTGACAACATAGCTCCTAGGATCATTTGGACACTCAAACTCCCCCACCAAGATACGGTAGCAGCTCAAGGGGGAAAATAGAAATAGAAAACCTTTATTGTCATTGTATTTGGGATGCAACAAACTTAGGAATGCATCTCCTGCTTGGTGCATTAGAGTTAAGATGTACAGTGCTTTATGATACTCGAAAACATTGAGCACACCATAAAACCATTTGCACACAATATTTAAGAGACAGCTGTATGGTTAAGAACCAGAGTCTAGCTATTGAACAAGTCTCAGTTGGTGTTTTTCTGTGAAATATTATATAAATTATTATAAAATTGATAAAATATCAGTATAGAGAGAATGCTATTGTGAGAGAGCATTAAGAACTTCATGTTTTATGTTGATTAAGAGTGTTAATGGCCTTAGGGAAACTATAAACTATTTGGGAATCTGGTGGTGGAGTTTGTAGTGACCTTTTAGTGAGGGTCAGACATGGAGTAACCAGAATGAGAGCAGTTTTTGACAAAGTTTTGGACTCTGGAAAGGTAATGTATGTTTTCAATGTCTTGGAGGGAAAGAAGATGACAGCCAATAATGATTTGGGCTGTGTTGGTAACCTTTTCAAACAAAATGAATATAACAATAACAACAACTGTGAAAAAAGGATGTCACAACATTTTAATATTTTCTCAACAGGCAGGGAGGTGGTATTTCAGGCCAAGGTCTAAAAGCCAGAGCCTACATGAATCTATATCGTGATTCCAACTTCACTGATCGTTATTCAGGAATCCAGGTCAGCCTCCCGGTGGGCTCGCCATTGTACGTGGGTGTCACTGTGCCATACGGAGACCCAAACTTTTTACTTGTTCTGGAGGACTGTTTCGCCACTCACTCAACAAACCCCGATGATCCCACACGATACCCCTTCATCCAACACCAGTACGTGCACCTGATTGAGCTTCAGCAGACATTTTGTGGGTTTCGGTCACCCTGATGGTCTCTCCTCTGACAGGTGTCCTGCTGCTGGCCAGCCAGTGTCGGTCATTGAAAGCGGCTCGTCCCTCCAGGCTTGTTTCTCTGCTGTGCTTTTCTTGCTCCAGGATGATTACCGAGACATTTTCCTGCACTGCAACCTGAGCCTGTGTGACCGGAGAAGTTTCAACTGTATCCCAGTGAGTTACACATTCCACTTTGTCAGTAATCCATATTCACTGCTGATATCTATTCTAATGGTTTCTCCACCACTTTCCGCCTCACAGCACTGCAGAAGCAGGACATCTCGCTCTGTTTCCAGCTCTGCTTCTGTGGAGCCCATCACCATTGGACCAATCACTTGTGAGTAACAATCACAATCTGGTTTCAGGACTAATTTTTCAACAAAATGATCTGTATTAAATAATAACCAATGTTTTTTCTTCTTCTTTATCTTCAGGGGACAAACCAGCTCAGTGAGTCGATAACCTACAACGATAATATGAACTCATTCCATATTTTGATTTTTTTTCATTGAAAAGATAAAAATTTTGACTACATTGTGCGCCTACGTCTTGTCAGACTTTGTATCTTTCTTTAGTTGTACTACTCTTGCAAGAACAATCAAAAATAAAATATAAATAAAAAATAATCTAAATAAAAATAAGGTTCCAGTGTTTTTTTCCTTATATTGATTTTGAGCACAGATAATATAGGAATGTATTAAGGATAATACTATTTTTTTGCATTTTCTTTTTTCATGGATTTCTTTTTAGATCCAATGACAGATTTTTCCCTGTTACACTGTAAAACTGTGCAACTGACATGTATGCACTTTATATTATTTTTTACATCTATCTATCTATCTATCTATCTATCTATCTATCTATCTATCTATCTATCTATCTATCTATATGTGTGTGTGTGTGTTTGCACATATATGGTTCATAAAGAGTGAATTCTTGCAGCTATGGTGAGACACAGACCTTTCCTCTGGCGCCACCAAGAGGTGGACATTTGTGCTTCAGCATTAAAAACTGTATCTCAAGTCATGTAATTTGGTGCCAATACTATATGTTTTTGCTCCTGTTCATAATGAGCATGACAACATCCCATAATAATGAGCAGATTGACCCACCTTGTTAAATTCCTTAGAATCAGGTGGAGACAGACAAAAGTTAAATCCCGTCCGTCTGTGCATGAAAATGGATGTTATAAAGTAGACTACCGAAATCAAACTTTTTCTGAAGGGTGTCCAATGAAGCAAGTATGATATGGCAGTTATTTTTTAATACAGGTCTATCACGTCATTTTAAGTTGCATCACTTCTTCAGCTTAATGCATGGCTCAGCTGTTTGGAAGACATTCTTGAAGACAAACAGACAGACGGACAGACGGACAGATAGATAGATCCAGTAGCTCACACATGTTACATTTAAGAGAAACAGGGAAGCTAATGTGCAAAATAATGTGCAAATCGTGCTTGTTGAAGAAAGAAGAGGAAGGTAAACGCTTCAGCAGTTACTATAAATATACATTTATAAATATACTTTCAAACAGTTTCCACAAGAATCATGAGCATAGGTTTGCCACTAAAATTTGCTCACGTAAGTCCATCATCAGATTTCCATTCATTATAAGTCAAAACATGAAAATTTCCCACTAGAAAAATCCCACTATCCCAACAGATCTATATGTTTGGTCATGAACATATTATGTTGATGTCATAATTGACCTAATGCAGTGATAATTTCCAAATTATACAAAATTATATGCGAAGCCACCTCCAAACCAAGGTTTATGCTTACACAGTGGGGTCAGAAAATGAAAAACACACCAATATCAAAAAAGTTTTTTTTTTCCTTAGTTATATTTTGAGAATGGTTTTCAAACTCCAGAACTCAGTTCTACTTGGATTAGGTCATCTACCAATGTTTTCATTTTTGTGGTACAATGTGTCATACCTACTCAATCTTATATAAAATTTAAATGAAAATAGAAATAAAACATTTTGAACAAGTATTCTATACTGAAAAGCATTTTAGATATTTTGTTTTGTAATATTGTGACATGCAACTACGTATGGTTTAGAAAATATTACGAGCTAACATCTGCATTTTCATCTTTTTTTTGTTACTATGTGCTCTAGGATGGGATTTTTCACACTGGCTTCGATTTCAATTTATAATTAAACTCACTTTTAATCAGACACTACAATGAACAATAATGGGCGACATTCTGGGCTTTTATCTTTCATAATGTGACGGCACCAGGGTTGGCTCTTTCCTGTATGCAGTTGGTTGTTTTTCCCTTTTGTTTGAGGAGGCTGATGAGTGGAGATGAGGCAGTAACTGTGACGCTGCACACCTGAGTAGGAAGGACTCAGAGGCTATAAATTAGACCTGCAGGAGCTTCTCTCTCTCTTTCCCCTGGCCTGGTCTGCTCACTGACGTTGCCATTTAGTTGTTTGTTTTTGGTTTTCTACATTTACACACCTTCCACGCACAAAGACGCTGCAGACACACTGACTGATAACACATGTCTATTGTATTACTATTTACTTAAAAATGGGTTAATTTGCAGTCTATGTATGGTCTTCCTCTTTGTTACGCACTTTGAGCCAGGCTGTGACAATAATTTCTGAGATATTGATGTTCAAACATAGCCTCATATTTAAATGCGTCAAAATTATGCTCAAAGTGGGTCGACGTGCATTTAAAATAAGATCTTCAAAGGTTTTTTATATATCAAGCTAAATTATTCAATAAATATCTATATATCCTATAAATATATATATTTCATGCTACAAAAATTGCAGGCAAGTCAGAGATGGTTGAGCAGAAATAGTTCTAAAAATATGATGACTTGAGATGCCAATAATCAAGACATTTTCAACATAAATTTGATGAGAACTGGTGCATGAAGTTTCCTGGAGAAGGACCCCCAGCTTAACGAGTCCCCTCGCAGTGTTAAAATGAAATCTACGCCCCTGGGTTGAAGGTCACGACAGCCTGCTGCTCTGCTCTCTAGGAAACTTAGAATAATGTCCAATGTATGCAGGGGGCGTGGCGTTGGCTTAACTTTTTTTGATTGACATTCGTACAGCCCAATAGAACGGCTTCATATCACTTCGGAGGGGCGGGGCGGAGAGTGAGCGATGTTTCCTTCGAGTTTCGGGTTTAGAGCAGTTGGGGTTAATTTCCGCTCGGTCGCGGCCGTTTATAAAAAAACAGTCTTCAGCTCCTCTGTGCCGGACAGCCGCCGTCATGTCCAACAACAATGCCAGCAACAACTTAATTATCGCTCAGAGGGCCGTGAAGCAGCTCCGGTTAGAGGCCAGTATCCGGAGGATCAAGGTACGAACCCCTCAACACCGACACACAAACACGGAAGACCGAGCTAACCTGCCGCTGAATGGCGGAGACAAACGACAGAAATGACACAGTGAACTCCGTCCGAAATATATCCAACAAGTTGGTACTCAAAGTCACACACAACACACATCAGCTGGTTTCTGGTTGACTTAACCGCAGCTACGAGTTGTGTCAGTTACTCGCTGTGTGTTTTAGGGAATCGTAACCACTTTTAAAATGTCAACACATCGATGAAAGTGACACGTTTGTTGTCGTTAAACCTGTTTGTGTTAGTTATCGCAAGTGAACAAGTGACTTTATCTCCTAAAAAGTTACACAGCAGACACACCCATTCGTGTAATGCGCCGTTGCTTGCAAATGTTATGCAAAAAAAAAAAAAAAACCCTAGCCAGTTAGTCGGTGTGGGTAGTGCAGGCAGGCAGTGTTGTGTGTTACAAGTTCTGCACATATCGGAACACACACGCCATATGTGTCTCTGCAGGTGTCCCAGGCTGCTGCTGATCTGAGAAACTTCTGCATGCAAAACGCCTCCAAGGACCCTCTCCTGATGGGGGTCCCCTCCAGTGATAATCCCTTCAGACCCCCCAAGTCCTGCTCCCTGTTCTGAGGTAGGACTGCTGCTGCGTGTGGAGTTAAAGGTCCCAGATGGTGGAAATCCATTTTTGTTGTGTTCAGTGCTTGGAGCTGTAAAGTAAAAGCTGTCAATGTTTTAAGACACTTACTTGACACCCCTGCCACAACTAGTTAGCTTCACAAACTTGTAAGAATTTGACCCAGGTGCTATGTCACGACTGACTACCCAATAGCCATCCAGCAGAGACGCCATATTCTTCTTGAAAGGGGGCAAAACAGCTTATTTGGAAGCTCCTTAAAACAAGGAGTCATAGTGAAATGAACCATTTTTGCTCTATTTTGAGCTGAAAAACTGCAAGGTACAGTTTGTGAACATGTGAGACTTTGAATAATTTGCTGAAAAGGGACACAATGCGGGACCTTTAAGTTGTACAGTTTAATTACACAATGTAGGAACACAGGAATTTCTATTGAATTCAGCCTGTTAAATTCAGTGCAGTAGATCCCCAGGAGAGCAGAACTTAAAAATGTATTTTGTGCAGCATAAGTTTCAATTGCATAAATCATGAAAAAAGTTAAATATGTATCATTGTTAAACTTTTTAAAAAATGGAAGAACTTTTTACCAAGTGCCCACTGGTGTTACCAACACGTGGTGACTCTGCATGCTGTAGATATTTTCCTACTTGCAATATGAATTTGTTTCCGTGACACTTTCCTGCTGTCCCTGAATTTTTGCCACGTGACTGTTGGGCACAGCAAAGTCACGTGCCGTTGTTATATCCTGTTTGTACAGTTTCTGGCTGTGAAAAAACTGTCATTTTTGTTTTGTTTTGTTTTTAAAGCTAGTATACCTTTAACCCCCCATGGGTTTAGCATTACAGAGAGTTAAAGCCTTAAAAACTCCTCTGTTTTTTAGCGAAAGTAACTCCTTTCTGACTAAAAATGGCCTAGATGTCATTTAGCACTGTTGTTTTCTCTAGAATGTGCAGATCTATGAAGTCCCTGCTTCTTTCTCCACTCGCTGCAGCTCGGGAAAACCAGCTCACCTGAAAATCTGCTCAAACCCTGTACTTTCGCTACACAATGACAAGTTGTAATATATGAGTAATTTAGCCATACGTGTTCAAACTAGAAACTAATTATGAAGAGGAATAGTGATACAGAAAGCCCCACCCTGCAGGTTTACAGGTTCCCTAAATTTGTTATGTGCAAAACCCCAGAAGTCTGAATCCATGTTTGTGAGACTGATCTGTACACTGCAGCTTCAATGTGGAGGTGTTAAGCCATAGCATTGACTGCTTATTTTACTAATATGTTCTCTAGCATTAAAAAAACACCGTATGGACATGTTAACAAGGTGAAACACTTAATTTTCACTGGAGGGGTTCTTTAAGTTTAGATAGACTTTATAGAGCCTGAAGAGCCACAAATAAATTGTATACATTCTTTACTCAGTGAAAATTATTCCTATCTTATATTTGCCTTCAAATTACAGCGACATACTACAGTGGGTCATATGATTATATTATCACTTTAACTTCACTGTTTTCTCAAAGTGACATCTTCAGTTTGTGTGTAAAAACTGTAAAAACTAGCAAATCTTCACATTGGAGAAGCAAAATGACTCAAATGATTAACCGAATAGCAAAATAACTACAGTTTAGTTTTGTTTCGGTTGACTTTTTGACTGATTGTTTGAGCTGCAGTCAAGTTGCTGATTAAGAGTGCTGTTTCTGTTTGTCATGCTTTCATGGGCATTATGTGGCACTTTATTTTTTAACATTGTTGTTTGATAACCTCATTTAGCTAATGTCAAATTTCCACCTTTTGTCTGATGATCCTTTAGCCATAATAGATCTAAAACAGTAAGAACAGAAGGAATTACTCAGTACTTATTCCATCTGATTTAGTGCCAGACCTTTGATCATGAGTTGGGGGCTTTTTTTCATTGTAATGCAGTTATTAGTCTTATCCCATCTTGACTAGTGTACAGTGGTTTGGTGCTTCTATAGCTTAGGTTAATACACGGCAAATAGAGATCAAACAAAGCACCACTCTGTGGAATTTGTTGGTATTATGAAACAGGAAATCTTACACAGTACCAGTGGCTTATTTTAGTTCATATGGAGCATTATATGGAAGTGATCCTGTTGTAAAGTTAAGCAAATGTTCTGTAGCATTCAGTGTCGCCACCCACACAGAAGTTGTCGCTCATACCAGCTGATTAGACCTCTGTCAGGGTTGGAGCTGGGTGGAGTTCTACAGGGAATTAACAGGATATAAGAACAGGCTTTTTCACATCAGACATTTGACTTGTCATCCCAGGAGAAACACAGGTATTACTAATAACCTTAATAATGGCTTTGTTGTCTTCAAGTGTCCCAGCAACGTTTATGATGTTGCAGTGAGTAGCCATGCAGCTAAAATAGAGTTCAACCGTTATTAATGATTTTGCAAAATTCGATTTTAGCTGAAGTCGTCCCTTATTTCCTCTGTTTTTTTCTGTCTACAGCAACATAAAACATGGAGGATTTCAGAATATGTCCGTCGAAGGCTTTCCTCACTTCTAATTGATGTCACTGTAGATCTACCAGCAGCTCCTCTTGGGATGATGCACACGAGGCTGATGGGTTCGGGGGGTAACTGGTCCACTTGTTTGCCAAAACTAATGGTCTCATAACTCGCATCTGTTACATTAAAGCAGCGCCAAACTCTACATGTTCAGAAACAGAGCAGACGATGTTCTAGGTTGACACTAACTTGACTAATGATTAAGCCATTCTTGTGTGTACTTAACATGTCCAGCATTGATTTTACTGACTTAACAGTGTCTGTTTCCAGTCTGTGAAATTTTGCTCATGTTAACGGCTCCTGTACGTCTGATTTCCCCTACTGTTTTGGGTGGCAGGTGGAAAAACAATCAAGCATTAATTTAAATCAGGTGCTGTTACAGAATATTAATATTTTACTTTACACACACACACACACGCACACGCACACACACACACTCAGTTGACAGTTTATTAGGTTCACTTTTCTAAGATCAATGCAGTCTCTTGTAACAGTCCTGCAGTAAGTCACCCCTCATGCAGATTATAATGTCCAGTTTTGGTTTCTTCTGAACTCTGAGCAGTTTCTAGGTGTTTTTGCTATTGTCACTTTTACATTCACTGTGGGCTCATTTTTCACTACAACACAAAGTCCTGCACCTCTGTGGAAACGCAACCATGACTAAGGACACAGAACTGAAAAATATATTTGTTGTAGTATGACGTTATAATTCTATAAATCATAAAAAAAACCTAAGTCACATTTCTTTGCTTATTTTACAAAAACAGAGAATACCAACCCTAAAAAAAGGGTTCTAGCTACTTTGTAAACAAAGTTTGCATTTTAGCCAAAAAGTCAGAATTTTTATCACATGACTGTTGGTTGCAGTCATGGCTTCACACTTGCGCGGGGAGTACAGAATTTTCATTTTTTAACAGAATCTGGCTCGACCTTATGATTAATTTTTTGCAATTTTTTTAAATGCCACCTTTTGAATAAAGCGATCTTGATTCAACAAGAGTTTAAGCTTAGATTTGGCTACGTTTCCCCGCACAACAGCATGGCACAGATGACTAGTTCAATGATAGTCAGAAATCTGAAAATGCAACAGTTCTTTCTGTTTTCAGTTTCTGACTCTGGTAAATGGTGTAATTTTGGTGATTTTTAATTATTATTATTGTTTTAAACACAATATGTCTGTAAAACCTGCTGGCGGGTTTTGGGATTCATAGGTTCAACTGTCTTGGCAGGGCGGCACAGTGATCACATGATCAGACTGCATTAATTTTAGCTAAGTGTACCTAATACACTGACATCCAAGCATGTATACACTATGTTTCATATTGTGTGCCTTTATAAAGCACTACAGACATAAGAGTGTGATTTTACTGTGCACATGGCCAACAGACCTACTGTTAGCTTTTTAAGCTAAACTGTCTGGTGTCTTAAACTACTCATTGAATTGAAAGGTATTGCTAATAATCTGATTTACGACAACATGGTACAGACTTCTACTCCGTCAGTTCAGGGTATGTGATTGTTGATTAAACTTTCATCCCGTCCTTTTTCTGTATATATTTAACAGCCATTTAAGGTTGCTTTTATTAGCTTATACATGTTCCTGTCTTTAATTTAAGTAAAAAAAACACACACACACACACGCATGAAGTCCTTACATTATCTGGAAACATTGAAAATTCAATGTATGTCACTTTAGATTCACAAATGCTCATATCTGTGTTCAAATCCTTCAATATTGTTTGTATTATATGAATCATGCTGCAGTGACTTGTTGCATTAATTGCTTTCCACACTGGAACCATATTCCAATAAACCAAAACCTTTTATTATGTTAGTCGGTATCTTTATCAACTTTGCTACTGTGGGTGATCTTTTAAAAATTAAATCACATTTCCCATGAAATGCTGTGTGTGATTATTGAATATCATTCTTCTGCTGAACAGCAAAAGAAACTCATGATTTGAAAGTATTGGATGTGAATATGTGGCTTGTTGCATGACTGCTGAGCCTTCAGTTTTTGTAGTGTTGCCACCATAATAGTTGCATATGAACCTGAGATGTTAGATTGCAGCATTTAAGGATATGTAGACATCGATATCTCAAAAAATGTCATCTGTGCAAAGTCAGTGAGCTGCTGAAATAAAAATGCTTTATCAAATAATGTACTGTAATATGCATCTGGCCACATGTCATAAATCTGTAGGACATCATAGAATCAGTGCAAGTCAAGACAGATTTATTAATAATTGGAAATATTTGTTAGGAAACTGATAAAAAAAATAAGTTGGTTACACATGTTTTCTCCTTTGATGCACTTGAAAACAATATTAAAGCAACTTCAAAGCCAGTGGGGGTGACCCCACATGCTGATACGATAATTTTGTGACCTAAAGCAGTTTCAAGCTAAGATCTCACAAAAAAGCTCACCTAAAATCAATCAGCAAAGTGTGGGCGTGTCTCAGGTTTGCTCCTCCCATCATAGATAGTTCTTTTAATTTGGCTCACAGCACATTCAGAAACCCACTTGTATGAGAAGTGAAACCAAAACTGAACCTAAGTTTGAGGCTTTTAGGCAGCAGTTTGGGTGAATAGTCAAGTCCAAGCTTCAGTCTACAAACTGTCTATTGTCAGTGATAATCAGCAGAAGTGCCGTCACCTGGAAAGAAAAGAGGCAGCATCTGAGGAAGTTTGACTGCTCAGGTAAGGAGATGTGCAAAACAATACCTTGCAGTGTTTGTCATTAAAAGAAGCCAGAAAAGTATGTGTAAATATTGTTATGATCCTAGAATATACACCAGGTAGGTTTTTATATGTGCAACATTTCTGCTTGTTGGACGTAGCACCCAGATGGCTTCCAGGTTTGGCCAGAAGAGAGCTGGAAGATGCCAGGAATACTCAGGTAATGGTGTCCTTGTTCACTGAATTTACAGACTCACCTTCAGACCATAGATCCTGGAATCCACTCACGCTTGTAGTCAGATCTTCCTTTCTCCCCGCTTAACAACACATGTCTGTCTTTAATTCAACATTTGCTCCGTGTTTCTCTGATATACTGCAGACTCCTACCTGCTGAGAGATCCTGGCCTCAATCCTTTGCACGAGTCTCCTCACAGCACCTCCTGGTGGGCTGACAGGGAAGAGCAACGAAACCACGGAGACTTACTGAGGGTGGGTAGGAATTAACTGAAAGAAACAGATTAGTGATTTAAGTTCTGGGCAAAAACCCAACTTTTATGTAACAGGAGCAGCTAAAGGAGATGGATGAACACATGGCCAGGCTTCAGGAGATGCTGAGAAGTGAGCGGGCCAAAGTAAGCTGTGAGAGAGAATACTATCTGAATACCTCCATGCTGTTTCCTCCCCTTCTCAAAGACATGTTTCCTCCTGGCAGTGCACCCGTCTGCAGCTGCAGTGTAGCCAGCAGGAGGCCGAACTGCGGCATCGAGAGCTGCATAACAACAGATTGAAGGAGCGGCTATCACAGCTGACCGATAGACACAAACTTAAAGGACCCTGTGAGACTCACTCTGTCAAACACCAAGAAGAATGCACACACATCTCAAATATATCCTAAAGCTTTTATCTTCTTACATTTTACTGTCCAGCCATCGAGGTGTTGAACTTTCCACCTGGAGGCAGAGCCAAAAGAGAGCAGCCAATTAAATCATTCAGGACTACTGCAAAGTATGTCGCCGGTTTGTTTTCATGCACTTCTTGATCTTTATGTTTTGTTCTCGTCATGTTTCTAATCCTCACTTTGTCTCTCCACCTTGCAGAAGAGAGGAGGCGACACTGCGGGTGATGCTGGAGCGGAGAGAAGCAGAGCTCAGAGAGGCGATGAAGCTGCGACACAGCCTCACCACTTTACTTCATGCACTCAGAGTTGACATGGAGCAGGTCAGGATACAGTAAAAAGCCTTTCTAAGCAAGGAGAGCGATGGGTAGGGACTGACATCACCAAGTGAATTTATTCAAAAAGGATGACTGAAGTCGCCCTCTGGTGAAAATCAAGCTGTGAACATGCCTATATGTTATTTTTTATGTATATGCACCATGGCTGCATATTTTCACCTTTAAACTGCAGTGTGCTGATGAGACTCTCAAAACACAGATTTAGACTTCCATGATTTCATACGTAGCTACAGTGAACAAAGTCTGGCACATTTGCTTAAAATACTCGAATGATCAATTGATTATGAAATAGTTCCTGACTAATGTCTGTTGGTTTACTCATTGTTTTAGATTCAATTTTTAAAATCGGTAGTATAAATTTGCAGGTGAGTAAAGAATGCACAGAATTTCTTGGTGGCTCTTACAGCTCTTCAGCATCTGTGTGAAAATCAAGATTGTAATACCTTGTTAATTTGTCCATATGGTGTGATTTTACATGCTGGAAGAGACGTGAGTTAAATGTCCATCGTGAAGCTAGAGTGTACTAATGAGTCTCAAAAACATGGATTCAGGCTTCCAAGGTTTCACATGTAACTAAACCTAAAGAACCAATCCAGTTAACTTGAAGGGTGGGATTTTCTGCATTATTATTAATTTTCAGAATCTGTTTGTGGTTCAAACCTGTCAAACCTAGAGCAGTTTTACAGTGTTTGAGCAGAATCATTATGAAGTTGGACTGCTCGAACTGCAGCGAGTGAAGAGGGAGGCAGGGAATTCATAGATCAGTGCATTCTCGAGGAAGAAATGTTGCAGAGTTGCATCTAAGCCATTTTAAGATCGAAAGGGATTATTTTAATGGGGCAAAGAAGTACCTCTCCATGAACCTCAGTACATGGAGATGAGTTTTTAGAGGATGAATCTATGACGGAGTTTTTCCATCCATGTTGGTATAAACATTGAACACTGAACGTTCATTTTTGACTCTGGAAATAACATCTGACAAAATGATCAAGTGAGGCCCTTTCAAATCGTCATTTCTGAACTTGAACTTTCCGTGATATATTAATTGGCTGAGCAGAGTGGTTAGAACATATACCATAGGAGTGAAAATGCCATTAGCAGTGAGTTCCCATTTTAAGTCCTTGCCAACCTGCAGCTTTACTGCATGTCATTCACTGACTCTCATTTCTCAACATTTACTGTGTCTCTTTACCGTCTACTAACCACAAAAATATCCCGAATGATAAAAAAAATCTACTAACATGAACAAGAATCCCTCAAAATCCTCAGAACATGTAACGATCTACAATTCAATGGCAAAACCCACCTGGTGATAATACTGTTTAAAGCACCTGAATGATCTGAACAGCCACTAAAAGGAGGTTGTGCAGAGGCTGTTTTGACACTTGAGATTAAAAATGAACTTTAAATATTAAAAGATGCAAAGCTGAAACCCAAGGCTCTTCTTTCTACACAACAAGTATGTCTAACCTTGCATTTAAGACCCTGGCAGACTCCGTGGATTTGACCCAAGAAGGAGAGAGAAGGTTGGACCAAGCTGAGGTGGCGCTTGGTGAACATGTGACGGGTGGAGTCATCCAGAGTTGGAGGCAGGTGCAGATAAGACTGCTAGATGTTCTGTCTGAAGGTAAACTCCACATTAAATTGTCTTTAAACAATTCTGTAGTTTGTAGGAAAACTACAACAAGTGTTCCTTTTATTTTTGCCAAACCACCGTCTGACTAAATCTATGGCAGGCCAAACTGCTGCTGGTACTGACCACGACAAGCTCCTGGCTCAGCTAGAAACTGAACTGAAAGAGAGTCAACAGCTTGTCAGATTACAACAGCAGCTCCTGCAGGTAGAACTCTCAAGTTTTCACCCACACACTTGTATGAGCCTTTTCGAGCGTCAGACTTGGAAATATTCCCTGTGGTTTCTTCCTGTAGGATAGTGTTGCTTCACCTGTCCCGTCTGCACTAGCTGATTCCTACTTTTTGGAAGAGTGGGAACGTCTTCGGGCCCACTGGGCAGAGCTGGATCACCACAGGAGGACTTTTGAGAGGGAGCGGCAGTCCTTCACTGACGCCGCCATTCGACTGAGTCATGAGGTGAGAAGAAAATGAGGAAGAGGCTGTTTAAAATGGTTATATGACCGATTGGATCATTTTGTCATATGATGCATGTCCCTGTTCAGTTATCTCTAAAGGAGTTCCTTGTAAATATTGTCTAAGGACACCTTATACATCAGATTTACAGCAGTTTCCTCACGAAAAAGAAGAACTGCAATCTGCCCTGAAAAATCCTGCTTGTCACTGTGTAAATCTAGGTAAACATCTTTTAGGTTCTTGAAGACATTTGAGCTCTAATCCAAAGTTTTTTTTTCCAGTTCTGACTAATGGGGAGTCCCAGACATATATTGTTTTAATGTGAAGTATAATCATGTGAGTTGGGATGATGATGTATATCTAGACTCCCCATCAGTCATTCTTTGATATTATCTGTAATTTAATAAACAGAAAATCTGTAATGTTACAGTAAAAAACAGATTTACAGTTTTTTTTAAATCCTTAATATATATAAAACCTTTCTTTCAAATAATAATAAATATCTGTAAAGTTGTATTCTTTGCTGATTTATATATAGTAAAAACTAATTTTACAGTCAAACACTATAAAAGAACAAATACATTATTTGAGGACATTATTTACAGTACAGTTTTGGTCTGTGTATTTTAGGGTTAACATGTGAATAGTTACTTTCTTTTTTATAATTTTTGTTCATTATTATCCTAAAATTTAACAAGAGAAAAAAACTACAAATAAACAGTTTGTAAAATTTACAGTTTACTAAAGCTTGTAGGATTAATTTGACCTGGATGACCTAGGATCTACACGCACACATTTTTACTGTGCATATTTTATTCTTCCTGTCTACAGCGCCGTGATTTTGAGCAGCAGAAGGCATCTCTTGTAAAGCAGCAGTATCTCTGTGACTCCCCTCTGTTTGGCAAAGTAGCGCCAAGCAACAGGAGAGAAAGCACTGCTCTTAGTGAGTGAAGTTGATGTTTTCATGTTGGTGAGATTATTTTGATCAAAACATCCTAAACCAAACGCTTCATGAGTATTTGTCTTCAGATTTCTCAGGTTTGGGGCCCAACAACATATCCGGCTGTCTTCCGATTTCTCCGTCGTCCACTGGGTCTGGGATCGCTGCTGTTCCTGGATTACATCCGGCCAGAAGCAGAGTTCCAACCCCCAGCACTCCTGAGCTCTACTCTGCTCTCAGTCTATCATATTCCAGGTCAGTGAAGATCGTATTTGACAGCAGGTGTTGTAATGTTTGGTTTTCATAGCAGTGTTTCTACACCAATCAGCCACAACATTAAAAATACCTGCCTGACACTGTGTAGTTCCCCATCGCACCACCAAAACGGCTCTGTCACGTTGAGGTGTGGACACGGGACCTCTGGGGGTATCCTGCGGAGTCTGGTGCTGGGTGTTGCAGGTTTTTATGGATCGGGCATCCTATTAATACTCAATCAGACTTGTATCTTAGGGGTTTGGAAGCCTGGTCAGCACTTTGAGCTCTTGGTCATGTTCCTCAAGCCATTCCAAAGCATTTTTTGCAGTGAGGTGCAGCACATTGTCTTGCTAGGGGTGACCAACGGTGCCTTGGAGGGCTGGTACATGACAAACTAACCAGGAGCCAAGATTTCCCAGGAGAATATTGAATAGTAACAAGATAATCAAGCTGTTCAGTTTCGGTTTTATTGGTCGAGGCTGATTGGTCTATACTGTAATGCTTGTCATACAGGCCGAATATAATGCAAAGTGGTGCTTTTTAGGGCTGTTTTTTCTGTTCCTAGCCTTTTACTGAAATGATAGTGGAGATCTGGTTCATTGGTGCTCCCCTGTGCTCCCCCTGCACTTTTACTTGCTTTTATTCAGTGAGTTTCTGTTTATACTGTACATTTCTTTCCTACATTTTATGAAAGCTTTGCTGTTCCTAAAGCTGACTTGGATTTAATCTTCCCCTCATGACCGCTGCTATAATTTTGCTATCTCTTGTTCGTCTCTCCTCCTCCAGATCTAGAATTGCTGATCATCAGGCAGAGACATGGGAAGGTGGGGTTGACAGCATAATGGACACACCTCAGGCTCCACATGTAGACTGGTCACTATACTACAATACTGATGGCATGCAGTAGCATGAAAAGCACATTGTACTTTTAATTCCACTTTTAAAAATAATCAATAAAGACTGTATTTTTAATCTATTGTTATTTTTTTCACGTAGGCTTCTGCCGTCTTGTTCAAAGATTTATGGACAGTTGATACTGTAGATAGGCAGGAAAAGAGCAGAGAGAAGGAAATGACAGTGACTGCTTTTATCAAAATAAAATATTTATATGGTGAAATCTCTTTATTTTATTATACGTATGTAAAAATCCACCAGATTGGTTGTAACACTGCAAAGATTCAACATTTCCTACTTTATAAAAACATTTCTTTTGCTTACTAGCTCACTAAATCACATTTTGTCTGTCAATCTGTTTCTTTTGTTAAAAACTATCTAGGCTGAAGGGCTTTAAACTTCTTAACACAGTTCAGATTTAAATAGAAGCTTCCATTAATCTTTCTGAGAAGCTGAACTATGGTACAGACTCATCTGGGCCACTGCCCTCTTAAATATAAACTGGACCTGCTCAATTTGAATCCTATTACAATTATTCCCGTTCCACTCATTGTTTTTTTTTTGTGATTTCTAGTGCCTCTAACAGAATATTATGCTCTGGATATTGGAGCATTTTGGAGCATTTTGTCCATGTTCGAAGCCAGGTGACAAATTAAAAGAAAAACCTGAATAAATGAGCGGAGAAACACAAATGCAGATTGTCCCACACAGCTGCACTGCATGGTACAATTAAGCAGTTTGCATCCAGTCATGCTCTGGAGCAAAAAGGCTGAGCAACCCAGTTGATTCTGATTTTGTGAAAAGATGGGTGAAGGCAAAGATCTAAAAGACTTTAAAAGATTGTTCGGGAGCAGATTGCAGGAGCTTCAGTCAGAGACAGAAGACCGCTGAACTGGTTTCAGTAGAAATAGCGACTGATCTGCATTTAGGTATAAATAGGGTTAGAAACTGTGGTTGACAGCACACATTTGATGACTGATGCTTATGTGTTTGTGTGATATGTAAAAACAACAACAAAATAAAATATTAGCAGCTCTTACTCAAGTGACTGAGAATGTCAACAGCAAATACAGTCTATTGATATTATTACAGGCCTGCAGTGTGTAAACCCCTAATTTAAAAGATGGATGCACATTTTAGTGTTCGGCAGTGCAAAAATCATCTACACTGGTCTACAGAGATTTGAGAAAGATTTATATTTTCAGATGAGTCATCCTTCACCATATGTGGGGAGTATGACGTACATATGTTGTGTACACTAAGAGAAAGCTACAAGACTAAATCCTCAACCCCCACAGTGAGTGTGTCCGGTGGTTCTGAAATGCTGTGGGGGATATTTTGCAGGTGTAGATTGAGTCCACTTGTCTCCTTGGAGGGAATAATCAATGCAAATCAACACAAAGACGTTCTGAGTGATCAAACTGACACATCTTCCATCCATAAGGCATCAAGGGTCACCAGAAGTTTTGATTTGTATGAAATTATATGGACTGTGAGCTATGGCCTTCACAGTCTCCACATCTGAACCAAACCGGACACCTTTAAGAGATTTTGGACAAAATATTAGACAGTGGTAGCCACTGCCATCATCAAAACACCAAATATCTTTTGAAAGAACCGTGTTCATCCCTCCAGTGGACTTCTGGAGACTTGGACAATCAATACTAAGACGCACTATAACTGTTCTTGAGACACAGGAAGCCCTTACAAAGACACTTTAAGTAGTTTTTTGCTTTAATTTGTTACCCATCTGCGCATCAAATCAAAATGGATCACTTTGTTTCACTTCCCTAAACATAGAATTTGTGCAAGACTCATAAAGGACTTAAAGAAACATCCTGAGTAAGTGAAACTATGGTTTCTCAGTTACAAAGTGTGAATTAATAAGAGGCATCGTCCAGTTCTTTTGATTGGAGCAAACTGCACGCATTGGTCATGAGCTGCCCTGATTGGCTGCGGCACTCTGAAGACGGAGCCTCTGATCACCACTTGTACTCAATTACCAATCACAACTGTTTAGTGCGCGCCTGGCCCCGTCCCTAACGTCGTTATTTCTAAATCAACAACTTGGATCACTTCACTGAGAGTCTGGAGCAACACAGCTGAGAACGTGCGAGAATGAACGGCATGCTTTGGGGACTCTTACATCACCTGCCGCGCTTCATGGAGTCTGACAACAAAAGTTTCCAGCCCTGGAGGGACTACATGGGGCTATCCGACACCATCAAAGAGATCCTGAGCCGAAGTACCATCTCTGAGTTTTCATCCACACCTGCGCATTCGGAATCTGGTGATCTGGCTCTGGTGTCTGGCCTTTACGCATTTGGCAATGAGCAAGAGGCGGGCGGTACGCCATATTCGTCTCATATCCAAGGCAGCTTGGATGAGCAGCACCGAGATGAGGATTTACGTCCATATTCTGTGCTACCAGCTGTGAATTTTAAACCCAAACCGATGACTTCTAGGGCGCCAAAAGAGCGCAAGAAGACGACGCGCTTTAGAACACCCGAGCCGCCAGCGTTGCCTCCGTCTCCTGAACGCATGTTCTGCAGCTTCTGCAAACACAACGGCGAATCCGAGCTGGTGTACGGATCCCACTGGCTAAAGAACCAGGCAGGAGACGTTCTGTGCCCTTATCTGCGGCAGTACGTGTGTCCCCTGTGCGGAGCCACGGGGGCCAAAGCCCACACCAAGCGCTTCTGTCCCAGAGTGGACAGCGCGTACAGCTCCGTTTACGCAAAGTCCAGACGCTGAAGCAACAGGTGGGAAGTCGTGAAGAGACGCTGCATATAAGGCAGAATTCTTTTCAATAATAGGTGTAATTTGTGTGTTTTGGGTTGCCTTGTTTTATTTGCATGCTTTGCTGTGTTTGCCGTGGAGCCTCCAGTGGGGCTGATTGCACTTGTTTTGCAGCTGTTCTCTTTGGCAGCTCTACCTGCGTCTGTTTGGATCCTGTGAATTACTTTAAAAAGAACGACTGCCAGATGTTTCGTTTGGGAGGAGTAGGAAAAAAACTGTTTTTGTTTTACAGACTTTTAAAACGTGGCCAACTGATGTCCATTTTTCATCATTCCTGTCCATGCATTGACGGATTTAAACACTACACCTGTACGTTTACACAAGGTACAGACATCAGAAATAACTGTCCTGCTGCATGTAAACATCATGTGGCCATGTCAGCATTTTAAATTTTTAAAATATGAGTGTCTTGTTCAGCGGTGTGCAAGTAAATACAAGTTCTTGGTGCATGCTATTTCATTTTCATTATGATACATGTGGCCCTTCTAAAGATTCTTTGTGGAAAAAATAACTAAGTTTTCTGTGTGAATATTCTAAAGTTACGTCTGCACTAACCAAAATTGTGTTTGTGTCTTTTTATCGTCACTCACTTCATTTTACAAATATTTGGCAGAATTTCTGAGCAGATTTATCTCTGGGCGAATCACTAATGACAGTTAATAACACTCTGACAGAACAAACACCACTCAGCTTTATTTGGAGAGAACCAGAACAACAAAGTCATTAAACTGAACACTCCAGCTGTGACGAGTGAAAATGTATTTAACGTGAAATATTTCAAAAGGTGCCTTCTTTACCCATGAACCCTTGGGGCGACCTATCAAGATCAGAATGACAAGCACTTGATGGAAATCCTCAGCGTGTGGAGCTCCTTAAAGTTTTGCTGCCACGGCGCAGGTTCTCCAGCTCTCGATGAGAAGCCATGACCCTCCGACTAGAAGAAAGAGGACAGGTGTGGGTTTTCAGTTTTGTGAGCTTTTCACCTTTTTTTAAAAAAAAAACATCAAGTGGAAGGTTGAAATCAAGGATAAGTAAATGAGGGAGAGAGGAAGTATATGAATGGGGAGTGTAATAGATTAATGGATTATTAATATACAGTGTTTCATATTTTCTGCATTTGTAGAAGTACAGTGTAGGTCTACCCTCAGTCTTTAGCTGAATTCTTTCTAATCCAAATCTGCAACAACTTTTTGCCAGCACATTGGATGGCTATCTTTAATATTGTTATTGCTTGCTGCCCCTTAGATCTGCCAAATCTCAGCCAGTCTCACACCTGAATATTTTTTTCTCTTATTGATTTGTGTGTGTGTTTCAGATTGGATGATCTATGGATTTTTTGCCCATAGCAGGGTAGCGAGGTGACGCAGTGGTTAGCACTGTCATCTCAGCCTTTCTGTGCTTGCATGAGTCTTCTCTGGCTTCCTACAAAAGTCCAAAGACATGCATGATGTGGTGATTAGTTATGTTAATTAACAAACCCCATAGGTGTGATCGTAACCGTGCATGGTTGTTTGTTTCTTCGTATTTGCCCTCCAGTGGACTGGTGACCAGTCAAGTTTGTAGCCCGCCTCTCCCCAAGTCTTTAGCTGGGATAGGCTCCAACCCCCTGATATTCTACAAAGCAGGTGTAGTTTATAGATGGATAAATAGACAAACCCATTTTAGCATTTCAGCTTGGTTTGAGGCATGGACTTTCTCTCAGCACACATGTACACTGGTTTACTATCGTCATTGACATAATGCCTTTCGTAGCCCCTTACTAAAACCTTTACCATCGTAACTAAATGTCTAACCTTAACCTAAGGCAGGGTTCACACTACAGGACAAACTTCACAGGTATTCTTCTCTCTAATCTCAGATAGTCTCACACCACAAGACTGGAGAACAATGACATATCTCACACCACAGGATGTTATTAAGGATATCAAGCCAGAGGAAGCCATCAGGGACCACCTGACATGATCTCATGAAGACCAAAATGTAAATGAAGACCGGTACAAGAACTTGCTGTAATGCTAATTAATAATACTTTGAAATAAGAAAAAAGAAAAACTAAAGTAGAAGGTCCACTGCTCTGGGTGCTTCTGTGATAACTGTACCCATCCAGAGTTAAACTCATAGTAATTTGGAGGTTTATGACTGGATCTGTAAAGCCCTAACAATACCAGATAATACGGGCTGAACATTAGTTCAGGTTCCACACCAGATTTCACTTCTGATTGTCAGGAGTGGTGAAACAGGAATAAACTGACCTGATACTCCTGTAGTGTGAATCTGGGAAAATTCTAATCTTAAGTTCTGAACCCTCAAATTGCTGTAAAAGTTGTGAGGTCCTCACAAGTCAGATGTCCTCATACCAATAGTTCTTAACCAAAAGTGTTCCTCACAAAAACACTAAAGCAAGCTGTAGGAATTGAGGCATACTTCAAGGTGACAGGTTTTGGGATATGTCATAGGCATGAGGACGGATGAGACAAGTAGGCTCCAGACAGAGAGCCAAAGATCTACAGCAGGCAAAGCTGAGTACACAGTCCAGCCAATCAGAGCACAGAGGTGAGTATGAGGAGGACAAACCGGCCAATGGCACTAGAAGTCAAAAGTTCAACTCTGAGCAGATAGAAAAGGAGGAGGTGAATACAGAGGAAAGTTAGAAAGCAAAATGACAACAGAAGTAAAAGAGATCAGCAAAGGAGATATTAATCTACTAACTTCAGAGAGGAAAGTTCTCTGATGAGTCCACAGATCAGGTCTGAGGCATCTTCATGACAGTTTAAGTAATCAGGCTCTTCTTTCTCCTGCATCTTCTCCTCACTGAATGAAGAGAAAGCAAAACACTACATGCATAAGAAAGAGGTGCTTAACCTTGTTTGTTCACTTCACAGGACTCCTAAGATACTCTGTGTATTTCAGCACATTTTCTATGTTAAAAATGTCTCCTCGAGGATCAAAGTGAAACAGGCACTGAGAGCAAGACAGCAAACAAACTGTTACATCTGACTACAAAGTAGGTTAATCAGATTTTTGCTTAAATAAAATACTTTCTCTTGTTTACAATCTTTGATGTGTCAGATGAGGTACTGTTTCATATATAATAGTGACTACAAAGCCCCTTTTTCACACCACTGTCAGATTTCTTGTGGAATTTAACTTCCTTCCCTACTTTCTTACATCAAAACTATGGTGTTCAGCTGTGAGTCTGACACGTAATCCAAGCATCCAGATCCAAATGGGTCAGCAGCGTCTCTGGTCTGAGTGTTCACAGTAAGATGACCAGCAGCAGGTTCATCATCAGGATCGCACTGTGTGCAGCAAAGATGAATGTACAATTTATAAAGTACACAGTAAAACAACATTCAACTTAACATGAATACATAGCTGCCTTTGTAACTGTCATTTAGGGTAACAGGGACGTGCTGCACCAACTACTGCCTTCATTAAGTATTTAGTTAATTGCTCCGTTTGTAAAATGTGAGAACATAATAAAAAAACACCCATCACAAGTTAAAACAGGACAAAATCTATTATATATTTAATTTACATAAAACTATTAAACCAGCAAATGTCAGATATTTTCCTCAAACAAATTACTTTTGAACTATTAAGAAAATTTCCTATTAATCATCTAATGGTTTAATGATTTTAGTGCTAACTTACAGTACTTATATTGATGGTGTATTACGTACAAACACTGCACAATACTACAGAGCACATAAATGCAAAATACAAGAAAACTACATAATGGCATGGAAATTAATGTCTGACCAGTGACCTGAAAGACACTTTAAATCATATTTCACTATATACAATGTCAAAATGATTCCTGATTTTAACTAATATATCTGACAGCCTCAACAAAAACTCAATGAGCTGCTCTAAATTGGTCTAAACTGGTCCTTGTTATTAGGTTCTAGTGTCTCCACTCACATCGTCTCTCCTCTCTGACACACTGGGTGTCGCTGCAGCCTCACAAAGCTCCACAGAGCTGCAGTTTAATCCTCCTGACTGGGTGTCTGCTGCTTCCTCAGCTCCATCACCACCCACTGCGTCACCAGTCATCTTCTCACCTCTTGTCAGGGTCACACTATTCGCCTGTAGAAGGGCAGCATTGATGGCATCCTGGTTTTCACTTTCCTCTTTTGTGTAAAAAGTGATGGCAGAACCACAGTTGACTTCTGTTGAACCATCTTCTCTCATGTTCCTTTGTTTTTCAGGTATTTCACCCATAACCTCAGCTGTACTTCCCTTGAGTTCCTGCAGCTCCTCATTCCCCAAACGCTCTTCCTTTTCTTCCTCTGCCAGCGGATCTGACCCTGAGTTACCAGTTGGTTCTGGATCAGGCGCCGTTCCTCCTTCAGTCTCACAGCTTCTTCCCTCTGAGAAGTCTGGATTGTACATAGCACCGGTCCCATCAGAGACAGTGGCAGCGATGAGGACTTTGGTTTCTGTGCTGTGTGTCAACAAACATCAGTGTCAAAGAAGAAAGCAGCAAATTACATTTACTCCTCTTATTAATGTAGTATATTTTGGATTTTACATATCTAGCACTGTTTTTTTGGAGCAATTTCAAGTGAAATTTCAAGGCTTTCACCGAAGTAGTGTTTGCAAATTACATTAAGATTTTATCTATCATAGCAGGATGAGTGAACCTAAGTTCCTATGTAGGTTTGCCAGGAAGAAAATATTAACCTTAATTTTGGACTTCAATTTTATTTTATGATTTCTTAAAGCTAAAACAATCTAAAATGAAGTCTCTTAATCTTTTACAACAACTGGTGTTTGTAAGGCTATTAAAGATTGCTTGAGTAAAGTTTATTCTGTGCAAGTGTTCATGAGCAATATTTTAAAATTTGTGTAAAATACAAATAATGTAACAGCACTTGAGTTGCACATCTCTCTACACTGTGCTTGTTGTCATGGTAAAATACCTGAGAACCTGTAAATGTAGCATATGATCCTGACCTGTCATCTCCTTCACAGTCACTGGACTGAAGATGCAGCTCTGTCTCGCTCTGCTCTGTGATACATTCTGCCAGGATGGACACAGGTGAAGGTGGTAAAAGGGGCGAAGATTTATTCTCTTCCAGGGCCACAGGGTGTTTCGTGTTATTACAAATGTCTTTTTCAACTCTTTCCATTCCATTCGACCCACTTTCACGCTTCTGAGTCAGTAAAAATTGACTCCTTTCCCTCTCTGTTAGACCGCACATACCCATCCTTCGTTTCTTTTTGGCTGGTAAAAGCACTGCTGACTCCTTCGTGAGTTCCTTGACACCATTCATGCACACGGGGCTCGGCTTGCTGTGGTTGATTTCCTGATTTCCCTCCACATTAGAGCTCTCCTTTGCACCCGGTTGCTTCTCCAAAGCTGCTGCACTGAATCCATCACCCTTTTCAGTGATTGACAAGAGGAGTTGACCAGGACATGTTTGATAAGGTAATTTATTACAGTCCTCTAAAGCTTCTTCCTCCTTGTTCTTTCCACTGTTGCTGGTATCATTATCAGTATCTACTCTAAAGTCCTCCAGCTGAGAATGATTCTTGGGTTTAGTGACATTGATCTCTTCTTGTCCTGTAACTGCCACATGTGTTGCTCCTGCATGTTTTTCTTTGATGGAGTCATCTTGTCTTGTGAGATCTGACTGGTTTGCTCCCTGATCCTGTTGATTTGTAATCACAGTGCATTCCTGCAGAGTAGGCTGTAGTGGTTCGGTGTCCTAAAGAAGAAGGCTAGTCAAATATACTAAACAGAAATATTAAAGCAACTGTAATATTTTATTAAATTCTATCCGTTCCTTTTAACATGGAAGAATAAGTACTTGTGGTTCCAACACTACCACAGAATGCATATCATGAAGCAACCAAGTGAGCACTATACTGGAAATGATAACAAGCAGATCACGAGGAGAATCAAAGACTAGAAATCACAAAACAGTAACACATCTGTGAAGCATAGAGTTAATAAGATTGTCAGTGCTGCCTGTGGAATGTTGTCCAACTCTTCATAAAGGACTTTTTTAAAGCCACACCTAACAAGGGTGTGATTTAACTCAATGGTTGACAATTTGCCACCAGTTGACCAGCTCTAAAACTTCTTGTGCACACTTGAGAGATTCAATTTTTAACTTTTTCTCCAAGTCATAAAAGAAGATCTTTTTCAAGCGTGCGTTTAGATTTTTGTTTTGCGTAGTTTGGCTTGATATGATGCAACTGTGTGTTCTGTTTCAGTCCCCTGCATTACCTGCTGATGAAGAGTAGCTTGAACATCACCAGTCAGGGAAATTTCATCGCTTGGACATTCCCTCTTTCTTGACCTGAGTGACCGAGGCTGCGGTCTCGCTAAGTCATCTTAAAACAGAAGGATCAGTTTGATTATCCAAAAGGAAACACTACAGCCAATTAAGACTTAAAGTAAAAATTTCAAATACACTTAAATCAAGCTAAATTAGTAAGTTCATGAGTTGCTAAAACAAATCAAATAATCATAACTATGTATGTTAAGCAGCTAGGTTTGCCCATATTATATGACAATAGCATTTCTTTTTACCACTGCTGTTGCTCTTCGCTTTCCCTTTGGCCATATCTCCTAATAAAAGAATGAAAAGAAGTCAATTTAATGAAAGACACAGCAACGTAAAAAGTAAAAAAGCTAAGCTAAAGCGACCAAAAACGCTGTTTCTCATTGTTATGGTTGTATATTCATGGTTAGCTTATAGCCAACCTTTTTATTTAAGACATTTATCTCAGAGCAACAGTAAATTCAAAGGGCTTTATTGGCAAAAAACAGTGTTGTCAAAACACCAATATAGAATCAGTCATAGTATTTGGACAGTTTCCAATACTATGAAATGTTTATTAAATGTACTTATTAGCTAGCTAACAAATTTACACTCAAATGACTCAATAAAAAGTGATGAATATGACTGGTGTACTAAATTAACATGCCTTCTGAGATTTAATATTCCATTTATACTAATTAGTAACTCATAGACAGTTTCAAATTCTTTAATTTCATTTTTCTCACTGATATAAAACACCCACCTGATCAGAGCTGCACTTTGGAGATGTAACTTTCAACGTCGAAGCTTTACGTCAGTAATGGGCGTGTTTCGTGCGGCCGTAAAGCGCGTTGCCATTGGAGACGCAATGTAGGAAGTGAATTCCACAGCTTACCGTTCTTGTTTTGATAGCTCGAAGTAAACGTTATTATACACCTGTCTCTACCTATATATCTGCTCCGTGTTTCCTCCTGTTGTCTCTGAGCTCTGTTCGACTTATTTAAACGACACGACGAGCTGTAATATCACGGTCCGTGAAACTGTCAAGGTAAAGAGCCTCCCTGAACATTCAATAACAATTGTATTGTATATTGAACTAGCTGATAGCTGACATGAGCTCAGAAGCTAACTCGATAGAAGACAGTTGGAATCGTTTGATTTGTTACACTAAAGTGAGCAAAGTCGCTAATATTCATGGGTGTGGGTTTCGTTTGAACATTGAGGAGAAAGCCCACATTTGGCAGAGGTCTGGGTGTCCTCCCCCAAGTAATTTTGACGGTGTTAATTTTTTGGATTCTGGTAAATTTTGATTAACTAATTTGTAAATTTTCTGCATCAGCCTATAGTAGAAATGCCTTTATTTATGTAAAGGTAAACTCAGGTACCAGGTGAGAGAGTTCAAAATATAGTGGAACATAATACAGGGGCATTCTCTGTTGCTTTCCAATATTTATTCTCCTCCAGATCAGCTTTTCTCATTTACCTGCTGACTCACTACAAATGAAGGCTTGATTTAATCTTGTGTCCTCTTTTGTCTTTTGTTAGCAGAAGTAAACTCTTTAAATGCGCATGTGACAATTGTTAATTCATTCATTTTTATTAACATAGAACTCCTTGGATTTTATTTGCTTATATGCATTTTTAGTTAGATTTCAATTTATATCAAAACTTTCTGCACATTCAGAACATATGCTGATGATAAAAGACCGATCCCTGCTGGAGGCATCCTTGCATGTCTTTGTAAAAGAAGTAATGTTTTTTTCCAAAGAAAAAAGTCCTTTGTTTCTCTCATGTCTCTATTGAAACTTGAATCTACACCTATGCTTATATTAAAGGAAGTATACGCTGCCTTACTTGTACTAGTCATGGATACTATCAGTCACCTAGCCTTACACGCTCATCTTCTTCCCTCATTTTTCATTGGCTCTATTAATTTAATAGGTATTAAAAGCCCATGAGTCGCAGTCGGAACCCCCCTCCCCGGGGTCAAGGGGCAGCGCGAGCCAAACAGGTAACACTTGTCATATTTGATAATGAGATGTGTAAATGTTATCTACTGTTAGTATGTCAGCAACATATGTATGAATCAGTAGCTCCCTTCCCATCTGTCTCTCTTTGTCTCAGATGGGGCTGCTCCTCGACCTCTCCCCGGATGGAGGGATGGATGATGACGGAAATGATGATGAGCTCGAGGCAGAGCTGCTCAACCTGGTGGGAGGAGGTGGAGGAGGTGGAGGAGGGGGCAGATCACAAGGGAAGAAAGGTGAAGGGCGAGATGAGGAAGACAAGAGTCATAAATTTTCTTTTTCACAGTGAACCACAGTTTTTCTGTCTTTTTTGTCCATACGCTAGTTTTTGACATTTGATATTCTTAATAATGGAGTGCTGCATGTGCCTTTTCCATCAATGTTCAGCACCTGTTGCCATGGCTGATATTGAGCGAATGGCAGCTCTTTGTATGAAAGACCTGGATGATGAAGAAATGGGGGATGAAGATTTAGATGATGATGAAGATCTGCTGGTAATACACACACACACACACTTTTTAAATAGCTTTTAGACATGTAACTATTAGTGAATTATTGTGATAACCCTATTATTGACATTTTACAGACTAAATAATTAACTTAGAATGTGATTGACAGATTAATCTATGATAAAAAAAAAAGTATTGTCAACCAGAACCCTACTTTCTTTTATCCCACGTAGTATAGTGGTGCTAAGCTTCACTGTTGATTTGCTTTAAATGTCTGGACTGACCTCTGAACTATATAAATTTGCGTCTCCATTTATAGGCAGAACTGAATGAAGTTTTGGAGGATGATGAGGAAGATACTCCTGCTCCGACGCCTCCTGCTGTCACACCGACTGCTCCTAAACGGACCGTCACATCACATCCTTCCCCTCCAGCTGCTCCCAGTGGTGGATCTGGGTTAGAGTCCCGCCTGTTGGAACGCATTGAAATGTATAAGACAGCCATTTCTAACGCTAAGGCTGCAGGCGAGACAAGCAAAGTACGAAGATATGACCGTGGATTAAAGGTAAAATTAAGAATAAAAACGAGGGGAGCACCTCATACATACAACATCATTCTTTAAATTTTGCCTAATTATTCAAAACAAAACATACTGTATTTTCATGACGTTTGTCTTCTCCAACTCTAGACATTACAGTCCATGTTAACATCTGTCAAGAAAGGAAAACCAGTCAATGAGGAGGAGATGCCGCCCCCTGTTGCTCTCGGAGGAAAGTCAAACGTCACAGCCGAGTCTGAACCAGTTAAGGAACGAGAACTGCCAGAGCATACGCTGATGCCCTCCCCTCCCACCAACCAGAAACCTCTAAGGGAGGCTGTGCCAGCAGCTCCGAACGCTAAGCCACAGCATCTGACTCCACCCCAAAAACCTGCTGCTGCCATCACCCCAGACACACCTGCTATCTCTCCCCTCACTCCGAGCCAGCCGGACGGGCAGCACTCAGGTAAACACATGTATGATGCAGCAGAGTTTACATGTATGATGAAGCAGAGTTTACTTCTCTGGACTATGGACCAGATCTATAAAAGTAGAGATATGGTGATAGTGATCCACTGTAAGGAACACCATAAATTCATTTGATCAGAAGTCATAAATGTCATCAGATTATCATACGCACTCATAGGGATTGTTATTATTATTGTTTAGCTTATTAATTTTGTTAGAAAAAATGCTTAAAAGATTAATTAAATAATACATTGGTTGATTGTTTATCTTCCTGTCCTCCTCCAGGTGTTTTCTGTAGTTGGAATCTCAAAGTTGCTGTCTTTTCTTCATCAAAATAAACATATTATAGGTGTTTTAACTGCTGATCACATAACAAGTTTATTAAGTTTCTTTTGGCTTTTGTAATTAGCATCCGGCATGTGTGTTTTACACTATACAAACAAACTTAGTAATAATTAACTAAAAGTTTGACAACAAATATCGTCAGTGCTGAAACAGTCACATTTAAATGTCTGTGCTAAATGTCACATCCCTAAATGTCAAAGTTACTTGTTTTTCTATTTCTGACACACACAAACCTACATGAAATCTTCTCTCCATTCAGAGCTGAAACAGGCAGTGTTGTCCAGACAGAGGGAGTACAAGATGGCCGCCATACACGCCAAACAGAGTGGTGACATTGAGCAGGCCAAACAGCACTACCTCATTGCCAAAGTAACGCAGCCGAAGTCTGATCACTTCAGTAAATCTGCTTGTGTGTTGTTTTTGTGTAAGTTAGTGATAGAAAGTCAGTGCTGATCATTTTTCCCTTGATTTATGTAGAAAATCGACGGGCTGCTGGAGGCACTTGACCGAGATGAACCAGTACACCTGAGCTCACTTCCTCCTCCTCCTGGTCAGTGTAACCATGTGAAATGAATACTGTACCTCAAGTTTTTCTTGCTTCTCTTTTCTCCCACACTAACTGGAATCAATTTCCTTTAACCCCTTTGACAATTTCTGGGTGTTTTTTGCTCCTACATTGTTACTTACTGTGGGCTCATTTATCGGTGCAAGATTAATTCCTGCACTTTTAGGGAAACAGCCCAATCATGGCTGTTAGTAGAGACAACTCAGAAATCACACTTGTGCAGTATGACAGATACAATGCATAAATCATAAAATACATGGCTTGAATTTCTTTGATTATTTATTTTACAAAAAATTGAAAAAACCGTGGACCAACGTGTTCACATTTTTCCATATGCTCACGTGTTACCCATACTGTAAAAATAATGTCGGCTCTACATCCTATAGATATTTTACTACTTGGATTTTTAATTTCTTTCCATACTGGTCTTCTGTCTGCTCTGTTTAAACACAGCCTGAAGTTCAACCCAGTTCAGTCAAATAGTCTATGATTTTTTTTGTCATGAGACTGATTACAGTTGAAACACTAATGGCTCCTCTGTTGCATCAAAGAACTCTGATTTTTAGTTTTTTAGAGAATCTGATTAGTGCAAATTGTTTATTTTTTGGCCGATTTTTAAATGACGAGTGTAGAATAAATAATCAAGCTAAAATATCACAATTTTAAGCTTAAGTTTGGTTAGTCTTCATGATGAAATGGCGCATCACGTGATTATTTCATGGACCATCAGAAAGTTGAAAATCTGCCAATTCTTTCTGTTTTTACAGTTTCTGCGGTTTGACACTGAAATCATGTTGTCTTTGAAATGGTTGGGAATTTGTTTCAATCGTGGCTTGAATAACTGGCAAAACATGAGTGTCTTTATTGTGGAAAATCATTCTGCAATCAGCCATCTAGTGTGTGTGTGATTGTGGAGATACCCTGTTCTCTTGTGTTGCTCATTCCACAAAACAACACGATCTAGTTTACCTTTGTGTCCTGTGTTTCACTAAAGGTGGTACTGTAAATACTGCACTAATCTCATTGGAAAAAGTAGGCTACTGACCCGTACATCAGAGCTGTGTCATTGCATAACAATTCTAAATTCTAAAGCTACTGTTAAAAAAACAGGATGAATAAATACTAAACTCAGGAAGACTGCACCTCTAGTACTTTGCACCATTAAATGAATGAATTGTAAAAAGTCAGTCTCTTCTAACTGGATGAATTTAATCAGGGGATGTTTTCGGAGACATACACATTTGTTACTGACTGAATAAAGTTTATAACAGTAATCTGTGTCCACCCTTGCACTGCTGTCTGATCATCTGCAGGAGAAGTAGTAGCAGAGCATCGTGCACCTCCTGCTCAGTCGTCTTCCAAACCTGCTGCTCCTGCTACCCCTCCTGCTCCTGCACCTGCCCAGGTGGCCACTGCTAGTAAGACTCCAGGAGCCCTGATTCTTCCTTTAAAATAGTTATTATAGTACAAGTGGTTTTTTAAAAAAGTAAAATAAAATATGTGTCTGTTGTTGCCTTGCAAAGACCTGCCTGCTCCCAGCAGCTTGGCAGAAGCCCTGCAGCAGAGGATGGACATATACAAGTCGGCAGCAGAGGGAGCCAAGAGCAAAGGAGATGATCGCAAGGCTCGCATGCACCAGCGTATTGTGAAGGTACACGCCATAACCTTAGAAGATTTTGCCAATGGTGGTGTTTTTATTTCCCAAAATACCTCATACTTAGTGACACCAAACCAAAAATACAACTTTTTGTCATGCAAATTCCTGGCTCTGTGCTGTAGTTTGACTCTGTGTTTTTCTTATTTTCCTGAATAATTGGTGTGACTCATTTTGTTTTGACTTGAAATATCCTCTCTTGCTTTGACTGTAAGTGTTACTATCGCTCATTTGACCGACCAGAATAGCCTACATTACAGTCTGTGTTGTTCCCTCAGGATTGTTGAAAGACATGTGAAAAAGACTTTAAGTGATGTCATTTTGACCAACATGACTATGAAATACAGAAATATGCATGTGTAGGTTGTTTTTGTTGGAGTGGAAGCACGTTGATGACTTTGATTTCCATATGGTTTTTGTGTTTGGTTTATCTTTGTGTGAAGGGCAGCCACTTTGTGTTTGTATTTGACTGCAAATGGAAAAACCGGGGAGCCTGTATGCTTGCAAATAGCCTGTGATTTCTGCTGATGTTATATATCAAAATGTATTTTTCAAATCTCACAAAAGAAGGAAAAGAATATCTGAGGATGTAAAAACTGGAAACAGAAATATCAATAAGTTCCTCTTTTTCAACAGCAATACCAGGATGCCATCAGAGCTCACAAAGCTGGCCGACCTGTCAGCTTGTCTGATCTACCTGTGCCACCAGGTAACATTTTAATCAAGGTGTGTGTCAGGACTTTGCTTCTAGGATGACGTATAAAGTTTATTTATTCATGTGTTTCTCTTCTAGGCTGTCCGCCACTTCAGGGCTCAGAGGGGGGTCAGCAGAACTTCATGGGTGTCCTGGAAACGGCCATGAAAATAGCAAATCAGGATGCAGACGCAGAAGATGAAGAAGAGGATGGACAAAGAGAGGCTGCCAAGGTAAGAACAAATAATAAAGCCAGTGCCAAGTGGTTAGATTGTTTCTCTGCAGCCAAAAAAACAATCTGATTGCCTTTGGACCAAACTAAGAAATGCTTTATTGTGTGCCACCAGCCTCTGCAGCTTTTGTGGCAGGTTATTTAGTCAGTCCTGTTATCTGCACTGCACTTCCTGCCTATTGTAGTCATGTATATTAATGTAGTAACCATGTAAGTGATTGAAATATATTAAAACCTTGGCTGTTACATTGGTTTAAAATGGTAAGTCAAACTGATGGGTTTCTCAAGCTGTACCTACATGACTGGACAATATTGTACCTTGAAATCTGTTCATATGTTCATGCCATTTGCCTGATGAGCCTGTCTTCTGCAGCCTGCCGTGCGCCCACCTGTCCAGAAGGCAAAGTCTCCGGCTCCTCAGGCCCCTGGAGGCTCCGCGGCTCCAAAACTGGGACCTAAAGGTGCGTTCGCTGTGTGGGTTTCCGAAAGGGGGAATGCACGTACACGCTTGCTGCCTACACACACCAAATGTGTCATAAAAATTATCTGAGTGTTACACAAGACTTACTTTTACTTCTTTTTCTCTTAATTATCTTTGTAGCCCAGCAGCAAGTGGATTTCCTGTTGCTAAGGCGACAGGCTTTTTTGCGAGCAGCACTGCGCTCCAAACAGATGAAGGTAAGCTGTGGCATTTTTTTCGCTTCATCTTTCTTTTTGTTTTTTGTTTGCTGTGCATAGAATTCTTGCCATCTTTGTATTTTGCAGATGTCTTTACCACAGCTGTTTTATCTGAACCCTGAATGTGTTTCATTGATGCAACTGTAGCTGCTTCGTTGTTTGTAGGACATGACAGGAGCAGCGCAGCACCTCAGACATGCCAAGGGACTGGACCCCATGATCTCTGCTGCCAAGTCTGGCCTACCTGTTGATATCACCAAGGTTATATACCGTATATCTTTTCATGTGCAAATCAGTGACATATAAATGCTTGTACAACGTGTGTGTTGAACAAGTTGTCACAGCAGCACCTGAATGTGTGAGATGTGTTAACAAGAAATGTGACTGAAATAGAAGATGATAAGAAGAAAACATGGAGTGAAATCCAAACACCTGGTCTCACCCTCTGTGTGTTTGTGTCTGTGCCTTTGTGTGTGCATATTTTCAGCTTCGTTTCACTATTCATATTTCATATGGATTCCACTTATCCCACATGATTTTCACTCATTTCGCCTCGCTTTTGTTTAACTTTGCTTCATATAACTCATTTATTTCTCTATGACTCAGACCCACAGTGTAATTACCAAGAATATTATGCCTGTGCCTCTGTTATTTTGTCTTATTGTCTGTCAGCAGGATATCACACAAGCGTGGAAACAGATACTCATTTCTAGACTGACAGATTGGAAACAGAGTGATTAGACTTTGGTGCAAGCTTGATCCGGGGTTTTAAAAACTGTGCTGTCAATCAATTTAACTTTTAATTAAATTCATACTCTCTTTGTGCCCTCTTTTTTCTCACGTCTTAGTTTTTAGAGAGCACTTTGACGTCTCTCTGCTCTTTTTTTCTCTCACAACATTCTCCTTCCCAACAGATTCCAAGTGCTCCAGTAGGTGAGGAGGATTACTCCCTGTCTCGCTCCCGCACCTCTCCTGTCTCCCCTCGCTCCAGCGAACAGTACCATGGCCTCATGGACCTTTTGCGAAAGCAGCACGAGGTTAAAACACACATTTCCCTTTCCTTTTAAAGTATATTTTAAGAGAAAGTGCACCTCCAAAATCTCCCAGTGTACCAGTGACCAGCTTACATACTGATGTTAGTATGAAGTGCTTGCAAGTATGGTTTTAAAGATTGTTCATCGCTTTTCTGGTCATGCAGCTGTTAAACATACAAGTTCAAATCACAACTGTTCTATATGTTATTGTCTTTGTCTTATGTATGTTTTCTTATCACACTCTCCTTTATTTTGTATCTGAATCAACAGAAATGTCTGAGCTGTTCTCAACAGTTCACACAAGTGGGCAACGTGGCTGAGGCTTTAAAGTGAGACATATTTTTTCTTATATATATTTAATCAGATATGTTATTAGCTGACATAATGGAACTGAAAACCTGCTAATGTCTTTAAATGTAACGTAAGTCACAGTATTATTTTTTCTCACGACAGAAAGATCATTTGTAAAAAATATTTCAGCTCCTAGATCTGTTAATTGATTAAGTTTGCAAAATGATGGATTAAATGGCCGTCATTAGCCCAAAGATATGTTATGACCTATTAATTAAATGTCATTTTTAAGTTAATATACTAGTTGATTCATTTAACAAAGCTCTTCTGCATAGCTCAGTATTTTGCCTACACTGTAACTGTACTCTATTATCTGTCGAGTACCTCATTATCATAATGTATGTGGTGAAACTCTCATGTCACACTGAATATTTAGCATGTTTCCTTCAGAGAGATTTTTTCACATATTTGCACATACATCTAACTGTAACACTTAACCTTTTTTAACTCATCCCTGAAGGGTCTGCGCTGCTTTTTCTTCAGCTTTGCTTTGAATAATGTTGCCTATACAATTAAGATTTTAGTTTCACTGATGATGCCAATAAATTTCTTGTTTAATCCTGATTTTAAAAATGATGTTGGATGTGTATGTTTGTTTTATTCAACAGTAAAAACGCTGTTGATTGTTTGACAGTGTGACTGCTGTCTGTAAAAAGACCAGACTTGTGGTATTTCAGGAGTCGGACCATCCTTTGAGGCTGTGATGTGAGTCGTGTTGTGTTTAAGCTCCATCTCCGTCTCTCCACAGGATGGAGAAACTAATTGAAGAGTGCACGAAGAGCATAGAGATATTGAAGAATGCCCACGCCAAGGGTCACCCAGTTCCCAAGTGCCGCACAGAGGAGAGGACCTTCAACTCTGTCAAGTCAGCAGCAACATCACAGAATACAGTTTTCAATTCATAACAGATATTATATAATAGTATATTGGATGACTACATCAGTCTACACTTTGGTGCAGACTAAAATATCCCTGTTAAAAGGATTGCCGTCACTTTTTTTCGAAGCATTTATCCCCGAGGATGAATCATACTTTGGTGATCTCCTGACTTTTCCTCTGGCATCACCCACAGGTTGACATTTATAGCTGTTAGTGAAATATTTTGACAGCTCCAGGATGATGGTAAATCCATTATCAGGTCAGAGAGCACTGACAGCTCTTGTTGGGCTTAGCTCACAACTCAGTGACAATTCTTTGGAAATCAGATTTATGGGTTCCCTGTCAAAAATGATTGTTAACTATTTTTTTTAAAAAAATTCACAGCCTTAAAAATGTACTTTAACTCTCTGAATCCCAGGGAGTTTTTGGGCATCTTTTGCTCCTGTCACAGTTTAACTCACTTTGGGCTAATATTTCACCACAATATAAAATCCTGCACCTCTGTGGAACCAGCAGAGCCGTGGAACAAAGACAGTTTAAAACGGCTTTAATACATGTAGTATAATACAGCAATGAGACCTTAAACCATGCAAATAGAATAAACAACAGTTGAATTTCTTTGATTATTTGTACAACATTTTCAAGGTGTGCACAGGTGTTACCGGTACTGAAAAAATGGTGGCTCTACATAATATAGATTGTTTACACCTTACATATTTAATTTGTTTCCATACTTGTCTCCTATCTGCTCTGTGTAAACACAGCCTGCAGTTCAATCCAGTTCAGTCAAATATAGGTTCTTAGTTCTGCGAAGGAGCTCAGAATTGTTTAATTGTTGTTGTTTTTTATATAATCTGATTACTGCAAATGGTCTTGTTTAGCTAATTTTTTAAACAAGAAAGGTAGAATACAGATATTTTGCAAAAATATCACAATTTTAAGCTTAGTCTTGAGACTGAAGCATCACACGATGAATTTGTGGAAATCTGTAGCTTCTTTTTGTTTTTAAAGTTTCTGACAATGACTGATGCTCTCGATATACTATTACTATGCTCTCGCACACGGCCAGTGGGTTTTGGGGTTGAAAAGCTTAGGTCTGGCTTTAGTGGAATGAGCTGTTTTGCAGATGATAGATTTTTTTCATTTAGAGGATTCCTACAATGTAGATTATGGAACTTTTTTGTAGCTTTCTTCTGCTAATATGTCTGTAGAAAACCCATCCATCAATTACTACATGACCAGAGTGTCTGCTTCAGTATGATTTAAAATAATGTTTTATCAGACTCTGTGAAGCTTGTTCTTTTTATTTAAGTCTTCACGCATGCATCAGTGTTTTAATTCTGAAAACAAATTACAGCAACATAAAAAGGATTGCTTTCCTTGACTGGAGTGGTGGATGAGTCAGAGTGACTCACTGTGACTCACTCTGGCTCTGCTCCAGTATCATATCAAGCTAACAGCTAGGTGACTCTGGCAGTGACTCACTCCACAGTTTGAGTTGTTTAGCTCTCAGTGATGCTGTCTGTCACCTGTAATGCCGGCTCTGAATGGTCATCGGTCCTGCCTTTGCTCCGCAGGATCTACCAGAACCTGACACTTAATGACCTGATACTGTACATCATCCGAGGCATCAACCTGCCGGCTCCCTCAGGTACTGAAGGCCTCTGCATCTTTGAAAGGACCAGGCGGTAATCTGTGACATCTGTGTATATTCACACCTACTGCTCTCATTACAGGTGTCTCATCTAATGATCTGGATGCCAGTGTGAAGTTTGAGTTTCCTTTTCCTAGTGCGGTAAGCATCTTTCGCTCTCGCAGTGATTCCAGATGTTTCACTATCTGTGTGTGTAGATGTGTTTTAATGAATTCAATAATGGTTATGTATGTGTGCGTGCAGGAGGAAGCTCAGAGAGACAAGACCAGCACAGTGAAGAACACCAACAGTCCAGAGTTTAAAGAGCAGTTCAAACTCAACATCAACCGCGGCCACAGAGGCTTTAAACGAGTTGTCCAATCCAAAGGCATCAAGTTTGAAATCCTCCACAAGGGGTAAAACACAGCTGCAACATTAGGCGCATGCGTCCATGTAGTAATTTTTCAGGTGCAACATTTCAGTTTCATGTGTAATATTTCTTTACATTACTTTTTACTCTTCTATTCTGCCCTTTTTCCATATTTCTTATTGTATTTAAGTAAGGTATTGTACTTATATCTTTTTGCTTTTCTACTTTTTAAGCACTGCATTTCTTATGTTATGTCTTTTTGTCTTTTCTGAGCAATATGTAGCACAAGGCTTTTCCTGTTTTAATGTAACTTAACTTAAAACTTAACTGGAAACTTAACTTTAACTTTATCCTGTGCTGTAAATTTCATTTATTTGTGTGTTCACAGAGGCCTGTTTAAGACAGACAAAGTAGTGGGCACTGCTCAGCTGAAGTTAGAGGCTCTGGAAAACCACTGTGACTTCAGAGAGATCATAGAGGTGAGCTTTAATCACATGTATTCCATATACACACATGTACATGGCAGATCTCGCCAACAGTGTGTGTTGTGTGTTTTGCAGGTGATGGATGGACGTAAAGCTACAGGAGGCAAGTTGGAGGTGAGAGTAAAGATCAGAGAGCCGCTATCAGGAGTTGATCTGCAGCCGGTGACAGAGAAGTGGTTGGTTCTTGAGCCGGTCTCCTCACTTTCGCCTCCAGAGAAACAAAAGGAAAGAGTGAGTAGAGTTCTTGATTTACACTGGGAGAAGTTACAGTTTCATCAAAAAACTCAGCCAGGTCACCATGAAGAACCTTCTAGTGTGATTTGAACTGTGGGAAATACTGAGCCAACATACCATCTCGAAAACTGGAAAGTAATGTGTGTGAGAACAAAAGTTTCAAGGGGTTTTAGAGATAAAGTGCTTGTTGTGGCTAAAAGCACATCCATTTTGGAAGTGGCGACATAATAATACCTACCTCACCCTCCAGCTGGCCAGATGTGCGGAGGATTGAAAGTGGACAAGATTTAAACTTCTCCCTCAAACTCTCCTTTGCCAGGTGGTCTTAGTTTAATCTTTTGGCACATAATCAATTGGAAGACATTTGTGTTCACATGGCTGCATTTCTCATTAGTTCAGCCAGGAGTAAAACCACGAAAACCTTCTGAGGAAAATGGAAAGTGTACAGTGTTATCTCTAACTGAATGACATTGATGTCTTATTATGTTTCACACTTGGCTAAAGTGGAAAGGTTAATATATTGATGAAAACATAATGGATACAAGCTTAGAGAATGAATCGGTGGCACATGATTAAAGAGGATATATTAGAATTTTCCTTATTTTCTGTCATAGATAATAGCGACAGGGTTGGATGTTCATGTGAAATGAGGCGTAAGTTATTAATGAGGCAAGTGTTTGTAAAAGTAATCCCTGTGAGGCAAAAACTTAGCCTTCATACAGATCTGAATATGTGCTTTTTAACATTTTTTGGCTTTCATGACAAGCTGACATCAGCTCATCACAGCCACAGCACACCCACCAAGTCAAACTACGGTCTTCTTGGTAAATGTGTGCCCTGCTTGAGTGGTATTAAAGGCATCTTGTGTCCTCCAGCATTCAAATAACTGATGGTGCACTGAGATACTGTGCAATCGTTTGGTTGCAGCAGAATATTATAGCTCCATTCCCTTTGGTTTTTTCCTGACAGCAGATGTTTTCCACTTTAGTCTGCATTTTTGCACATTTCCCACACGTACGCATCCTAACGTTGGCACATACAGATTTTTATGATCAAAAGACAAAATCTTTTGTTACAGAGACATTCTGCTAAAGTTTGATTTTGTGAATATTCGTGATGTTCGCATCAGTTTCAAGCTTTAATGCTTATAAAGGCATCAGGAGCAAGAAATTATGTTGTGTAATAGGTTTACATTTGCTTTACAATGTCCATACTGGCAACTGTTGAAATGAGCATGATGTGTCTTCTTTAAACATCATTCCTCAAATAAACACCTGATAAATTGTGATCATCAGTCTACTAGCTACTTTCACAGTGACTAAGGGTATGCTTAATGACTAAGTTAAGGTGGCCACAGTTCTCTTAATTCCATCAGCTTGCTGTGTCCGTTTCTTCTGACCTGACTTCAGAATGAGTATCACCAACAGTTTTACATTATAAACCAACTCCTAACATTCCCATAATGGCACTGCACTTTCTACCTCATTTTCTGTTACTGAATTTTTGGAAGTTGCTTAAAATATGCACTCCATTTGGATGGAAACCTGACATAGGACGGCAGGCTTTTTGCCACACCTTCAAGTGTCGCCAGCAGTTTAGCCTTTAGATGTGTTTGGAACACAAACTTGCTGGTTTTGAGCTTAAACCAGCCTTTTAGGCAGGATAATTTGCGGTCATCCTGCAGCTCCTTTGCAAGGCCTATAAATGTAGGTGTTACAAAAGCAAACACCATCGACTTGACTGTATGTACATGCACTTAGATAAACGAATTACAGGGAAGAAATCTGGTTACGGCAGGAATCAGATAATACATCAATATGCACAGCAGTAACCTGGTTACACAAAAACCAGAGTACACAAGTTGATTGTCTGCACCCCTATTACACCTGTGTAAAGCAAAAATGACATTGCTCAAGTACATGTGCAGGTGAAAGCCCTTGTATCCTTTTCCTGCATTTTTTTTTGTTCTTGTTGATGATTCATCTGCAAAGAAAGACATTAGCAGTCTCATTCGTCATGAATTTTACCATGAAAGACAGAAGACAATCGACCCTCCCAGCATGTTGATAATCACATTCTTCACAGACAACTTGCAAATAAATCTGCATGTGTCACGAGAAATTCACTGGGGAATGTGAGGTAATTTTAACCTGGCAATAATGTGGAATACAGGCTCCTCATTTGTGTGACTGGGGCTGTACACCTTAGCAGCAAGTCCTGTTCCAAATCCCAGTCGGTCGGAGCTGAACCACATGCCACTCCCCTTCTATCTGTATTTCCTGTCTCTCTACACTGTCCCTATCTGTAAAGGCAGAAAGTGCCCAAAATGAATTTTTAAGAAGAAAGCAGCTTAATGGAACCAACTGTCACCTGGTTACTTAAGAGCATGTAGCTGATGGATTATTAGTGTCAGTTCAGTAAAGCCTCTGTTTGTTTGTCTCAATCAGGCTCCATCTCCTCGGTCTAAACCCAGACATGAAGCGAGCAGCAGGACTCAGCCCAACAGCTCTCCTCCACAGTACAAACTCCACAGCTTCAGCCTCCTCAACTATGATAAGGAGCGGCTGGAGAAGAGGGTATGTCTGTGTGTTTGTGTGGTCTTGGCCTGTCAGCAACATCCATTTCTCTAATGCTTGCAATGGCCCAAAGGTGTGAAGGTCTCGGCACTCATCACGTTTGTGTCTCAGATGGCAGAGTACCGAAAGAACCGGCGGGATCCTCCACCTGACGTCATCCATCAGTACAAAGAGGTCTCACACAGACTGCAGTGGCAGAAAGCACAGCTGGAACGAGGGTCTCCTGCTCTGCTCACAGGTAACCCACAAAACCCACAATGAGATTATACATTAGTGTGTACATTAGGACTGATAAGCTGCATATGTCCTTAACTAACTGTTTACCGATAAATATATTAAATGTGCTACTTTGGCTCTGAAGCAGCTGCATCTCTGCGCACCGCTGTCTGATTGGTTACATGTCATGAGCAACAGCCGATCAACTCTGAAAGCTGCTGTTTACAGATGGGAACAGACGAGCACATTTGCAGAACAGAACAGCTCAGGTAAATTAGCTGAGCTGTTTTTTGAAGGTGAAGGAGCAGATGTTGCTGAAGTTGTAATAAAGTCTTCGATCTCTCGCAAGCAGGCTCAGTTTCCCCATTATATTGAAAATGCCTATATAATTTAGTTGTTGGTGTCGTTGCAACTGGAACCTGTTTGCTAACAGTGGCAGGCTAAAGCTCTCACAAAGAGGTTTGCTGTCCGATTTTCGGCTAACGCTATCTGGGGTGTCTGTAACATCTTTCTAAAGCAAGATTAATTTTTGTAATCTGCTTTATCTGAACTGAGCTGAAATACGTCTCTCTAGCAGAGACAAAACCTGCAAAAGCTGAACAAGAAGCACAACCGTCAACACAAATCAGGATACTACCAACTTTTACAGTGACCAAGGGTATGCTTACAGCTAATGACTGAGTTAAGGCAGCCACAGATTACCCCGAAGCAGTGACTGGACAATAAGATTAGAGTCTTAGTGGGCAATAAAAGTGACAGAACAGCGAAATATTGACAAAATGGAAGAAGAGCAGACGTAATTGCAGGAGAAGAGGAGACAAACTGTTCAATCTCAGTCAGTCGATCTCACAGAAACAGATGAGAGCGTCCTAGTGTCATGTGACACTGACATCATCATTCCTGATGTTGCAATACATATTCAGTTATAGGAATCATTATGAATGAAGTAATCCTGTTATAAATGATAGTTTTCTTGCCATAACATGCTGTTAATATATAACATTTAATGTGTATCACTTTCAAATGTCAGTCTTTCTTGATTATCAGTATTTGATATCAGCTATGAAAAACCCATCAGTCTATCCCTTGTGTACATTATAAATACACATAAATATTCTTTATGTCTGAGCCATAAAGCACGTAACCCACATTTCCCTTCACCGCCTATACAGAGTATGAAAATGTGCTGCGGCGCTTTGTCCAAGGACTTTCTGAGTCTGTGAAAAAGTACTCCAGCCAAGGCAACAGGGTGAGTCCAGAGTCAGGGCTGAACATTGAATGCAAACACTTGTGTGTTTGTTTGTGTCTGTGTTTGTGTGTGTCTTACTGTGAAAAGTTTTCACTCTCTTTGTATAGGATGCTGCAAAGGATGCACTGGGAAGGTTGAAGATGGTAGAGAGTGAGGTAAGAGTGGCTATGTATAGCAGCTGTCAATGTACAAAAGTTGAATAATCTTTGTGTGTGTATAAATACAGTCTATATGATGTCTACACTTGTTTTCTCTGCTTTAGCTGGAATCGCTGAAAAGGAAACGCACTGGATGAGAGGAGAATAAGGAAGTGGAGGCTTGGCTGGAGTACTGTTATCTTTCTCTCTCTCTAATACACACTCATATACAAACACTACAGTGGTACAATAATCACCTTCAGCATGAGTCGGTGCTGCCAACTGTCCGAGACAACTGCATGAACCAGCCAACTAATTCTGTCAGTTGCTCCTATAACTTGTGTCACATGTGGTTCGTCACCTGCCACAGTAATTAAAAGAAAACTGAGAGGGACACAGAAATTAAAGAAAGCATTAGATGTGTAAAGAGCTAAGGGAGATGTAGACTTATTTGCACTTAAACAAATCAAACACTACAGAAAACTGCTTCTGAAGTACGGCTTTACAGACTTTACTCGTATTCTGTTAATCGTTTTCTTGATTCCCAACTTTCCTTTGAGAAGCGTTGGTGAAGATATTGTTAATGTTTCACATCTGACACCAGCTGAGAGTCTTTCGGTGTCCAAAGATGACCAAAAAACGTGCGTGTACGTGTGTGTGCGCTCTGAGGTGTGTTTAACCAGCGGACTGAGGTGTTTTTAACCCTTTTCCCCGTATTTTATTTGTGTAATGAGCTTAATCTAATCTGTCTGCTCCAGTGTTCCCAGATTACAGTAATCTGCTCCGTTTGGAGTGCTGTGATATGGGAATAAAAAAGGGGGCTTCGGGGTGTCGCAGCCTACATCCCATAATGAGGGATTAGTGTTTATGTCGTCAAGGAGACGACGAGATCAGACGTAGCGTCGCCTTTGGGGGCTGGGAAGAGGGGGTGTTAATAGTGTGCCATGAATGTGGTAGAAGCTTAGCTTTGCTGAGGGATTGCTGCTCCGTCTTCTTCATCAGCTGTTTCTTCTTTGTTGTTTTTGTCATCTTCACTTTCGTCACTCCAATTCCTTTGCATATATTCGAGATTATTCAGGGTCTTGAGTAATAGGCCGTCCCACTTGGAATTTATTTAAACTCCTAAACAATATTGAGTCCATTATGCTGTCGATTAGAAAATAATTAACAGCTGCTGCGTCAGTGTGCTGCTTTTTTTCACAGAGATTGGTGGACACATTTTTACAAAAACAGACTCTTTCCCGCTGAGTTCTCTGGTAGCAGCACAGTGGAGGCTGAAAAGTCTGCCCACAGGATGGCAGCCCAATATGTGTCAGTATGGCTAGGTAATTTCTTGTTTCTATTTCTGTCCCTGTCGTAGTCTTCCTCTCTACATTATACTTATTTTTTGAGAATGAAGTCAAGGGAACAAAATAGAGACGAAACCAGTCGAACTTTTTAACGTGGTTTCCAGCTGATGAACGCACAGCAATTAATAATTTGCCACAGCAACACTTTATGTACGAAAAACTGACAAATGCTTCACATATTCTGTGCTACAGTTAATGCTGTAGACAGATGTTTCCTCTGCGTGTTCGACAACCTGACAGCAGATTCTGCAGATCCACGTCGAATGCATCCAGCCAGGATGCAGCAGACTGCTTTAAATGAGCCCTACTGTATGTTTTAATTCTTCGGTGTTGATGATTTCTCCACTAATAGTTTTTTGGTCACGTGACGCATGAGATAATCTTGCGTTTGCACTAATCCACCCGCTGTCTCACTCCATTAGCAAATAATCCTGGTTAAAGTTGGCCTTGCATCGTCTGTGGTGATTTGATGTGACACTCCTTCCCCCCACACTTTCTTCTTTTTTTTTTTATCAAAAGAGGACATCTTCTGACTCTGCACCTGATTTTTTTTAGCAAAAACACAGATAGATAAACCTCTGCCAGCCATGGCATTGAAACCTTTAGTTTAACGTGGAATGGCAGTTAACAGACTATGGCAGTCTACTTCAGTGCAACACAGTTTCAGATATTTGGATGTATTTTCTGGTTTCTGTTCATCTGTTCATCAAATCACTTTGCAGATTCTTAAAACTGGAGTTGAAGCCAAACAAGTCTGCATTCATTTTTGTCATTGTGGTTCATTTTATGCAGTAGTGCAGTTTAAATACAGATTTACTTGAAAAGCTCTGCATTAAGAAAGATTTAAATAATGTAACTTTGATGAACAGTAATGGTGACTCAGTGGATTACACAGCTTATGCAATTTTCAAGGGTCTGCTAATGGTTTTCATATTGCACAGAAGTGAATGTTGTCCGAAGGCTGCCTGAAATTGTACTAAAAAAACCGAGGCAGCAACTGATTACCGAGTAATCCGCCAATTATTTTCTGCTTAATATAACACAGTTTCCCAAAGCATCCCCTTCAGGTTTGTTGTTTTGACCAGCCACAAGTCTAAAACCCTGAGATATTCATTTTACTCTCCCACAACACAAGATAGTCACATTTTGCAGCTGACAGGGAAACATTTGGTGTTTTGCTTGAAAAACGCCGTAAATTATTAAATAAATCATGCCAGATGTTCAGAAACTACCAAACACCAAAGCTATAATGGAAAGTAAGCTTAGGTTGGGCTAAAAATGTGCAGAACCACTGACATGGTCAACAAACAAATGGTGACAGTGTAGCTCTGATATGACTCGGTGTAGCAGCTGCACGTTTTAGCCCAAACAAAAAGGGCATCTGCGCAGCACCCCCTTTTTTTTGTTGCCCCAAACACACAAACACACTCCTGCCACATCACCCCACTCCTCAAATAACCTCGTGGCCTCTGAGGCTGTCCTGTTGTCGTGGCAACAAGCTCATCAGCATTCAGTGTGGTAGCTGGATGGTCAGGACCCGGCAGAGGGACATATTGTTAAAGTTTGTCCTGCTGGTGACTCACACTCCTTTCTCGCATACGAAACACACACACACACACACACACACACCTTCTTTCTCTTTCTGTTTTTAAATTTTTCTGTCTCTCTTCTCCTCTTGTATGTTGTTATTGATCTGTCCAGGTGGATTGTTTACCATTATTGTCAGTACCTTTTTCTCCTGATCAGCTGGAGGACATGTATTCATCTGTTGTTGACTTTTTTTTAAAACGTTAAGTCATGTAAGGGCAATCAGTATAAATGTAATATTTATATATGGTAAATATACAGCTTAATATGCTCTGTCTCTATTTTTAAGTGTAAGTCATGATGATTGGTGCGGCTCAGAGTGGGAATGTATGAAGGCCTGATTGTTCAGGCTTTACGACCTAGTGTATGAGGTTGGTGTTAACATAAATAAAATGGTAAAACAGCTGCGAGTTGGTGTCGTCCTCGAACTTTAAATACCCAGACCTGAACAGATTTTCAGTGTTTGGATGGAACAACTTAAAAAAACAGTAAAGTCCCTTTGTGGTTGCTGATCTAACCCCTAAAAACTCATCTTTGTGTATCACATTAGGAGTTTTCCAACCTTAAAATGGCTTAGATGTAACTACACCATTGCTACTTTTAGAATATGTGGATAGTCTCTGCCTCTTTCTCCACCCATTCCTCGACACTCACTGCAGCTCAAGCACACCAGCTCATCTATGATGCTCCCCAAACTCTGTAAAACTACGCTACACAATTTTAATCAATAATATTGAAATAATCCAGCCATACATGTGATAAAAATGATCTCCTTTACTCACTTAGAAAAAGTTAAAAGCTTATTTTTTGTTCTCGCTAGAAAAGGGTAACATTCAGCCAATTGTGCACAAAATACTTTTGAGCATTTCAACGAGCGACAAATTCTCCACCACTGAGTTAATCTACACCCTCGTCAGGTGTGGCTTTAAAGGACAATGATCAAATAGTGACATGGTGTGACCAATTCTAAGAAACTCCTTTGACAAGATAAGAGTCCACCTTAAAATGCAGCTTTATTCACATTTTACAGATGACAAGAGAAAGACAAGAACCGACTGCTGTCATGCTGCTTGTCAGTTATAGATGTAGCACTTGAATATCCACAACTCCGCCATTAGTCTTTTAAGAAATAGTTTCAGGCAGCATCGTACGACAGATAATCTGCCACACAATGCTACAGATGAAATTGTCTGTACAAAACATGATCCTGTTTCCCTAAAAGGTCTGTAAACTTCATTAAGTCTTTCAGGAAAAGTGGGACAACATTCCACAAGCAGCATTGACAGCATCCATCACTTTCTGCATCACACATCTGTGAATCATCACTGGCTTGTGATTTCTAATCTATGACTTCATCATCTGCCTATTATCATTTAAAAATAGTGTGGGTTAGAGTCAGTTACTTTTGTCGTGTCTATTCTCTTGTAGAAATGCTGTGTGCTAAAACAACAAATATTCACTAATGTGGTGCAGTAATCAAGCTTTATGGTCACTTCTTTTTCATGACACCTTCTACAAATGTGCAAGATAAAGGTCAGCACTAACACATAACAGGTTCAAAGAGGTTGATTTTAATAACAAGTTTTATGTTAGAAAGAAACCCTGTTTGGTTCTGCAATAATTAACACCAAGTTGCACATGCAGCAGTGTGGTGTGTGGAGGGATGTTAGTGGTAAACATAGACTTGTGATTTCTAATCTATTACCCCCAACATAGTGGCTGTGTCATGACATCTGTTCTGTTGTGTGTTGAAGCAACAGATATTACATCATATTGCATTAGAGTCAACTTTATGCAGAGTGGAGTATACAATACGTTACAGTAGAAACACAAGGAAGAGTGGTATAAACACACGAAGCATATGAATATATCAGCTGTAGGTACAGGGTTAGGGTTAGAATTTAAGAAAGTATTACATGCTAAACTTTGATTCTTGTTCAAAAGCAAACGAAAAATCTGTGCAATTCACATTTTTCTATATGTACAAGAATCTGTGCAGTATCAGTATTTTGGTACATACAGACAAGTTGATGCAATCTAGATAAAATCTGGGAAATATTAGTCCTGCTCATTAATGAATCAGTGCTATAACAGTGATACATGCAATACTGTTATTTTCCACGTCCACAGGAATGTGCACAATGTGAATATTCACATATGGAAGAATCAGTGTTCATGTATATTCCTTATTTGTTTTTGTTTCTCTATTGATATTCCCTACATATTTCCCCTTTGCTGCTCTGACACTGGGATTAATAAAGGCTTATCTTTTTTTTTTAATAAAAGGTAATAAAATTAAGGTTGAAATAATTAAAATAAACCAAAACCTGCGTACAGATTTATAAAATAATTGCGTAAAGCAGCCATAAAGACAAAAGATGACAAAATTAAAGTATGGAAGAGATAAAAATGTACAATAAAACACGACAAAAAGAAGAATATTTTTAGGAAACGGTGGCTAGTTTTTGCAGTCATTTCCACTAAGTTGCTCTTGCAGCAGTGTTGTGTGGCAGAGCAAAAAAAAAACAATAAAACCTCAGACAGAAATAGACTTGGCTGTTGTTGGGGGGGAAGCTCGCTTCTTTGGTGTTATGCTAATAACGCATGTGAGTGTGAAATTTCCCCAGACAAAAGGGGGTGAAGGATGAAGAAAGAAGGGGGGATGGTGCGCAGAGACGGAGGAGGAGGAGGAGGAGAGAGAAAAATCGGACAAACCCGCGGCTCTCCGGTGGGCGTGGTCACCGAGCACAGCGCTTCCTGCTCGGCTGAACACGTGGTTCCTTCCGCGTCTGCCTTCCTGCCTGTCTGTCAGTGTGTGAAGGTTTCCAGCCCTTCTTCTCTCACTCCTCTCTCTCCCTTTTATCCTCCCATACAGCTACGGCAGCACACCTCCTCTTTTTTTCTTTTTCTTTCACTCCGTCCTGCCCGCACCTCCACCTCCTCTTCTTCCTCCTCTTCATTCCGCTCCCGCTGCACTTTCCTCCCGTCTCTTTGCGACATCTTCCCGGGACTGCCGACAGCCAGGCCGCGGTCAACGTGCATCCGAGAGTGGGGGGGAGTGAGTGCGCGCGTGTGTGTGTGTGTGAGAGAGAGAGAAAGTGTGTGTGTGTGTGAAAGTGTGAGTGAGTGCGTGTGCGCGCACCCGCCCGCCCGCAACCCCCGTCGCCGCTCTCCTGCCTCCTTTTTCGGTCATGACGCTGGAAGCGATCCGCTACAGGACCGGGTCTCTGCAGATCCTCAACCAGCTGCTGCTGCCACACCAGACCGTGTACGATGACATCCGCTCGGTGCAGGACGCTTACGAGGCCATCAAGTCCATGAAGGTACGGGGCTCCTCTCCCTTCCTCCACCTCCCTCAGCTGCACGCCTGCTGCATGTGCATTTCTCCCCGTCATGCATGTGCTTCCCGTCGGCTCTTTTGTGCTCCCACCGACCGCCGCCGTGCCTCCATACCGTCGGCCTATATTTTTGTTTTGGATGTCGCTTCCCACGACCCTCCACCCCCTTATAAACCAAATCCATCCTTTATTTATAGTTTCCACATTATCATGTATAAGCTCGATAAAGCAGGTATCTGCACAAGAGCCACCCACCCATGAAATATGCCTCCCCCTCCTCTTTCTTTGGGAGAGATTATTGATGAATTATTAATGACCTTTGCCAGGGTTTTTGTTCGCGTTTTTTCTCTATTTTTTTTGGTCTTGTGCTGCACTCAGTGACACTCATGTCTCCACACCTGGATCCCTCAAGTGTTGGGATGAATGCATGAGTTGTGTAACAGCTGGAAACAATTTGCAGGTGTTTGTTGATTGGAGCTGTGCAGATATTAGGTATTTTCACTCTTTTGTATTTTCACACACACACACACAGCAGCTACTTGTTTGATCCTGGCAGAGTGAAGGAATGTGGCATAAGCAGCACAGGGTGATGTCATGTTAGTGGAAATGACTTCACAGGGATGATATCATGCAGTCAGCGCCACAGTGACAACTTTTGGGTACTTGCAGCACCACAGTGGTGTGAGAGAGCTTGAAGTGTGCACAGAACCCAGAGGTGATGTGATGTGTTTGATGTCCTCCAGGTCCGTGGAGCCCCAGCCATCGCCATCGTCGGCTGCCTCAGCCTGGCCGTGGAGCTGCGGGCCGGAGCCGGGGGCGATGACCCCGTGACCTTCATCAGGGAGTCTCTGTGTCACCTGACCTCAGCCAGGCCCACCGCCGTCAACATGGGCCGAGCCGCCCGCGAACTGATGGAGTTTGCTGAGAACGAGAGCATGGAGAAGAACTCGGAGCAGCTCAGAGAAAGGTGGGCTGGTTAGCGGGACATGACGGTCTCTGAGCTGAGGCCGGATCACTGATTTGTTGTAGGAATTCGATTAAAATAAATACTGGTAGTTTTTTTTGGGAGTGTGCGTCAGCGTGCGTATTCCTAAAAGCGGTCGTGTTTAACCCTCTGAACCCAAAGCGGTTTCTGTTTTTTTGCCACTGTCACATTTTACTCCTCGTGGGCTCATTTTCACTGCAATATAAAGTCCTAGACCTCTAAAACAGCACAACCAAGATGACAAGTAGAAACAGCCCAAGAATATGTTGGGCTTTAATGTCATTGTGCAAAACACAACAAAACTTGTGTGGTAACTCTCAGCAGTCAGCAGCAGCGAAATACCCTTAAAAACAACATTAATTTAAAAACAATTGAGTTATATGTGCAGTATGACACATTGGTAATGCCACAAATCATACAAAAAGAAAAACAAAAGTTGAGTTTTTTTGACAATTTAATTTAAAAAAATAAAGTCCTGTTGACTTTACATCCTGTTAATGTTTTACTAACGTTTTTTAATTTGTCTCCATACTCGCCTCCTGTCTGCGCTGTTTAAACACAGCATGCAGTTCATCTGAAAACTTCCTGATTTTTTGTCACATTGCTGTTGGTCACAGTTAAGTGATTTTCTTGCTGCAAACAGTTTACCTTTGGCTGTTTTTTTTAATCAGACATGTGATATATAGAGATTTCGTTGAAAAAAATCACAAATTTAAACACAGCACGTTGTTGAAGGACAGTCAGAAAGTTGAAAATCCAAATATTCTTCCTGTTTTTACAGTGTGTAGCTTTGATAAATGATGTATTTTTGACTTTTTTTTAAAATCACTTTTGTTGACATCCTGCGTTTCAAACCCACTGGCTGGCTTCTGGGTTCAGAGCGTTAACTAGGCTCAGTAAGAGCTGACTTTCTCTCTCTCTTCAGCCACCCTACTTTTTCATTTTTCTTCATCACATTGATCTTTTCTGACCAAGACTTCGACGTGCATCTTGACTTGTGAGGCAGTAATCTATTTAAAGGTGCCCAGTAGAGTATTCCATCACTTGTCGTGGTGCCATGCTTTCACATGTGGCTCCCTGATTTGTTTGTTTGTTTTCATGCACCAGGATTCATGTTCACTTCGGTGACATGATGCACATCCCTGCCAATAGTTTCACACTAACTCACTGGTCTTCTGGTGGTAGAGATGTGCCAGAAAACCACCGCAAAGTGCCAGTAGAGACAGTTAGGAGGAAGCAGACCGTTAGCAAGCAAACAAGGATGTAAACAATACAGGCTTCAGACTTTTTAGAAAAACCTGCTTTGCAAATATTTTATAAGGACAGAAATACATTTGCATTTGAAAAACATTTGTTTAGCCTGAAGGAAACACAAAGTTTGTTTTGGTGAATGCAAACACAAACTTTGTTTAACATTCTGCTTATCAGCTCTGTGTGAGTCGCGCCACTAAGAACCTGTACTGTTTATTGAAAAGGTCTTAACTTGTTTTTGTCTTCTGGATGATTTCACGTCCTCTTTCAACACCAGCTGCAGCTGTGCTTTTAGAAAAGTTCTGAAAGTTATCAGAGCACATATAATGGGAAAACTGGATAATCTGTGTATTCTAAATGTTACAGTGGATTAATTGTCTGTATCGTGCAGTTTTTAGTGTATTCACCTGCTCAACACGCCCGTAATTGAGATTGATGGGGGTTTTTTTCCATTCAGGCAAACAGGAAAGAAGCAGAATGCATTTGAAAGCTTGAGAAAGATGTTTGTGATGAAAAAATGAGATTCAGGTGGACCCTGTTAAGATGATACTCCAAGTGTCTGGTGGAGATGCACTGATTTCATATAGCCTTAGGTGGCGCTAGGGCATCAGGTAGAAGAGGCAGGAGGCTTTTTGTTCATTTATGAATATCTACATTTAAAGTATAGAGCCCGACAGATAATGGATTTTTGGTACTGATACAGATTCTTAAAGAGTAAAAATCTCTTATATTGATTTATCAGCCGGTATTCCACATATACATAAAAATGTTGAGAAGCAAACATGATGGAGGCCATCGTGTAACTTTCCAGCAATGTATTTCACTTGCTAGTCAGCAGCTGACGGTGAAGACACTGCTTGACTCCATGACACCGTCTGCTCAGTGGTCATACACACTTTGCTACATGTGTTCCACACACTGCTAAGATTGGAGATGTCCTGAGCCAGTGTCCGAGACAGGAATCAGGGCTGATCAAGGCATTTTTTAAATGATCACATGATTGCTGTCACAAATGCGTCTTAAAGGGAGAGCAGAGTTTGTCGCAGTATGCCGGGGATGCAAGTTGTTGAATAATTTTCCTAATATTCTGCAGCATGATCAATCAACGCTTTGTAAATTGTTGACATTAGCGCAGCACAGTGGACACTTGCTCTGTGCTAGTAATGCTGTTTTAGTTAACAGACACAAACAGCATTATGATGTGAGTCTCAAAGGCAGCTCTGTAACGTATATCAGAAAATAGAAACACTGTTTTTTGTTGATCCCAGTTTCAAACACATGAGCAGTGGCCTGGGGTCCTTAAGCATCACGGTCCTGTTGCTAGCTTAACCCCCACAGTGCTGTCTGCCTGCCAACACGGTCCTACCTGTAGTCTTAGTGACCACCTCCTCGGGTCGCTGCAGTATTAAACGTTAAGATGTTTCCCCTGGTGGCACAAACTGGTACTACAGCTCATGTTAAGTGGCTCAGGTCAGAACAGGGGTAAAAAAGTACAAAAACATTTTATTCGGATGTCCCAAGCCGAGAATATTGTATCAATGGAGTCAGAACCGTTCAGCTGGACAAAATGTGCTATTACGAAATTTGGAAATTACCCCAAGCACCCTTTTGTGTGTTATACTCTTTACAATAAAGGGCAGTGGTGGTGCAACGGGTTAAGCGCTGAGCTGCCGACAAATAAAGTTTCAGACCAAAATCAGTTGATAATATCAGCCAACAGACATATCAACCAGGCTTTAGTAAATTATATTCCAGTGTCATTGTGTGTCCCTGGCCTCTGGACTGTCATAGTGTATAACAGTGTCCCTCTGTAATGTGTAACAAACAACGGCCAGTCTCATCTCTGCACATCAAAATAACATATTTAGATTTTTTTTCCATTAAAATAAGCTCTTCTTGCCTTAAAATGGCTTAGATGAAGCTCAACACCATTGCTTCCTCTAGAATGTGCAGATCTATGAAGTCCCTGACTCTCCCTTCACCTACAGGTCTGCTCAAACAATAGAAGATGGCAACAAGTTGTAGTACTGGAGTGATGCATGTTCGAATCGGAAGAAGTTTGATATAGAAAGCCCCACTCTGCAGGGTGATGGGATTGGTTTCTTATTTTTGCTGCGTGTAAAAAAAAAATGCGGAATTCTGAATCACAATTTTTAGGATTGTCATCAGAACACTGCAGTTTCAAGATAGATATGTTCATCCATGGCGCTGACTACTTATTTCATTCATGATGTGTTGTAGCATTAAAAAAATACCACACGTACATGATAACATTGTAAAACTAGAAAACATGTCTGGTGAAGATTTTGGGAAAGCGAGAAAAGCCTCCCCTGTCCTTTTTAGTTGTGCCACCTATGAATATGATCAATGAATATCAGCTTCTGTATTCATTCTGAAATGGTCAGACTGATCCACAGTACATACAGTTTCTGTGTCAGAGTCTTTATATAAAGTCAGCTTTTGTGCTATAAGTTCCAGTCATTCAGTCATGGCAAGTTGCGGGTAGCAATCGTATATCACCTTTCATGGTAATGACTCATTTAAATCACACGCAGGGTGATGTTTACAGCCTGGAAAAAGAAAACTCTGGTGTCAAATCAGGAATGGATATCGACAGATACTCTGAGCTGAGAGCATCTGTGTCGAAGCTTCCATGGTTTTGACTGATTAAGACTGCCAGTAAATGTCTTTCCTGCTGTCGGAGGCAGTAACTGTGGTGCTTAATGGTTCATTTTAGCCGTTGATTGTTGTTTAGAACAGTTAATGATGTTTTACTGTGAGACTGTCAGGCAGTATAACACAACATTTAAACATCGGCAGCTACAACTCAGCTACAGCAGGGGTGTCCGAACCTGGTCCTCGAGGGTCTCTATCCTGCATGTTTTAGATGTTTCCCTCTTCCAACAACAATCCTGATCATTTGAATCAGGTGTGTCAGAAGAGGGAAACATCTAAAACATGCAGGATAGAGACCCTTGGGGACCAGGATTGGACACCCCTGAGCTACAGGGTGACACAGCTGAGGGAGACGCATGGAGTATTTCTGTTTCTTGAGTCGAACTTAAGGATCCACTGATTATAGACCTGGCTTATTACCCTGTTTTTCTCTTTGTTTTGTGCTACTTTGTCACCTCTTTCTTACTGTAATGACTCTGAGCTCTCAAGTAATGTCCTTCCCACGGTGTTTTCTGATTGGTTAAACATCTTGAGTAACAGTCAGTCAACTCTGAAGGATATATATTAAAAAGTTAACATGAATAATTAAAGACGTTTCAGTTAAGTTTTATGTTTTAGTTTGCGTTACTCTTAATTGTGACACCAGGATTTAAATTTTTGTGTAAATATATTAATTCCAAATGTCTGGTATTGAGTACTAATAATTTATATCGATATGACCCTAGAAGAACAAAAATAAAATTAAAAAATAAAACTACATGACATGAGAAATGCAGTGCCTTATAGAAAAACAACAGCATTTAAGTATGATGCATTACTGAAAGTAGAAATACATAAGCTAAAATAAGAGTAGAAAAGTTATAAGTAGTACTGGCAGTGATATTGATGTAGTAAAGTAATATGACATGTGATAATAAAATATTATACATGAAATATTGCACCTAAAAAATAAATTACTGCACAAAAACATCGGTTGACCCTTTTGTTGAATGTAGACTGGCCTCCAAAAAACTTGTGCATGCTTCATGAAAGAAAAGACTGAAGAAATACTGAGTGGCAGTAAGGTAGGAGTCGAGTTTGTGAAGTAAAAAAAGAAATGTAGTGAAAATATCAAGGCACGGATTGGGAAAGAAAGAGTAGATGAGATGAAGGGAAGTCAGGACAATCAGAATCATGTAGCTGCATTGTAAAAGACTTGGACGTGTTGAGTCCACAGTGGCAGACAAAGCCTCTTCTCAATTCCCACCTCTTGTGGCCCCCCTCCTGCAGTGTAATCGCCTGGATCGAGGACATGCTGGAGCGTGACGTCAATGACAACAGGAAGATCGGTAACTATGGAGCCCAGCACATCCTGTCCGGCGTCCCGCGGGACTCCGTGACCATCCTCACGCACTGCAACACCGGCTCTCTGGCCACGGCTGGATACGGCACGGCACTGGGTGAGACTGGAGCTCTGGGGCTGGATGAAAAAAAGACGGCGATTGAAATATTTATAGCGCTGTAACTGTAATGATGACTCTGTGTGTGTGTGTGTAGGCGTGGTGAGAAGCCTCCACACGCTGGGCAGGCTGAAGCGTGTTTACTGCACGGAGACGAGGCCGTACAACCAGGGATCCAGACTGACTGCGTATGAGGCCGTAGCGGAGGGAATCCCTGCTACACTCATCACAGACAGCATGGCCGCTCTCACCATGAGGGAAATGGACATCACAGGTGGGTTTGTGTGGCAAACATTTGAAAAAGTAATGCGGCAGATATCATTTTAACTACCCGTATTTACACTGTGACTAATCAGCAGAGTTATCCCAGACGTCTGTCATTCAGTTTGGACCAGTCAGAGCAGTAGTTGCAGGTGTCACAGACATTTTTATGACAAGTTTGGATTGTTGTGCATCAGGGCTTCCCATTACTGACCTAGCAAAGCATTTGAACAGTGTTAGCAGAAGTAATGGCGGTTGCTGAGGCAGAAAATGGAGTTTATGGAGAACAAGTGATTATTTTATTTGAAACTTGTAGCAAGCAACCAACTCTAGATATCTGCAAGGTAAGTTTGCCTCCTAAACTCTCATTCTATTTTGATTGGTCATAATTCCAGTTTGAAATGCTCAGAACATCATTCTGACCAGCTACAACATAAAGATAGCTAAAAATGGACGATGTAGATCTCTTTAGTTGAGGGGAATTAAAGACATTGTTATGGCAATCCCTTTTTTAACATTTAATAGCAAAACTAGATGTGTATTGCAGATTTCCACTATTCAGTTTTTCTTAGTCAGGAAGAACATTTAACATATCAACAAGGCCGTTCTTCCAATCGTCATTGTCCTTCCTTGGACAAATGACATCACTTTTACCGCTTTCCCTACTGTGTATGGGGTGTCTCATTACCAGTATCTATATTATTTCCAGTTCCAGGTATCTACAGTTTTCTTCTGACTAGTCATAATTCTAGTTCAAGATATCTTTAATCCCCCTCCGTTCAATATGTCTACATCATCCTTTTTAAATAGCTTGTAGTTACTAGTCAGAATGATGTAGATGTTCTGAACTGCAGTTATCACTAGTCAAAATGTCTTTACAAAATTTTTTAATTAGAATTTTGACCAGGGGAAAATGACGTTGCAGGCTTTTTAAACATACTATGTTTTACCGCCACATCAGAGCAGCCTTCTAGTTTATTTAGACTGTGAGACTCAACTAAACAAAGCTTTAGTTCTCCACAAACTCCTTGCTGATGAATTTTTCCTATTCCACTGCATTTTATAATGGTCTTATCCACCACATCAGCAGCCATAACATCTGCTAACTCTGTTCAAACACTTTCCTGGACCAGTATCCAACAGGAAAACTTGCGTGAACAGCATCATGTACGACTGAGTTAAAGACTAATCATAGGGACTTTCCAGATATCTGCAACTATTATATTGATGAGGCCAAACTAAATTACACATATCTCTATCATTTTGACTAGAGTGATTTTGATGATATCTGTCATTTTAATTCTGGATGGTCAAATTCAGCTATTAAATGTTAAATGGCTTGCCATAAATTATGAGTGTAGATATGACACCGGAGTTAATCCCAGTCATAATTCAGTTGCAGATAACTGCAGCTGAATTGTAGATGTCTGTGATGAGAAACTTGGTATACATGAATGGTAAAAGTGACATCATCTGTCCTGGAAGAATGGTGTTTGTTGACCAGAAGAATTAAATTACCAATATCTGCAATACATATCTAGCCCTGTAGTGGTAGTGTCATGCCTTTTTAAAATATTAGTCAAACTATTCTGCTGTCTCCCCCCTCAGCTGTGGTGGTGGGTGCAGACAGGGTGGTTGCCAACGGTGATACCGCCAACAAGGTGGGCACATATCAGCTGGCCATCGCCGCGAAGCATCATGGGATTCCTTTCTACGTGGCGGCGCCCAGCACGTCGTGCGACCTGAGCCTGGAGAGCGGCAGGGACATCATCATCGAAGTGCGCCCCCCTGAGGAACTGACCAGTATAAATGGAGTCCCCATCGCTGCCCCGGGTAAGAGCCGAGGAAAAAGACACAACCTTTTAAAACGCTAAAGTGACAGGAGCAGATGCTGAGTGTTGACAGTGAGGGGAGAAATATCAGGCTTAGATGGACGAGATGAGCACTGAACCCTCCCAGACTTCAACTGGCATAACATGCAATGTACGTGCCAGAATGAAGGAGGGTGTAAGATCTTTGCAACCAATACAGCTTTTTTTTCAACTTGGGTATATTTTTTTTTGTTCTTTTGCTGGGAATTAATGTTTTTGTGCAACATTTTGAAGCATCATGTTAGAGAAAGTTAATGGAAACAGCAGATTTCAAGAAAACTTTCATCTGACAATTTGGCAAAAACATTTTTTACACTCGGTTGAGGTTGGTTTCGACTTTTTTTTTTACGAGGTCTGACACAGTGAATATTGAATTTGCCTGACTAATCTGCTGTTTCCGCCTGTCGACAACGTGAAACGTGTCCAGTATGTGCTGAAATGAAAGAAAAGGTAGAACTTGCCTGGCTGAAAATAATTTCTGAAGACATTTCTCCCTTTTTCTCACATAGATGACAAAGGCTTAATTTCTTATTTCTTATTATTATTATTATTTTAGTGATTGGCAAACAGCTGATTTTAGTTCAGGTCTCTTTACTGTGCTTACTACAGACATGCGTAACGTAGCCTACAGCGCCACCTTATGACAGCATTATTCAAGCTAGTTGTTTATTTGCTCCAAAGCACTTAATGGAAATAAGCCCAATTTGTTTTTGTTTTTTTGTTTTTGTTGAAAATTTAACTTACCTGTACACAGAGCGATCATACATACTGTCACAATTAGACATCTCCCACAGGCTCATTGTGATTTATTAAAAACCCCGACCCTAACACAATATGACTGTACAGACATAGAGGTGGACATGTAGCAACTGGAACAGGACAAACTCCAGTTGAGGTTTACTCTCTGCACCTTAAACCCAGAGACCAAGACAGCTTCCTTTATTTTTAACTTCGGAATGCAATGACTTGTAAGTCTGATGAGGCCTTAATGCATTTGGAGTTTTTGCAGCAGACCAGTGCTGAGTCTGTCAGAGTGAACTCTGAAGTGTGCTTTAGGTGAGTTTGTGAGGACTGAGAGTAGACTCATTTAATCTCTAATTATGTTGAGCCGAGAGGAGCTCGGTGACATCACAGTAATTAAACTCATTAATGAGCACACTGGTCTCTGGAGAGGAGCATGTGTGCATGTACATTATTTTTCCTCTCACTAATCACACAGTTATTATATATATATATATATATATATATATATATATTTATTTTTTTTTTTCTGTTATTAAATCTCATTAAAAGTCCCAAACTGAAAATCATCCTACACATGGACCTTCAGTGAAGTTGCTTTGTTAACTGATGAATATCACTCCACTGTGTCGTACAGATGCACCACTGTTGTCCAGGAAAACACAACAGTGAGCGTCACTGTTACACTGTACAACAATCATTTATTACCATCGACATTACAAACACTGTGGTTAGCACTGAGGCAGTCCCACAGATAGTCCTGTTGCTTTATGTGGAATCACACATGTGTGAAGCAAATGTGTGTTACTCCACTGCTGAAAATAGTCCACAACAAATTAATTTTTTGCACATGTTTGAGTGCCGTTTGCTAAAAACTACAACGCCCAGCTGTTTTGGGGGAAATTATGTCGGCCCTTTAAAATTTTAAAAAAGTATGTATATATGACTCACAGGTTAAAGAAGCTGCAAAGTATTGAGAGATGGTCTGACCTATTTGTCAAGGCGGTCAGGATCCCTCAGAATGTTGAAAATAAATCTGAGGGGTAAATTCTGAGGCTTAACGATGTCTCCGTAAGGCACAGTACATTATGTAATGTCAACCTCTGACAAGTACCCACTGGACGAATGCAATGTTTTTTTTTTAAAGTTGGAAAAAAAAGAGTCGCTGTACCTTAGGAACTGCCTGTTGATTAGTGTGACAGCATGTAGTTCAGTTCGTACAGTGTTCAGATGCTGTTAAATTAATGAAGAGGAGTGTATGTCTGAAAGGGTTTTTAGAATTAAGTGAACTGTGAACTGAACACCACACTAAAAACTACATAACAAGTGCTCAGAGAAGCTGAAACAGCTAAGAGTAATAGAAAAGCTGTTAAGATATAAAGGGGCTCTTGGGTTCATTTGACAGGGCTGTCACTGTACGTTTAAGAAAAAGGTTTTGGATTTAAAAACTGCAAAAATCGATGTCAGTATTTTAACCCTCTGAACCCCAAAATGTTATCTTTAACAAGTTGCCAAAATTATTAGAGCCAGAGACTCAAAACAGGAGGAACTGTCAGGTTTTCATTAACAGTTCTGTTGGGAAAAATAACCAAATCTAAGCCTTTAATTATGATATTTCAACATAATCACTTCATGCTACCTGAAGAATTTGCTAAAAGTCCATCATTTGTCGGAACCAGAATTTGTAACAAGCAAGTTCTTTTTCCTCAGCGCAACTATGAAGCCATTATTGATTGACCTGCAGTCAACAGTCATGTGACATTTTAACTGTGATGGACTGAACTGTACGCAGTGTCTTTGCAGAGCAGACAGAGGACAAGTATGGAAACCAAGTAAAATATCTTTAGTATGTAGAGCCAACAATGTTCCGCTATTGGTAACACGTTTGGGCACTTTGAAAATCTTGTACATGTTGATTGAAATTCAACTTCTGCTTTTTCTTTTTTTATGATTTATGGCATCTGAGCTGTGCCTTACTGCACATAGAAATTATTTAGTCCTCTCTACTTCTAGCCATTGTAGATACGCCACACTGTATAGTTCAGAGAAAAGTGTGTTTATCGCTGTCGCTGCACATTTAACGAAACATTTTGGGCACCACAGGATGAGAGCATTGCCTCTGTTGTTCTGCAAATGAATCATCTCACTTGTTCCTAACTCTTCTCTGCAGGTATCGAGGTGTGGAACCCGGCGTTCGACGTGACTCCTCATCAGCTCATCACAGGAGGCATCATCACAGAGCTGGGAGTCTTCCTCCCCTCTGAGCTCCAGGCGGCGCTCACCGGCCGCCTCACTGCCCTCTAGAGCCGCTCGCGTCTCCTGCCGGTCCGTGTGCACCACTGCACGTTTACGTCACACTAAGAGACACTCTCATGTCATCACCGAACACTCACAGTCGTGTGTTGTGCTTTAAATTTGTCCAGCGCACAGTCACTGTTACATGTCAGTGGTGCACACAGAAGAAAAAAAAAATCCACAAAAACACCCAAATTCACTGCAGGGAGTCGAGCAGACACACATGTGCAGTCTCCCCTTCTTCTTCTGTTAAAAATCCCTCTTCTGTGGTTCATTTCACCTTCTCCTAAACCATCTTCCATCCTCTCCTGCCGCCTCCTTCTCTTTCGAAATGGCTTTTGCAACAATGAAAAGAGCTCAGCTGGACTCAAACCCATAAATTCTATTTGGCAAACAAATTTTAAGAGACATTACTGAGATCCCATTTTAGGGCTTCTTCAACAAGACCGAAAACTTCCAAAAAGTCTTAATGGCACGACTGGTTCTTCGATTTCAGAGTAGTCGTGGTTTCTAAAATGCTGCTACCCACTTGTAAATATATATATCTTTGCTGGTAGTGTGTATATATGTAGAAAATTAACCCCTGCTAGTTAAAGGTACTGCTATTTTAACCAAATATGTGATTATTTAAAATTAAATTTGCCATCTAAAATGTTATATTAACATTTAATTTCTTTTGTTGGGTGTAGAAACCTTTTGTAGAAGACTAATCCAAATTTATAGCCAACGATCTTCACGCTCACTTTTTAACTTGTGGGGCAACAATTTGAACAAGTGGAATCAGTCAGCTGAAGCCTTTGATAAAACATGGCTGTGTTTATACCTCACTCCTTGTTTGCATCTTGCTATTCAAAGTTGTACTCTATCATACCGCACTTGTACTCTCATAATGTACTCATATATACATAAGTGTATATATATAAATATATATTCACACATATACATACATAGTCTTACAGATCACTGCGTTTGAAGCCATGGAACATCTCAAAACTGGGAATTTCGGCTGGAACAGCTTTTGTTGTGAGCTGAAAAGTCTCTTTCTCTGTTAAAGGAATAGTTCACCCCAAACTGGAGGCTTAGTTGTTTGCTCACTGTTTGCATGTCAGTCAGGACTTTGTAAATGTTTGTTCTTAAAAGTCAATCTCATCCCAAATTCTTCTAAAATCAATCAAAGTCAATTTTACAGCTTAGAATAAAGCCATATTATCTTAAACAAACCGTATATCTATATACTGTTGTGTTCATCAGCTGTTGAACAATGCAAGAAAAGGTAAATATTGGACTTTAAAGCTGCACAAATCAGTATTTTTATAGTAACACTCTAAACTCCAGGGTCTTAATGGCATGTTATCTTTAAAAAATTACCAAAATTACACCAATCATCAGAGCCAGAAGCTGTAAAATCTGAAAAAAAAAAAACAATTTGATCCACAAACTAATCACGCGTAACATGTCATTCCTTCGGGGATATTCTCAAATAGAAGCTTGAAATCGTGATATTAAATCAAAATCGTTTTATTTTATGTGTCTCATTTTAAAAAATTACCAAAAATCTATCGCTAAAGCCAAATTCTGCACAGAAGACATTTTTGAGTTCTCTCTACTTCCAGTTGTGGTGTTTCCAAAGAGGTGCAGGACTTTACATTGTAGTGAAAAGTGAAGAGCAGAAACTGTTTGGGGTTAAGAGGATTGATATCTTCATTATATTCCCTCTGACGCCCGGCTCAGGTCGTTCAGCTCTAGCATAATATAAATAAGGGCAAATATTGGACTTTAAAGCTGCATAAAACCGTATCTTTGTATTAAGAATGGAAAAATGACTACATATAAGGTTATCAAACTCCTTATTTCCTTTCAGCTGTGTCTTTAGTGTTTGTGGTCGCTGTCAGTGCTCTCATCTTTACTAGACGGCTGTTCGTATAACTCCACTGTAAATGACTTGCTCCACATCAAACAGGCGGTTACTGAGGTGTTTAACGGCCTCATATTTCCCCTTTAGGAGGTGGAGACCAAAACAGAGCTAAAAGGGAAGTAAATATTGGACTTCTAAACATGTCTCCAAGTTAACGGTTATGTTGCTTTGTGTCCACAGGGTCTGTAAATATGCAGCTGTTTGCTAACATGTCTGCCTCAACGCCTCTTAAACATCTACTGTTCAGTTCTTTGCATGTCGTATTCACCTTTCTCCACTCTTGTTCCCTGTTGACTGTTAACTGCTAGTTAAATACAAAATGCCTGTTACACTTTTTACTAACAACTTTGTAAAACAAATCTCCTCATGCTGCTTTAAACACAGACAGTATTGACATCATGAAGTTGTTTGAAAGTGTTTAGACAAAGAAAGATTGACTTTTACCTAATTTACTCAGAAAGATAAACATGTTACAAACCGCAGGGATGCAGGAGGTGGCTTTTGTCTTTAATTTGGGGTGAACTATTCCGTTAAGATCGATCCACGCCGCAGAATCTGTCTGTGGAAATCACTGCGACATCCACACGCCAATCAGAATGTAATATTTCACTCAGTTGAACTTCAGTTTAGGGCCAGGCTTCGGTCACTTCTTGCCTTTGTGCTAAGTTTAGAATGTGTTTTGACTGTTCGGACTCATTTCCTCCTCGTAAATGAAAAGATGTTTTCTCCAGGCTGACTTCCAGGCAGGTGGCCTCCGTAAAAATCAGGCCAGCTTAAGACAGGTAGACAACAAAGACCGCACAAAGGGTTTTATCTGGAGTTACTGACTGACACTCGTGGCCCTGAGTTCATCTCCTCTCCATCCTGATGAAAGAACAGGATTAAAAATGTTTCTAAACAGGAGAAAAGCGCCATAAAGTTGGGAATTCATTAGATTTATCGCGTGCTGAAACTGCTTTGACAAGGAAAGAATTAAGATTTTGACATGTCGGTCAAGCAAATTACCACAACATTCACTGGTTCCACCTTTATAAATGTGAATTTTTACTATTTTTCATGTCAGTTTTATGGAAACTATCAGGACTGTTAGTTTAACAAAGCAAAACATCCTATCTGGAAAAGGTAAAGCTGAAACGTTAATGTACTGACCGACTTGGTGAGACAGATGTTAGAGGTTTGGCCCACATGAAAACACCTGTTAACCTTCCACCACCTCACATGCTGCTCTCATCCATCCATTCATTCATTCATTCATTCATTCATTCATTCATTCAATTAAACCAGCTGAAATACACAACTTCACTTTTCTACTCCATAGAAAAACACCCTAAAAAAAAGCTTAGCATCATGAATAATTGCAGTATCTATCATGTCCATATCTTTAAAATGCTGTAATTTAAGCTCACTTCTTCTTCACCTTCATCTTCCTCCTCATCATCACCATCTTTCTCTCATCCATCAAACCTCAACTCACAAAGATGCTGGTAGGTCACAAGCGAGCGTAAAAGACACTTGTGTATTTAAATTTCACTCTTTTTTTTTTTAGTGTTTTTTTTTTGTTTTGTACAGTTAAACACGTCACGTTTTTCAATTTTAGACAACGTTCCAGACATATGTAGCAACTCTGTGGCCGTTAGACCCGCCGCATATTACTTCTTTTTAAATCTTCAAGAGGTACGAGATATTTTTTTGTTTTGTCAGTACATCATGATTATAACTGTTTAGCTGTGGTTTGTTGGTTTTTTTTTTGTTGTTGTTTTTTTGTTTTTAATTTCATGACATTGTGCTTCCTAGTGACTAGGCCATTAGTTCACCACACTGGGGAGGCCTCCTCAACCATACACACTACCTCTCCGTCTGCCTGCACGGACTCAAACACTCAAATGCATGAACACGAGCACTCGGTGTGTCAGGACGCAGCAGAGCAGACTGCAGAAACGAAATCTGGACTCAAAAAATAAAACCCTCCACATCTCACTGATGTTTCTCGAACCCAAAGTGACAAATAATTCGTGGTGGTGCTTTTTTAGTTCGCCGAAGCGGCCGTCATTCGGCCTATTCAGTGTGTTATTTTGGGTTGCAGCTGAGTTACTTCCGCTTTGTTTTCACACCATGCTTCTGAAGCAGCAGCTCTGTAGTACTGTGTTTAAAAAGATTCTCCTCGAGAAAGCCCGACTCATGGCTACAAATCAGGTGCCAAAATTCAGCGCTGCTCGCCACGTAGTTTCCACGTTGATTTGAAGAATCGAAGCAGGTGCTTGTGTGTTATAAAACAGTCAGTGTGGCCTGCAATTACCATGGAAGGAGTGTTGTTCAGATGGCCTCTTTAAGTGCAAGTATGTTATTGTTGTTCTTGATAATCACTTGATCTGGGTTTAATTTTGTAACGTGGAAATAGTTCAAAACTGGATTTTTTTTTTATATATACGTATATGAATATAAAGCTGTAAAGTGCAGTCATGAATTAAGAGATTTCTCTTTCACATCAATACAGTTAAAAAGAATAAAACCACAGTGAAATGAGTTAATTTTTGTCTTTCCTGAATACACTGAAAATGTTTGTACATCCTGTAGAAACTGTTGGCTTTTTTTGACACATTTGAACAAGCAAACAATGGATCCTTTGAAACTGCCTAGAGATAAAGGTTAAAGAGCTGAACAATGCTATCATTTAATGAATAAAACATCAATATCTACTAGTGCATCTTGAACAGTTCAAATATCATAAAAACTTCCCTTTTTTGTAATTTCATTTAAAAGGTAGACATTCATATATTCCATATTCATTACATGTAAAGTTAAATATTTTAAGCTTATTTTGATAATTTCAGTTTATAGTTCATTCAAAAACATAAATCCTCTCGAATTATTAGGAGAAAAAAAAGGAGAAAAAATTTACAACAAAGAAATGTCCAACTTTTGAAAAGTATGTTAACTCATACACTAAATACTTGGTTGGGGTTCCTCTACCACAAATTACTGCAGTGATGTGGCAGTGATCAATCTGTGGCACTAATGAGGTGTTATTGAAGCATAATTTTCTTTATGGCTTTCTCACCTTCTTCTTGACAAAACCATGTAGGGTTCTGTGGGGTTCAGGTCAGGTGAGTTGTCTGGCCAGTCAAGCAGAGTGATACCATACTCACCATCCATAAAGTTCGTCGGCAGATCGAAGCATGAAGTGCTTTAAAATCTCCTGGTAGACGGCTGCGTTTAACTATCAAAATAAAACAGAAATTTGCTTGAAACATACATAATGAGTCTAAAATATATTCAGTTTTCACTTTTTTTTAAATAGCTGGTGGAAAATATTAAACTTTTTTTGGGATATTCTAATTGTTTGAGATATACTAGTAACGTTTTCCTGTGGAAAAAGTAAGTACTCAGAAGTAAGGATCGCTCCCATTAGCAGAAATAACCTCTTGAAGCTGTTTTGCGTATCCGTCCACTAGTGTCCACCATTGGCTTGCTGAATTTTTTTGACCACTCTTTTGGTAAAACTCCTTAGATAAGTGTTTTCTTACATCCTGTACAACATTTTAATGGGGGCTGAATCTCCTTTTTGACTCAGCCATTCCATATCTCTCCATTTCTTCTTCTAAAGCCATTCCTTTGGTAGATTTGCTCTGTGCTCAGGGCCATTATTCGGACCAACTTCTCATTTTCTTCAAGCATTCTTTGATATGATGCAGAATTTGTTAAATGGATAAATGCAAGCGAGTCTACTGTTTTTTTAGCCAACCCACTCCATCCTTTATTCATCTGTCCAGAGAATATTATTCCAAAAAGGCCTGCGATTCGTCCCATGTTCATTGCCAAACTGCTTTATTATTCCTTTTCCTGGCAGATCAAATTAGTGTAATCTCCTGTTTGTAGATGCGACACTTTGACACCAACAGCTGCAAAGTTACCTGCAGATCCTGTGATGAGTTGCTGCGGTTCTTGGAGACTTCTTTCTGCATCAGACAGCCTATTGTGGGTCGGCCAGGGCTGGACAAATCTGTTTAAAGTCTGCACCACTTGTAGATGATAATCCTGAGTGTGGAATGATGTATTTGAAATAATCTTTTTAAATCCCCAAACCAGACTCGTGGGCATCCACTGCAGTTTTCCCTGCAGGCCTCAGGGAGCTCTTTAGATCTTGGCACGATGACACCACACAGCTTAATAGCAAAGCGAACAGCAGACATCAGGAGTTTAAATAAGAGTCCTGTTACTCCATAAGGAGCCTCTAATCATTTGCACCCAATCTGAAACCCCAGATTTTTAAATTTATAAATGTAGGGGTGTTGTGGCCTTTTCTTTTAACACCCTTCACATTAAAATACCTTAACTGGGCTCCACTTTGGACTCATGTTTCAAACAGTTCAAATCCCAACACTGAGTCTGATTTATTCTCATTTTAAACAAGAAAAACAAAACATTTCAAAGTCTCAGGTGAGCTCAAGGACCGTACTGATGTTTCAAACAGCAGACTTTCCTTCATGTTTGCTGAAGAAACTAACTCTCATCATCATCAATCCTCACACTCATTTGTGTAGGAGATATTTTTCGGTTTCATTGCTTAATACTTAAAATGTGCTTGTTTGTTTGCATACTTTAGATGTCTGTTTATTTGTCCAACACATTTTATTTGCTATTTAGTTTCATTTTTGTTTGTTTCATTTCATTTTTACCAGAGCAAAAGATGAAGTAAAAATAAAGAACAGCAAATAAAATGATAAATAAATAAAACTAAATGAATGCTTTGATCATTTTTGCCAGTGCACCCTACTAGCACATGAGCTGCACTAGCATTTGTGGCTCTTTGATTTGGATGAGTTTGATTTTGACAAATAACCACTACAATCTGGTTGATTACAATAAATCCATGAGACAATCAATTCACGAGACAAAAATAACACATTTGCATCTCCTCAATAAATTGTGAGAGTAAAATTTGTACTCAACCCAACAAAAAGTGGCTCTAACAAAGTGAGCTTGGTTTTTTCTTTCCATGTGAATGCATATATAATGGCATTACACCGGGAAACCAGCAGGTGGCGGTGTTGGTGCAACACAGGAGGAAGCGGAACTCCTTTAAGCCGAAGAAGAAGAAGATTCGCTTTGTGTACTTCCGTGTAGCAAAATGGCTCAAGGTGCAAAGAAATTTAAAGCTCAGCGTCCAGGAGGCTCCAAGAAACACCAACAAAACAAGCAGAAAGGACCAAAGAAGGGAGGTAGGAGTTTAAAATCTGACCCGTTGTCCAGGAAGCTGCGAAACGAGACGGGTTAAATGTTTTTAGCCGCTTAGCACCAACATGTGACCAAACATGTGAACACGTTGTCTCTGATTATTAACCTCGTAAAAATGTGTCTGCAGTCACACATCCAAGGAATTATTAGGACGAAATATCTACATGCTAAAACTTTCCAAAGCAATAAATAACACACACAAAAAAACTCAGGAGCGATACTGAGGAGTCAATGTAGAGTTAGTTGCATGATGTGGCCATGCTAGCTTGGGAAACCACTTTTGTTTACTCTTACTTACTGCTGCGTTTACATTTATTTAATTGATGTTATTGTGATTTTAATTGTTAATTCAACCTGTTAATGTGACTGCTTGTACATCATCGCTAATACTTTTATTGCAGTGAAGGAAAGATGCACAAAAACATTTATTTTAATCCATTGCTAAAGACATAAATTAGTGGTACCTTTTTGTGTTTTAGTGTGTGTGCATGTATGTTATGTTGTAATAATGAAGACTTATTTAGTTTATTATAATAAAAAACTATTATTTAAAAAGTGTGTCTTTGGACAGGCCAAATAAACATGTCGAAAACATCGCACGATCATTTCTACTTGATATTTATACAAACATCAGTGATTATTAATTAGTAGCACAATGTCCAAAACATGCAAAGCTCTGACATAAACAGATGGACATCAGATTTGTTAGTGTGAAAAAGAAGTAATGTTTTCTGGTGATGCTGGCAGTTTATCCTTCAGTGTAACAAGTGACATTTCAGGCCTATCTGATTTAATACATACAGGCTTTGGAAGTTTGTCTTGGTTACCTCCACCAAGGAGGTTATGTTTTTGATGGCGTTGGTTTGTTTGTTTGTTTGTTTGTTTGTCTGTGTTCAAAATAACTCGAAAAGTTATTTACGGATTTGGATTAAATTTTCAGGAAATGTGTGAAATGGGACAAGGAAGAAATGATGAAATTTTGGGACTGATCCGGATCACCGTCTCGATCCAGAATTTTTTAAAAAGATTCTTTAACATTGGGAGTGTTAGAAAGCCTTGCAGTGCCGCCTTGTGGCAGGAAAGTGCGTTGCACATGTATGGTGGGTGTTGGCCGCTTGTGCTCAACCACAGCACTGCTACGGTATGAGAGCGATTACCAGACACTTAACTTTTTTAAGTATACTTTGTCATTGGGAGATTGTGTTGGGGGTGGACTGAAGCTGCTTGGTGGAGGTCTGTGCTCTCTGAGTGCTTTTCTAGTTATTTAATTTGATAAGCAGTAATGATATTTGGAAATGTGACTATGATGTTTTTTTCTTTTGTAAAGGGAGGATCATTGCACCTAAGAAGGCTCAAGTGGTTCAGCAACAGAAGTTGAAGAAGGTGAGGCTAAGTTTACAAAGTTCAAAAAGCTACTTATCTCAGTTCTGTGGAGTTTGTCAGTGAACGCAGTGAGACTGACTGATCACTCAACTCTTCAACTCCTCTGCTGTTCCCTGAAGGGCCTAGAGGTTGCCATTAGGAACAAGATTGAGCAGGAGGTGACCCAGAAGGCCAGCACGTCCCTGCACAAACCGCTGAGTGTGATTAAAGGGCCTGAAGGAAAAGGAAACCCAGGAGCAGCACGTCCTGGAACCAGCAACAAATAAGACACGACATGGTGTTGTAATATAACGGACTCAGTTGAAGTGTTGATGAGCTTCACTCAGTTTCAGGTGTCACCTGATCTGCTGTTTATGACTTTTTGATGTTTCACTTGATTTCAGGAAAGCAGAAATAATCAGAGCTATTCTGATGATGATGCTTGTGTAAGAAGTTAATCAAAAACATTTGAATAATATGGACATTAAATGAGGACTTTACACTATTTAATACATCAAAACAGAATCGACTTAAGGTGTGACACTCAGAGGTTATGTTTGTAAGTCCAGAAGAAGGTTATATGATTCTGTCAGATTATTGTATAGAAAATAAATGGTGACGTGAGAATGAAATTGAATGAGATTGATGTTTTGTATTGAAATAAAGAACTAAAGTCTGAAAGTGATCAGTTCACAGCATCTATTGCTATTTCGCCGTTGTATTCATATAGTAAAGTCTGTTCTATGAACTTTGACAACTCTGGAAATGTTACCGCTAAAATATGAATCTTGAAACCGGAAACTGTCAAAGGCTTGAGATACACTTATAGCCAATATTGATTATTTCTTTAAATCTTCTATTGGCATTGATTCCATCTTTTGTGAGCAGAGTCAGATTTTGAGCTGGACATGAATGTGGATGAAATAATCCATCTCGGTCATATGCACAGAAAAACTTAATCCAGTGTTTCTTGGCTCAAAATCTTATTTTGTTATTTTACCTGTGTTGACACTCGTTTCCCAGACTCGCTTCTCAGACATCCAAACAGTTTTACCTGGGTGACATCGCCAGTTTGTGATTGGTATCTGGCCCAAGCATCCATAACAATTTAAGGTCACCACACATGAGAGCAAAAAGGAAATATGATGGAACATGTGTCATTGACTGAGTGCGGCTTGTGATTTAAATGTCACCACAGACATTCTGTTTGTGATACTGTAAGTGGAAGCACCTTCACACCTTCAGGTTCATCAGTGGGCCAAATGTTGCCTCATTTGACGATAAATAGTAACTCAACAGACATTTATTTAAATTAAAACCTATGGCAGTGACGAAGGCTGTTAATACCCTTTTTCTCAATCAGATCAGCTGTTATTTCCATGTCAAACTCAGGTAACAAAGATAAACTGAATCTACTAATCCTCCCCAGTCTGTGTCCTCACACTTCTGTAGCTGTTATATATGTTTTTTTTTTGTGTGGTTTCAGCCTTTTTTTTTACTGCCATATTTTCTGAAAGGAGCTTTTGCTGTAAATGCCATTTTGGGAATTCAGATTTTGTCAGATGATTGGCTTTTTGGATGGAGGGACAGGACGTGTCATACTTTCCCTGTTTCTGGTTTAGTGGAGTTCACCCGTAGATTTCTATTTGGGATTCTTTAAGTCGCGAATTCCTGCTTTATCAGTGGTGCTATGAAGAATACTTCATCTAGCTTTACGAAACTTTTCAGTAAAACTGCAGTGGGACTTTGCAGCCTAATGTATGTCGCTATTATAGTGCACTGTTGCACTCTGCTTTAGAGTAAATCTCTGTTATTTTGAGCTAAAAATCAAAAGTGAAGCCAGGCACACCCAGGTTTGTCTGTCTTAAACACTGTCATTAAAGAAAGCGAGAATGGATTTTCTCAGGTCACATATTTAGCACCTGACAACACCACATGCTGTTTAAACTGTTTTAATGTCAACATTCAGTCCTATGTCTGTTTTAGAGCAACTTTGGAAGCTGAAAATGCAACTTCTGTTCAGTCTCTGTGTAAAAATAATAATATTGATGCCATAAAATACCACATAATCAGTTCTCTTTTATGAGGTATTTATTTGAATCCTTTGTGGATGTCATTCATAGCTTACACTTTGGATCTGGACCTACTTTTAAGCTTTCAGGCCACTATCTGCCTCTATAAGTATTCTATTCATACAGTGCATAAAGACAGCACAACCTCACTTGTGGGTAACACAATCACAAAACAAGCTGTTTGTTAAAATAAACTCTAAAATACAATCAACATATCAAGCAGCAAACATTCATCTGCACTTCTTACTAAAGCAGTTGGGTAGTAATAATGTTTAGAAAGCCTTTATGGCCTCCAGGCAGTGATTGGAGCGCAGGAACCGAGGGAAGGAATCCTTGGCCATCAGACTGTAGATCCTCTGCTGTGCCTTGTTGAATGTGTCAGCACACGGAGAGTCCACAACACTCAGCAGGGCCTCGCGGGTCTCAGCGTCCAGGTTTACCTAAAGGGGGACAAAACAGATTTTCAAAAGAAGCCTCGTCCTTTCATTTGTTCACAAACGGTCTCGATCTGCATCAGTCTACTTCTTCTTCCCCACCAACCTCCTGCGGGGCGTCGGGGTTGATGAACTGGCTGAAGATGCCGCTGGCTTTGGCTTTCTGCAGGTTTGAAGGGGAAATCCTGTAGTCCTCACAAGCCAGCCAGAACTCCAGGTTCTCCTCACTGAATTCTGAACGCAGGAAACCACGAAACGCCTGCAGACTACCTGAGAGGGAAAAGGAAACAAAAGTGAGAGACAGAAGAACAAACCAGAGGGAGGAAACTGCAGGGGATGAGACAAATCAAGAACTTACATGACACAAACTGATACAAACATGGCTCTGTCATGGGAAATGTATGTCAGAATGTGGGAATTGTGCATCTGCTGGGCAACCACCTGACTTTCTTCACAGCAGACCCCAACCTCAAAGTACTTCCACATGTGGGTTACAGCAATAAACTCTTATTTTACACAAATGTATGCAGCTGTTCCCTTCTCGATGTCCTAGAAGATACTTATTGGTGTCATGCTGCCTGTATAGTCCCACATCTACAGCAGTTTATATAAAAAAAACATTACATGTGTTGAAGTTAAGTCTTGGTATGGATCATATTTTGCCTGAAGTGCCAAAAGGCTTTGATATGATTTTTTTAGACCTACAACAGAACAAATGAGAACAATTATTAAATACATTTTTGTTTAGAGACATAAGGAAGTGACTGCAGTCTTGGACCTGTAAACGTCTATCACCTTATCTTTAACTGCATTGTTTCCTGTGATTTTACTGAAGTTTTGCTTTTCCTTTCATTTCTCTGTATTTTTGAAATACAGGAAAATATCCATAAAATTCCAAAAATTATGTAATTGTTTATTAACATCATTAATATCTGATGTAAAATAACATTAAAACCTTCCATTTTAAAGAGAAGTTTAAAAAATTGACATAAAAAGATGATATTTAATTTAATTTAAAAGGTGAAACTGTTAAATTGAAGTTTAATAATGTAAATACGTTTCTAAAATTAGACACAATTAATAAGGACAGAAAAATAAGTAATGATTCAGTAATTTTACATATATTTGTTTGTTAAATGGCAGATATCCTGTATGCAAAAGTTTCACAACAACAAAAATGTTGACTGAATGTGTTTTCATCAGTGTATAATAGCTAGTAACATCTATAATTCATTGTTTTTATACATGTAGATATTCTTCATTAAACAATAAAATGCCAAATTACACATGGTCTCAAGTAAAATTAAAGCAAGAAAATGTATTTAAATTATGGAAAATTATTGTATTTTTATGAGATGGTTGTTTTCTATTATTCTACTGTATGGATTTGATTCTCCAGCTGTAGGAATTTTACCTATTAAAAAAATTATTTTACTTAAATTGACGTTGAAATCCCATTTGGTTCACTGGGAAAAGCCCAGGTGTTATTACCAACATTACCTACAGCTTCATTCTATACAAGCGTCTCACTAAGACATGACAGTGAGCCAACAGGCAGCTGAAAGCAGTTCAGACATCATTAACATGAAGATTATCACGTCCTTTTCCTAATGCAGCAGCAAAAACCACTAAACTGACTTTAGAAGGGATTAACTAATAAGAAATGATGAGAAAATTGTGTCTTGCCTTTGTTATTTAGCAGAGTCTCCAGGTCCTGAAGAACTTTTCCATCCGGGACCCTGAGAAAAGAGGCAAAACCAGTGAAACTGTAGCTTTAGCTCCTCTGATTTGCATTTTTTAAAAAACAGGTTTTAGTTGAATTACTTGTGCTTGTGGTCGGCCAACAGGCTTAACTTCACCCGCATCTCTTTTGCCCTGAAACACACAGACACAAGAAATCACACACATACAAAACAAACTCAGCAATCAGGGAATCTTTTATTCACGTAAAACAAAATGACCCAGATAAATACTTACTTCTCCAGGCATGAGGAAGGCAGGTAGGAGAGCCCTTTACACATTTAAGGTCTGGTATTGGAAAATCTGTAGCAGGAAACAATGAGCAAACCTATTTTCCTTCTATCAGTCAGCCTCCCCAATACAGCGATCTGCTCTTATATACAGTAGGCGACCCGTATGCTATCTGGCCTGTCAATCTGCAGACAGGCAGGTGTGGCGATGGCACACAAATAGAGATGAAAACAGTTTAATGCGAGGTGGCGTACGTGCTTACAGGCCACGTACGCCTGTCAACAGGACACACGAAGCAAGTCAGCATAGATAATAGAAAAATCAAAGCCAGGGGACCTTGAGTGTGTGTTTATGTGGTCAGGGTACATTAACAATCTTAAAACTGTTATAACAAATGTAGACCGGCCTCTCGAGGTTCTATAGTGTGATGAGGGAGGAGCAGCTGGACCGGCAGCATCACTCATCTCTGGAGAGTCTGCTGGATGGAGAAGAGCGAGAACTCTGATGATGGACAAAATAAGATTATAAAATGGAGCATCTGCCTCTGGAATATCAATGGCATCACTATGTTTTCTTCTCTCTGTTGTCTTTTGTGATTTTTTTACTTAGCCTGTTTTTAAACCTCTTACATGACTTTCTCCTACCAGTGCTTTTGTACACTGATCAGGCATAACATTATGACCACCTGCCTAATATTGTGTTGGTCCCCCTTATGTGCTCAAAAATGCTCTGAACCATTGGACATGGACAAGAGGACCTCTCAGGGTGTCCTATGGGGTCTGCAGGACGTTGACAGTGGGTCCTTTGGGTACTCTGGCTTGTGCAGTGGGGCCTCTGTCAATCAAACTTGTTCCACTGCATCCTGTTGATGCTTGATCAGAATGGGGTGTAGGAAGTTTGGAGGTCAAATCAACATGTTGGGTCATTGTCATGTTCCTCAACATGTTCCTGATTGTCTGATGTTTTTTCCATGTGGTGGGGTGCATTTTCCTGTGGGGGTAGACCAGTGACATTTGGGATTTCCCTTTGCATGAGGGAGTGTGCTTGTTGTGGGACAATGTTTATTTGGGTGTCTAAGTCTGATCAACATGGATGTTAAAATCCAAGGTTTTCCAGCAGAACAGCACATAGTACCAATATGATCAATGTTATTCACTTCACCTGTCAGTGGTCATGATGTTAAGGCTGATCTGTGTACATATCCCTGCAAATTATGTTATATAACACATACAAAAAGTGTTGTTATGAGACATCAAGTCAAATTTGATTAATTCATTTTTAGTGTTTGCAGTATTTATGTTGTTATTTGACAGTATATCGCCTGGGTTGCACCTCCTTAGTGGATTCTTCTAGTGTCGCCCAGGTGTTGTGAGTCTTTTAATGGACCAGTGTAATTTGAAGGTGACAAAGTTTGATGATTCCAAACAGCCAGTTAGAAGTGAAGAAGACTCTCGGATGGGAGTTGAAATGTCTTCAGAACCAAAAAAGAAGCCCACTACCTTTGTATTGAAACTCTGAACACTATGACTTCAGTGACTAGGTCTTCTTTTGTGTTTCACCAACCTTTATGATACATCCACTTTGAGACTTTACTGGGGAGGGTGGAGTGATAGAGAGGTGGTCAGCACTGTTGCCTCACAGATAGAAGATTCCTGGTTTGTCTCTGGCCTGGGATCTTTCTGTCTGGAGTTTGCATGTTCTCCCTGTGTAGCGTGGGTTTTCACCGGGTACTCCTGGCTTCCTCCCACAGTCCAAAGACGTGCTGAGGTTAATTGGTGATTCTAGATTATCTGTAGGTGTGAATGTAAGTCTGCTTGATTGTTTGTCTCTCGATGTGGCCCTATGATAGACTGGTGACCTGTAATGGATAAACCCTACCTTCTCCCTATGTCAGCTGGGATAGACTCCAGCCCCCCTGCAACCCTACAGAGGATTTAAGTGGTGTATATGCTTTGAAGAAATTGTCATTAGTTCAACCTATTTTTCAAAAAAAAATGTTAGACAGAAATTTGTTGGAGCATAGTGCTTTTAAACATCTTAAAACATACCTTGAGGAGCTCTTAGAGCAGGTAAATGTAGCAGTCACTACACTCCTTTCCATGCATGAAAAGGTCCTGCCTTAACAAGTGTTCTCACAGAATAAATGCTCATTGGGTGTTTTGGTCGCTTTCACACTTACATTATTATAATATTTGAATCCTGCTGTTGTTTGATGCTGCAGGTATTTAATAAACTCAGAGGAAAGACTTCTACAGACAACTGGAAGCAACAAAGTAAACTTCAGCTCCTGTTAACTCTTTGAGGTCTGTGTCTGCACATCCAGCAACTAAAACCATACAAACTGTGTGTTTTGCACTGTTTATGAATGAGTCACACAACCATGAGGCTGCTGCTACTTACAGCTGTTACAGTCATCTAATGCTGCTTTTTTAGCAGTAGGTAAACTTCTTTAAAATGGATGATTTCTTTGCATATTAATGGATTCTGGATTTTCTGTTGGCCCTCCAACAGAACCAGGCTCGAGGAAGGCGACCATCTGCCTCCACCAGTTGAGGGGGGGACTTATTATGGTCCCTCTCACACTATTATTATAACATTTGGATCCTGAGGCTGTTTGATGCTGCAGGTATTTAATACATTCAGAGGAAAGACTCTTACAAACAGCTGGGAACAACAAACTACATCTATTGTTAATGCGTTGAGGTATGTGTGCACCTTCACCAAAAATATGTCAGTAGTTCAACCTGTTTTTCCAAAATAAAGGTACATGTAGCTCTCTGTCATGCATGATAAAGCCATGCTTTAAAGCAGTGGTTCTCAACTGGTGGGTCGGGACCCAAAAGTGGGTCGCAGAAGCATAAAGTCTTTTATTTTGAAGGATGTGTTTCTTATCACACAGTTTGCTTTCAATAGCATGATATTTAGTGGTGGTGACACCTGTAGTTGCCCACTATTAACCTCTAGATCTGTCTCTGCCAGCTTATTGGAGAAATTTAAGCTAAAACGTCCCAAAAATATACAAAAATGTGTCCAGAATCTGTCAAAATGGGCCAAAATATGCCCAAAACATCCAAATATACCAAAATGAACAAAAAATAAGCCAAAAATATCTTAAATATGTATCCAACTGCGTTGAGACTACACCCAAATACACCTTAATTTGTTAACAGGAACAGCAAACTTCAAAAATTTGGGTCGCGGCCGTTATTAATAGAGAAATAGTGGGTCCTGAGGCTGGACCAGTTGAGAACCACTGCTTTAAAGAGTTTTCTTGGAGAATAAACTGGCCTTCTCCTTATTATGGTCCCTCTCAGATTGTTTTATTATTATAAGCACTGGCAGACCATGAACTCATCACGTCAGTATTTATGGTTGAGGGTCTCCAGTTTATGTCACGTGGGGGCAAATCAGTCACAGATCAGTAATCGATTAAGTGGCTCGTCCAGATTCCAGCTTCAGATCCTCCACACGCAGGTCTGACTCTCGGTCGCCAGCAGGCTCCAGCAGCGGGGGACGGCTGCGCGCTTCTCTCGCTTCCTGCTTCCTCAACAGAAGAAATCCTCCAGACGGATCAGCAGCAGCGGCAGCGGTGAACACGGACACGACCCGAGATCTGCCGGATTCAAGAGGGTCGAACCCGGTGTGAAGACGGACTGAAACCTGCCGCTGGTTTCTCCTGATCGGATCCTCTGCTTCGGCCGACATGGGCGGCGGGTTTGTCTGCAGAGAAACACACTGAGTGAGTCACAAAATGGTCTCGCAGGTTTTATTATTAGATCATAACAACGTCCCCAGCAGTGTGAGGATCAAGTTCAGCGCGATCATCTGAGCATAAGGAGGCTAAATCGCTCTTGGATATGTGGGTCAAGATGCGTCAGTGCGCAGTGAGCTGGGTTATTTCATGGCATTGCTAATATTTGGGTAAATTCACCACATGCAGTCTGTGGGTGTTTGGAGGATCCGAGAAATCCCACCGACCCTGAACATGTAGTTTTCTTCTAGTTTGAGGAAACGGTCCAGTGTCTGCTCATTCATGGCTGCATGGATTGAAATTTGTAAACAATCCTGTCACATTAAGAGGGTGGACACAGCAACAGTGACTTATAATACAAACCAGAATGTGTCCTGTGATGCAAACTGACTTCATAAACAAGATGGTTGAATCAGTTATACCTGCAAAAAGGATGACAGTGTTAGTTTATTCCTGTATCCAGCCAAATGCACAAACATATTCGGAATCAGCGGTTTCCAAATCAACTGGATCTGGATTATTGACCTTAAACTAAAGATCTGTCTGCCTGTGGCCCCTTTTCACCAGTTGCATAAGGCTGTGGTCAGCTTATGCAGGCACTAATATTGCTCTTTTCTTCTGTTGGAATAATTTTCAGAGTCCAGATGAAGCAAATAAAATCCACTAAAAGTTCAAGGAATGTGTAAACGTTTTGAAATGAAATGAAACAAGGCAGCACCACTGATTTATACTTACATCGGTTGAGAAGTAAATGCTCCATAAGGAAAAATGTGAAACTTTGAGAAATGTCCCAAAGTAATGTGGCTTAAGCCAGCATCAGTGGATTCTGAAGACAAGTTTAGACATGAAAAAAGAAAAGAAAACAACCTGGATGATACAAAGAAGAAATAAGTTTGCATCTGAGGTCAGCTCCTCAGGCTACATCAGCTGCCACTACATAACAAGGCTGATTGTCCAACAAGTTTGCTGTGAAGTGGAAGTGCACTCTGGGTATTGTAGGCTCCAGGTTTTGATGAGAAAGAATTCTCAAGTTATTATTCTTATGACTACATCAGTTCTTCTTTAGTGAGCCTTCAGAATCATGTTGCAGCTCCTTGTGGGGTTTTAATCACAATTCTGATTTTGAAAAGCTCTCTAATAGAATGTACATTTTTAAGGCACTGACGATGTAAAGACCATAGTGATTGATCTGACGTCCTTGTTTCTCCCATCAGCTGACTGGTGAGGTGCTATGGGACCCAGACTGACGTGGCTCCCCTGGGCTCTCTGCCAGGACAGTGAATCCTCTGGCCCGGACCAGGACCGGGCGAAGCGATGGGCTGAGCTGTTTGACCAGCTGGACGTCAACAAAGATGGACGCATCGACATTTGTGAGCTGCGGACTGGACTGGCAGGACGAGGGCTTTCCAAAGGCTCCTTAGAGAGGGTAAGACAGCAGGACACGTGGATCACACACAGCTGTTTATATACTCAGATACCATATAGTGACATTTACTATACTATACTATATTATAGTATAGTGGGTAAAAATTATATATATATATATCTCAAGGTGCAGCTGGGGTGAGGAGGGTGTCCAGTTTGAGAACCTCGGTGTTAAGTTGCTGTTTTTTGCAGACGATGTGGTTCTCTTCGTGTCATCAAACCATGACCCTCATGGTGCTCTGGGGAGGTTTGCAACTGAGTGTGAAGCAGTCGGTTTTAGAGTCAGCACCTCCAAGTCTGAGGCCATGGTTGTCTGACTGAAACCTGTTAATTTTTCCTTCTGAGTTGGGCGGGAGGTGCTGCCCCAGGAAACAAAGGTGTCTGAGTATCTTTGGGTGTTGTTCACAGGTGATGAGAAAACAGAGCATAGGATGGACAGATTAATTGGGGGCAATGTTAACAGTTCCACAGGCACTGTACTGGCCCTTTGATTTAACTGTGGAAGGAAAAGCTCTGGATTTGTTAGTCAGTCTACATTCCAAACCTCACCTATGTTCATGAGCTCTTGGTAATGACCGAAAGAATGTGATTGTTGATGGCCAAAAGTGGCCTCCATGGGTTGGCTGGGCTCAAATTTAGAGATAAAATGAGGAGCTTGGATATCCGGCGGGAGCTCAGTAGAGTCGCTACTCCTTTGCATCAAACCCGGCCAGCTGAGGTGCCCACCCAAACCTACTTTGCGGATGCCCGATCCGGTCAGATCTCGGAAGCTAAGCGAGGCTGGGCCTGGTCAGTGCCTGGATGGGAGACTGTGAGGGAACACCAGGAAGCCTGGGTGGATGCAGTGTGAGAGTGAGCGGTTGGTGGTGGCCGGAGGGGCCGATGGCATAGACTGGCAGCCTCGCCTCTGTCAGTCTACCCCAGGGCAGCTGTGGCTACAAACATAGCTTACCACCACTGAGTATGGAGTGATTGAATAATGCAATGTAATATTATTGCATTATTATTATTATTATTATTATTCTGAGCATCTGACTGGGATGCATCCTGAGAGCCTTCCTGTGGAGAATTTCCAGGCAGGTTCAGCTGGAAGGAGACCTTCAGGTAGACTCAGGACTCACTGGAGAGGATTACATATCTCATCAGACCTGAGCCCACCTTGGGATCCCCAGGAAAAAGCTTGTGAACGTTGCTGGAGAAAGGGGCATTTGGAATATGCTGCTTAGCCTACAATCACCCAACTCTGGATTAGCAGAAGAAGGTTGATGGATGAGTAAATAAATACAGTTTACATGAAGGCATTAAAAAAATCTCATTGTCATTGTACTTTGGTCAGATTATCTTGGTTTATTGATTAGTTTCCCCATCAGCCAAACAACCAATAAAACACCCTTTGTCTGTTTAACTGTTGCATCTCTACAGGGAGTATATCCACTGAAACCTACATGAAGTTTTCACTTGGGTTTAGCCATGTGTCTGTGTATATAATCAAGTCTAGGTGTGTCAGATTACTCTGCAGGGCTGGTCTTTGTAGTTGTAAACTGTGGTATTATTGAGTATCATGAAAGAACTGTACATTGTGCCACCTGTAGTATCAACAGGTACTTCTCATTGCAAGGAGGATTTGAGCAGGACTGTTTCTAGCACTTTGGTGGTCCTATGCAAAATCTTGTTTGTTATTTCTATATCATATATAATATTCCAACTTTTTACAGAATAACAATGTATTCAAATTTAAGGAACTTAGCTGCACTGTTATCATCGGCGGCACCCTTAAATCCAACAAGCAGGGCAGCAGGAACAGTGCAAAAAAGCACAGTAATGGATCTCAAGGGGACATTGCTCATAGAGTGAGCACGGCCTTATGTTTGGAGGGTAGAAGGACAATTTTTACGCACTGTGACAGTCCCAAGGCCCCTATTTATCACAAGTGTTGATTTACATTTAAGGAGAGAAAAAAACTAACATAGAGACTTTGGCACGTGTAGTCAGCGTGTATAAAGAAGCAGCTGTAAATTTGAGTCGGTATGAAGCCTCTGAAAACCTAAAACCCACTGGTGCTTTGGAAAGGCATATAATCTTTAAAAAGATGACCAAATGGGGAAGTCACTATAACTCACCTGGATGAGCCTATTTATCAGGGCTACAGTATCTGGTACAGTGTCCTTGGGGTTACGGTATCGAATAAAGGCATAAACACCAAAAATATGATGTAAAAAAATACTACTTTAACTACTCATCTGTGATGTGTCTTTAGTTGGGAAAAGTATAGAAATCTAAGGTTGAAACGGTGGTATTTCATCACAACCACTTTATTCTACATGGCTGAATTAAAATGTGCCAAAAATGAACTGTTTGCATTAACCAGATTCTGTAAAAGACAAAAAATTGTGCACTCCTCTGCACAACCGTGAAGTCAAGACTGACTCGGCTGCTGCTAACAGTGGCACGCCAAAAAATTTCAGGACTTTTCTGTAATGAATACCCAGTAATCTCTCCACTGGCAATGAAGGCCTGTGAGAGAGCTTTTCCATTAAGTTCAACCTCTCTGATACTCCGGATGTGCAGCTTTACTGTTTGTGCAACAGCAACAGCAGCAGCACATCAACAGCTTCGCTTTGTGTTGTGAATACACACAGATTGTCTCTCTGCTCTCGGCTCTTCCGTGACCGTTTATTTTTGGTAAAAAGCGTTCTGTCATTCTGTGTTTGTGTGGAAAGACTTTAAGACGTAACACAAACCTCAATGCAGTCACAATTTGGGGACTTGCAGCTCTTTTGGGATAAAAAAAACATACATTTCTAAGGTTTATGTTGGGTAGGAGCTGGTGTGTGTGTTTGAGTGTGTGGAAACGTAAAGGGCAGCATGTTGGCTATTTTGGTCGAAGGAGTAGGTCAAGCAGGACCTTGTAAACTGAGAGTGTTAACCTTTCACTTCATCATGCGCTTTATCTCTTTTCATAAATAGATCATTGTACAAAGAGTTTTGTCCTATAACATTTCCTTGTAGTCCCGTTGGAGCAACGTGCATGTCTCCCTTTTTAGCCCTCTTTTGTATTTGTTGTGCTTTTAAGTCAAAGTCCATTTTTTGAAAGTTTCTGACAATATTTTAGTAATGAGACTGGATTACAGATTAAAATTCAACCTTTTAAGGATAATAAAAGATCATTCAGTTTGTTGTTTGACTTGGTTATCTGAGCCTTATGTTTAAAATACACTGTAAAAAATGCAAAAAGAAAAAGATGGTAAAATTAGTGGCAGCAATGGTATCCCAACCAAAACTGTGAAATTTAAGTAAAGTATGATATTATGTTATTAAAATATTTTCAGACATTTTCATTATGTTTTGCTGAAAAAAGTATCTGCATCTCTTTTTATATTTCCCCCCTCATTTTTTACATTCAGACACCGTCAATAAATTGATAAACTTAAAAGTTCTTTTTTAAAATTACAGATTCATGTTTAACAGTGTAGAGATGACATATGCATATCTATAATATGAATTTAAAATTATTTGATTTTTTAACTGTGTATTAAATGAACAAAACTAGATAAAAAAAATTCTCAGTTGTAAGTTGTAGTTATAGGCTGCCTTTAATAATTTTAAATACATCATGAAAACACTTATAAAGAAAAAATAATTACATTACCACCAAATGTGTAGCTCATTCCTTGACTACACAACGCGCATTAGCAGTCTTTGTCCAACAGATGGCACAGTGGAAGTTTATTCAACAAGTGCAAACCCTGGAGCCTTGTGTTTGATATTTCACTGCCGTTTAATTCACCTCTGTTGTATTTACGCTAATACATTGAAGCAAACTCAGACTGCTGTCCAGAATGATTCATAGACTGTCTTCATGGTAATTCAGCAGCATTATGTGATGTTTAATGTTGCTGGTCTTCTGTTAGTGGCTTTTTAGTTAAACCTAAAGACAGAACAAAAACACACGGTGAGGCAGCGTTTCGCTATTACGGCCCACATCTCTGGAACATCCTTCCAGAAGACCTGAGGGCGGCAGAGAGTACTGATATTTTAAAAGCAAACTCAAGACCTACATTTTTAGTCCAGCTTTAGATTGATTTGATAGATTTTATTAATTACTCTTCTTATGACTCATTTTATTTATTGATTTCACTATTTGTTTACCTATTTACATATTTTAATCTATTTAATGTACACTTGATTACTTCATTTTATAGTTTCTTATTCTGTTTATATATATTTTTTTATTTCATCATATTATTTTTTTCTATCTCTTTTTTAATAATATATATCTTATTTTATTTTATTTTTTTATCTAGCTTATTTTATCTCATTTTATTTCATTTGATCTCATCTGGTGTTTCCTCAATGCATGTGATATATAGGATAGCGTTTCTTCAGTTCCTCAGTTCCTTAATCACTGTGTTTTAGAGTCCCTCATTGATAACTTGACTATGGGGGTGGGAATCGGGTGGAAATGGGGTCGGGGTGGGGTTTTATTGCAATTTTTTGTTGGTATGAAAAGAGCTATATAAATAAAGTCTGATTGATTGATGGTGTAGACAGACTATAATGTTTGTTTCTGATACCTGTAAGAAGTAAGGGCTAAGCAACTCCTTATGACACAGGTGCATAATAACGCTAATAAAGTAGTGCTGTCAATCAATTAAAATTTTTAATCGCGATTAATCGCATGAATGTCATAGTTAACTCGCGATTAATCGCAAATTAATCGCACATTTTTTATCTATTCTAAATGTTCCTTGAATTATCATTTTATACAAGGAGGAGGCGGAGAATTCGCGTCAGCTGTGTTTGGCCATCAAGTGGTATTACAGACTAGATGTGCTACATGATAACTCAGTTCATACTGACAACACACACAGATAACTTTGGTCTTGTCAATCCTCATGCGCGCACCCCAGGCCGCCGTCACCTGGCGGAGCATCTGCATCAGCGGCACGCGGTTCGGGACGCGGAAAAGGAGCCGATAGAAAGGCGAGCGAGAATATTGCTACTGTACCACCACCAGCAGGAGATCCTGTCGGACTCCGACGGCGAACACCTCGCCCTCGACTTCGCCAACCATGCCCCCGCCTCACCCACCCCCGCCCGCGTTAATCTCGCGATAAAAAAATTGACGCCGTTAAAATTGATTTGCGTTAACGCGTTAATAACGCGATATTTTTGACAGCACTATAATAAAGCTTTTGTTGAATGTGTTTATAACCTTTTAGAACCTCTGGCTGACTGTAATGTTTTGTTCCCGGCAGCCAGTTGAACTGCTTGTCTTGTCTGTGCCGTCAGATCGTGGAGGCCGGAGACACCAACCAGGACGGAGTGCTGGACTTTGAAGAGTTCACACAGTATCTTCATGCCCATGAAAAGCAGCTTAAACTCATGTTTCGCAGCCTGGACAGGAATAATGACGGTGAGTAGCAGCTCCAAATAGAAATCAGTGACACTATTATGTCATAAAACTGGAAAAAAAAAGGCCCACATTTCTCATGTTCTCTTTCGTTGGCTGTGTATGACTGGTGGGTGTTTGCAGGTAAGATTGATGTAGCAGAGATTCAGCACAGTCTGCGCTCAATTGGTGTGAACGTCAGCCTAGAGGAAGCCACCAGGATTTTGCTGAGGTCCGTATTTCAAAATTCTGTCATTTCCTGTATGGAGATTAAGCCATAGCTGTTAAAGCAAACCACCATTTTTAGTAGGAACATTCAGTTATGAGTCCACTTTGTAAATAAATCTGGTGTAGTTTCATTTCTGTTGCCTTAAAAAAAACTTTTCAAACATGTTCAATTACATCAGTGGTGGTGAGGACAAGGATACTTATAGTGTAAATTTCCATCTCTAAATACACCCCCAACGTGAGTCAGTAATAGCTCCACAACTGTAAGGCCTAAATGAACAAAGTTGGGTTCTGTGGAGAGACACTTGTCCACTGAGCCCAATGCAGATTGAAATACAATGTGTATTCTCGCTACCAGGCCAGACTGAGATTTGATAAACTCGCGCAAAAATATCAAGTTGTACTTTTTCTTTCTTACCAAAACTGTAAATTAAAGAGTAAATTATGCCAAGAGTCAGTGACACTGATACATTTAAACCAGTTTTAAAGATTTTGAACTACATCTCCACCAAATATAATGCAACAGAAATGAAGCACAGCATCTGTTTTAGTCATAGTAGTACCAGGCCGCCTCTTCAGTAAATGTGCCCACTTAGCAACCTTCTAAAAATGGTTTATTAACAGATATGGTCTGGTCCAAAGAGTGTGTCCCTTCTTTCTGCTTTTTCTGAACTCATTTTTGTGTTTCTCGCAGTATGGACAAGGACGGCACCATGACCATCGACTGGACTGAGTGGCGAGACTACTTCCTGTTTAACCCCATCACTAACATGGAGGAGGTGGCACGCTACTGGAAACGCTCAATGGTGAGGTCAGACACACTGAAACACACGTTGAACAAGATCAGCAACAAGCACTATGCTGTTTATCTCTAAACAGCAACATGGCTGGTGAAGCAGCACTACATAAAAACATAATGAAAAATCCATTCAAATACCAACAGATAAGCCACAAACTGTAAAAACTGAAAAAAATGTGACTGTCCAAGCATCGTTCATCCACTCGTGTTGCATGCAGTTCTTTCAATAAAAAGATATTTCATCAAGCTCACGTTATTCGGCCTGTCTTTTTTAAAATGACAACAAAAACAAAACTCTCTGCAGAAACCAGATGCCATAAAAGCATTAAATTCTGCATTCCTCGGCACAGACGTAAAACCATTACTGACTGAGCTGCGACCAACAGTCAAACATTCGGGGACTTCTTGGCTGAACTGCAGGCTGTGTTTATACAGAAAGTATGGAAACAAATTAACAATATAATTAGTGAAATATCACACAATTTTTCACAATATTGGCAACACCTGGGAGAACTTGCATAGATATTGCACATATTGATTCCAGTTTTCTTAAATTATTGTAAAATTATTAATTGACGGCTTTGTTTTTTATGATTCATGGCACTATTTACTTTGTTATGCAGCACAGAAGACATAGTTGAGGTCTACACTTCTAGCCTTGGTCATGCTGTTTCCATAGAGGTGCAATACATTATATTGCAGGAGCATAAAACACTGCACTGCTTGGGTTTCAGAGGGTTAATACTGTTTAACGAAGAAAAACAGAAGCATTTTTTGATTCCAAATATGAATATCCTCCTGTATTTTTCGTATTTATTCTGACCTTTGTGGCTTCAGTAGATGTTGGATATTGGCGAGCAGCTGACAGTCCCCGATGAATTTACAGAAGAGGAGAAGAAGTCTGGCTACGTGTGGCGGCAACTGATGGCTGGAGCTTTGGCTGGATCTGTATCCCGAACTGGAACTGCTCCTTTAGACCGCATCAAAGTGTTCAGGCAGGTCAGTGATCAGTCTGAAGCCTACTGTTGTTCACGCGTTTCTGGATTTGATTCTTATGATGTTACCGTTTTATACAAACTGACGGGTTTCTCGTTCTGCTCCTCCAGGTGCACGGCTCCTCTGATTTTAAAGGGAATGTGCTGAGCAGTTTTCAGTACATGCTGAAAGAAGGAGGACTGCAGTCGATGTGGAGGGGCAACGGAATCAATGTCCTAAAAATTGCGCCGGAGACGGCTATCAAGTTCACCGCTTATGAACAGGTTGATAGATGCACTGGACATCCATTCATCTTTGATCCGTTTTAATTAACTGCTCTTTCCCCCTACTGGCTGTCTCTCAAACATTTATTAGGATTTTCCTCGTGGCCCATCATGTGCACAGTGAAATGCTCACAGGACAGGTCAATACTTTGGGAAATATGTTTGTTCTCTTATTTAAAGTATCTGTGTGTGTTGCCTGCAATTTCCTGGAGTCCTTGCTGGCCTCGCAGGGAGAAAGTCACTGCTCCTGGTCAAATCCAACACATAACCATAAAACATAATGTGTTTATGAGGGAGCTGTAGAGGCGCTGTTTGGCAAAATTTTATTATCTTTGTACACTATATAACAGAAATTAGTACTACAGTATCATTTAAAAGTCAAATGATTCAAAAATTCTTTACCTCTTAATAACTGCATTATTTCTAAGTTGATGAGTAGAGTACTGTCTCCGCTGAACTATCACAAACAAGTTCTTTAGAAATGTTAGAATGCAAATACAGGCGCCAATGTAGAAAGTCAGGGCAACAAAAGTGAATGCACCTGTGATCACTGAAACAAACTGAGTACACTTCACATTTCAAATGAGCCTGTGAACAACAGAACTTTCTCCTTTTTTGGCCTGTGGACTGTGTCTGTCTGCACATCTGCATCATGGCTCCATGGGGAAAAGAATTGCCAAAGCAGCTGAAAACCCTGATTATGAGACTTTGCAAAGAGGAAAAAAAGATAGAGGAACATGTGTGACCAACTAAAAATCAGTTGAAACACAGTTGCAGCAGTAATCAGGAGTTATAGAACCAGAAATAGCACCACTAATGAGCAACCACAGTGGTCGTCCTCCTAAATGACACCATGGACAGGGTGCTGCTTCCTGCTTCCTGCTTTCAGTCTTTATGCTGAGCTAAGTTAACCTACTGCTCTTATACTATAGACATGACAGTGAAATCTATCTTCTCATGCATCTATCTGCATATTTCCCATCTAATAGCAACACTCGGTCTGTCTGAGATATATTTTACATCAATTTTAATCATTTGTCATTTGTCTGTGATCATAGAGCTCTCTCAGATTACGTTTTCCTTGTTCATCTATACTCTGTATAGATTAAGAGCATGATGCGTGGCCATAACGAAGCAAGAACTCTGAGGGTTCATGAGAGGTTTGTCGCCGGTTCTTTGGCAGGAGCAACCGCTCAGACGGCCATTTATCCCATGGAGGTAATATCAGGGTAATACAATCATCAAAGTATTCATGGGGCTTCAAGAAAACTCTCTTCGTTCTGTCACGTCTTCAGTTAACTCATCTATTTCCTCTCTCTCCGCTCCTCCTTCTTGCTGTTTCTTTTCCATCTCCCGTCCTCCTCCTTCCCTTCAGGTGCTGAAGACTCGACTCACGCTGAGAAAAACAGGTCAATACTCAGGAATAGCAGATTGTGCTAAACAGATCCTACAGCGGGAAGGTGTCGCAGCCTTCTACAAGGGCTACGTACCAAACCTGCTGGGTATTGTCCCGTACGCTGGCATCGACCTGGCCGTCTATGAGGTCAGAAAAGACATTAAAACACACAGCTGTCACACTGCACATCTCCTCAGTGTTCACCTTCCTTCTGCCACTTTTACTCCACAGACTTTGAAGTTTGCGTGGCTGAACAGGAACAGAGGCTTGGCCGATCCTGGGATCATGGTGCTGGTTGGATGTGGTGCCGTCTCCAGCACTTGTGGACAGCTGGCAAGCTACCCACTGGCGCTGATCCGCACCCGAATGCAGGCACAAGGTCAGGATAACTGTGGTCGTGGATGGGTGACAAATTAAAGGAAATCTAACATGAAGTGTCAGACGTTGAGCCTCCAGGAACCCACTCAATGCTCCTTCGCCATTCATCTGAAAGACATCACCCCATTTTATGGTTCGATGATGATGGTGGAGAGCATGAGAACATGTTACACCATAAATTCCTATTAGTTTATTGAGATTTGGCATGGCTGTCAAGTTCATAAGCATTTAGAGAGACTTTGAGTACATCCACTAATTTATTCGGGTGTTCCTTTAACTTGTCACTGTAAAACTATGAATAGAAATTACTTAGGCAAATGATTTAGTGAGAGTAACAAATTGCATGGAATACTACACTAAAGACTTTTAAGTTCAACTGGTTTCATACATAAGACACTGGTTTGACAGTAATTTCAGTGTGGCAGGAAATGTTTCCATAATTCTAACACAGAGTTTGCAGTAGAATCAGTACATCTCTGATTTGCCTGATTTTTTTTGTGAAATTTTACCTTGATATATATTAAATACTTTTCAATTTAAGCACATCGAGGCTACGTTTAAACAACAATATCTCTAAAACTTTTGAAGACGAGATATTTACTGTTATTTCTTATTGTGCCAGTGATTCAGAATCTGCAATACTGGACATGTAGATCAAAACATCAGATTACTGGTGAGTTGGAATATAAAAAAATGAAAGCTGTGATGAAAACTCCCATCTTTGAGCAAACATTAACAAAAAAATTGATAATGCAGAAGCCAACTAGATATTTATGACATTTTCTGAACCACATGTAGTTGCATGTGATAATAATACAAAACAAAACATATCTGATGCTTTTAATATGAAATACTTGGTCACAAAAATGAAAAGGAAGTTATTTTTCTTTAACTTTCCTAACTGATTGAGCAGGCATGACAAACCTTACCACAAAAACAAAAATATTGGTAGAAAATATTGGTAGAAGGCCTCATCCTGGAGTCTCAAAATGGTACTCCAAATACAACTAAAAAAATTAACAGATAAAATATGGGCATATTTTTCATTTTTGGACTCCACGTTTTAAATATCGATATTTTATGATTAAAAAAAAATCAGAGACGGTTGAGCAGAAGGCCAGTGATGATTTGATGTAAAGATGGACATTGAAAATGAGGAAGGTTGAGCTTTACTCACTCTGTGAACAAGAATAGCAGCAAAAACCTTAACTCAAGGTACCCTTACAAGCTTTTCCCAGAGCAGTCAGCTACATTTTTACTGGACAGAGTCTGCTCATAGCTCAGTTGTTCCATACTTGGGTCAAGGGATGACAAATGAGCTAACTCCATTCATTGAGGAGGACTGTCGGATGCAGTTGAATGCACAGTAAAGCGCTAGCAAAATGAGTGTTTGTTTCAATAAAAAATGTCTTGATGAAGCTCACCTCTTGTTTCTCTCCTTTCAGCTTCAGTAAAGGGAGCCCCTAAGCTCTCCATGTTTGCTTTGCTCCGCAACATTGTGACCAAGGAGGGCATTGCCGGACTCTACCGAGGAATTTCCCCCAACCTGCTGAAAGTCGTCCCCGCTGTCAGCGTGTCGTACGTCGCCTACGAATACACGAGGATAATGCTGGGAGTGGACATCGAGGGTAGGAGGGGAGGGAAGGGGAAGGGGTAGCACGAGGAGAGTTGGTGTGGGTTGGCTTTCATAGCAAGCATGCACAGACCTGCTGGCAGCGCATGAGGAAATGGGCCTTGAATGTGGATGTTCCCGAGACTGCAAATCTTCAGTTTTCAAGATGAGGATGACAGAAAAACAACAACTAAATGCTATATATAAACTGGAAGCTGCTGGAAACAGGTTCGAGTGGGTTTTTCATTGCATGCCAGCAGTAGTGTGAGAGCTAACCAACCAGCATCTTGCAGCTGCAGTGACTCGGACTGATGAAGATTTGCATGGACTTGCCTGAGATCAGGTCAAAAAAAACAGAACATGTAACCAATCTTGGAAGCTATGTTACATTCCTACAGCATTATCTTTTCTCCCAGGTGGGATATAAAGAAGACGGAGGGCTGAGCTGCACATTGGCAGAGTTACAGCGTCGGGACTTTGATTGATATGTCTTAAAATAATGTTGCAACTGCTAAAGTAGAGCAGCAGCCATCAAAGATAGTTACTGAACTTTATTCCTGGAAGAAAAGATGGACAAAACAGGAAGAGACATTCTCTTTCCTGGAAGGATTACTACCCAAAAACTACACATTTTACAAAAGAGAAGCTGCCAAAGCCGCATCAAGACGCTCAGAGGATTTATAATAACCTCTTCTGCAACGTGTGTGTGTCATCAGTGTTCACTACATGGTCCAGAGCCACGCAGTATTTTAATAAACACTCCGGTAAAGAGTTCACTTTGTATTATAGAACTACTGTATGTTGAATGATATTTATTGCCAATGAACACTTTAATGTGTCAGTATTTATGGGCAAATGAATGCATGCATGGTGCTGCTTTTATTAAATACTTTCTGTTGAGATTTTTATTGATTAATGAATGTTGAAAGATGTTGAGAAGATGTATACGTCTGTGAACACACCAGAAATGAACCATGCTTACTTTGTCTTCAGTTTGAATTGACTGATTCTCGTCTCAGGCTTGTTTAGTCTATTCTTAATCACTACTACTAAACCATACATTGTTTGTTCTTTCTATGTAAGTTCTGCCTGTGCAGGATAATAATTATGCAAGCAAACTCTAATGAATGAAAACAGTAAGGTAAGGTTTGGTAACCATCAAACATCTAATATGTTCAAATTTCCAAGTTTCCTGGAAAGAAAGTCTGACACCATTTGTGATGATACTAATGTTCTGCTTTTATTTTGAATTTAATACAATCATTTTAGTATCAACTGAACGGTTTGAGTAAAAAGTTGCTTGAAATAAAATGGAGAAAAGCCTAAATTCCATTACTGACCTAGAAATAGTGCCCAATCTGAGATATTTCTTCTATATTTTACATCTTAACTTTTTGTGCTTAAAAATGAAAATCTTTAATCTATTTCCCAGGTAGCATGAAAACGTGACAGATGATTTTGAGTGTGGTCTCAGACCTTTGGACCCCATTGCATAATAAATTTTAATTTAGTGACATCCATTCGCCAGGTAGAGACTGTTTCACACATTGATGCTCTTTCAGTTTGTGATCTCCAGTTCATTACAAGGGAACCTCTTAGAACACAGCAGAGGAACTGGACAGGAAAATTTTATTGTAGGGCAAGTCATTTTTAGGAAACTTCCAAGAAAATTACAAACCAATAATTAAAACAACAGTTGAATTGTAAACTAAAACTAATTAAATGAATGACAGAGGAATCAAATCCCTCTGATGAGGTGAAAACATTTAATAGACACAGGTGGCTGAGAAGAAACGCTTTGGACACTATGAACAATCTTTGTATTAAAACATATGGTTTAAATAATGTATTTATTTATTTATAAAGCTTTTCTCTCTCTTACCCGACTTTCTTTCTGTCTTTTAATGTGGGCCCTTAGGCAACACATTTAAATGATTAGAGTACGCTGCAGATGCCGACTGTTCTTCCTGAGCTTTGAAAATCCAGTTTTACTGCCTGAACAACTGAAATAACCTACAGAACAATCCAACACATTTTTATCCTTTGGGCAATTCAGGTTTTTAATTTCATCTTGTTTCACTTCTAGCTGCTCTTGTTTCAGTTCACGCACTTGTTTTAAAATCTTAAATTATTTTACTAAGTTTGTCTTTTATTTTTTTATATTTCATTATTTTATTAAATCATTTATTTGTGTGCCAACATCCCTTATTTTTTTATTTGGCCGATTGTAAATGAGGCCTCCATACATAAAGTAAATAAATAAGGATTTAATAAAATGCATCATACAAGGTTTAATAAAATAACCTCCAGGAAACCTTCTGGGAATGTTCCCTGGATGTTATTTATGTAGACTCTTCAGGGAACGGTCCCAGAACCCTGAGAGTTTCACACTGTAACCTTCAAGGAACATTGCTAGAATGTTTGTGAAGGTTCCCTGAAGGTTACTATTTTACTTCTGTTGCAAATTTTAAAAAAAGTGGGTTTAAATAAGGATTAAATAAAATGCGTCATACAAGCAGGAACCCATAAGTTGCAAAAAATAACCTTCAGGGAACCCTCTGGGAACGTTGCGTCCATTTTTTTTTGTAGAACCCTCAGGGAATGTTTCCAGGACCCTAAGGTTTCCCAAAATAACCTTCACTGACCTTTCCAGAATGTTCATTGGCATCTATATTTGCTGGCGTTTTTACTGATTGTGCATCTGCAGATGTATCTAAAATGTGACTCATTTTTCTTTTTAGCACAATTCAGGTTTTATATTTCACACTATTTTACTTCCATCGTAAATGAGGCTTCCATACTCCGAGTTAAATAAGGGTTGAATTAAATGCATCAAACAAGCAGGCTCCCATGGGTTTGACAAAATAACCTTCAGGGAACCTTCTGGGAACGTTTACTGAAGTTTATTTTGGTGGAACTTTCAGGAAACCTTCCCAGAACCTCGAAGTTTCACAAACAACCTACATGGACCCTTTAAGGAATGTTCCCAGAACGTTCAGTGAAGGTTCTCAAAAGGTTACTGTTTGTCTCTATTGGCTCCTTTGCAGAATTCAGGTTTGTTTTTCATTTCATCTTACTGAACTTCCATTGCAAATGAAGCCTCCATACTTCAACGTACTCCCAGTTTAAACAATGATTAAATAAAATACTTCATTCTAGCATCCATTACAAACTGGGTGTTCTGAACACCTGGTGTCTGATTTACACTCCGGCCAGGAGGAGGCGATGTTTTGGTGGATTAACGTCAGACCATGGCCCTCGAAAGCATAAGGAAGAAGAGGAAGAAGAAAAACCCGGGGTGGAAGATGCATTGATTGGTTATTTTAAGCAGGGAAGTTTGCCGGCGTGGTAGGCGATCTCGCTCACATTGGTGTCCCCGTACGCTCCTGTTAACCTTCCCGCTTCTGCGCAGCTCGACCCGGCCACAGCTATCCAGTCTGCCCCTTGTGTGTCTATTTGCCCCTTGAGAGCAGCATGTCTGACTACGGCGGTCTGCCATCTAACGGAGTCGGCGCTGGGATGAAAAAAGACGCTTTTGCAGATGCTGTACAACGAGCCAGACAGGTAAGTCCGGAGAAGGCAGCGCGAGAGCTAGTTAGCTGCCGGGAAGCTGCAGCTAGCTTAATTACCCGTGACGTTAGCTTTGTAGTTAACGAGCTAGCGGCTAGCTGTTAGCTGCTCATTTGTCTCACACGCTCGGCGGGTCGAGGCTTTAACTGAAAGCGGGTGAGTGAGCTGCGATGTTTGTCTCTCTTAAAATAGAATAATATCGTCGCCACCGGGATCCCTGAATTAAGTTGAGTGGACTTCAGCTAAGTTAGCTGGCTTTACTAGTTACTGTAGTTGACGGTAAGCTGATCTTCAGGTCAAGCCACCGTTATTTATACAGCACATTTTCAACAACAGCCATTTAGCCGGAGTGCTTTCCACTAGAGAAATAAGATCGGTGTTTAAATATATCTAACATGTTTAAGCATTAAGGTTGAGACCCTACAGTATTATTTACCATATAACCTGACTAAAATTAAATACTATAACTAGATCCCTACACCAATATAGCAGTTAGCTGATATTATATGCATGACACATGCAGATACTGATATATCTGTGGTTCAGATATATATAAATAACTTCATATAGGTTTATCCTGTTACATTTTTGCACAGATCATATTACAGAAAAACATTCTTGAAATAATTTAGTCCACCATACCATTTGTCAAACAAAGCAGCTCCAACTCCATTCTTTACAATACTCGGTGCTATCAGCAGCACATGTGGCAGAGTTTGAATCTCAGATAGTGGTAAGGAGTCAAGTGGTGTCTTCACAGTTAGCTGCTAACTAGTTTGTGAAATACATTGTTTGAAAATTAGTAAATATTGATCCCATCATTTTTCCTATTTTACCATGACTATCAACTGATATATCAATGTCGGTACAGTTTAGTCTCTAAAAATCGGTAGCAGCATTAGACCCTCAAAAAATCTGTTGAAGAATCTGTTGGGCTCTGATTAACACACTGTAGTAATGTTAATTATGCAAGTTTTCCCTAACCAATTTAAATATTGAAGTTAAGATCCTGCAATATAATGAATAATATAAATTATCTAGACTAACTTAAATGTTAAGGGTAATTACCTACAGTGTTATATATATATTCTAACAAATTACCTGACTAATATAAAAAAAGTTAACATCAGGATCCTACAGTTTCTACTTGAAAAACCCAATGAATCCAAAGATTACCTACAAGCAGGACAAACTCACTTTTTATATCAAGAGGCCTGCGGCAGAACCAGGCTCAGGGATGGCAGCCATCTGCCTCGACCGGTTGGGGTTAGGGTAGAGGGGATTAAGAAAAACAAAGCAGAGACAGACTACAAATAAGAGAACATAAATATTAGACACATTGGTCAGACCAATAGCTGCAGAAAAGAAAATGCAGCTCCAGAACCAGAAATACCAAAGAGAGGTTAAGGGAGAGAGAAGATAAAGCTCAAACTACAAGAGAGGGAAAATGCAAGTATTTGTCATGCAATGTTACATATAAATGCATAGAGGAAGTGACAAGAATTTAAACAAACAAACCTTAAATCAGCACGGGAAGCCAAGGTAAAGCTTATTGACTTGATTTAAAAAAAGAGGAAGAACTATTAATAATACAAATAAATTTCATAAATAACTAAAAGCAAGGGGGGAAAGTCTAAACTTTAATTCTGATTTGAAATTGCCAGATGTGGGACAGGATTTAACGCAGAGTGGGAGACTGTTCCAGAGCCTGGGTGCAGAAACCTAAAAGTTTTGAGCTGTGAATGAATCAAAATTTATTATCTCCAGTCTATAAACCTTCATGAGACATTTAACAATTAACCCTGTCATAGCATTGCAAGTGTCCTGAAGTAAATTCAACTGTTCCTTTGAATTGATAATTAACTACAAATGGACAATGTGATACTTATAATTTATTTACTGAATGAAAGCGTTTCTCAAGTTTCAGTACTAAGGAGTTGTTTCTGGTACAGTCAGTGGTTAGGATTTCACCTAATGGTTGCTTTCATTATTAACAAGTCTCTCGATTCTTTCTTCCTTAGTTTGATGATAAAATGTTTTTAAAAAGTGTGATGTTAATGCGACTTGCTTATATTTATTTTGTCTGAGGAACAGCTCCCAAGAAAATTTAAGTGAGCTGTTGGTTGCTTTCATTGTTACCACGAGTGTTGATTCTTTTCTCCTTAATTGGTCTATAGAATGTGTAAATGTGTATTTTGTCTGAGGAACACCTCCAAACCCATGGATAATAAATTCACAGTAATTTATCACATTTAAAAGCAGGTAAATATATACTTTGAGAAACTGTAACAAGATCTTTTTAAATTTTGGGTCGATAAATAACTGCCTTACTGCAACGATTAATTAATTAGTTGTCAACTATAAAATGTATCGACGTTTATTTTGATAATCGATTAATTGTTTGAGTAATTTTTTTTTGAAAGAAAAATGAGACAGTTCTTTGATTCCAGCTTCTTTCATTTAAATATTTTTTGGTTTCTTTACTCATCTATAACTGTAAAATTAAAATATTTGGGTTGTGAACAAAACAAGACGTTTAAGGACGTCATGTTGGATTTTGGAAACAGTAGTCGGCATTTTCCAGCATTTTCTGACATTTGATAAAACAAACCGCTAATCACTTAATCGAAAAAATAAGCAACAATTCCCAGCAAAAGTAATTGTTAGTTGCAGCATAGTTTCTATTCTGTGAAGACATCGCTGGTATTATGGTTGCACCAGTTATCCAAGTCACGTGTGGGATGGGAAAAAAAGAGTGGTCAAAACTGATGTCATGACATACTTGGGGTCAGGTTACAAAAATCCTGCTCCTACCATTTCCATAATGCCTAGTACTTAGTAGCACCGTCTTTAGGTAAAACCTCACAGCCTGGGAAAAATACCCACTGTGTATTTGTATCAAAGGCTTTGTGTTTCATTTCTAGTCCATATGACCATGTTATATAATGCCATCATCAGTTAGTGCTCTACTCGTGATTAAACTGATTTTCATGTATCAGCGGAGTGACACCTTGAATGTGATTATCTTTGATTCCTGTAAAATCATGATTATGCAACTGAATATAGTTAAAAGGTCATTTGCTCCTCTAAGTAATATTGAAATATTCTTATCAAGCCTGGCAAACTTACCTGAAAGTTCTTCTGAGCTACTTTGCGTACGTGTTTGATTTAATCCAGTGTTCACCTCTTTCTAGATTGCAGCTAAAATTGGTGGAGACGGTGTTCCCCCAGTGACCAACAACGGAGGAGCTGAGAGCTATCCATTCACAGCACAGAAACGATCCCTGGAAGAAGCAGGTGGAACATCAGAGCAAGCATGCTTTTTTTTGTTTGCATTTGTTTGACCACGTTGTAAAACCCACTTTTTCTTCTGTTTCCAGATGAACCTGATGCCAAGAAGGTAGCATCACAGAGTGAAAGAGATTCAGCAATGTGTACGTTAAATAAACATATTGATCCTAATACAAGCCCTCACTCTACTCAGTTTCCAACCATTCACAGGTTTTTCTTCTGTTACAGCTATTGGAGCTCAGCTAGCTGCTCTGTCCCAACAAAGGTATGTTAGTGTTCCTTTTACATGAATGCTTTTGTTGCTTATGGTTATGAAAGAGTTAATTTTATGTATCATCATTTTGCATAACGTATCATGTGTCTGCAGTGTCAGGCCCTCCACAATGACAGAAGAGTACAGGGTGCCTGATGGCATGGTCGGTCTCAGTGAGTACTTGAACATACATTTCCTAAACCTTATATATGATGCCAGTGTCGCTGTGTCAGACATGTCCAAACTAAATTTAAAATGTCTTTGCTGTTGTTCCTGAAGTCATCGGCCGAGGAGGTGAACAGATAAACAAAATACAGCAGGATTCTGGCTGCAAGGTCCAAATTGCCCATGGTGGGTCAGGTAAACCATACCTCAGATTTGTTAAAGCAGACTTAAATGTCCCAGCTGGTGTTGGACTTATAAATGTTGTTCGGTTAATTCACAGACAGTGCTGGTCTTCCCGAAAGAAGTGTTTCTCTGACAGGATCACCAGATGCCATAGAGTAAGTTGGTCTTCACATTCATATTTGGTGGGCAGCATTTTTTAGCATCATTGGGCAAAAAAGTTATAAAAAAAGCACCACCTGCTCTGTTTTCAGCCTTTAGACAGCCTAGCCCATGATGGGAGATTTTAGCCAGTCAGAGGGCTTTTCACTGTTCAGTTGTGCAAAGTTTAAAAGGAGAGCAAGTTGTGATGGTGTTGTGTGCCAGGTTTCTGCCAGTTGCAGCTTTAAAATATTGTGTTTTTTTTTCATTTTTGAAGCTGCTACACCATTCAGCTTTCAAAAGCCCTTTTCAGACATGGATGTGCCTTCATCAATCTGTTCAAGCGACATTCAGACATTCAGTCACTTTCACATTGCTTCTTCTCATGGCTTTATCCAGACATGCCCACAACAGGGACAGAGCACCACAGTGTGTATGCAATATTTTCCATACATGTGGGATTGGATGTTGTTCATCAGATCTGCATGTTTACCCATTAATGCAACAGCCTGCAGTTCAGACTTTTTCTATGTTGAGAGTAAGTGTTAGTGAAGCGTTACATTTAGGTGCCATCACATAAATAGGATGGACTGCATGTGTGCAAGGGGCGAAAGAAAAAGTTTGATTTCTGGGATATTTTTATTTATGGATATCTGTAGAATAAAATGGCAACGAAATGATTGATGGCTGGTCTAAACAAAATACCCATCATTTATTAATAAAGGGCAGTTTTAGCTTCAGAAATTAGATTATATAAAATCTTCATTTCATAGTGGTTTACACTATTGGGATGAATTTCACCAAAGAAGCACATCCTTTCAGTCTGTATACGAACAGTCCCTTGCTAGGATTGCCAAACCATGGTCCTTATTCTAATCTTGGATCATTTGTATAAATAACTATGTGAGTGGAGGACATCAGTGGGGCTAATGCCTTACCTGAGCTTACCTCGCGTGTCCTAACCCAAGCACAGCCACAGACAAAAAGAACGAAGCATTGGGATTTGGGAACTCCCTTTTAAGTCTGTTATGATTTGCCCCTGTTATTATAGTAGTCATTTGGCCTATGACCAACATCAACAGCTGATGTCCAAGTGGGGAGCAAACAAGTGTACCGTTTTGGTCCTCAGCTGTTAACAAATGTTAATGAATTAAGTGGTTTCATGTTTTCCTATCTATGATTTTTACTGTGTGTATGTATGCCAGAAATTAATTCCCACAATTCAAAGCATTGAAGATCTCTTCTGAAACATGTGTTTGATATAAAATCAATACTTTTCCTGTTCTAAATCCTGCAGTTTTCCAAGACAGTGGTATACTGTAGGTGCAGCTGAAAATTGCTCAAACTGCCTGTAATGACTCAGGATAGTGTGCATAGTAACTACATTGCGTGTATGCCACATTGACCTTATGTTCTTAAATGATTTCATCAGCTTGCTCTCTAAATTAATTTTTTTCCAGGAGAGCCAAGGCACTTATAGATGACATTGTGTCCAGGGGGCATGAGTCAACCAATGGTCAGTCAGGTTCCATGCAAGAGATGATCATTCCTGCAGGAAAGGCTGGTCTTATTATCGGCAAAGGAGGAGAGACCATCAAACAGCTGCAGGTGAGACTAGAGACGGAGCTCTAATGATGACTTGATTCAGGATTTTTACTGTGTAAATACTGAAAAGAAATTATGATTAGACACAAATACGTTCTGATTTCTAATATCACCTAATGGAAAAGTGCAACCAGTGAACGGTGCAACATGCTGTGATTAGGTTAATTTGCCTTGTATCTGTAACGTATCTCTCCTGCAAATTCCTAGGAGCGAGCTGGAGTTAAAATGATTCTTATTCAAGATGGATCTCAGCCACCCAACATAGATAAACCGCTACGCATAATTGGAGACCCCTACAAAGTGCAGGTACTATTTTGGGCACAGTGACGATGTTTTCAGTTTAGTGCCATTATTTGTTCCATCTTACCAGCTCCTCTGTACCTTTCTTTGTGTTGCTTTTGTAGCAAGCAAAAGAGATGGTTAATGAAATTCTACGAGAAAGGGACCATGCTGGTTTCGGAGACAGGAACGAGTATGGATCAAGAATGGGAGGAGGAGGCGGTGGGATCGACGTAAGTAGTGTGTGTGTGTGTCTGTTTAAATATGAACAGCACAGTTACAACTAAATATATATACAGTATAATGAGTGTCTTTTATAATTTTAATAAGTGAGATTCAATGGCTCTGAGCACTTTTGCTGTGTAATTCTGCAGATCGCTGTACCCCGACACTCTGTGGGAGTTGTGATTGGTCGCAGTGGGGAGATGATCAAGAAGATTCAAAGCGATGCCGGAGTGAAAATACAGTTTAAACCAGGTGAACTCCTTAGACATTTTTGTAATATAACAATCACATATGTCATTACATGTCACAAATATAATAAAATACCAAAAAAAAGGGTTTGTGGCAAAACAAAGACTTGGTACATCAAAGGATGCTTTTTTGTCGAAAATAAATCAATTTCCACTTTTTAATTGTCAGGAAAAGCTGCAGCTGCTCTTATTGTTACTAGGCACAAAGATGTATTGTTCCACATAATTGAGACATCAGTGGAGTTTATCTAAAATAATTCAAAAATTATTCTCTTTTTCTTCCCCTGTACCATCTTGATTAATCCCTCATCAATAAACGGGACTGCATTTTGTCATGTCTTTCAGATGATGGAACGGGTCCTGATAAGATTGCTCACATTATGGGTCCACCAGACCAGTGTCAGCATGCTGCCTCCATCATCACTGATCTGCTACAGAGCATCCGAGCCCGAGAGGAGGGTGGGCAGGTAAATCTGTAATTGCGGTTTTTCTGATGGATGTTGTCATTGCAATTTGATTTGCAGTGTAATTTTTAAAGGCAGGCGTTAGTTAAATGGTCACTGTGCAATAGATTTAATGGGATACTATCAAAATCTTACTTGCTTTATATTCTAATGCAAGGATGAAAACTTAGAAGATACAAATTGCTTTCACCATGTATGTATTGCATTTTTGTAATTTGGCTTTAAACAGTCAAACATATAACAATTACCACACTAGCTATGACTGTTAAGTTAAATAAGTAATTTTGTTTTTTAAATGTAGCTATACCAAAAAGAAATAACAGGATATTTCTTTAAACGGTGTCAGTCACTGAAATAGTTTGGTCATTTACTTGTAGCTCAGGAGCAGCATCTAAGTATTGCACGTTCTCCATCGTTACTTACATAAAGTAATGATGACCAAAAAAACTCTGGGGATGCATAAAGTATATCTTACATTGCCATCATAGTCTCTGACTAATGACATTGTTTTAAATTGCAAATTTGATTTGAAATTAATTGCTCAACACTTTTTCTGAATCAAGCAATTGATTACTTTGAAGTGCTGATATTGATTTATATATTGATGAAAGAGAAACTTGTTAAAGTGCCTGGTGTGTGTTTTTCGTCCACAGGGTCCTCCAGGTCCTGGTGCAGGAATGCCACCTGGCGGTAGAGGGCGGGGTAGAGGTCAGGGCAGCTGGGGTCCTCCGGGAGGAGAGATGACCTTCTCCATCCCTGCTCACAAATGTGGGCTTGTAATCGGCAGAGGAGGAGAGAATGTCAAGTCCATCAACCAACAAACTGGTGCGTTTGTGGAGATATCTCGCCAGCCTCCACCAAATGGTGACCCAAACTTCAAACTTTTCATCATCCGAGGGTCTCCACAACAGATTGATCACGCAAAGCAGCTAATAGAAGAGAAAATTGAGGTATGAAGGAATACAAACTGTAATCAGCTGTAACACCCTTTTAAGTGAGTCCTAGTGTGAAAGGTTTCTTCCTGTTTATCCCAGGCTCCATTGTGTCCAGTGGGTGGTGGTCCTGGTCCAGGAGGCCCAGGTGGTCCAATGGGTCCCTATAATCCTAACCCCTATAATGCAGGGCCTCCTGGTGGTGCTCCCCAGTAAGTACGCCCCACAGCGATGTTACATCTTTTCAAAGAAAACTGATGTAAATCCTGAATTTTTGCATTTAAACTGTCCTGTGTCTTTCTGCAGTGGAGCTTCACCTGGTGGTCCCCAGTACTGTCCTCAGGGTTGGGGAAATACCTACCAGCAGTGGCAAGCCCCAAATCCACATGACCCCAGTGAGTACTGTATTTTGTGCACTCACTTTCATTCTTTGCTGGTCTCTTTCTGTTGGCTTCATCACTTAATTTTCTTTCTGGTTTTCTTTTTCTGTCATTAGATAAGGCAGCAGCAGACCCAAACGCAGCATGGGCCGCATACTATGCACAATATTATGGGCAGCAGCCAGGGGGCGCCATGCCGGCCCAGGCTCCTGGGGCCCCTGCAGCAGCACCAGGGGACCAGAGCCATGCAGCACAGACCTCTGGGGGCCAGCCAGACTACACTAAGGCTTGGGAGGAGTACTATAAGAAGATGGGCATGAGTAAGTTGGATCTATCGACACATTGTTTTATCAAAATGTAGACTTGTTGAGTGTGAGCTTTGAATTAAAGGTTTTACCTGTTGGCTTTTTGACATCCCTGCTTCAGCTGTTTATCCGGAAAGGTGACAGCACATTTTTTAAATGTTTAGTTAATTTTTTTTAGCTTTGTGAACAATAATTTCTAATCTTCTGAATAAACTGCAAGTCAAACTAGATTAATTCAAGTACCATTGATAGTGTTGAAAATCTAACGATTATTTCTGTTTTTACAGTTTGTTGCTATAATAAATGGTGTAATTTTGGGCTCAGAGGGTGATAACAAATACAGTTGGTGTTCCACATGTTTTGACTGACCAGTTATCCGTACTGTGTATTATTTTTAATATTGAGTTCATCTTTTATCCTCATGATGCAGCTGCATGACTGTGTGCAAATGTATATTTGTGTTTGTGTGTTTTTTCCAGCCCAGCCAGCTGGAGGTGCAGCAGCTGCTCCAGGAACAGCAGCAGCTCCAACAGCAGCTGCAGCAGGAGGAGCTGCAGCTGGAGGCCAGCCGGACTACAGTGCAGCCTGGGCTGAGTACTACAGACAGCAGGCTGCCTACTATGGACAGGCAGGCCAGGCTCCTGGACAAGCAGCTGCTCCACAGCAGGGACAACAGGTACTGCAAACATAACTGGTATTTAAAATAATCTAAAACCTGCCAGAGTGAAGTAAGCTAAATACAATTACTTGCTAAAATGCTTAATATCCATTTTGTGGAAAAGTTTTCTGTGATGTTTTGCATATAGAATGAGATATTGTGAAAGAATCAAATTAAAAATGATACATGTTTTAGTGAAACACGATTTTATGCCCTCTTGAGTGGCACCACAGGGATGTAACATGAGGATGCCAGTAGATGTTGATTGTTGGTCCTGCATGTATGCATTCATATACTTTAGATTCACCAAAGTGAGAGAATGTTCACGTCTTCAAAGGCTGATTTAATTGCATAACATCTGATCTCTCTTTTCAGGCGCAGTAAATAAGTGGCTTGGTCTTTTGGACAGATGTGAGGGATCTCTGGACTTGTTTGTTTTTTCTTTTTTGGCTTTAATAAGACAAGACCATGGTTTACTCACCCCACCAGACATTTTCTATATCAACCTTCATATTTGTATTTTAAAGTCAAAATCAAAGAAAGAAAAGGGAACACATTTTGCCCATGCATTGAACAAAGCACTAAAAACAACCCTGGTTACCATTCAGTTTTCCTCTTCACTTCACCCACGCCTTGTAATGATTGTTTTTGAGTTTTTTTTCTTTTTTTAAATGTGAAATAATAAGCATCTTTGCTTGCAAGCTAGCACAACACCATCTCAACACTGACTCGCATTTCATTAGTTTCCCCTTTGGTTTCCTGAGGGTAAAAACTGTCTAGCAGTATTTTGAATATATTCAAAAAATTGTTTATATGAAAGAAAATCGTAAAGTTTTTGGTCCTTTTTTTTGTTCCTGGTACTTTTTTTTAAACTTAATTTTTAACAACATTCCCGGTTTACCTTGCAGGTCTGTTTCTCCCCTGCTGTCTTGATTTCTGATTTTTAATTTTATTCTTTTGTAATTATTTTCTTTAAAGGGGGTCTTGTGTGTCTGTATACAGTGTATGCTACTGAACAGGAAAAATGGATGTAAGTTGGCCGTATTTAGGCACTAACTGGTATGTAAGTTGGTGCATGTATGTATTTGTGTGCTTGATTCCCCTCAGTTTCATTTCTTCATCCCTAACTGTTGAAAGATTTTTTTTTGTTGTTCTAATAGGTTATGTTACTGTATGCTGATTTTTTTAATGTTATTTTTTACAGCTTGTTTTTAAATACTTAAATAAAAACATTTAAATCACCTGTGTGTTGCCTGGTAATGAGCTGGATTGACTGTAGGGGAATTATGGCTATAATCACATTAGATGAAACGCCTTGTTTGGCTGATTACACATATTATTTGTTATGTTAACAGCGGCTGATTACACACACTGCTGGTTTTATGGTGGTTTCCCGCAGCATGTCGCCTCTGTTGTGCCCTACCTTTGTTTTGGTTTTGATGGATGCGCACACCGGCCTGTGAGCGCAGCCTCCCGCCGTCTGGGAACCAATCGGGACGGGCCTGGTTGAAGCGGGGGACAACAGTTCAGAGGGAGATGGCGCCCAGCTCGAAATCTGAAAAGGACGACAGCAAACAGAAAACCCAGAGAAAACACAAAGACCATGTCGTGAAGCTCCTCATGCGTGGGAAGGTGGGTATAAATCGACGAAATGCGTGGCATTAAACGCGAAAATGGTGGCTCGTAAAATAATGTGTGACTGTTACAGTGAAGGCCTCCTTGTTTTCAGGAGCTTCTGAGGCTAGCTAGTAGCTAGCTGCTAAGTAGCACGGCGGCTAAATATATTACGGCTAACGGCTGGCAGGTGGCTACTGAGCTAATGCTACAAACTGAAAACAATGCGATCCCCTTGATTTTTGGTGATTTTACTCTGCGTTTGTTTCTCAGTTTGACTTTTTTTCATGTAACTGAAAGGTGTCAGCTTGCTATTCAGTAAAGCCACTGATTGAAACCTGTTACACAGCGGAGCTTTGCAATAGCTGATAGAAGTCGGCGTTAGCTTTAGCTAAACCGCAGTTTGCAGGAATTCACAGCTCACAAGTGCAATCTTTGTACACAGATTTAAAGTCATCCGTTTTCTTTCATAGATGACTGAGCTATTGCATGTGTCCTTGAGGCCATTAGATACTCTAGGTTATTACTTTGCTGTGCACTGAATGAATATGAGCCATCATCACTGAATCAAGCACATCTGTGTTCATCACGTTGCTCTATTTGCAGTGTGTTAATAAGCTACAACTGTATCCTCTTTCTTATCTTTCCTGCAGCTGTCAGGACAGTTTTCTCAGCGCCTGTTCAGGAAGCTGCCACCTCGAGTGTGTGTCCCATTGAAGAACATTGTGAGCGAGGAGTTCCTGAGAGCAGGGTTCGTGTGTTTAAGCACTTTCTTTCACACACTGTATTACATTACATTAAGTAAAGCAGGGCTGCACAATAGTGGAAAAACAACTGGCATTTTGACGTTTTGCACCAGATGACTCGGACAACTATTTGGACAGAATTTATCATTCTAGAAAGACTGGCATGATTGTGTAGGGGAGTGCATCTGCATGAATAAAAAGTAAAGCTAAAAAAGGCATTTTTAGCCCTTTCTTATTTGGTGCAAGGCTGGCAAAGGCATCCACATTTATTTTCTGCTTTAGATGGCACTTGGTGCTGACTTAAGTAGTCTGAAAATATGTTTGTTGTCTTGTGTAGTGGCAACAATTGCAAAACACTGCTGATGGAGTACCTGTTTTTGGTCAACATCATTCTTCCTGTAGCTGAAATATTTTAGTTCAACTGACTAGTTTTTGTAAAAACATTTATAAAAACTCTTTGTATCCTAGAACCCCTAAAATAGAAGTGAGTGAAGTTCAATGAGACTGATTTCTCTTATGGATAAGTCATGGAAAATGAGTACCGTGTGAGTTTTTGTTTTGTGTGTGAGTTTTCTTGTATGAAGCAGCAACAAAAATTGTAGCAAGATGCTTTTCAGTTGAGTTATTTTATATTGCACTTCCTGTGATGTGTCCATTGCACATGTCCACACAGTGTTGTTTATGCTGAAACAATGTATTGTGCAGCCCTAATATAAAGAAATTATTGGACTTAATTTTTTACTAAAATGGAATTATTTGTGTTTGAATCGGTCCTGTTAATGCAAAAGGGGTTCCATCCATCCTCTTCCAATAACAATTTCCTCTTGTCAGGGTTTCTGACAATGCAGTACCAATGTTTGCTTTTCCCCAAATGCATAATTTGCATACCTCACAGTGCAGAACTTGTCTGGATCATTTTAATGTGAAGCAAAGTGTAATTGCAGACTAAAAACCTCCCCCCTTGAGAGAATTGTTATAAACTGAAGGTGGAAACACTATCTGTTTTATGATAACACTGCGTAAAAGCTGTATTTAAAATTATCCAGTCTCTTTGTAGCAGATTTCCAGCCTGCTTTATAGATTTTGTATCTACGCCAATGATGTTCCAGTCTAGCAGACTGACTAATTTCATAGCAGTATTTCACCTTTTTGTTTCCAGACATATCTTTCTTGGCTTCACCAAATGTGGCCGCTACGTTCTGTCTTATACCAGCGACTGTGGAGAAGATGATGATTTCTCTTTCTATACTTATCATCTCTATTGGTGGGAGTTCAACCTGCACAGTAGACTCAAACAGGTAACCCAAAAGAAAACGTAATGTTCTTGCATGGATTGTAGTTGGAGAACTTATTTATAGATATCTTGTTTTTTGTCTCATCGTCGGTTTCTGGTCTTTAGGTCCACCATGTGCGACTGTTTGCAGGAGAGGAAATCTACAGTGACCTGTACCTTACTGTGTGTGAGTGGCCAAGTGACCACTCCAAAATTGTCATCTTTGGCTTCAAGTAAGGACTGTAATATTCCAGTTTTAACTAGAATAATGTTACTAGAGTGCGTAGGCTTTGATAAATAATTTGTGTATTTCTGCCTGCTAGTACACGCAGTTCAAGCTCTGTTCTGATGAACCTAATGATGAGTGATGAGAACAACAGAGACATCTACATCACCATAGCCTCCATGCCGCCTCCTAAACCTTGCTCTTACTGCTGTCCAGTTCCCTCAGCCACAACCATACGCACAGGTAGACAGTCACACAGAGCTCCAATACTTTGCTGCTCTCACTGCCTCATTTTGTCTCTCTTTAATCCATTTGTATCACTTTCTCCCCCCAGGAAGTGGTGAGTGTCTTGAACATGGATATGTGCTCAACAGCAGGTACCAGGTGGTGTATCCGTTCCCCACTTTCCAGCCAGCCTTCCAGCTAAAGAAGGACCAGGTCATCCTGTTAAACACTAGCTACTCTCTGGTAGCCTGCGGTATCTCACTCTGCCCAGGTAACACACCTACAGGACACATTGCCAATGCATGATTTCTATATCTGAAAGTCCACAAGCGTCTGTGCAGACACTGCATGCAACTGGAACTACCAGACTGTCTGCACAGCAAGCATGCTGCCTATGCTCCAGAAGTAAACTAGACATCATTTTGTGTATGCATGTTCTTGGTCCTCCTTGTTATTGTTATTAATAATGTGAACCTCATGCAGTTTCTGGGTGTTTTTTGGCCATATTACATTTTTACTCACAGTGGGCTCATTCTCCATTGTAATATAAAATCCTGCACTTCTATGGAAACAGCACAACCATGGCCAGAAGTAGGAGAAGTAGAAATTCAAAAATGTTTTTTGTGCAGCATAGCAAAATTATAATGCAATAAATCATTGACAGAAGAAAAAACAGAGGTTTAATTTCTATGATTATTCATTTCACAAAAAATAAAAAAAAACCTGGAATCAGCATGTATAACATTGTGCCCACAGGTGTTGTCAAGACTGGGAAATGATGGCTCTACATACTATAGAAGAAAGAATAAAATCCTTTGAATTAGTATTCCAATTTTAAACTTCGATTTTGCTTTTTTCACTGAAAAAAACTGAAGTCAATTGTGATTATTTAAAGAACCTTGGGAAAGTTGAAAATCTGACAGTTTGTCCTGCTCACACAGTTTCTAACTCTGATAGATGATGGATTTTTTCGTAATTGAACAAAAAACCTTTCACACACATTTATTTTCTACTTTTTCATATTGTCCTGTCAAATAGATTAAAGGAGCTGTTCTTCTTGCGGTCAAAAGTTTCCCATCATGTTCTCTAATGTGCCCATATGAAGCATTTCAATATACAGATACCTCATATAGTAGTATATCTACTACAGTCCACAGCTGTCCATGGACATTAAACCATGAATTGGTCTTTAGACATTGCCTCCAGGTTGGCGTAGGAGGAAACACTGTTAGAGCAGGTATACAAAGACCTCAAAATACTTTTGTGGTCAAGATATCAAATGTTGTCTTCTCAGTTGTCACACTTAATTTCATTACCATGCTGATGTTTTGTAGCTTGATGTCAGCGTTGGGTTATTATTCACTTCTGATTCTTTGTGTGTTTCTCTTGCAGGTAAGGAGGGTCAGTCATCACAGATCCTTTACACAAACAGAGCAGTGATGTCAAACCAAGCCTCCACGTCTCTTCCCTCCACTCCCTTGGCTTCTTCTTCCTCACTACCTCAGGGATCTCCCGAAATTCGACTGCCACCTAGCAGGCCCACCCCCGTTCCCTCATCTCCTAGCCATTCACAAGCTGCCATGCGAGTCCGGGAGTTTGCTGCCGACCTTTTCAGACGGGCCCAGGGAGGAGGAGGGGTGAAAGAAAATGAGGGCCAAGGGGAGAGAAGAACATCTGATGGTAATGAAAAAGAGTCGGTGCAGAAACCAGAAGACAAAGTGACTAATGCAGATACTCTGAGAGAGGAGGAGGACTGTAAAGAGTGGAGGGCGGAGGAAAGACGGACTAATATACTTCAGGCATCAACCTCAGGTGGCAGTCTGTCACAGGGCTCTGAACAAGTGATGTCTCCTGCCTCCTCTTCGTCATCCCCATCGTCCTTGAGCCAGGAGGTCAGCACTAGCGAGCCTGGATATGTGAACTACTCTCGCTTGCATTATTGTCTGCAACAGCCAGGAGCAGCAGAGCAGAATGGAGGAGGTGCAGGAGGTGACAGACAATCAAAGAGAGTTTTAAAAAGTAAAAGTCTTTTTTTGCCGAAATCTGACAGACATTTTCCACCTTCTAGGTTATGAAGACGATAAAGTCCAGCTGCCTTTCACCGTAACTGATTTGAAAGGAAGGAACCTGCAGCTGGTCACCGGGCCGCACAATGGACAGGTATGTGTTTATGCTAGATTAATTAATTCAATGTATTTATATAGCAGCAATTCACAACATATGTAATCTCCTCGCACTTTACATAGTAAGGTTGAGACCTTACAAATTTTGAGCAGAGAACCCAACAAATCCAAAGTTCCCTTAGGGTTCCCTTTGAGAAAGCACTTGCTGTCAGCGGGAAGGACCAAAATACAATTTTTGTGGCTGTATATTCATAACCACTGTAAAATATATATGGAGAGGCGTTTTCCTAAGTAACTATTCCATTTCAAGTTGCTCTGACCATTCTTTAAATACTGGATTACTAATAATAATAATCAGTGATTAGCTGTGAGATGTTAGAGCACTTCATCAGTCTGGTTTTACTGCAGATCATAGTCAGCTGGGTTTGATTTGATCTAACTACTAATTTACACAATAAGAAACAGTGAGCTTCCACATTTATTAAACTCTTTGAATGTTAAAGGTCTGATAATAATAGTAATACAGTATCTAGCTCAGTGAAAAATGTTCACTAAACTCTGAATATACTTTCAGTTTATTGTCCTGTTCTGGTTACATGATTACAATGTGTTATATTTTAGTGCAACTGTAAAGCAGCATGTTTTCTATACTACCCTACCCTGCATACGTAGCGGTTGTCTGCTGTTGAAACTGTCAGTGTATTTTGTGTAAGTTGTGTTTTTTTTGTCTTTTGCAGAGTGTGTGTGTAGAACAGTTGACTCTGGACTTTGAGTATCTTATCAATGAGGTGATTAGGAGTGATGCTGCCTGGGCCCCACAGTTCTGCTCCTTTAGCGACTATGATGTGGTGATACTAGAGGTCAACACACACACACACACACACACACACACACACACACACACACACACACACACACACACACACACACACACAGTATTGTACACACACAGTGTACTTCTTGTTGACTTTCAATTTCCTCCCTAATTATACTTCTATTACGCCTGACACTAATCAGCTGCAGCTTTTATGAAGTTCTACATTTCTGTGAACTATCCAGGTGCCCAACAGTGTTTCATTGTGGAGGAAATGTAGTGTTTTATGGTGTTGAAACAAGACACAGTTACACCCAATAGCCGCAGCAATAAAACCTCCTACTTAATATTATGTGGGTTTCATAAAACAGCCCAAACAGGTTTTTAGGCCCTACAGGTTGTGGGTCTATGCTCCAACATAGATTTAAATGTAAATTACAAGTCTCATTAGACTTGCAGGCTTTGACTTTAAAGTATTCCACTTTCTTTTATCAGAACTATTCATTGTATTGTCCAGTACTTTGTCAAGATGTAGTTGAAGTCGACAAATACTGCTTTATAGTCGTTGACTGCAGGGCGCTAGTTCCTGAGGGAAGGCAGGAATCACAGCACAAGTGATTTTACAGAAACTTACTAAATTATATAAATTGTTTCACAGTTTGTCTCAGTAGATGGAATTTAGATACCATGTTTGGACATAGCATTAAAACATGAAAGAAAGAACATTTCGCAAATCAATCTGAAGGTAATTTGTGTTTGATGTGCATCAGGTGTGTCCTGAGACCAACACTGTGATGATCAACATTGGTCTGCTGTTACTGGCCTTTTCCAACTCAGATGAGGAGCACTGCAGGTACTTTTCTTCCTCTCTGCCATTTACCTTCATTAAAAAAAACCCCACCTTCACATTTTCCAGTTTGTACATCGTCAGTTCCTTTCCTCGACTCCTGTCTTGAAGTCATAGTCCCTCCCACCAGAAATGGGAGCAGAAGAGGCGAGGAAGAGACACGAGAAGAGAGGAGTTCAAGCAACAGACATTAAAATATAAAAATTAATGAAATGAGCCTCCTCCCTCCTCCTCCTCCTCTTCCTCCTCCTCTTCTTGTTTCTCTCACTTGTTTTGGATTATTAACTCAGTAGCTCTTTAGTCTTTCTCTGTCACTCAGTATGTTTTTCATTGTTTCTGTTTTCAGGCCAAACACGTATCATTCCAACCTACAGGTTAGCTGGGACCTTAACACAGGTGTGTGTTGCACGGTGGGTGTCGGCGACCTAACAGAGGTTAAGGGTCAGACCAGGTGAGCGACTACTGGAGCCCTCTCACACACACACACACCTGTCTGTCTGCCCACCTCTTTCTTTTAAGTTAGAATGAAAGTGTCTATCTTTATCTCTGTCTCTCAGTGGGAGTGTGTGGAGCTCTTACAGAAAATCCTGCGTGAACACGGTGATGAAGTGGCTAGTACCTGAGAGCAGCTCCCGCTACATCAACCGAATGACCAACGAAGCTCTGCACAAAGGTGTGTATATGGATACACACACAGGCAGACATGCAGTATCCTGATCTACCTGTTGCATTAAAAACCCTCTATGATCTCACAGTATCTATAAATGCTGCGTTCGTATGAAGATTCTCCTTTAGTCATGTCAGAAAAAAGTCAGAGGCAACTGAGTCGGACCAAACGGCCTTTGACTTTCTGCTTGTAGTGTGTGTCCTTTAAAATACTAACAATAAGCATTTAATTAGAAGTAGTCAGAAACTACAACTGTGATTTATTTTTCTGTTTAAAAAACTCTCCCTTTTGTTAAAATTGATGCATATTTTCAAGTTTCATAATATACAGGCACAGATTAGCTGTGAAATAAGGTTTAGATAAGAAGATTGATGTCACACTCCTGTCTGTGACCCGGTATTTCTTGATCTGCCCCCATCCAAGGAATAAACTGGCACGGAATAGCTGCTTAAATGGGATATTTCTGCTGCAACACTCGGATTAGACCATATATAACTCTGTAATTAGTGACCAGCACATATGAGATTTAAATGTGCTGGTCGAGGGATTTTGTTACCTCAGGAATGGGTCAAGCTCGCCGTTTCCATCTGTTTACTGTGTATATGCAACGCAAGGTTAACCCATTGCCATTTCCACCTCTATATATATACACTGCACAGACAAAACTCTCTGGAACATGGCTCCAGTTTGCAACGCAATACCTGATGTGTCAGTTCAGGATATATTACTGCTGTGCTAATGAAGGCTGCAACAATTATTTGATTAGTTGACAATTATTTAATGAAACCCCAACTATTTTTGTAAGCAATTAATTGGTTTGAGTAACTGGAAAAGGTCTAAATGCTCCAATTCCAGCTTCTTAAATTGGAAGAATTTTAGGTTTGTTTGCTTCTTTATGACAGTAAACTAAATATCTTTGAGTTGTGAACAAAATGGGACATGTGAGGTCAACATGTTGGGCTTTAAGAAACACTGATTGACATTTTTCACCATCGTCTGACATTTTATAGATCAAACAACTTCTCTATTAACTGGGAAAATAATCAACAGATCAGTCAACAGTGAAAATAATCGCTTGTTGCAGCCCTAGTTTATCGTTACTAACAATGAGCTGTATTAAGGTAACAAGCACTTGCAGTCAATGACACTGTTTGGATCCCAGGCACTCGACAAATTTCCAGAGAATATAAAGTACACGTTATCAGACCTCGTTCTTGTTTTTTCTTTTTGAGCAAGTCCAAACGACTATTGAAAGTTTTACAGTCTTTGCAAATTTGTGCGTCTTTGATTTTTGTGTTTATGTAAATAGATGCAAAATGAAATTCAACCCTTTCCTGTCTTCTCACTTGCAGGCTCGTCTCTGCAAGTGCTGGCAGATAGTGACCGATGTACCTGGATTGTATTATGAAGAACAAAGAGGTCCACAAGTAACAGAAACACACATCAACATGGCCTCGAATTCAGTATGGAGCAGAACTGCACACGTTTAGAGGCTGCGTTTTGGTAACATGTAGTTAAAACACGTGTCAAATTAAAACCGAACAAAGAAAGGTCCACATGGAAAACTGTAAAGATGAAGTTTCATAGATAGTTTTTTTTCTTTTTGTAATTGTGTACTGTATTATTGCAACCACCAAAACCAAGAGCTGGACTGAACGCAATTTTAGTTTATACTTTTTGTTTTTATACATTAAGGTGTACTTTTATTGTAGTGTGTGCGTGTCTGACTGAACGTATGCAATATCTGCCTGTGTGTTGTTCACAAGGTGTGTGTGGATGATTTCAATGTGTGTGTAAAATTGGACACAATCTGCTGCTTCTGAACAAGTTGTTTCTTTTTTGGTCTGGACCAGTTCAGTCTAGCCGTTTGAATCCGTGCGGCTGCAGTATTGAAAATGAGATGGAGTTGACTCAGTACTGCTTCACTAGACTCTTTTCTGTTTTTTAAAAACCTGTCATGGAAGTGGAGGGAGGTTGGGAGTCAGCTGGAATGGAAGTCAGACTGTATTCTGCTGGGATATTTTGTTAAAATAAAATATTCAAAATCTATTTGAGTGAGTTTGTTGTGTTTAGAACTGGAGAAACGAAGAGTACTCCAGCATTGCACTATTAGACCCAACAAAGACATATTTTCTGTTCTTGTCATTTTCCTACTTTACCCAAAATGCAACTCGACCCCTGAAAGTTTGGCTGGAGATTTGAAGCTCGTAGTGGATAAAATCACCTTCAGCAGGGATGAGGACTGTGCTGCAGAGCTCTGTTTAAGCTCCACACCACATGATTTATTTTGAGGATTTGTTTACAGGTGGTGTCACTCTGGGGTTTACCAATATGTTTGTTTGTTTATTTTCAGAGCTGATACCGACATAAGAGTAATCAAGAAAAACCAATAGCTCATTTGTGGAACCAATGTATACATCTGTAGTAAAAATGAAAAACCTATGGTCAGAATTTAGAATAAACTAAAAGAAAGCTTTCTTGAAAAGGCTTTGTTTTTCTTATGTTCTACTTGTGTCACATTTAAGAAACCTTTTTTGCATTCATCTTTCAGTGTTTCTAGGTTATTACTTATAACAAGAAACTAATTAGATAGTTGCTGCTGGTTGTTGAGCCGACATAATGCATTTTAAAAATAAGTTATTATATCAGGAAGTGATCCTAAAAATAATGATGACTAGAAAAAAGCTGATTATCACGTCCAGTAATCGGTCAGTGCTTTAGTGTCATTTGAGGAAATGCAATCAGATTCAGTGAAGCTCCCCTCTGTAGCCACAAAAGATGTAGGATATTGAAATAATGTGTAACATAGTAAAATGTGCCACTGAACAGACTATAGTGTGTAAAATTAGTGATGTTGCTCTATAATAGAAGAAGGCAATAGAAAAATCATCAGTCATTTTTCTCAGATTTTAACATCATTGCCTTATTTTTTTGTGAATTTCTTTAAAATATGTAACCCCATCCACTTTTAAAATTTGATAAAGTATAAATTTTAGGTGACAACGGATGTTACTAGTTTTTTTTCTCAATACTGTCGACTTTCAGGACTCCCAAGCAAAACCTCAGATTTTTTGTAGACCTGCTGGAAGTGATGTGGTTGAGCAAAGACCAAGAACAATTTTTTTGAACGATTTTATGAAGAAAAGAGTCTGGCACGAGTTTTGAGAGCAATCACATCTCTTTAGTTTACAGTGAGATTAAAGCTACAAACGTTGATCACAGATTTAAAGTACAAAGGTCTTCAGAATAACATCAAGAGGACCTCATTTAGAAAAGGTTTCGCAGCACAAGCTAGGGACAGATTTCAATTTTTATGACATCACAGTTAGCAGTTGATTCCAGCTCTCCAGTTTTGTATTCTGCCCTCATATATGGATAAACGTAAACATACCCTTGTTTCTATGTAGTGTTCTTTGGTGGCATCCTGGTAGTCTGATGTTCCTGAGGGACATCCCACTACTAGTATAATAGTCTATAATAATCTGTTTCTTTTCCTTCAGTCCCAAAGTCTAACACTTGATTATATTAACATCGCTCATGCCACACGTGAAGCTGCTGGTTGAGCATGTGCTTTAGAATGGGTCCATTTAAAGTCATCATAATCACAATAAAAATATAGCCCAATACTCTGGATGGTGGACATACCACAACATGTTTCTTAAGGCAATAATGGTTAAACAACATACAAATAGTTTGGATATATGACGGCATTCACAAAAAAGTACATAATATAGGTTATCTACAGTATGTTCAGCATAGATACTGAGAAAATAAACATCTACTTTTACACTACAAAAAACTTTGAGATAGCTATAGCTGGCACATCTAACTGGTACAAAGGTTGCCGTGGATACAGCGATGTAAGTGCTGCTGATTAGGTGGGATAAGCTTTGGCCTTGTGCTGTGGCCCACTAAAGTTGCACAGCATCTATGAAGGTGTGGGGTTGCACTTGAGTCATCTGTCTAATAGGACTTGTATGTGTAGAAGAGGGATTATGGAAAGAACAGAGGGATGAAGAATGGATAAATGGTTGGATAAAGGACAACAAACTGGGCAGAATTATCACAACGAGGCTCAACTGTCACCATATATATAGATTTTATAGCTAGTAAAGGTTCATGACAACACCAAAACTACTTCACAGGACCTTCATTTATTAATCCACCGACACAGAATATATAGAACACAGGCTTGTTCAGGATAGAAATCTCTCAAAGGCACAGAGTATCAATTAGTTGGCCAAATTAATAAGGAATTACATTAAAAAAAAGTAAAATATGGCATCCACAAATAGCTGTCAGTCAACATCCAACATAATTCATGGTGCAGTATCATTCCAGATGCTACTCTTAGATCAAAGAAATGTATATTTCAGACATTAAAGTCCCGCTTCCCTGCATAGTCATTGCATTAAAGGCAATGCAAGTTTAGAGGATAATGAAGAACACTGGAGTCTTCTCATCTCTCCACAGCAAACAGGTCAGTGGTTAAGGCAGGGCAGGAAGGACTCAAGAATATACTGTATATAGTTTAGGCTGGACAGGAGTGGCCACTGAATAGACAGGGAAGGCACAGGGAACGAGGGAAATGATCAGGTGAAGGCAAAGAGGAAAAGAATGGCAGCACAAAAGCACAGAATACAAAATTAGCAAAGGGCTCTCCCACTTTCTTACAACAGACACACAACTGAAACCAGAAGCATACACAGGGTGACAGGATGGGATGACATGAAAAAAGCAAAGGTGTGTTGTTTGGTGCTGTATTAGGCATACAGACGATCAGCTAAGGTGGTGTGCTGTGGGTCTCAGCCAGAGTGTGCAGATTTAAGTTTGTCCTGGGCTGCTTGGCGGGCGGCTCCATTGCCTCCTTCTCCTCATCAACTGGGTTCAGAGAGCTGGACTGCAGCACCAGATCTCCGCCCTCCTCGTCGCTCTCCTCTTCCTCATCGTCCTCCTCTTCTTCTGATGAGGAAAGACTTGACAATTAGTAATCTGATAACAGAGGTTGGAAAAACTAAATGTGAAAAGAGCCACACAGCATTTACCTTTCTCCAGGTCTGGAGAGATTTGGCTCTTGACAGTGCTGGCAAACTGCAAAAAAGAGTTAGGACAGTACATTTAGAAGCATAAAATCAATCATTCATTCAGCCTTTATACTTGGAATACACTGAGGTACAGAGGCCTTATTTAAAATACACCCGAGCAAGAAAATAAAAGATGTTATTCATCAAATCTAAACTGTATATACAGACACATACCTCTCCCATTACTGCAATAGGCGTCTCTCCTTTAGCCTGGGCCACCCTGTGCTCTATCAGGTAATACATATACTCGTCATACAACAAGCGGATCAGGTGAAAGGACCCAAAACTTGCAGCGCTGCGAAGAGTCAGGTCCCGGATTACCATCGAACTGGTGAGAGAGCAGAGAAGATTTAGAAAATGTGTCTTTAACATTAAACCAAATGGTTTTTTTTGTGTTGCATCTTTATTGATCACTTTTCTCTTTTCCTCTCACCTATAGAAGGACCAGTTGAGCAAGAAGACCTTGGCAGCCTTTGGCAGGGCCGCAGGGTTGTGCTCGTAGGGCTTTAGAACCTGGGAGACAACGCCATCCAGCCAGGTAGCCCACTGTTCCAGTGAGTTTTGCTGCTGCAGAGTTGCTTTGAAGTCTTGCTCAAGCCTTTGGACCACACGGTCTTCACACTGACACACCCAGGATGCCTGCTCCTGAAGGGGACCCAAAAGGTGGACAGAGTCAGGGTTCTACTCTAGTTCGCCTAAAACACCAACAAACAGTAACAGAAAGGAGCTGCAAACATAAACAGTTGTACTAGCAGACCTGTACGTTAGTGAAATCAACCCGATTGAGGTCAGAGAGCATCTGGTTGATCTGAGCGGAGTTCTGGAGGACGGCACGGGCAGCCTGGGCCAGGTGGTTCAGACTAGTGTAGCGGCGTAGTGTCTGGGAGAAGGAGCATATGCATACCACCTGAAAGAAAGACGAGGTACAGGAACGCAAGGAGCCTTAATAAATTGCTACATGTCAGAAGGATCAGAAGGAAGCACAATGAGGACAGTGAATGCTGCGCTGAAATGTGAGGACACGTGTAAATGCACACCAACGTAATAAGTGTTAGAGAGCAACTCATTCTTCAAGTAAATCCTTAGCTCGTCTCTCCACTTTCATTGACTAAATTGGGATTAGATGATTAGATGTAGCCAGTGCCAGCTGAAGACGTCCTCAGAGGATATGAGGTGAAAGAAGAGTCAAGTTGGAGTGACCTTGTGTGTCTTAGCTGTAAAACCATTCACACAAACCTATCAATCGAATCCTTGTTAGAAAGTATTCACACCATAAACCACCTTCCTGCGTTACTGGACAGAGAAGACAGTGACAGCCCATCACTCAAGTCACATTCGGGGGTGGTGACAGACACATGGTTATGAGCAAGATGAACCTTTCAGATGGTTTTTTCTTATTCTGAATTTGTACCATTAAATCTCATGCCAAGACTTCAATCCTACAGGATAAAGCGTTGTATAGAAAAGGGATGGATGGAAATCCAAACTGATTCTAGACATCATCTCAAAAAGATTTAAATTAAAACCTGGGTGCAGAGCTCAGTCTTAATGCGTGAGCGGTCTATAACATACCTTTATGCGAACCATCTCCTCTGGGATGTTCATCATGGCACCAGTCAACCAATTTTCCAGACTTTTGGCAAAGTTACGGATGGCCTGAGTTAAGGCACCTGATGGTGGTGATGTAAAGAGGAAAAAGACATGATTTAAAAGGATGTAACACAGTGCAAACTCCATGTACTTGCTGTCATTTTCATGAAGAAGAGTGATGCTCCTCAACTCCTAAGGTAAATGCTGTAAATCTTTTAAAAAAAAAAAAAATTTTGAGGTTAAAAGTGTAGTCTTTTGATATGCAAACATTTTATAATGTTTTATGTTTAATTAATTTTCTACACATTTTCAAAATAAATTCAAACCTTTAGGAATAGATTTGCTTTGCACTGCTTAATTTAAAATCCTGACTAATTCAGATCTACACTTTAATTCAACCTTTGTTTAAATTCAGAATATATTAAGGTAGGAACGCCTCAGACAATATAGCCAAGTAAGAAAATTAAAGGTGCACAAATGAGAAACTTAGAAAAGAATACAAGTGAAATATTAAAAGGCAAAAATAGTCAAATAAAAAACAAAGAATAATTGAAGCATTGATCCTCTAAACCAAACAATGTCAGGAGTTAAAATGAGAGGAAATTAAATATCAGAATTGCCCTGAGGACAAACATTAATCAGTGTCTATATTGTTCTGCAGGTTATTCCAGGTTGCAGGTGTATAGTGAGTAAAACTGCATTTTCCAAACTCAGTAAAAACAGTCAGCCCTATAAATATATGGCCCTCTGACTGCCTGAATAAACAGTGTAGCTATTTTTTTGTAAAGGAACGGCAAATTATTGCTGCCTCCTACATTTAAACACAGCTTAGATGTCATTCAGGGTGGCTGTGATTTAATGTAAGCAGTCGCCACGTGTCACTGTGCTCCTTGTTGAGACACTGTTAACTGGTTTAGCTGATGTGCAGAGCTGATTTAGTTTATAGCAGTAAGCTTGCACTAGACTGAATTTAGTTTGTGCTGTGCTGTTTCTGTTTGTGACTGCTATGAGCCAGAACCAGCAATTTAAACTTACTTTGTGGCAATAAAGGCACTCAAACTGCCTGGAAACTAGGCCACGCTTAGTTTCCCTCATTACTCACACAAACTTCTTCGGTTTAGGTGTCTTGATGCCTTTCTTTCAGTTTGGGTATGGGGTAGAGGCATGTGCTGTTATTTTTGCAGGTTAGTAACACTCGGGTGCTTGTTAGTTTTCCTGTTTTTCCTTGCAGATTTGGTCCTTTGTCGATTATAAAACTAACCAATAAATAGCTTTAGTAAGTTTCACATCTGGTTTCTATGTTGATCTCTCTTCCCTGTTTTAACAAATTGTGTAACATCATTAAACTTTCATGCTTTAAATTAATTAATTAACATACAATTCTTTCATACAGAATAAAATCAAGTGTCAAGCAGTGGATCTCATTAAGCTTTGGTCGTATACTTCAGTCATCTGAAAATGTCAGACACGTCTAACTAACTTACTAGGGATGGGTCTCAGTACATCAGGGATGAGGATCTCCACCAGCGTCTGGTAGAGCAGGTTGTCGCACTCCTTAGTCCAGCGCAGGACTGGTTCGAACTTACACAGCACCACCAGGCACGATTTGGGCAGACGTTTCTCAGACTCATTGTGTCTGGTGGAGCATGTTGGGAAGTTGTGACAGAAGAGACAGAGCATTCGTCTTCAGGAACAGCAGTGGAAGATATATACATGTATACATCTATTATTACATTGCATTGCTTGAGTGTGTTTTTGATACTTACAGGTTGAGTGACTCGGTATCATTGCTCTGACTGAACCTCCAGAAGGATTTCCACAATGTCTCCACAAGAGTGAACTGAAGGTTGACCATCACATCCAGAACAGCCTGTGAGGGTCGCAACCAACACCACGGAGGTGAGTTCACTTTTAATGACCTGACTGCTTGACAATTACACTTAAAACAATGTTTTGTTTTACTTCAAAATTACTAAAAGGAGTTTGGAACATTTTAGCATCTATGTGCTAAACTATAGTTTCTCTTTATGGCTGACATTAGATAGCTGCCTGCTAATGACAAAAACCCTTAACATAACAAGTGAAAAGGCCAGAGAAATAAGCATGCTAACATGAAAAGCTCAGTAATTCTCAGTATTCAGGGTTTCTACATATTTTCCATTTCATACTTTTCCAAACTTTCATTTCCAGATTTCACAGTAGATTTTTTAAAACCATGCTTGACATCTGAGTACAAATAGCTAAGTTTATAATGTAAAGATGTGGTTTTACCAATCATACATTTGGACTATGTATGCTATTATGGTGCCAACTTATTGCTGCAAGACTGTAGTTTTACGTTCAATGCACAGCTTTTTATTCAAACTGCAACAGCATCTCTTCTCAAAGAAGACCAGTGCAACCTATACAATATATTGAATAAATACTGTATTACTGTATACCCATATTTTTTTATTTCTTATAAATAAGAACTAAAAATGAGTTGAAAAAGCACAGATAAATGGAGGCGTGGAGGTATATGTCCTTACACAGAACAGAGTTTCTGATATCTACATCACTGCATAACTCAGAAACGTTCAGACAAGACCAATATTAGGTTTTTGTAATGCTGTCTATATATACAATTCAAAGTTAATGCTGCATTTTCTTTAAAACTAATTTGGATCCAGATTTGGTACAGTTAATTTGGGGTAGAATTGATCTGCAGGCCGTGATATAGATGTAGTGAACACACAAACATTTTTTTCACTCTCCCTTTTCTTTTTTCCATACTTGTCTAGACATGGAAATTACTAAAGCCGCATTCCATACTTTTCTATACTGCATAGTGCATGCATTTTGTGTTTGCCTACCTCACAGTGTTCTCTGTACAGAGTCTGAAAGGCCTTGAGGTGCTCTAAAAGGATCCCATCAGGAAGGGTTCGATCTTGCAGATCAATGTCCACAAAGTCTGGCAGTGGCCTTGATGCCTCTACACAAGAAACAACACAGCAAGGAGGAAACAGAGGAAATATGTTGATTCATTCATTCCACATGTCTGAACCAACCTTAATAAACAGTAAACTGAATACTGCTGTGCACAGCTAAGTGACTATAATCTCTTTTGGTAGGTAATTATCAGGCCAGGGACCAGCGAATGAAATTAACACTCACACAGAAGTTTGTTAGTGTCAACCTACTAATTATTACAGTGTTTCCAGCACAGAATCATAAAAACCAGTACAATACTATTACATAAATATAATAACTGTTTAATGCAAGAAGAGTGCAGGTGTTTCTCACCTAGGAACTGCTGATACTGTTGCACCTGAGCCGAAATATCACAGAGTCCTGCTCCCTGCTGTTGACCTAACCCGCCTGACGTCCCATTGGCGATCCCCTGTGTCTTCTGAACTGGCTTTATCCTATTGGACAGGGAAGACATCATTAAAATAGAGAGCAGGAGTCACAGGAAAGATAATCTGTGTTGATCAAGAGCAGTTAAAACAGGCCGGAATAACACTATAAGCAATGCAACTGTTATATATTGCTGTCTAAATGGATATTTTCGCACAAAGATCTTCACTTTCAGAAGCCTAATGGAGCCTAACGGTGTATAGATCTCAGTTGGGGTTGACTGAATATTTTTGCCGAAATATGCACATTGGAATCCCTATCTCATACAGTAATATCACTTAATAATACATTTGGAAAATCTCAAATCATAATACTGAAACAACAGATTTCGCTAAAGTACAAGTACATGTATGGATACCTGTTTTTCTGTGAGAAAGGCTGTTGCCTCATCGCCATGTGCTGTTGTTCATCCATCAGTCTGAGCAGAGGGGAGCCAGATTTGATCCTCAACCCATAGTAGTGGTACTTAGAGTTCCCTCTGAAACATGCAAAAGAAAAAGTTCTGACACTGCCCTGAGATTCTGGTTCCACACAGTCCATGTTTGTGTGTGTGTGTGTGTGTGTGTTTGTACCTGGTTCCTAATCTCCGTGTACGTAGCCCCATGAAGACAGACCTGATGAGTTTGCCAAAGGATGCAGCATTAACCGGTTCTAGTTTCTGCTCCTGGCAGTGCAGCAGGTAGTGGTAGTACAGGGTGCAGCGAGGTAAACTCACCCCCTCCGCCCCCTCATAGTTATCACACAGCCACTGCACCTACGGAAGGATGGACATCACACCATTATATTTTCTGCAACTTCATTCCATAGATTGTTCACTTTGAACTTGTGCACTCACAGTAGCTGGTGGGGCACGAGAGTTTGGACTGGAGTAACTCTGTCCTCCTCCACCACCTGATGCTCCTCCCCCTCCTCCTAAGACGTACCCTCCCTGGATGACGTACCCCCCACCACCCGCAGCAGCTGCCCCACTACTGGCTCCTCCTGTTGCCACAGCAACTGGCTGTGAGGTCACGGATCCAGTGATGTCTGACTCAGAGCTGGGCGTGGCCTCGTAGAAGGTGGAGGAGGAGGTTGGCGGTGTTTGAGAGTAGAGGGGCGAATCAGAGAACGGGTAGCTGCTTGACCGACTAGACGAGAAAAGACACGTGCAGAGACACAGAATAGAATATAGAATAAATACAGAATATGTACAGTCGTGTGATCAGGAAAGTTGCAAGGAGTGTGTGACTGACTGTGTTTGTGTGATGCAACCTGCTGGACAATGCCTCACTACTTACATGGTGGACGTAGTGAAAGTTGCATCTCCCGCTCCGTCCACATACTGCACTTGGCCAGAATACACATGTTCCACCTGGACAATAACCGAAGAGGAGATTTGAATAAGCAATTGATTTTTTTGGCCACTTGGGGGTAGTTTTATAAATTTTCAAAATTTAAACACAATATTACACATCATCATTTTATAATAGCTGATATTGCGCATCCAGCTCACACAGAGAGTCCAATATTTACTTTGATTTCAGCTCAGTTTTTCTCCTCATCAACTTGATTGAAAAAATATCTGTCACTTTAGCTGCTCCTTGGGGTTCACAACCAGTTGTTTACTTTGTTCGTGTGTCATTTGGTGTAAGGCAAAGAGTCTAGATTGGGTTATAGAGCTCATTTGCTGAAAACAGCTGCCTGCTGTTAGAAGCAACATGGATCATAGCAGTGTGAGCTGGCAGCCGTGAGAACCCTTAAATGATCTGTAGCAGGGAGTACCAGAGTTGAAGGATAACTCTTTGTGGGTTAATCACTGCAAGTGGCCCCTTTTGCATTAGATTAGTGCAAATTTTATATTAGCAAATTGATCCATTGCTAATGTAAATTATAGACTAGACAAGTTTTAAAGCGCAAACTGCAGGTTGCATTTTTTGTAAAATTTATACTTAACATTTCTTGGAAATAATTGTTTGAAAAGTTAATGCACAACTGTATATGTTTTATGAGACATTAAGGCAAAAAAATATGATGAAAAAGTAGCATTTTGAGCATTGCTCTTATAAACCTTTTCCCTGCATAACACATCATATTATATAACATAAGGGAGTCAGCTCTGCCAAAGTGCACTGTGCAGTAGTAGGTAGTAGTGAGTCTGAGTGGCTGCGATTTAGAGGATTCGTATCGTTTTGCTAATTACCTTGCACTTCACAATTTTTAATCATGGTAAATTATAGTGTTTGAGTAGTTTGCACAAAGTCCAGCCTGTCAGGTTACTGAGTACACACTTAGTACACCTAGCTACAGATCTAGTTTTGATGCCTGGGTATTGTGCAGGTGTAGAGTCGACACTTCATTGCTGAATCTGTGGCAAAAAATGTGGTTGTGTGGCACTCATTTTAAACAAGAGGATTATGTTCTCAGAGATACAATGATGTTCTCAGTGGGATGTTTAAGACAGGACTGTGCGCGACTGATATCTGGTGTACTTAGCTTTTGGTACTGGCATCAGTGGAAGCAGTAGCTCGATATCTGCCAGATATTCAACTCAACAAAAACACTAACTGCGCGCTACAAGTCTTCTTTTATGTTTGCAAACTTCTAAATTAGCTCTCTCCCACCTCTTTCTCTCATTTCATGTGACAACATGAAACGTATTGTGGATTTATGTTGGACAAAGCAAATTATGCCCAATAACAGCTGATCCTCACACATAAGTTCCTGTTATGGGCAACTTTCAATACTCTAGTACTAGACAGCTGTGTAATATCCTGATATGCAATAGTAAACTTTACAACACTGTGTCGTAACACATTAACTATCAAGAGTCAGTCATTTAACATGATACATGCCCTGCTCTCCCACACCCCAAATGAATTTCTCACTGATGGCCATTATTTTTCCTAAACCTGGTCTGTTTTTCCTTTCTGTGACACCCAGCAGGGTCATAATTCTAAAACTGTAGTCTGTAATATATGTATGAACATACATTTTTGAACCCCACAGTGTCAAAACTACTAACAGGATGCACAATTCTTACGGTTAAAATTTAACTTGCTTGGCTGCCCTCCCTTTGTTTTCTGAGGCAGGTATAAAACTCTGTTACAAAACCTACTTCAAATGTAATTGTTTTGCACATATAGACTCTTATTTCTGTCTCATTTTCATACTTATTAATTATCTGGGGTTGCCAACCTGCAAGCTGTGTGTTAAGCTTAGTCTTTACCAGACGTCTAGCTTGCAACAGCAAAGGCATGTAGGTGTTCTGCTGCAAAACAATGTGCTGTTCTGCATAACTAGGCAAAAGAGGGTTTTTGTTTTGAGGAGCAGTCAAGCAGGCACAATTTCTGGAACCTGTTTTACAGCTCACTGTCATTGTTACATATTAATGAAGGTCAAAATGTTAACTTGGTTTAAAGAGAAGTAGAAAAACAAAGTAGTGGTGTAGCTGTAGTGTGTCATTGTAGATGTATATAAGTATTTTAGCATGACTGGCATGATTACGTAATAACGATGTATGTATTGTATATCCTCTGATATGATGAAAAGAAATGCTTTGCTTGTCTGTTTACCTCCTGGTTAAGATGCACAGACTGCAGGTTGTTGATGTGGCCGGTCTGGATCCTCTTGGCTGCCTGCAACACTGATCTCTGCTGGTGATTAAAGCCACAATGTCAGCTACAACCTCATCAGTGCTCAACCCAACGTTACAGTCATAGACTGTGTACAAAAGATGGACGTAGCCACGATCACCCATTGGTTTGTTTCAGTCTGGATATCAGTGGTTGACATGTTGGTTTTTTGACACCGGATACAACAAGCCAGGTGTGGGATCTGACTGAGAATGATATGCACACTCATATGGCTGTGACATGTCAATCACAGGTGACCACGCCCTAAACCATACCCTGCTTTATCATTAATTTTACACTGCCGAGACCATAATTTACTAAATGAGCATCAGGCTGAATTGAAGCAGACTTGAAATTAGCAACTGAGACCATAAATTCATCATAAAAACGTTTACTAGGGTAACAGAACAAGTGAGAAGTGGGTTAATTTTCTTATTGACTTCTGTACAAGCAGCAACCAGAGAAGTTCCTCCTGCTGGCCATTTGAAAAAAATTCAGGTTTACACTTTGCATTACCTTCACTGTTCCGACTTGGAGGCTATGTCCATTTTTTTTATACACAGTCTATGGTTACAGCCTGCTCCTCAGTGTGTAAGTGTGCATCTTACCTGTGTCGTGGTTTGCACTGGTTGGACCACCTGAGTTGGGACACCGGGGGCAGGTGGGCTGGAGTCTGACAGACTGTCACTGGAGTGAACAGAGCCCTCTACAGATGACACAAGACATTTAAGTGAGAGATCAACAAACAAATCTCAGCTGAACAGCCAGCAACCATCACTACAAGTTAAATACTCACGACACACTGCTTCCAAATCATAATAGCAGCCACCGCAGAACATCTTGCAACTAAGTTTCTTTTTTTTTTTTTTGCTCTACTGGGGAAAGACTGATAGCGAGGACGTGGAAAGAAGAGTGTGTCTGTCCAACTTTCCTTCCTGTCCTTATATCTTCCATGCAGGAGGACAGCCTTGGACAGCTAATCTCCCCAGATGGAGAGAGAAATCCCACCATCTTGTAAACATGCAGATCGGATGAGAGCAGGGAAACAAGAGATACATGAGGGAGGAAAATAAAAGATGGAGGGTGGGTGGAGAAGAGGGTAATATTCACCTTTTTGTAACCTTCAGGTGAGAAAACACTGTACTTCAACTACGTGGCCTGCTCACACTATGCTGCATTTACTTCAACTTAGGCTGACCGCTGTAAATATATCTGTAGTTACACTTAAGTTAAGCCATAGCAGAGACAAAACGTTGCTGCACAACCCACCACTTGATTTCATTTTGCATTATAATGACTTCTCTGTCTCTCCTCAGAGGTTTGGAAATTTTGGCTATGATCATTAAAGTTAATAACTTTTTATTCAAGCAAATTAAATTCCTCACATAAGACTATTCTAGAGCAATGAATATTTCATAAATTACTTATTAGTATAGGCTAACAGGCATTTTCCATTGGCCTGGCAGCTGGTTATATATCTAACTAGTCATTTCTGTTTGGTGGCTGCTTTTATACCAAAAGGTCATCAAATTTTGTATCAGGAGAAAAAAAAAGCTTCTAAAGCATCTGACCAAACTCAACAATGAATATGATAGTTATCAGCGCGAGACATTCTAGTTCTTTAATTTGATTAGTTTAACCAGGTTTATGCAATCCTGATAATTGAAGCTATGACTCACTATAATACATCCCACTTGAGAACTGGCACACATAACTGCCAACCATATGCTGCTGATACGACAGAGAAATGTCTTTAAAATAAATTTCTTTATGTGGTGTCTCACATAGTGCTAAAACTACACATTAATTAAGTATATGTCCCAGAAAATTATCAAACATTTGCTGGTAGCACTGGACATACAGGATGTTTTATGTCAACTTTTTCAGTATTCAAACCTCATGTATGCAGGGTTTTTCCTGCATAAAAGAATCTTTGGCATCTCCCAAAAAGATTTTAACAATCGCCTAAGGAAAATTACCAATGCCAAATTAAGATAAAACAATTTTATAGTCTTGGTAATTTGGATTTCATCACTCAAAATAACAAATATAAATCAGATGGCCAGAAATAACAGAAAGATGCATAAAGTGACATCTAATATGATAACACAGACTCATTGCACTTACTGTACAGGGACCGTTAATCCATAGTCACCCCCAAAGGCCTATTCTGAGCCAGGACTGTTATAGTACAACACATTATAGAGAATTATGGCTTCAATTGAAGTCTGAACATTTACCCTTCTAGCCTGCTAATAAAAATGTAAAACAGAAGTGGACAAAAGCTAAAGTGTATCTCATTTATTAAAGCAGGATTTTTCATCTAAAAACATGCAAAATCAAATATTTTTCTTAAAAAAAAGATGCAGCCCATGCTGTAAATACTGTACGGAAGAATGCCAAACTTTAATAAGCTCAGTTATTTAGGGCACTTGCTCTATGACGAGGAGACAAGCCCCTGAACTGTGAGTCTCTCCCTCTGGGTGAGAGTGCACAGTGTTACTTGATACCAGCAGGCGAAAAGATCTACGAATAGACAGCCCCTAAAATACACATATAGATAGACACCAGTGTTGAGGGTCGATTCTCTCTAATTTCCTTTAAGTAACACCATATTTTAAATTACATTCATGTATATCTGAAATTATGGTTAAATTATTTTAATATTAATTCATACCTGGAAAAGGTTCAAGACCTTGTAAGCAGACATCACATTAGCTACCATAGATCCTGGTGTATTTAATTTTATGTACCACTACAGGAATTGCATAAATTAAGTCATGTTGATGTAATATGATTACAAAACATCATGATACCACAATCTGTCTATAACAGTAAAATCAGGGAAAGTGAAGTCAGACTCCATCAACCGTCCATGCTCCCACATTTGGGACTTGCAGCTTAGCAACCAAGTTCATCAGCTTGGTTTGTCCACGTGATTTATGCACCAAACCAACCAGCCAGCCAAGCAAACTGTATTACTGTGATTTTGGATGATTCTGAATCCTGACTGGGGTAATATCTCTGCTGGTCTTTATCTTCACCATTTGAACAGGGACTATTCCAAAAGAAGGCGGCACACCACTCTAACCTGGGATATGAGGAACATGACCAATCAACAGCAACTAACTAAATGCCATCATCATTAATTAATATTAAATGCAGTTGAGTAATTCCGCAAATGTCTCTAGGATAGGCTATAGGATATTGCTGAAATATGCGGTGATAGATTCAGTGTTGATTCTAAAAAGTTTCATTAATAGGGCTGGAATTTGATAACATTTTATGGAATCTACTCGAAGCCTCTATCAAATCTCATCAAGGAACTTTCATCATTCACAAGTAATTAAATTCAGAATTATAACAAACCAAAAGAAATGCCACAGTTTTTAGTAGTAGGTACTAAATTTGTCAAAATTAACATTAATTAAGGTAGCCTAATGAATTTAATTTTCATTAACTACTACAAGTTTTTACAAACTAGAAAACAGGATGAGCACCAGGAAATATTGACTTTTGCCAAAAAAAAAAAAAAAAATAACCAGGAGGGATCCTTTTTAATTGTTAGCATCTGAGCTTAAAAAATCCCCAGAGTAATGAACTCAACAGGGAAATGTCTTTTGGAACCCAAGCTCGTAATGAATATAATTAAAATGTCCATTTAGGATTCCAAGAAACCAGCATGATGCCAGAGATATTCAGTTTGAAATTATAATGATCAGGAAGCAAAGATTTTCACATTTCAGAGCCTTAAACCAGCAAATATGAAGAATCTTTCTTGAGAATAGACTCAGTTACTCTATTTATAAAGTTGCAAATTAATTTCCAGATGGTCAATTATTTGTTTCAGCACTATGCGATACCCCATTTTTTATAACAGCTACTCAAAAATATAAAAATGCTGGACCCTGAAACTAATGGCAAGCATTTGTGGCTATTTTTAGGAAATCTAGACAAACATTTATACACACAGCTCCTCTGCACTTCTTAGTAACTACAGTTGCTCGCTATGTACTGGACAAATTGCCAGGATCCAGCTGACAGGATGAGAACAGACTTGCGGGACAAATTGAAGCTTCTTCAGACTACATGCCGTGTCATGTTCTCCTGTTGCAAATGTGACTTAGAAAGTATGTAATATGCATGTGTGCGGACAGTGTGAGTTATGCAGGTATGTGTCAGTCATTCCTCAGCCTCTCACCTGTGACAGTCACTATGATGTACTGAGGCGAGCTGCTCTGACCATTGCTCTTCTGGACTGCAGAGTGCTGTATATCAGGGGTTACGTAGTGCTGCGTGGGTGTCGTCAGAACCACTGCCTTGTGGCTCTGGGCCTGGGTGGGCGGCGCCTGAGAACAAAGTGCATCCTGTCCTGTTTTAGAGGCGGTGGCTGATTGGTTTGCGGACGAGATGGTTCCAGAGGTTGGTGGGATCTCGGACAGGAAGTGTGCGGTCTTTGCGGATGAGGGTGTGGTGGCAGCAGGTGTTGCTATGGTTACTGTGTTGGCCTGCTGAGGCTGAAGGTCCTCCGAGTATCCAGAAGTTGCCATGGCAACCAATGATTTGAGGCACTAGTTCTGTGGATAAAAAAAGGGATGACATGCATTAATGAAAGTGCCACGAACATACAAAGAAACACACTTTGTTGTTGTATTATCTCACCTATCTGTGTTTTTGACTACACAGATCTAATTTGTGTCCTCAAGTGTGTGTACATGTGTATATGTGTGTGTGCATGCGTGTCTGGAACATAAACCAGAGGAGGAAGTAAGGCTTTTGTCTGAGACTAAGCAGTAGTCTAGAGTCTTTCCTGTTTGGCTCTGTATGAAACAAAGTGTGCTCTTAAACGTAATAAATGGTGCAATTCATTACATCTACAAAACAAGATTCATTGGCCGTGACCATCGCATTTCAAGTGAGTTAAAGCAAATAAAACTACGTCTAAAACAAGAAAACATGCCATCGTGGACAGGCCCAGACTGCACAATCTGGAAATTAACTGTAATCACTGGAACCACTGTCTGTCAGGGACTTAAGGCCAACCTACTGGACGATAAGCCACTCCTGTGAAAACTAACACGGCACACAAGACAAGCAGATGATCATCCGGCACACCGTGCTCACAGGAGTGACTTGCTGGATTCAATGTCAGACCAAAAACTTTTTCAAAGTCACAAAAAGATTATGAAACTTGCTGCACTGATGCCTCAGCCTGTAAGACCCGTATACGCGTCAGTTGGGCGAGTTTCATGTGCGTTTCTGTATCTAATGTGTTCGACTAGCTTGCTTGAAAAGTGAGTTGAGAACGGGGAAAGTGATAGCTCCCCCTGCTAGCAGCTCACGTCGAGTTGTGTGACGTTACAGCGAGCTAGCCAGCCGCTAGCTCCTCATGTCGGATAGTCAATAAATCTACCAGCATGCCACCAATCACGCCCCGTCGTAGTTTCGTGCTCGTCGAAACTGCAAGAAACAACCTGAAATACTGTGACAAGCGAGCTTTAAAAAAGTACGACTGGCGCTCCAACACACCCGCCATCTTGTGCTCTTATCAAAGATCTGACATCGCCATAACAACGGTCTGCGTTTGGAAAGAAGCAACCACTTTCATCACCGATACGCTCGAGCAATTCCACGTTAACACTCTCGATAGTATGAACAGTCACACGCATATTTTTTTTTACAGAAAATTACACGAGAATTCTGACACATTTTTACTTTTTCACCTCTGTTATTCCAGTTTTGTCCTTTATAGTCGTTAAAGTTTTTCCCCCTTAGATTTAGGTTGTTGTTGTTGACTCCCGTTGCTTGGTTCTTGTCGCCAGGACTACCGTGACTATGGCGCCTAGCCTTCACCGGGGCAACTGTTGCTACCCTCTGGTCATAGCCCCGCCTTCTGATAAACGCTGATTGGTCGACGCAGGAGGTGGTCGCAGCGTCAGTGAAAGAATCGATCGTTGATTAGCTGGCTGTCCCCGTCTGTCACTTTCGCCAGAGCCCAACGTCAAGTGACCACTTGAAATGTTACTTTTTTGATTGCACAGAATGTCAAACAGTCAGATGAGAATAGATGAATGTCAAGGGATTCATTCCACGTAAAATCCTGCTGCTGCTTATCTCTGTTTCCTCTCATACAAATAATTAAAATGATGCAACATTCAGAACTTCACAGTTGATCTGTGAATGCACTGAAATGTATTGTGTGTGTGCAGGGTGAAGAGATAGTGATCTCCATCTAGTGCTCTGCAAACCAGATAGCAAGACAGAGATTGCAGTGGTCGCACATGACACAAACAAAATGATGTAAAGGAGAGAAAGGCCAGTAAAAGGTCACAAGTGATTAGATTTGCCAAGAGCTCTGGTGACATTGCCTCTGGCATCATTCACAACTTTTCTTTTTCTCCGTGTGCATTGTTGTCCCTAAAGGTCTCCGGTCTTATCTCTGGACATGATTAAAGTGGAGGTGAGTTGAGGTCCTTCTTTGAGATGCTCAAGCCTATATAAGGTGCTGAGGTCGACCAAAAAGAAACAGAGACACTTAGATAGATTTCCAGCCTTTGAGACACCTGTGGCATCTTTTCAGCCTCGCCATGTGGAAGACAGCGCTGTTGACCCTGGGCTTGTTGGTGGCACTGGTAGACAGGGTTCAGCCTAATGATGTCCATCCCTCTTTCTATGGGGTGAAACTGTGTGGAAGGGAGTTCATACGAGCTGTCATCTTCACCTGTGGAGGTTCTCGGTGGAGAAGAAACATAGGAGATTCAGGTAAGACATTATGTGTGTGAATATAGATACATTATGAGTTTATTTTTTTGGATATGCCATGTTTTCCTAGTGTCAAACTGCCATATTAAGACACATACTCTTCCATTTTCCCAGCTATTATTGGAGAAGAGACCTTTGGCCCATGGAAAACAAATCCCATCCCTCAACTTACCAGCGAGCAGGATCCTGCAGAGTCCCAACCCTGGAGAGATCAAACGATGGATGTGGCGTCTGTGGCTGCTGGTTTCGGCCGCTCAGCTCGCTTGCCGGTCTCAGAGGAGGTGATAGAGGCTTTGCGGAGTGCAGATAGAAAAGGGCGGGATGTGGTGGTTGGACTGTCCAATGCCTGCTGCAAGTGGGGCTGTAGCAAGAGTGAAATCAGCTCTCTGTGCTGAGCCTGGTTTCTTCAATATACACACTGTCATATCACTATTGGAGATCTATACTATTTTCTCATGTGAATTCTTAAAATTCCACTTTCATCCAACTATTGATACATGAATGTGAATATGTACTGAAAATGTTGTGTTGTGATTAGAACAGATTGATACATTTGTGTAATAAAGCTTGGTCTGATTGTTCTGGCTCCTTTAAAAAATAAGAAACTAAACTGATATTTCATACTGCTAAACACTTCCACTTTTCCAAAACCCTATTTCACAAACAGTTTTTTAAGATTGTGAAATGAAGGAAGTTGTGGTGACTAGAAGTGCACAGGGCGGCGTGAGTTTTGTTGAATCCTAGCTACTTTCTGTGATTCTATAGCCAGTATGAAAACAAGTTTATATAGCACCTTATCACACGCAGGTTGTTTCCAAGTGCTTTACAGGCAAAATACACATACAAAATACAGCCAGATAAAATTAGATTAGTATATCAAAACAATACATAAAGTGTCCACAAATTTGATAGAATATTTAAAACTGATTCACTAATACCTCAGAAAAAACTTGGGTGTTATTAAATAAAACTGACTAATTAAAAACAGTGGGAAAAGAACTATCTTTAACTTACTTTTAAAAATGGCTACAGTTGTTTTAAATCTAAGTCCCAAGGGGAAGTGGTTTGAGCATTGGACAGCATAATGACTAAACACCATTTTACCGTGTCTGTTCTGAAATCTGGGCATCACTAACTGACCAGTACATGCAGATCTGAGACCTACCAGTAAAACATATTTCAGATATATTTTGGGCCCAGACACCTATAGACATTAAGTGGGGCTTTAAATTAAATTCTACATATCTCAGACATATTTGGGGCCCAGAGACCTACAGAGATTAAGTGGAGCCTTAAATTAAATTCTATATTTAACTGGAAGCCAGTGCAGGGATCTAAGAATTGGAGTAATGTGCTCTTTTCTCTGTGTTTGTAGTGACACTTGTCCATTGTAGGGGGATACACTATGACAGATTTATAATGCAATACCATTCAATGCAACCACACCACCTGTGAGGCTTATAATATTGGGGTTTTGTTGTTTGTTTCAAGGTGATCATGACATTTTTCTCTCCTTCCACCCAGACCTGAATTCTCACCTTCATGTTGAGACAACACTGAGTTTAAAAGCTGAACCTTCACATTAGTAGTTGATATACTATTAGTCCTTACTGTTGTCCGTGTTCTTGTGTCCACGCCCTGTATCACCTCATACAAAACACTTAGACTAGTTAGATGTTGCAGGCATTAAAGCTGACACCATCTGGCGGCCAGAAATTACGCGCAACACAAAACAATACACAGATAGTATAATATCTGAATTAAAAGTAAGTGATGTGTTTATAATAGTTACGCTAATTTTAAGATAACAGGACAGACTCGCACAGACTGCATATAGATAGTTAAATAATAGTCATATTTAAAGTTCTTTAGAGATATACTTGTGACCATGCCCAGCAGTTTTTTTCTGTACGGAAGCCGAACGTGATCAAACTGATCACCCGGCTTGATTGCAAGGCATGCAATCTCTGTCACATACCAGCTAGCATAGCAACCGCAGAGATCTATTGAGATCAGAAGTTTGTACTTAGCGACGCGGATCGCAGTCATATTTTATTTAATGTTAGTTGTTACGGCGTAACAGCACTGTTGTCTATAGGAATATAGATCTACCACATCGGAGAGAGCAGGTAAAAACCTTTCGCGCTACTTTCTAGATGATGCTAGCTAGTCGTGCTATTGGTAGCTGCCGGGGGGTTTATATGCGACCACCCTGTTCTGCATATTATTTGAATCCATTAGCGCCGTCTTTGTTGCTTTGGGGACAAGCACAACTTTGGCAGCAGCGTAGTGTCCCGATAGTTGACGTGAGGGAGCGTTTTTGCAATCTGTAAAGGTATGATAGCAACGCTAAGCTAACGTGCTAGCCGAATGTACCAGACGTTTGCGCCTGTGCCGTCTGGGCCTCATTTACAACGGCTCTTTAGGTCGCAGCTGATAGTTGGTGTGTCTATGTGTTCATATAGATGTAACTTAGTGTAAGAACACCGGTGGGACTTATGGGATTCATGTCTGGAAAACAGAAAATGCTCATAAACATTCATGCTATCACGGCACTGTTTTGCTAACTGTACCCATATAACGAACACAATATGTTTGACTGCAGGTAAGATTCGTTAAACCAGCTGTGTGATTAACAGTATTTCATACATTGCTGCTGTGCATATTGGCTGTTTTGTAACCGTTACTGCGTAGCTTACTGCGTGTTTTGAGTCGTAACGTCCACCGTTCTGGCTGCAACAGTGTGTAGTACTTGCTTCACGGGTAATGCGTGTGCTGTTTTGTAGGATGGAGTGGCAGCCAGATGAACAGGGTCTGCAGCAAGTGCTTCAGCTGCTCAAGGATTCCCAGTCCCCAGACACAGCAACACAGAGAGCTGTACAAGAAGTATCCTTACATCTGGCAGTGTTTGACAGGGATGGTGAGAGGAAAAGGTGTGAGATATTGCCTCCCCCGTGAAAGTGTATGACAGTGAAAGCTGACTGTGTTTACAGTGAACTGTAATGATCGACAGAATATATGCTGCCTGAGATAAACATGGTATGTGAGGGTGTGTGTGGATGGTTGAACTCCTTAACAAACAATGTAGAAACTGGAGCAGCTTAACCAGTTTCCAGATTTCAACAACTATCTCATCTTTGTCCTCACGAGCCTCAAATCTGAGGGTATGTATGTGCATGTCAAAGACACGAATATCAGAAATAGAACAGGACCGGTTATTTATTGAATACTGTTTCTAACTGTGCTTGTTCCCTGCAAACATTTTAAAGATTGCTTTTTGTGCTGCCTCTCTGCTGCGTTTCTTCTCAAGATGAGCCCACTCGGTCTCTGAGCGGTCTGATCCTGAAGAACAATGTAAAAGCTCACTACCAGAACTTCCCCCCTAACGTGGCCGACTTCATCAAACGAGAATGCCTCAACAACATCGGAGACCCTTCGCCGCTTATCAGAGCCACGATCGGTGGGTGTTTTGAGTGAGAGAGGGAAGATGGAGAGAGAAAAGACTGGAGTTAAATGCATTTTCTAGCCAGTGTGAGTCAGAGGGTTATGTAGGTGGTTGGATTTTTGCAGGTAATGTGGCTGTGTGGGAGCGAGCACTGTGTTTTCAAGATGTTTTAAATGATCAAATGCGATGACGAGTTAAGTCATTAGTTACCCTTGAGTTTCAAAGCTTTGTGTATGTGTGTGTAACTTTTTTACTCTTCATTGTAAAGGCATTCTGATCACGACCATAGCCTCTAAAGGAGAGCTGCAGACCTGGCCGGAGCTGTTGCCTCAGCTCTGTAATTTGCTCAACTCGGAGGACTATAACACCTGCGAGGTCAGGCTTGGATACCTACACACGCTCACACACAAATGGAGCTTTTGTAATGTTAATGTGGTTGTAAACTTTGCTTCTTTTGTCTTTTAACTCTCTTCTATTTCTGATTCTTCTCTCTTCTTCAGGGTTCTTTTGGAGCACTTCAAAAGATTTGTGAGGATTCATCGGAGCTGTTGGACAGTGATGCTCTTAACAGACCCCTCAATATCATGATTCCCAAATTCCTCCAATTTTTTAAACACTGCAGCCCCAAGATCAGGTCACTAATACACTAGACTTTTGCTGTTTGAAGCTGATTTTTTCACTTTCCATTAACCATCATTATTAGAATCTTCTTGTTAAAATTATTCATTGTCTGTATTGTTTTCAGGTCCCATGCAATCGCGTGTGTGAACCAGTTTATCATTGGCCGAGCCCAGGCTCTGATGGATAACATTGATACCTTCATTGAGGTGAGCATCTCAACATTTTGTCTTGGTAGAGCGTCAGACATCTCAGAAATTCTGGTCAGCATGTGAAAACCAAGCAGGAGTCAGTTTTTTGGTGTAGTTATTTTTTTGATCTAATGGTTCAGATGGAAACGCCCATACAAGTTTGACACGATGCCGTTTGAAAAAATCGTCTTGATCAAGGTATTTCTCTTGATTGGTTTGCACATCAAGCATCACACATGATGCCATCGTAACTGCAGTGATTCACGCTTGTTATAGGAAATGTTACTACATCCAAGTGGGCAGATTGCCAGGACATGAAGAATAATTCATCAGGAGTGCACACGATGTTTCATAGTGGAAATAAAGAACACCTCTGCTAACCTCAGAAAAAAACAATTACATTTTTACAAAATATGCTAAAAGCTTCAGGGAAAGCAGCAAAGGTTGCACATTTAATCACTGAGGTCACATCACTGCGTGATTAATTGATCACTCACATCATACGTTCGCTTCAAGGTTTTAAATCAGAGCAGCAGTGTTAGTGGAACAAGAGTACAGAAAAGTCAGCTCGTGCCCAGTCAGTCATGACTCACCACTGCACTGCAGGTCACACACACCAAGCTGAAGTCAGTTTGATAATCATCAGTTGGACACACATTTTAACCCCGTGGAGTCTGTGTTTAGTGAAGGTCAGCTCAGGGCTGATGCTGGTTTGTATTGATCGACTGTAGTAGTAAAATCAATGGTTGTGATCACACTGTGATATTGGGGTTGGCTGAGCAGTAGTCAACCACTTCTGCTGACCACTTTCTTCATGGGAAACCCTCTTTAGTTTCCTTTTAAACACAATGTCAACATGTAAATGTGGCGAAAGTATATCAGATGAAATTGCAAGTTTGGAAGCAGTTAACCTTTTCCAGCCTGGTTGCTTGTTTTTCATCATGTCTGCTCATCCTGCCCGTCCATCCCTTCTTTCTCACATCCTTTCTCTTCATCTCATTCTCTTCTGTTCCTTCTTCTATCCAGAGTCTGTTTGCACTGGCTGGTGATGAGGACAGTGAAGTGCGGAAGAATGTTTGCAGGGCTCTTGTCATGCTGCTGGAAGTCCGCATTGACCGCCTCATCCCACACATGCACAGCATCATACAGGTGAGGGCGTGTCTTGATCTTCAACAAGGCTTCATTATTGTTTGTCTTTCCCTTTGACTGATCACCTGTTGTTGTTTTTCTGTAGTATATGCTGCAGCGGACCCAGGACCCAGATGAGAATGTGGCTCTGGAGGCCTGTGAGTTCTGGCTGACTCTGGCTGAACAGCCAATCTGTAAAGAAGCCCTATCCGGCCACTTAGTCCAGTAAGTTCTCATATGCCATCTGGGTTGTGGACTGGGTTGATGACAAGATAAATTAATCTGAGTAGTAATGTTGTTATTTTTCTCTCTTTTTTCAGACTGATCCCTATCTTGGTGAACGGGATGAAGTACTCTGAGATTGACATTATTCTTTTAAAGGTTAGCCCCCTCTGCGCTAATCAAGTGCTCTCTATCATCTTTTCTTGTATTTGTTTCTTGACTTGTGCCGATTTTAAATTCACCTTTTTCTTTGGTAACCTCCAGGGCGATGTTGAAGAAGATGAGACAATTCCAGACAGCGAGCAAGACATCAAGCCTCGCTTCCACAAGTCCCGCACTGTCACTCTACAGCACGAAGGAGGAGAGGGTGAGGAGGGGGAAGACATCGATGAAGATGAGGACGATGATGATGATACGTTGTCTGACTGGAACTTACGTAAGTTACAAACAGGCTTTATAGAGCGTTTTACAAGGACAAAATGGGAAAAAAAGGGTTGGAAAAGCACAAAATATACAAATACAGTTTTTGTATGAGTAAAAATCTAATAATGCTGTAATGTGAAGACAATAAAACGAGTGGAACCAAAATTTTCTTGTTTTTTTTTGCTGAGGATTTCTTCACAATTTAATTTTTGAAAAATGTTATAACAACAGTCTAGACATGAGGGAATTGATGACATGAATGTATGATGGACTCTGTCTGTGAAGCTCAGAAATGAACAGATTTTGGAAATATTTCCTAGATGATAAAAGCCAGATTGGACGATCTTCTAAACATGAATTTTAGAATCACAGTTGGAATCAAATAGGACGCCTAGATTTTTGCCAGAATGCTTATTGTAGAAAAGAGACCTTGCAAGGACTTTAAATGATAATGATTTCTTGGGCATTTTTGCTTCAATTGTACACTAAGTATTTGGAATTGATAAGGTCGCATTTTCTTTGGGGTAATCATTTAGCATTTTATTTTCTATTTCATTTTGTGTCAGTTTGTCTGTAGTTGTGTTCTTTCACGCTGTGTCATGCCAGTTACAGTTATCTAACACTGATGGTCGCTCCCCCTTTTTCAGGAAAGTGTTCGGCTGCTGCTCTAGACGTTCTTGCCAATGTGTTTCGTGAGGAGTTGCTGCCCCATCTGCTGCCCCTGCTCAAAGGCCTGCTTTTTCATCCTGACTGGGTCATCAAGGAGTCTGGCATCTTAGTGCTGGGAGCTATCGCTGAGGGTGAGACAGAATGCAAAATTGCTGCTTTTAAATACAAGCGAAATAGATACAAATGTTCTATTATAAATTTAGGCCCTTTGCTGACCTTAGTTGAGGGAGGGTACCTCAAGTAATGTGTAATCCTTTACATTTCTGAAATTTAAGAAATTTAAAACTGATTGCATTACTCCAGTTTTCACAACAGTGATAAACAAAAAATTGTGTCCTTCCAGGCTGTATGCAGGGTATGGTACCTTACTTGCCTGAGCTCATCCCCCACCTCATCCAGTGCTTATGTGACAAGAAGGCCTTGGTCCGCTCCATTGCCTGCTGGACCCTCAGTCGCTATGCTCACTGGGTGGTCAGTCAGCCCCCTGACGCTCACCTCAAACCCCTCATGACTGAGCTGCTCAAGCGCATCCTGGATGGCAACAAAAGAGTGCAGGAGGCGGCATGCAGGTATGGCTTTTAGTTTTTCTGCAGGTTCCTCCCTGCTGTGTTCTCTCACATTCTGCTCGTACATCCACTTAATAAACCTCATCTTTCCTCCAGCGCATTTGCCACACTGGAGGAGGAGGCATGTACAGAGCTGGTGCCTTACCTGAGCTTCATTCTGGACACACTGGTTTTTGCTTTTGGGAAGTACCAGCACAAGAACCTGCTTATTCTCTATGATGCCATAGGGACACTGGCAGACTCTGTGGGACACCATCTCAACCAGCCTGTGAGCCCAAAAATCACAAACATTTACACAATCACTGTGCAAAGAAAAAAATAGCCTAAAACGTAACTGTCATACTTGTGCTTTTAGGAGTACATACAGAAGCTGATGCCTCCGCTGATAGCAAAATGGAACGAACTAAAGGACGAGGACAAAGATCTGTTCCCTCTGCTCGAATGTCTGTCATCTGTTGCCACAGCGCTGCAGAGTGGCTTCCTCCCTTACTGCGAGCCAGTTTACCAGCGCTGTGTCACCTTGGTCCAGAAGACACTGGCTCAGGCCATGGTGAGCCATAGACACTTTACTCACATGGACTTTGCAGAGGCAATTTGCATTTTTGCTGCTATATATAAATGACACTTGATATGTGTGTGTGTCTCAGATGTACAGTCAGCAGCCAGACCAGTATGAAGCACCTGACAAGGATTTCATGATTGTGGCGCTGGATCTTTTAAGCGGCTTGGCTGAGGGACTTGGAGGTCATGTAGACACACTTGTGGCCCGCAGTAACATCATGACCCTCCTTTTCCAGTGCATGCAGGTGAGGAGAGCCCATATGTGCTTGTTAGAATCCCTTGTCGGTATTTTGTTTTTCTGTTGCCATGAGTTTTCAGTACTAGATAGTCACTGTATTTATATTATGTAAGTACCTCTGTGTAAAAGTTTTCACCGTTATTGGTGGAGTGCATCTTTCTGCATTGGATTCAAATTACTTGCACATAATGTATATGATGCAGGAAATGATAGTCACATGCAGGGCTTCAGACTGCAACCATTTTTTAGAAATGGCGGGATAAAGTTTTATGTGGTTGCATTAATGCTAATGCATGATGATGATTAGGCTGTTCTGGTGCCCTTCCTGCTGACACAGGTAGCGCACGTGTATTAATAGTTTCGCATAGGCAGCCCATTCTGCAGCACAAAATGACATGGCTACACCTTATTGTTCTGTTATAAGTCGGGAAAAAATGCTCTGGTATGTTTATATTTCATGAAAACAATAACGATTATAGTGTGTGAAATTATGCATAGAATGCAGTAAAGGTATACCTACAATCTAGTTACTGGGGGAAATGTTTTAGGGGAACATTTACATTCTAGGAGGCAAAAACAGTCAATAAAATGACTAATTTAAGGGGAAAACAACAGGCAGGGTTGCCTAACCGCATGATCCAAATCTTCAGCGAAACATAAAAATGATGAAGTTGTGAGACCAGAGGTTGTTGTACTTTCCTGTAGCAAAGGGGATTTTGAAAACTGTAACATGTAGATAGTGAAAGGGGAGGAGAAAGCCATGTGAAATGCATGGCCAATGTCAAGCTTGTAAGTGCAATCTACAAACAGTGAGTCAGATTACTATTTTCCACCTACGATTTATTCTTCTCTGGCTCAGCCTCTCTGTCCCTGCCTGAACTCTCTCCAACCGACATGTAGATCAATGCTTTTAGCTGTTATCGTGTTTCAAAGATGAAGCTGTCAGTAGTTGATAATTTTTTAAAAAACAAAAGGAGGAGAGAAAGAAGGAGGCTGGTGGAGAAGGACAGATACAACTGATGATGAGAGTGCAGGCAGGAAGAAAAAAATACCACTCTGTCACAATGGCTACTGCAGTATCTGTAGTTACAGTACAAGGGGAATGCTATGCTGTTGGTCTGGACCCCTGCATGTTTGTACTTAAGTGTTATTGTAATTGTATGTCATTGGTAAAAGCCTCCCTGGTGAGTGGTATCCTTCCCACAGTAATGTCAGAGCTGTATTTGTCACTGCTAGTGCAAACTGCAAATTTTCTACTACTTTTGCTTTTCATTAGGTGTTCAACTGATGAACAACAATGTGGCTTTTAGTGAAGTAGCCAGAGGATGTGTGCTATATTTGTCACAGAGATTAGCACTTGGAGCCGCTTGATCACTAAAAATGTATCCACAAAACAGCAGAGTTGTTTTCGGTGCATCTAGTCAGCTGATCTTTGTTAACTTTTTTACAAAGTCTGCTTTTTTGCATTGTAATGAAACAAGATGCACATTTCTGTTAACTTTTTTACAAAGTCTGCTTTTTTGCATTGTAATGAAACAAGATGCACAGTCTGACTGAGCTGTCATATGTGCCAGTGGCTTATCTTTAGGTGTGTTGAAAGTGTGTTCACATTTCTCTTGCTCTCTCTGTTTCTTTTGTCCCAGGATACGATGCCTGAAGTAAGGCAGAGTTCGTTTGCTCTGCTGGGCGACTTGACTAAGGCTTGCTTCCCTCATGTAAAACCGTGTATTGGTAATTATCTCTTTCTTTTCCACTTACAGACACACACCTCTATAAATGTGGTATCCTCCTTTTTTAAAAACATTTTTGTACATGTCCTTCCAGCTGAATTCATGCCAATCCTTGGAACAAATCTGAACCCAGAGTTCATCTCTGTGTGCAACAATGCCACCTGGGCCATAGGAGAGATCTGTATGCAGATGGGTAAGTGGCAGAAACTATTTTTATGCAATGGTGTAAAGTGTTCATGCGGTTGAATGTGAGATGTTGTGTGTCTCACGCCATTTTTCTGCTCTGTCAGGAGTGGAGATGCAGCCATACATTGCTATGGTTCTTAACCAGCTGGTCGAGATTATTAATCGACCCAACACTCCGAAGACCCTGTTGGAGAATACCGGTATGTGAATACACAGATACTTTCGTATGTGTTTTTTTTTTTTTTTTAAGGAAGGTGAACAGATTTCACAGCTACATTTAGGGTAAACTGTTAAACTTACTATCAAACAGATATGTAATGGTCCATATGCTTTATGCCAGTAGTGCTACATGATACCACACACACACACACACACACACACACACACAAAAACAGTTTTCAGTCCTGATTCATCTCTGTCCTCTTCCAGCAATCACCATTGGCCGACTGGGCTACGTGTGTCCTCAAGAGGTTGCTCCTATGCTGCCACAGTTTATTCGACCTTGGTAAGAGACTGTTTAATCCATCTTTCCGTGCCTTTTATTCTTCTTGCTATGACAGCTTTGTGGTGTAATTTAATTTGTAAGATCTGCACATACAGAGTCAGCAGTTTCCATACATCACACACAATCCGCTGGCTTGTGCTCCCTCCCTCTCATATTCTGAGGTCTGACCACATCTCTTGGTGTTCATTCTCTCTTTTATTTTCTCTCTATTGACTGCTTATGTTTGTGTTTGCTTATTCGTTCTATCTGTAAGACACATTCATTTCTGTTCTCATTTGTCATTTTTATGCCTCTGCTGTAGAACTGTAGCCAACCAAACAAAATCTTTTCTTCTTACTCTTCAAGCAGTCTTGGGTTAGGGTTATCTGCAGATTTATCAAGCCTGCTATTAGCCTAAATACGTTATGAACATTCATAAAAGGCTAATATTTGCAGTATACTATGCTATTTGTACCTCGTTATTACCTCCGCCAAGGAGGTTATGTGATGGCCGGCGTTGGTTTGTTTGTTCATTTGTTTGTTTCTTTGTTAGTTTGTGTTCAAAATAACTCGAAAAGTTATGGACGGATTTGGATTAAATTTTCAGGAAATGTGTGAAATGGAACAGGGAAGAAATGATAAAATTTTGGGACTGATCCGGATCACCGTCTGGATCCAGGATTTTTATAAAACGATTCTTTAACATTGGGAGTGTTAGAAAGCCTTCGTGGATGTCGGACACTCGTGCTCAACCACAGCAGTGCCACGGTGTGAGAGCGATTACCGGACAATTAACTTTTAAGGATACTTTGTCATTGGGAGATTGTGTTGGCAGTGGACTGAAGCTGTTTGGCGGAGGTCTGTGCTCTCTGAGTGCTTTTCTACTTTTATTTTTATCTACCCAAAGTTGAAACACTGTGCTATTGTAAAGCTTTTTGAGTTTCTGACACCGGAGCCTGACACCGGAGTTGGCAGGTCTGCGTACTAGAACCACGGCGGCTTTCTACAGCCTTGGCAACTCTCGGCAGCGCCCGGTGGAGCCCAACCACGGCGCACAGGACTATTCAAATATTTAAAAAAGGATTATCCGAATACCACCACAGCCAACAAATATTCGGATATCCCTATATTCGGGACCAGCCCTTATATTACGTTTGTAAAGCATGTAAGCTACCATACTGTTGGCTAGCTACCTTAGCCACTCTAGGCTACTTGGAACTACACTGTGCTTGGTCTTAAGGTTAGCCTTATTTTATCTTGCTGAAATCTCCTGGTGTTTATTTATTGTCAGAAAGCTGTAAATTGGGATGTCTTGTTACATTTGTATCTGTAACGTTCCATACAAAATATGTGAATTGGAAGATTGTGTTGGGGGTGGACTGTAGCTCCTTGGAGGAGGTCTGTGCTCTCTGAGTGCTTTTGTAGTTTTATACTGAAATGACAATATATGCCACTGGGAGACCAGCATGCACATGTCCATAATCAAATTATTTATGAAAATAAAATGATGCCAACTCATGAGCAAAGGAACTGTTGGTTGGGCCGAGAGCTATTAGAATCAACCAACCAGTAGACCTGGAAACTACAGTCCTGCTGTAGAGCCATGGCTGGAGGCATTATGTTTGCAGGTTGTCTGTCCATTTTTCTGTATGTGCCAATCTCAGTAACATGATGTTTCTTAAATTCCCTGAGGGATTTTCCTCACATTTGTCACACACATTCATATAGACTCAGAGGTGAACTTGAGTCACAGACTGTGGTGGTGAAGGGTTACTGTGACCTCTCATAACATGTTTTTGGCCATTAGTCGAGAACTCATATGCTAATTATGGGAGAATTGACACAAAGGATGAAGAGATGACATATCATATCTTAAAGGTCAAAGGTCATTGACATTATAATGTCATGTAATAAGAATTTTCTGACAATTATTCAGTGTCATATAGGAACAAAGCTGGAGATTGTAATGATTGTACGATTTGGTGACACTAATCTTGGGTCCCCATCTTTTAAATTGCATCAGTTTTACCAAACAACCACAAGACAATAACTTTAGTTTCATTCATGCTTTTCTGTGTGAACACATTGCTGCAGAACACAATCGTAGCATTACCAGGGCTGCAGCATTGACATTTTTGAAATTATTTCCTGAAATGATTGGAATCAGTGAGCAGTGAGGTTAAAATGCTGGAGTCTTAGAATTTCCTTAAGTCCAGAAAAAGACTGTTATCCTCCTATACAGTAGCATAGCCGCAGTTTGTCTGTTTACCAGTTACTTTACTTTTTGAAGAGGATTTCCCATCGGCCAGATAGGAAACATGAACTCATAGTTGTCACAGCATTTTGTTGAAAAGATATTAATTGGTGAACAATTTCTCGCTGCAGGTGTACATCTCTGCGGAACATCCGAGACAACGAGGAGAAAGACTCTGCCTTCCGCGGGATTTGCATGATGATTGGTGTGAACCCAGGAGGTGTGGTGCAGGTGAGACGTCGTACACAGCAGCTACTATGTTACAGCTTTCACAATCTGTGCATTTGGCTGTGACCTGAACCCACAGACATTTTTGGACTTGATCTTGAAACCTTTTACTGTTTGATCCGTCTCACTTCTCCGTCTGTGTTTGGTCAGGACTTCATCTTCTTCTGTGATGCAGTGGCCTCCTGGGTGAATCCTAAAGACGACCTGAGAGACATGTTTTACAAGGTGAGGGTCCGGGTCGTAAAGAGTAGCAAGCTGCTGTGTTAGTCCCATCCAAAGACTGATGTTTCCTCACTGTGAAGTAGTCACACTTCCCCCTCTACTGTGTGACTCACTTTGAGGTGTAGAGACCTTGGGCAAAACAGTGTGTGTTCCTATCAGTTTTCTACCGTGAACCTCAGCAGCACAGACAGTGCTCCTTCTCAGCAGAGAAATGAAGAGAACACACTTCCCCTCAGGATCTCATCACAAAAAGAACACGAAAATGCTCTGCTTGCAAAATTTTGTGTCAGATTTGCTTTTTGTGATTCTCTGCAGACTAAACAAAACCTCAGGATCAGCTTATTAAAAGCTAAAATTCATCACTTTAGTCGGCTTCATTATACTTTCCTAAAATACCCAGTGGAAGCCTTAAGACAAACTTTGATCAGACTTACCAATGCAGAATCTATGTAGTACTTGTCACTACACCACTGATCTTGCCTGTTCTATATCTCTATCATATAATTTTGATCTAACCTGGCAGTGATTTTTGCTTAGTTTATGGCATTTTGATCTTGTGACAAAGGGAAACATATTGGCTCTGATATCCACAAAAATGCCATATTAGTGGTGGGCTGCTGAACACGAGTCCAAAATCTCTATTAGGTTTTTAACTGGATATGGTGACTGAAGGCCATAGCATATGATACACATCGTTTTCATACTCATTGAAACCTTTCAGTGACCCCTTGGCCCTATGGATTGGGCATCATGACATAAAGGTTGCATCATAGGATAAAAGTGGTCACAATTTTGTATTGAGTGACAATGACCCTTGCTTCACAGGGGATCCAAGCCATGCAAGCAAATTGCCTCCCATAGCATAACAGAGCCTCTAGATCCCCTCATTGTAGGGGTCAAAGGTTCAGGATTTTCCTTTAATTTGTCACACATCTCTATGTCTGCTCACACACAAATCAGGCTGCTAAATATTGCACAAGCCACAGTATGTATTGCTTTGCGACTTAGTCTGTAACTCTATAAACGGCTTGCATTATACAGCGGGGAAAATAAGTATTGAACACGTCAACATTTCTCTCAAAAAACATATTTCTAATCGAGCTATTGACATGAAATTTTCACCAGATGTCGGCATCAACCCAAGTAATGCACACATACAAAGAAATCCAAACATTTATGTCCATAAATTAAGTTATGTGTAATAAAGTGAAATGGCACAGGGAATAAGTATTGAACACGCGTACTGAAATTTATTTAATACTTAGTGCAAAAACCTTTGTTGGTGATTACAGCCTCAAGACGCCTCCTGTATGGAGAAACCAGTCGAATACATTGCTCAGGTGTGATTTTGGCCCATTCATCCACACAAACTGCCTTCAAATCTTCAAGGTTCCGGGGGTCTCTTCTGTGAACCCGGATCTTCAGTTCTTTCCAAAGATTTTCAATTGGATTCAAGTCTGGTGATTGACTGGGCCATTCTAGCAGCTTTATTTTCTTTTTCTTCAACCAGTTGAGTGTTACCTTGGCTGTGTGCTTGGGATCGTTGTCTTGCTGAAAGATCCACCCTCTTTTCATCTTCAGCAGCCTGGCAGATGACAGCAGATTCTGATCAAGAATGTCTCGATACTTTTCTCCAGTCATTATTCCTTCAATGATATGAAGTCTACCAGTACCACATGCTGAAAAACAGCCCCACGCCATGATGCTCCCACCTCCAAACTTGACTGTTGGTATGGTGTTTTGGGGGTGATGTGCAGTGCCATTTTTCCTCCAAACATGTTGTGTCTTATGACATCCGAAGAGTTCAATTTTGGTCTCATCTGACCAGAGTATGTTCTCCCAGAATGTCATGGGTTTATCCAAATGTTGTGTCGCAAACTCCAAACGAGCTTCAACATGCTTCCTCTTCAAAAATGGAGTCTTGCGTGGTGTGCGTGCATGGAGGCCATGGCGGTTGAGTGCATTACTTATTGTTTTCTTTGAAACAACGGTACCTGCTGATTCCAGGTCTTTCTGAAGCTCTCCACGAGTGGTCCTGGGCTGTTGGAGAACCCTTCTGATGATTGTTTTGACTCCTCTGTCTGAAATCTTGCGAGGAGCACCTGGCCGTGGCTGGTTTATGGTAATGCCGTGTTCTTTCCACTTCCGGATGATGGCCCCAATGGTACTCACTGGAACTTTCAGAAGTTTAGAAATGCGCCTGTAACCAATGCCTTCAGTGTGTTTTGCAACAATAAGGCTGCGTAGGTCTTTGGACAGCTCTTTGCTTTTACCCATCATGCAATGCTTCTTGTCTAACACCTTGCTGGTGAGAAACCTTTTTAAAAGGCATTAATCAGGACTAAACCAGCTGATATTACTTTGCACTAATAGGGGACAGGTTAACCTTCTAAATACTGACAAACTCCAGCTGCTTTCTTGGCTTTCCAGACCTTTTTACCCCTCCTTTTCTTCATGTGTTCAATACTTATTCCCTGTGCCATTTCACTTTATTACACATAACTTAATTTATGAACATAAATGTTTGGATTCTTTGTATGTGTGCATTACTTGGGTTGATGCGACATCTGGTGAAAATTTCATGTCAATAGCTCGATTAGAAATATGTTTTTTGAGAGAAATGTTGACGTGTTCAATACTTATTTTCCCCGCTGTACAAGTTAGGTACAATATAGAGGTAAGCTAAATGTAAAGTAAGACCTTCTCTAAGCAGCCTTATCATGTAATTTTTTATGAACTGTTTCCATGGTAAAGTGTTAGAAAAAAAGAAAGACCAGTATAAGAAGAACCAGACAATGTTTAACATTTTTTTACCAGCACTGTCTCTTGTGAGTCACAGAGTCGAATCATCAGTCAGCCGTCCTCTCTACGTTTGTTGACAGTGTGTTATTTTCTGCCCCTTTGCAAAGATCCTGCATGGTTTTAAGGAGCAAGTTGGGGAGGAGAACTGGCAGCAGTTTTCAGAGCAGTTCCCCCCACTGCTGAAGGAGAGACTGGCAGCCTGTTACGGTGTTTAGATTCTCTACACCCACCCAAGAGGTAATTCCCTCACTGTTTTCTACTCCCGTGTTTTTGTTTGCTGACAAAGTACTTACACAAAATACAAAACACATGCATTTAAACAAGGACAAGAGCTAACAGCAACTACTATGTACAACTAAAGATAGGTGCCAAAAATCACAGATCTTCAGCCATAAATCATAAAAAAGGCAAAATGGAAGATGAATTTCTTTGATTATCCATTTTGCAACAGTTGAAACACAATAACAACATTTATACGACAGATATTTCAATTTTAAACTTAGATTTTGTTGTTTTTCCACCAAAACTGAAAATCAAACATGATTAGTTCCTGTTTTTACATTTTTTGCTATAATAAATGGTGTGATTTTTGACTGCTTTACGCTGAAGTTAACTCCTTTGTGTTGTCCACTCTCCCTTTTTTCCCATCCATCCAGGTGAGCCAGCAGGAGGAGGGTGAATGGGAAACTCATCCATCTGTGTATTGCACTGCCCTGATCTGGGGGGAGGGAGAGGGACGCTATTGGCCGCTCCCCCTGATGGACGGCCCCCACGCCCTATGTGTTTGTCCATAGAGGGAGGGTGGGCGGGTGGGAGGGAGGGACAGGGGGACACCTCTAGATTAACTAGGCAGGGACCCGACACAGAAAAACTAACTGGTAGGGACAGATAGCGAGGGACAGAGCGAAGGACGACGGAGGAGAGCCGAAGGAAGTTGAGAAAGAGACGAGCGCAGAGAAAGTTCAGGGAAAGAGAGGGAGGGAAATCAATAACAAGGCAGGGAAAAGAGCTACAGACAGGTCTGCTACTTGTCTGGGAGGACAGGGACAGTTGAGATTTTTATGGGATTCTTAAAGTCAAGAGTAACTGATAGGTTTGACCGACAGACAGACCAAGACTCACACACATAAACTTGCACATGCTGTACATGCAGTACATGGAACAGACTGTGGGTGGCACTATTATTTAGACTTTTTGAGACCTACTACATGTAGTTAGGGACAGGCAGACAGGTGTCAAAACTCTCTTCATTTTCTGGGTGATATGTTTCTTTTTTCCGGGGAATAGGATTCAATATGAATTACTTCATCTGTAGTCACTGAATTCTACTTAACTGTAAGATAATCTCGCTATCCTCATCTATGTTTCCTACCTTCATTTTGACCAGAGTGCTGCTTCACAGATCTATCCATCTATCAGACATATTCCTGTCACATTTTCTACCTGAGAACCAGAGAAAGAGGGAGAGAGAGGGGGGAAAAAAGAGCAAGTGTCTTTTCCTCGTGGCTTCACAGAAACCATTCCTCTAGGAAGGGAGGATTAGGGCTAACACATTTGTTTTCTCACCACAGGGGGAGGAAATCGTACAAAGAAAAATCACATCCTTTAGTTGTCTCTTTGCGGTTTTTTTGTGTGCGTGAGTGTGCGTGCGAGTGTGCATGTGCAGTTTGCAAATCCTTACTTCGGCATTCTGTGTTAACAGTATGTGAAATATGTATTGTTTTTGATATGGTACCGAGCTAAAACTTGACTCCCACCGCAATGTCCTTGGCACCTGTTAACTGTGACCAAGTGTTTGTGTGCGTGCGCGTGAGTTTGTATGTGTTCGTCTACATACGTACTGATTTCCATTTGATGCCATATCGATATCTTAAGTAAAACAGTGATTGGCAATGTCATTGTGATCTTTATAATGTTTTAAAACAACTGGTCCATATTATTATTTTTTTTTGCTGCTACTGATGATTTTTGTTTATATAGTGGACTTAAATTCGCACACTTAACACAAAAATTGAATTAATGCTATTTTCAGTGACTGTTAAGTTGTTTTTTGCACTTTTTATTTTATTTTACTTTTTTCTTTTTGTACGGACTTTTTTTTTTTAACCTCACCCATATGATATGTCTTGACCCTAATGTCAGTGTTTGTCATACTGTGTTGCACTGTGAAATTAAGTGTCTATGACTGGCAAAAATATCCCAATACTAAATGGCAAATAAAAACAACTTTGTGAAACTGCGACTAATCCGCACTTTTACAATGACTAACCTTGCCATATCACTGAGGTGTGTGTGTGTGAGTACGTGTGTGTGAGATCCTGCATGAGTAGGCGCGCATGAGTACCTTTTTCTTTGCCTATGAGCATGTTTTGGGTAGTTAGATGGTGTTCATACGATGTGTGCACTGTAGGGGCGAAGAATAGTTTTTCAGTTTGAAGGGTTTTAGCCTGCCCCAGCCTACTTTGTGTGCATGCTATGTGTCTGTGTTTTCACTCTGTGTGCGGATGTGTGTGTGCAGTAGTGTGTGTTTAATGTGCATTTCAGAGCATGGATGGATTATAACACAACAGGCCACTGGGCACAGATGTCACACAGAGGAGCGAGACACCCAGACTGAAAGCCACAAAGTGGTGTTTTGTGGTGGTATTGCACATGTTTTGCGTCTCTTTTTAGCCATTCTTTGTCACTTTTAGTTTTTTTTGTTTTGTTTTATTTTTCATTATGACGGACTTGCATCTGTGTGCATCCATTCTAACTCTTTGGGGTCATTTTTTTCATCACATTTGATTTATTTTGTGTCTCCTTTTGGTCATTTTGTATTCCCTTCTGCGCCTCTTTTTAACCACTCTGTCTCCGAGGTCATCTTGTGTCACATTTGACATATTTTGCATCTATTTTTAGCTCTTCTGTGTCTCTTTGTGGGCATTTTGCATCTCTTAGTGGTTGTATTTTGGTCATTTTGTGTCACATTTAGGTTGTTTTACATCTCTTTTTAGCCATTCCGTATCACTTTTTATTTTTTTGTGGCTCATAACCGTCCTCCACCCGTTTTGTTTTGTGGTTCGTGAGCATTTTCTATCTCCTTTTATCCATTCCGTCTCTTTGAGGTCATTTTGTGTCTCGGTTTGCATATATTTTTAACCATTCTGTATTTCCTCGTCATTTCGTAACACTTTATGGCTTATTTTTGTCCAACTGTATCAGATTTTGGTTATCTTGTTCAAATGTGTTTTGCATCTCTTTGTGGCATTTGTGTGTCTGGTCATTTTGCATCTTCTTGCAGCCATTCCATCTCCTTGAGGTAATTTTGTGTCAGAGTTGGGTTATTTTGTCACTCATTCTGAGTGTTTTGCATCTACTTTTATCTATTCTTGTCTCATTGTGGTCTTTTTGCATCTCTTTTTAGTTGTAGGAGTAGTTTCTGTCCAGTTTTGGTCATTTTACACCACATTTTGGTTGCTTTATGTCTCTTTTTAGCCATTTTGCATCTGTTGGTAGTCTTTTAACTCTTTGTGGTTGTTTTCGTCCCCTTTTGGTCATTTTTGTGTCACATTTTTCATTTAGCCAGTCTTTGGGACATTTTGCATCCCCTTTGTTTCTGATTTAGGTAATTTCATGTTCTTTTGTTGCCGTTTTTCCTCTTTGTGGTCATTTGGTGTCTCATGTTGGTTGTTTGGTGTCTCTTTCTGGTAAAATTCTAGGATAAAACCAGGGGCCTCTAGATTCCTCGGGCCCCTTGGTCTGTGCCCGGTCGACCCGCTGACTAATCTGTCCATGTTTCAGAGTAATATGATTGCCCTTTACACACCAACACACCACCTCAATTCACAATAAGAATAGAGCACAGTACACTTAAAAAAGAGCTAGGACACTGCCAAAGAGCAATAGCCACTGAAATTCAAAAGCAGACCATAAGTAGAGACAAGCTGCTATTTCAATATTCAATGTATGCATCATGCTGATGTAGAAGCACAGGCACAGCAGGGCTTTTATGATTTATCGTGGTAAAGATTTTGCTAGCAAAATTGATTCCAGGGATCTATATTTTTACATTGATAATCTGCCAGTGTTTTGCAGCTTGGAGACATTTGGAAACGGACAGATGTTGGCACTTGATTTGACCTAGACTGTGACCATTTAGATAATCAAACCAATCATTAGTCAGATACGAGACAATCCGAGCCCCAGTCTAGTTCTATTTCCACAATCTTTTCATTGAAAGCTTGTACAAGAAGATGTTCTTGGTTGCTTGTTTATTTTAGTGTTGTTTTTTTAAAAATTTACTTTATTGATGTTTTTAAGTTTCATGAACAGTTTTTCTATTGGGAAGGTCAGTGTACATTTTCTTTGGATGATACTGTCGTAGTCTGCATCAGCCATGAATACAATGAAGGAACAGAGACAAGTGACAGCTTTTTGAAGAAGAAAAGTAGTGATTTTTTTTTTCAAAATTCTGTTTATGTAATTTCAAAAAGCATGACATTGTTGCAATTTGGCAGAAAGACTTTGGTACCTTTTTTTGTTTTTCTGTGGATTACTTTCGCCAGTCCTGTTCCCTTGTTTTTTGAAGATGGGAATGGAAATAAAATGCTTTTGAGTCTATGATATGAATTATAGTTTATGTGTGTAAAATCTCTTAAAATCCAGCTGGATTGTGGATTCTTGAAATAAATCATGTCCTGCATGCTGAAGGATGGTTGTCATAGCTACCAGTCCGGTGTCTTTTGTCAGAACATGAAGAGCTGGGGTGTACCGCATTAAAAACAATACCCAAACATCAGAGCTAAACCTCCCTGAAGTGGTATGTTTGGTAAGTAAAGTTACATGTGTCTGACACTAGACACTGTGTATCAGATTTATCACAGCTGTCAATTATTTAAACAGACTGCATGATGTTTACTGTGTGTTCTTTTTTGTAAACCTGAGCTGCTAGCTCCATACAGGTTCTCTGATTGGCAACCAGGAGATATCACTGGAGATTCATCAGATCACCTTGTCAGGAACTGTGGATGGACAAATTAACTCAAAGTGTGTGCGGGAGAAGCTGGAAGAGTCCATCACTTTGACAGAGCACAAACTCCACAGTGCTGCTGTCCACCTGTCTCTGTAGATAACAGGATTATTACTTGCTTTTATTACTTCATTTAAATAGTAAGTCATGCACTAAATGTAACTACATGTGCTGATCACAGAAATGGTTAGGACGAGCATGAGTTCAGTTAAAAATAAACTATAAAATAATAGCATCAATACCAAAACAAACTATGCGCCATAATAAAAAACACACTTGGATTTTTAAAAAAAGCAGAAAAGGGGAGTTTGAACTTTTCCTTTAACATGTTTCTGAGTGTGTTTCTGATTTGTTTTTGCTCCTGTCACAGTTTTAGTCACTGCAAGATAATTCTTTTTATAAAGTCCCCCCTTTTATGGAAACGGCTCAACCACGGCTAAAAGAAGAAAACAACTTGCCTTTTGTGTCGTATGCAGCAGTTAAAATGCCATAAGTCCTAAAAAAGGAATATGTGAAAGGCAGTTTTTTTTTCCAAAATAGAAAAAACTTGAAATCATCATGCACAACTTTTTTTCCAAACGTCCAAAGGTGCTACCAATACTAGAAGGAAGTGATTTCTCATACTGTAGATACTTTACTGTTAACATTTTCATCTGCTTCCATACTTGTTGCCTCTCGGCTCTGTAAGCAAAGCCTGCAGTTCATCTGAGGAGGGAAAACTGTTGGTCACACCTGAAATACCTGTAATACAAATTTTTACTTTTTTTTTAATCAACAACTTTATGACACATACTGTATCTACGGGTGATGTGTGTTTGTCAGAGTGTATGTACTAGTTGTAGCGACACAGTACCAACCTGCCCAACAGCAGTAGAGCGACATCTGACTGCCTTCTGGCCCTTTTCTACTTTCTGCTCAACACTGATCTGTTTGTCCTCCTCGTTTATTTCTTTTTTTGATTGTAAACCTTCTTTTATGTAGGGATTAATGATCAGTCAAAATGTTTTTTAAACTTGATTTGTTACATTTTCTCTGAACCCTCAGCCATTGGTTTGCCTCATCAGTAAAAACATTTAAAGCGAATATCATGTTTACACTGGATGGTTTGCCCAACTCTGGCCACGTTTTATGATGCATCAAAAACTGACGCTTTTGTCGCATTTCAAGTTTATTTCACGACAAAGTTTCAACCAGAGAAAATTCTTCAAAAAGCTACAGTAAGTAATCGGAGGGTCTACAGCTCTACTCAACCGTCTGTCTTTTTAAAATGTCTTGTCTTTCAGAAATCACTCTGGAACATTTAAGAGAAGCACTGAGGTGATCAAACATCATTCATTTCATAACTTAGCCTCACCTGTTTGCTCTGTTTATACAATGAAATGGTACCTAATGTGAGAAATAAAGTAGATACCTACTCCAGACCTCACTGTAGGGTGGAAATAAATCAAATTATTCCATCAAAAACAATAAAATCTACACCAGTTACAACAGAAAAGCTTATCTACAGCGAACACAATCCAAATCGGGAAAATGCTGATAATATCATAGAAACAGGAGTGCGTGGAAGCTCATAGTCACTACTCACAACTCTGAAATAATTATAACTTAATGAAGAGAAACACTTTGTGCTGACCAAGGAGCATTTGCATATAAGAATCCCTCAGTAAATGGTCATGAAAGATTTATGACACATCCACAGAACATGCCTTTGTCCTTACAGATACTGTAAAGCAGACATCTAGAGAATACTATTGGATATCTTACAAAGCACTGATTTACACAATATAGTTTAAGAATATTACTACAAATGCTCCTACCCACCTCTTTTCCTTTTTCTTTCCTTTCTACTCCTCCTTGTCCATGCCTATGTAAGATGGCTGTATGGTACTTAAGATTACAGTATAAGCAGTAAAGAATCATGATATTATTCCTTATTTTGTGCCATTCTTCCCGTTTTATCATCTTCTCGGGTTCAGAAGTTGCTGAAAATCTCTTGTTTCTTGCTCCAGTCCATAGGGGGCGCTTTCTTCTTGGTGCGACTGGCAAGGGCCTTTTGCTTGGCCTCAGCAGCTGTAGGACTCAGTCGCAGGCCGCTGTCCATGAAGGGATCTGAAGCACGCCTCTCATCCTCATCAGGGACCTACAACCCACAAAAACAGACATGCTTCATGTGCACGCTCACCCTCTTTCTCAGTTTCTAACTATTTTGTCGACCTCTCACATTGCTTCTGTCTCACACAGCTCCCCTCTCACCTGGATGCTCATGTCCGAGCTGCTGATCTCTGACTGGGTGGTGGAACTCCTGGAGGACTGGGACGCTGAGCTCCCATTGGTCCGAGGTTTTGGAGATGATCTTGAGACTGGAGAGTTTGTCAGAGTGACGCTGATGATTGGGGCCTCTGCAGTGGGGAGTTCAGTGGTCGGAGATGGTGTTGGTGGGACGCTTTCTGCGACTCCTTCATCCACGTAGATCTCTGTGACAAAGGTACCAGACTCAACATTAGGCATTCTCTCTGGAGATTTGTAAGGTCCCATTTGGTTGACATCCATTTTTATTGTGTTTTGTGGTCGTTATAAACCCCACAAGTTTCCCCTCAAATAGATGGCCTCCCAGCTTTACAAGCCGGTAAAAATTGGACCTAAGTGCTACGTTCAACCTAAAAAACCACTCAAACTTTGTATAATTCTGCCCCCTCACTGCCTTCCACTTCAAGGTAAGTCTTTGAGGACAGTCCACCAGGTTTGTTTACTTCTTAAGAGCTGCTTCTGCTAACCCTAAAATGTTTTAGCAACAAACAAAACTCACAAAATATTCTGCTGTTGGCTGCAAGAGTGAACACAAGAGCCTTCATGCATTCCCAGCATCTGAGGTACTGAACACCCAGTGGAGTACTTTTATTATTAATAGAAATGTAACCACATCAATCGAAAACTTCTTGTTAGTGTTAGCATGTTGTGCAACTAATGTGGCAAATGTAATCATTAGATTTGATCAAATGCCTGAAGTTCAGAGCTTTGTGGAAACTGTACAGTTGAGGGACAATCAGATATGGTGGAAACTTAAAGGCTGATTTGAAACCAGTAAACCAGACTGGGTGGGTTACGGTGTTTCTTGTCATCTGTTGGGCTTTAATGAAGCCTAAGTCAGCTGGTGTTTACATCGGCTTTCTTCTCTCCTGCTCTCTTTGCTCACATATACTGCATTTTTAATACAGCTGAATTCCCAGTGAAGCTGTTCTGAGTTGCATATTTTTGGTTCTGTATGAAACAGTTACTGAAACGCAGCCCATTCCGTTGACAATCACTTCAGCGCCATTTTCAAGCTACAGTTCTTCATCTGCACTGTTGCCTGATAAACTCACCAAATGCATGAGTTCAAAAACAACAAATGTGTTATAATGTCTGCAGTATTTCCATGTGAAATCATTGACAGAAATTTAGAAGCAATAGAAAGTCCTGGTCTTGGTGAGGAGCTTTTTTTTTCTAAAAGAGGGTGTGGACAGTAACCAGGAGTTCTACAGTCATAGTGAAAGAAATGAATCATCTTTGAAGTATTTTGAGCTAAAAAGTTGAAAGACACATTGTGGGAAAATATAAGACTTTGAGGAATTTGCTGAAGAAGAGTATATAATAGGACCTTTAAATAATTGTGTATGTGAGCATGCGTGCTTTTAAACCTTTAGTGTGGCTGGCAGTCGGTGTGATTCCCAGTCTCTGAAAAAGCTCATCTGTCTCCGGGTCGACCACTAGGAGGCGGACTTCCCCACCCCCTGTCCTGATTAGTGACACCACCTCTGAGTGCCTCAGGCCCTCTGTGGGCGCTCCATTCACCTGAGACAGAGAAAAGGTAAATGTTATTGCAGGTAATTAAGTAAGAAGAGAGAAGATGCAGAGAAATGACCTAATGAGACAGACGCAAGGCAAAGATCTGGGAGAGGAAACAACATGAGTGACGCAGATACAATCTGAGCGGGAACTGATTTACATGAATCCCTTCCTGCTTCCACACTCTTCCTCTATACAACATCACCTGCAGACCTCAAACACAGAAACAGATATATTTCCATGTCATCTCCCCTTCCTTTCCCTCTTTAAACACCTCTCTTTGCCGTCTACTCTAAGCCAGAGTCCGGCTAATCTGTTCTAATCCAATAACACATCAAATCACTGCACAGAAGTGATTAACCCTCTGAACCCCAAAACCCTCTGGCAGGTTTGAAAACATGTTGTCTTTAAAAACATCAGAGCCACAAACTATGAAAGCTTAAAATCACTTAATTCAACAAGTCTCAGTAAAAATTCAGCTGTTACCTGTAACCAAATTTTGTGAAAAACAAAGAACTCTGCTTCCTTTGTCGCAATCGAAAAGCCATGGATGACTCAGCTGTGGCCAACAGTCACATGACAAAAATTCTGACAGTTTACAGTTAAACTGGGCTGAACTGCAGGCTGTGTTCACGCAGAGCAGATAGGAAACAAGTACAGAAACAAATAAAAAATGTAAATTGTCAAATATCAATGGAATGAGGAATCATTTGTTCCAGTTTAGTCACTTTGAAAAATGTTGTACGTGGTGATTCCAGGTTTTTTCAGTTTTTGTACAATGGATAATCAAAGAAAATTTAAATTTGTTTAATTCTTTTTTATGATTTATGGTGTTCTAACTGTCACACAGAGAAAAAAGACATTCTTGAGTTCTCTCTCCTTCTTCATGGTTGTGCTGTTTCCATAAAGGTACAAGACTTTATATTGCAGAGAAAAATGAGCCCACAGTGAGTAAAAATGTGACAGGGGCTCAGAGGATTAATACAGTACATGGCACTGTTTTTTTCCCCACCAGTTTCTCAAAATCATTTAATGAGTGTGTTTTATTTGTACCTCCACTACTCTGTCTCCAGCCCGGATTCCTGCGCTCTCGGCGGCTGAGTCGGGGTCCACGGCTCGTATAAACTGTCCACCTTTGGTCTTATCACTGTGCAAGTTGAAGCCGTAGCCGTTTTCTCCCTTTATCAGGTGACACAGACGGGGAAGGAGCTCACCTGTCGGCTCTGGGGAAGGCTCAACCTGCAGCTATAAATAGAAACGAGACAAAAACACAGATGAGAACCTTACAGAAAGTGGTGGTGGAAATGCTGCCTGTAGTACAAACTGAGAGTTGGCAGCTGATACGGTGTACATGGACAGTCTAAATCAGCTAAGTACAAGGATTTGGCAATAAATCACGTATCTGTGAACTTCATAGGCATCCATTCATTTCCATTCATTTTCATATGATATTAAACTTTATTAACGTCCGTCAGTCTGTCATACTGCACATCAAATCTGTGCTAATGTTTGAAATCAGAGCTACATTGTTAGTGTGTGAAGGCAGATTGATTTGAATAGTCGACACCAACATGTCACACAAACATAATGGAAGCTTGGATGTTGATTTTGATGGATTAAAAACTAGAGCAGATTCATATAGGGACAGAAATTAATAATAAAACAACAGTGAGTGCTTTTAGAAGCGTGATACAGGCATCCAAAATCCTAATGTGTGTAGAGTTAACTAACTAACTAATAACGCTGTAATGCTTAACTATGGTTGTGAAGTTCTATTTTAGACAGTGACACACACACACACACACACACACACATATATATATATACACATATATATGTATGTATAGCGCTTCTCTATTAAATGTACTCTGTTTTCTAGGTCTCAGTTACGTTGTGTTACGCTACACTATACTTTTGTCTCAGTGTCACGCAGTGGACCATTAATTATGGCCTATATTGGAACAAACAAACAAACAAAAAAATGAACAGTATGGTTTTCACAAAGATGGGCTTTCTGACTAGGCTGCTGTATTGGATTGCAAAAGATTGTGCAGGTTAGGGCAGGGCAGTAGCTCAAAATAGCATATCAGTTAACAGTGCAGTTCTTTCATGACAATATGATCATATCATATTATCTTTTGACAAAATCATGTCGTTCTAATTAGTGTTTTCAAGAAATTAGTGAGTTTAAATGAACATAATTAACTATTAAGGTGTACAAATGTGAAGAACTTGTTATGTGCATACGGTGGAAAACAATTCACTGTTTGATTTTTTTCCTTGAAGATTTTCAGTCACCATTTGTTTCATTGTGACCGTATTCGTTGCATCTCATTGACTGTGTATGCTGGTTGTATTACGAGTTGATTCAGAGAAAGTTGTAGCCACAATAAGCCGGTGGGCTCTAACAACTGAGCAGAGTGGGCTAAGTGGATCTGGCTGAGAGACGTGAAGATTGATCCTGAGCCTGATGACTAACGACAGGAGTTGACACATTGCATGACTCAACTAATGACCTCAGCTTCTGCGAGGTACTAGAACTGCCACTAATGACTCCTGTTGTTGTCGTATTTCTTGATTAATTGATTAGTTGTTTGGTCTATAAAATGTCAGAAAACTGTGAAAAATTGTTGATCAGTGTTTCCCAAAGCCTAAGATAACAAAGGACTTGTTTTGCTACTACTCAAAGATATTCAGATACTCAAATTTAAGAAGCTCGAGTCAGAGCATTTAGACTTTTTTGTCTTAATAAATTACTCAAACTGAATGTCAAAACCCACCCACTCTGCTGTTTGAATGTCATGTTATCTTTTTTTTAATCACCAAAATGACTCCATTTCTCAACAAGAAACTGTAAAAACAGGAAGACAGCTTTCAGACAGTCCATTAAATACTCATCTAACAGAAAACCTAACCAAATCTAAGCTGAAAATTGCGATATTTTAATCAAAATCCCTTTATTCTACATGTCTAATTTAAAAACTGACCAAAAAGAAATCGCTTTCTCTAGCTAGACTCTGTAAAAAACTAGAACGACTTAAGTGACTTAGATACAACCGACAGTTATGTAAAGAAAATTCTGCCATTTTCAGCTGAACGTCCGGCTGTCCTTACACTGAGCAGACAGAAACAAGTATTGAAACAAATTAACAATGAAAGTAGTAAAATGTCTATAGTATAGAGAGTCACCTTTTCCCCCCCCCGCATTGGTAACACCTGGACCATACACCGATCAAGCATAACATTATGACCACCTGCCTAATATTGTGTTGGTCCCCCTTATGTGGTCAAAAATGCTCTGAACCATTGGTCATGGACAAGAGAACCTCTCAGGGTGTCCTATGGGGTCTGGAACCAGGATGTTGGCACTGGATCCTTTGGGTACTCTGGCTTGTGCAGTGGGGCCTCTGTCAATCAAACTTGTTCCACTGCATCCTGTTGATGCTTGATCACAATGGAGTCTAGGAAGTTTTGAGGTCAGATCAACATGTTGGACCATTGTCATGTTCCTCGACATGTTCCTGATTGTTTGATGTTTTTCCATGTGGTGGGGTGCATTTTCCTGTGGGGGTAGTCCAGTGACATTTGGGATTTCCATTTGCATGATGGAGTGTGTTTGTTGTGGGACAATGTTTATTTGGGTGTTTAAGTCTCATCAACACAGATGCCAGAATCCAAGGTTTTCTAGCAGAACAGCACATAGTACATTATGATCAATGTTATTCACTTCAGGTCTTAATGTTGTGGCTGATCAGTGCATATTGCAGTAAAAAATGAGTCTACAGTGAGTTAAAATGTGAAAGGAGCAGAACACTGCTTTGGGTTTTGAGGGTTAATTGATCGTCAAAAAAAGTCATTGCACTTAATGGGTGACAAGTAATCAACAAATCGTTGCAGCTGTACTTCGTTCTTGCTGGCTGCTTCCTAAGTGTTGACTGTGTGGTGAACCAACTGAAAGATCTCTGTGTCCTTTCTGCTTCATCTACAGCAGACTGGATGTAAGACACAAACAGGAATAGAGTCCACGGGCTGGTGAATGTGTATGAATCAATCAGTGCAGCGGAGTTCATCATGGAAGTCAGCACCTGGTCACCAGATCGCTATGGTGACACTGTGACTGGCTTTAAAGAACCTCTGTTTATGCACTCGGTCTCTTTGCTATATTTGTCGTGTTGGCCCAAATTAATTGACACACACAGGCTGCACACACCACTCTGACCTGGAAATATCTAAGCTGATCTATTTGAGGACCCAGAGAGCCACAGATGGGATAGTTCTTGTGATCATGTCAATCAAGTCAGTTATCACTAAACAAATGTGATTAATTGACTGAAATTTTAAGAATCAGCTGGTCTTTTAAGCCATTTTAAAGCAAGAATGACATTTCTTCATTTGAAAGTGGAAGGTATGACTCAGTCGATCAACACTGTGGTTGCGTAAGCCTGCTGAATATGGGCATCTGCTGCCATAATACCGTCACACAACAATGAAATCACGTCTGTATTTATGTGTGAAGTGAGGTGAATGTCAGTCGTGGTATGAATAACACAGAGTTGGAGAGATGGCAGATAGCCTGTATGTCTTTTCTTGGCTTATCGTGAAAATCACAGGACCTTCAGCTGAGATTAATCTGCTGTAATGGTTCTCTACTCAGAATTATTGACTATAAATAATCACTCACATAGAAAGTGCTCATGTTGTCATTTTATGTCGGATCAGTATATTTTAAAGACCTTGTACAACATTTTCCCAAGTGCCCACTGGTGTTACGAATACTGGAAAAATGGTGGCTCTACCTGCTTCAGATATTTTACTGTTTACATTTTACTACACTACTTTGTCCCTTTGGTTGTAGCTGAATTAGTCATTTTAGTTTTTTACTGTATCTGGTGCACAGAGTTTTTTGGTTTTTTTTTTTTAGAAATTTTACTGTTGTCACAATTTCTGACTCTATTAAATTGATATTTTGACTTTTTTTTAAAGGTACTATGTTCATGAAAGTTGCCAGTCGGTTTTAGGGTTCAGAAGGTAAACATGATGTTTTTATATGCTGGAAGACACATTATAACTGAAATACACAGTCCAAACCATGGCATCTCTAGCTTGGAACTGCAGTGTTTTTATGACTTCTGGGGTTTCACATGTAACAAACCAAAGAAATCAATCCTTTCAACTTGCAGGGTGTGACTGTATCATTGCTCCTATTCGGAATTGGTTTCCAGTTCTTGTATGGCTGAATTACTTCAATATCATAACGTTCCACTGCATAGTGTAAAGTAGTTTTACAGTGTTTGAGCTGTAGATGAGCTGGTGTGCTCGAGCTGCAGCGAGCAGCTGAGAAGTGGATGTAAAAAGACGTGGCATGTAATGGTGTAGAGTTACATCTAAGGCACTGTAGCACATAAAGAGATTATTATTTTCATGCAAAAACCTTTCCACTCAGACTTTAATAAATTTAGAAGTTAAGCAGAAGTTTCAAATGAATGACGACTAAAATATCTGAGAAGTGCTGAATCTGTTTCTCTTGCAGTAGATCAGTGGATATCAAACAGACTTGTTCTTCAGGTAGACTTACTGCAGGTATTGCAAGGAGAAAAGATATATTAAAGCTGTTTATTTTGTCAGCTGTATGAAAATTAATCATATACCCTCAAAGGGACTTCATAACAGCAGAAATGTAAAAAATAAAGATGTTACCCTTCCAGATGGTGCTGTCTGGAGTCCCTGTCAGCAGGAAAAGCTCCTACAGATTCTAATGTTTCAAAGAAAACATTTTATTCTGATGTTTTAAAGGATGCTTATAATTTTAGATAACGTTCCTATAAGGTTAAACGTTAACTAGTTTTAACTGCAACATTAAGAGGATGTTTTAAGGATGTCGTCAGGGTCGCAGATTATTTTGCATGATAATAATGCAATGGCATTCTCAGACCAACACTGCATAGTGTAAAGTATCATCTTGGCTTCAGATGAAGCCAAGATGTCATCAAGGCTTCAGATGACAGAAGGTTTTAGAAAATGTTCATATGATTCCATATATTAACAATGGCAGAATGTTTTACCTATAATTTTACCTATAATTGCAACACTATGCTCTTCTATGAAACATTCCCTCAGTGTTACATGACAACAAACGAATTGATGTTGGGATGAAATGTTATCACCAAACATTTTCAGGATGTCTTCAGAGAACATTTAAGACAACCGTTCTGGGAACTAAAAGGAAAAATTCTGCTGTAAACATCACTAGAAACTTGTTTGTTTCTAGAACAGAAGAATTCTAGCTGGTCCATGCAGAAGAGGTGGACGTCTGCACAGCATCATGTCAGCCACTGTGTATAGTTCAGTCGGAGCTCTTGTTAGTGGTTATGTAATGCTGTACTGGAGCCGATCTGATCTGATTGCACTTCACGTTGTTTTATCAGAACCTTTTACTAAGGAAAAAAACAGCTGTGACGGCCAACCAGGGGGCAGCCTCTATTTACCCTGCCTTCAGCTAAACAGGTGGCAGTTTGACGAGTGCCGTCGGTCTCGAGGATTTTTGTTTGGAGCCCAAACATTGAGTCCATCCTCTGACAGGCAGTTCTCAGTCTTTTCTGCTGCCAGTGTGACATTAAGACGTCATGGGGATGTCTTGTGCCACTTGTGGAAACTTTCCTACATCATGCTGACTCATAAATGTACGGATGAGTGTTTTATTTTGCGTTAATTTCAAAGAATGTTTCTAGGTTGAACCTGATCCTTTCTTTTGGCTTTATGTTTCAGAAGAGTCCAGAGTCTCTCAGTTGGAGAACATGACATTGCGTTGTTGAATTTAATCCTACAGTATTTTTAAGGTAAATCTGTTGCTTCCCATGTCTGCTTGGTCCTTTTTTCTGCATTGCTGACACTCAGATGCTGATTTGTCAAAATCCACTTTAGCTAAATTCTAGACGACTGAATGAGTGATAAAAATCTGTACTGAGCATCGAGATTTAGATGCAGTTCTATCTCACCATACAGTGCCTCAAAGAAGATGACTAGCAAAACAAGAGCTTTAGGGGAAAAAACATATCCAGTCTAGAAACCTTTTTGCTTTTTATAACTTTTTCACTCACTTTCTGAAACCCAAGACCCACTGGCAGGTTGAAAGGCATCTTATTTTTTTCAAAATCATCTAGACTCAGAGTAACAAACTTTGAAAACAGAACTGTGAGATTTTCTACTTTCCATAGTCGCTTAACTAATCATACAGTTTGGTCAGAAAAAATAACTAAATCGAGCCTCAAATTATGATATTTTAGCTAAACCACATTATTCTGCATACCTCATTTAGAAACTCACCCAAATAAAATCATTTACACGAACCAGATTATGTGGGCAGTGTTTACACAGAGCATAGACAGATGTGTATGGAAGCAAATTAAAGATGTAAATAGTTTAATATCTATCATATGGAGAGATACCCTTTTTTCTAGTATTAGTAACACCTATTACAAAATATTGCACATGATGATTCCTGGTTTTTAATTTTTTGTTATACTGTACTGAAGACATTTTTGAGTTTTTTCTGCTTCTAGCCATGGTTGTGCTGTTTTCATAGAAGTGCAGGACTTCATATCGCAGTGAAGTATGAGCCCATAGTACATAAAGCCCTATATACAAAGAGAATAACAAGGGACAAGTGAGTTTTAAACCTGTTTCCTCTCTCAGTGAAGTTAGTGCATGGTTCAAACCTCCATCTGACACACCTGAGCTCACACTGTCTTTCTAATTTGATCTCTCACTGTGACTGAACAATCCCCACAGTTCTGTATGCTGCAGCAGGAAGCACAGTCAGGTGAGCAGATCTGATCTTCAGTCAGGTGGGAACAACCTGACAGTTCAGCGTGAGATTTTGACTCTCAGTATGCACAAAGAGATGATTCTCTTTAAACACAATATGCATTTTAAACATTTGCTCCTCTCAGAGGAAACGGCGGCTTATAAACAGATGCAACAATATAGCTCTTGACATAGTTGAGCTGATGCTAGACTGGCAGGATGAAGGAGACAATAAAACTTGTCACAAATTATTACCTGCTGTAATCTGCGGTGCTATTCCTTGTTCGACTTGTATGCACCGCAGTGGACTTTATATCTTTATTTTGACTGGAAGAGGCAAGTCGTACATGAAATCCTGTGCACATACAAGCTGCCTCCTTTCAAGCAGTTCCTACTCTGCACTCGTGACTTGGTTTGGACGCTTTCTCAACCCCTTTTTGTGGCTTAAAAATGATCATTTTCTTTTCTCTCTACGCTGGTCTCTCCTTCCTAGTGCACTTGAGATGTGTTTTAAAATACGAGAAGCTTCCACTCCCACCTGTTGAGAGAAGACATCAGACTGTTCCTATAAGACTGTTTCCAGACGGCAGGCAGGCCAAGTCCAGATTAGTGGTGGACAGACATCAGGTAAGAGAGTGTAGCACAAATGTTTAACACAGTAACACATTGGAACCATTCAGACTGACCAACTAACCATTGCACCTGCAGGACTTGGACTCTTTTCTCCCTTTTCTTTGGAAAAAACCTCTGCAGCCCTGTGATTTTTAAACTCTTGAGTGCTGATGCTTACCTCTGTGTCTGTCGTTGTGCTTGATGTCACTGAGGATCTCTTGACTTTGTCCTGTGTGATCATGCGAGTGGGTGACTCTACAGCAGGAAACTGATGAAATGAGTGTCTGTGGTTGGGTTTTGGTGACAGGGGTGAGTTCTCTCTGGGTATGGGAGAGGTGGAGGGCGTGGGCCTGGGCGAGGGCCGTGGGGAGAGGGTTCCCATCTCGATGGCCAGGTCCTCTGTACAGGCCAGGCCATGGCTGCGGAGGTGGTCGTCTGTATCTCTGTCCACCACCAGCAGCCTGGTGCGATGGGGAACCTCTCGGATACGATTCACCACCTACACAGAGGAGAAATCAGTGACAGTGAGGAGGCTTAGGACTAATTTGATGCATGTTGTTCACTTGGAACTGCCCTGCAACGAGCACTTTTATCTAATGACAAAGACACCCAGTGATTCCCATTACACAAGGCTCACACTGACCCATTTAGTAGCCCCCTCCTCCTTCTCCTGAGGCAAGGGAAAAGTGGTCTAACAGGTATAGAACTCATTGTTTGTACCTGTGAGAGTTTATGCCTCTCCTGGCATGCCTTTACCTCGCACGCACTTGTTTGTCTTTTATTTTAAGTGATTCATTGGGCTTCAACTCACTTGATGATGATTTTCTTCCTCCACATTCTCCCCGTTCACTTCCACCACACGGTCTCCCGGCCGCAGCCCGGCCAGGTCAGCTGAGGAACCGGGCTCCACTTTGCGGATAAACTGTCCGCCTCTATTCCGCTCACCGTGCAGGTGAAACCCATAACCGCGCTCTCCTTTGGTCAGAAAACAGAGCCTCGGTCTCAGCTCGGTGTCCATCCCTGCGAGTCAATAGAAGGAGGAAAACAGGTCAAAGTGTCTCAGGAGAATAAACAGATACTCGGTCCAAGAGCTGCGGAAAGTCTCTGGCTCTTAATCCAACGTACGGCTGCGCGCTTCAGTGACCAAAAGATCATCATCATTCAGCATCATGCGAGTCCCTTATTAATCCACAATTTTCCCGAGAGCAAAAGTAAAAAAGGGCTAAAACTAATGAGGAATTAATCCATCGTGCAAGTTCCAGGGGCGCAGATATGAACGCGTAAAAAGCGCGCGCACTGTGCGTAAAAGTGTGGTCAAAAACCACAGACAGTGGCTAAGTCCCGTCCATCAGTGGAATAATCCAAGAGATCAGAGATTAGAAAGCTGTTCCTCGCACGTAACACTTAATTCTCCTCGTCAGCAGGGCGTGTGCCCTCCTGTCCGACCCGGTGAGAGTGAAGAGGCGTCAACAACAGCTGCCACCGTCCGCCTCAGCGCGCACCTGACGACGCAGCGCCGCTGCGAGCCGAGACTCTGTCTGAAAGCAGAATATGTTGTTTGGAGCTCCTGAGGAGAAACATTATGAGTTCAATTAGTGGGATCCGTTCACAGAGGGCAGCTCAGTGGGTTAGACATGCGTTCAACAGGTACATGACAGTAAATCCAATTTTACAGCCGTTTATTGAGGCAGGAACTTACTCCAGGCGGTGGAGCTGAAACCTGACTGAGACCTGAGAAGGGAAATCTTCCTTATGCGTCCTATAGCTCTATCTGTAACGGAGTTTAATAATAAAAAAGGGCGGCTACGTAAAAAGAGATTCATGACTTATAAGCTTCCCTAGAGATTGTGATGTGGTGGCAGGTGTGCAGCAATTTATCTCTTTAAAGGTGAGTCACTAAAGTAGGTTCATTCAGGACAGCAGAGGATAAAGGGGTGTGCTGATATGCAGATTAGAGAAGAGAGACTCATGTGTGGAAATAACGGTTTGTCCTGTTGCTAGAATTTTACACTTTATGTCACTTCTGACAGAAAACTTTAATACTGATGAGATACAAATGAGCCTTTGATCAGCTAATCAAGTAGTGAAATATTAAAAATCCCATTCAGACATGTCAGAAGATAGATATAAAACTACAATGTTTTACTTTCATTTGTAATTTGAATAAAATGTGGGTTTTTTTTTATTATGTTATTTATCAATACATCTTCTCTTTCACACAGAAATCGATAATCTCTGAGTATGAACATAAACATAAAGTGAAGAGGCAGGCTGTATTTTTAGAGTATGTCTATGTATATGTTCTTGTAAATAAAAATTAAAGTGCTAATTTCCGCATATGAGCCTAATAGAAGTGTTGTTTTTTTTCTTGTTGATGCATGAAATTGAACTGGCAAACTTAAAACATGACTTTTACACCAAGTTTCAGTAGCTAAACTTTTTATTTGGTAAAAAAAAACCCCCAGTAACAGTAGAAAAATATTTAATCTCATATAAAATGTAAAATGCTTTTTACAAATGATGTTTTTACAGTGTCAAATAAAGAGAAGACATGAAAATAACTACAAACACCCTGAACCACATGGAGCTTATTTCAGTGTTTTAGTGTGTGTTAACATGAACTATCTGTCTTCGTGTTCTGCTCACAGCTCAGACAATATCAAGAGTTAACTTTGTTTCTTGGCTTCCTCCTCTGTGTGGTGGGAGAAACAGGCGATTCCTTGTCTAGTGTCTCATCTTTAACAGCCGCCTCCTGTCCAGGTTCAGTTTTTATTTTCAAGAATGAGGGTGGCGATCCAGCTTTAGGCCTCTTTGCAGGGGAGCACTTGTGGGCAGATGGACAGCTGTGCTGGTTCAGACACACGGAGCAAAGAGGGCTGACGGGCTGACAAACCTGCTGTCCAAAACCCACCAGCAGCCAGTTGATCTCACTCCACAGCTCCCTGCAGCAGAGTGTCAGAGGAACACCAGTTGGTCACTTTAAAAATGTATTCATTGATTTTTTTTATTATCCACTTTGGGTGCAGTAAAACAAACTGTAAACACACAATTGGCATTTTCATCTGTTAAAATAGCAAACATGTCATCATACAGTCTATTTACACACCCAGCAGTCAAAGAGCAACATAACCAGTCATGTTTCTGGCCACCTGGTGATAGTGAAGTCCAAAATTCCTTTCAGCTCTGATTTGGTCCCACCAGTAAAAATGCAACAGGAGATTAAAATACCCCCAAACTACTTAGGGTTCAGAGGGTCAATCCCCAGAGTCAGTGATGTACTGTATGTGTCTAACTTGGTGACTCTGGCCTTCATAGATTTGCTGGCCACGATTAGTCCAGCTGTTCGTGCTGTTACCTGGGTAACCACTCCTCCAGGGCTTTGCGTGTTTCCTCTGGGTTCTTGGTTGGCTTTCTGAGCCAGCCCAGCCTGTTAGAGATACGATGCACATGTGTGTCCACACCTGGAAAGAAATCATCACAACACAAATGAGAATATGTGTGTGTGTCCTCACAGTATTCCTTAGTTACCAGTTTGCTAGATACACACAGCAAAACCAATGCAGTCTAAAACAGCAGATCCCATCTTCATGAAGGCTATAATGCTCGATTGTTAAGAAGTGTTGATTCAACTTTATGATTACTATCTATTGAATTAATCAATTAGTCTATCAGTATAAAAGTGTTCAGCAACTGCATTGATTATACATCGATCAGGCACAACATTATGATATAATATTGTGTTGGTCCCCCTTATGTGCTCATAAATGCTCTGAACCATTGGGCACAGACAAGAGGACCTCTCAGGGTGTCCTATGGGGTCTGGAACCAGGATGTTGACACTGGATCCTTTGGGTACTCTGGCTTGTGCAGTGGGGCCTCTGTCAATCAAACTTGTTCCACTGCATCCTGTTGATGCTTGATCACAATGGGGTGTAGGAGGTTTGGAGATCAAATCAACATGTTGGGTCATTGTCATGTTCCTCAACATGTTCCTGATTGTTTGATGTTTTTTCCATGTGGTGGGGTGCATTTTCCTGCAGGGATAGGCCAGTGACATTTGGGATTTCCATTTGCATGAGGGAGTGTGTTTGTTGTGGGGCAAAGTTTATTTGGGTGTCTGAGTGTCATCAACATGGATGTTTAAATCCAAGGTTTTCCATCAGAACAGCACATAGTACCAATATGATCAATGTTATTCACTTCACCTGTCAGTGGTCAGAATGTTGTGGCTGATTGGTGTACATTTTTTAAATATATTTTTAACAAATTTTTAAATGACATATATGGTATAACGCGATTTTGATGAAATATGACAATTTAAAGCATAGTTTTGTTTAAGTATCACTATGGAACACGTGACAGGAGAGGAGGTCAAGGACTGGCTAAAAGCTGACAATCTCACAAGTATTTCTGCTCTGATAAATGGTGTAACTTTGGCCTTTTAAACCCACCAACAGGTTTTGAGGTTCATTGGGTTAATTCATGCTATCATTTTAGACATAATTAGTTCATTTGTGAGTGTCTGTGCATGCTTCAGATTTAAGCTCCCACCAATGCCGGACACTTGGTCCCAGGCGATGTCCATAGCCAGATGAGCCATCTTGGGTCCAACTCCCGGTAGACGAACCAGCCCCTCCACAGTGTTTGGGATGTCTCCTCCAAACTCCTTCTGCAGCATGGCTGATGTCAGCTTAAGATACTTCACCTTATTCTGGAGAAGAGTGAAGCCAGGTTAACTTTTATTTACTAAACAGAGGTGATGAAACACAGAAGAAGAAGGCTAAATATCCTGTATTACCCTCCAGAAGCCCACAGGATAGATGAGTTTTCCCAGTTTCTCATCATCAGTAGCAAGTATATTTTCGACAGTACAGCCGTGGGCTCGGAGCCTCTGCATTGCTGCTGCTGTCACCTGGTCCTTCGTCTGACTGGACAACATGAGAGACACCAGCACCTGGAAACGCCTCACCTGTGAAAACCACAGAGAATTAATTACATGTTTTGAATTACGCAGACTTTAAAAAAAGAAATCTAGTCCACACATACATGTCCAGGGGCGCTGGTGTCGTAGCATTTCTCTGCTCCCATGTTATCTACAGGTGCATCTCGGCCGCTCCTCATCTCACGAATGAATCCCAACTGTTTCTTCCAGTCAGCAGGTTCCCAGTGCTCCATCTTCACTGGTGAAACGCCATCATCCTGGTCATATTCCACCTTCACCTGTCTCCTCCTGCGACTCTGTGGATGCTGTAGTGAAGCTTCCAGTTCTGTTTTTGGCTTAAGTTCACCACAACTACCTAAATGAGAAGAAACACCATGATAGAGTAAGTCTGCAGTTAAAAGAAAGCACGCTACATAGCAAAAAGTATATTAACATTCAAACATCTCATCTCATTTACATCACAGTAACAGTAAGTCCTTTAAATGCTAATGTAGCGGTGGTAATGATTCCACTTGCCATCTCATATTTCATATTTGGTTCCCGCGGTGACCGCCGGATATGGCGTGGACATATGTCCGGGCCCCTGCAGACTTGGGGTGTGTACCCCCACATTGCGGTCTCAGTCTGCTGTGTGCGGTTGCCGTGGTAAGATGACCAACATAAGCTCTGCTAGCAAAATGCTATCTAATGTTAACCTCCGTACTGAATAATTGTCTTTGTGTTTTAGTATGATCGGGAGGTTATCACGTGCGTGACTGTGAGACAATTATTCATATGTTTGACCAGGTACAGGTTTCATTCATTCATTCATTCATTCATTCTTTTTTATATTAATATGCGCGCGCTCAGTCTGCTGTGTGCGGTTGCCGTGTATGATCGGGAGGTTATCACGTGCGTGACTGTGAGACAATTATTCATATGTTTGACCAGGCTCCTGTAAATAAACGGCGGATTTCAGGCCAAAAATGAAGATGATTCGTGTTTGATTACCTACACAACGCAGAAGAGAGTACTCAACCGCTACAATGGTGCCGTGACCCCGTCTACTTCCTGGGATTCCGTCGTTCATCGTGGGAGTGCTGCAGTTCTTCGCCTGGTATAGCCGGCGGCCCGACAGCGTCTGAATCGGCTCCGTGGAGCGCAGACATCTACGGTGCTTTATTTCCAGCGGGAGGTTTTCAGAATAAAATATATATTTAAAAAAAAAAAAAAAAACGAGACTGAACATTTTGAACGGGGGGAAAATTAAGGTAAAGGACAGTTTATTGTGTGACTGTGAGTTTCACGGGGAGATTTGTACAGGTGACTATTAATTTAGCACAGTCTATTCATCACTAGAGATCACATTTTGTCTTTAGGACATTTTTTTTTTCTCTTTTATCGTTTTGAGTTTTGTACTTTTCAGTGACAATGGATGAGTTAAACTTGACTAGTTTTGGCAGGGGTCAGAAATTGTGGTTTAACCCATCTCTGCAGTCAGTTGGTGGTCTTACTGAGGGGAAACCTATTACATCTACCCCTTGTCATGCAAAGGTGGCTCAAACTATGGTTGACAGTGTGTGTGACAATACTGATGATGGATCTGGCAATACAGCCTCACCTCCTGTAGACCAGGATGCAGAGAATGTCCCTGTTAGTTATCTCAGTGATCTGGTGAAGCAGATAGGAGCCAGCATTGGTGAAAATATTGTCTCATGTCTTAAATCTATTCCAGCTGGTGATGCTAGTTTGACTCGCTCTGCTATTGCTGACGTCTCCAGGATCAATTTGACAGTTAGTCATGACAGTTATGAGCCCCATTCATTCTGGGGGGACAACACTGACAGAATCTCAGTTACTGAGTGGGAGGAGTCTGTTAAAGTGTATCTGCATAAGAGGGACATTCAGCTTTGTGACCAGGCTGAGGAGGTTTTGAGTAAGTTAAGAGGGCGAGCACGTGATGTTGTCAGAGTTGGGCTACGTAGCAATCCCACTCTGAGCTTGAAGTCAGGTCCTCGTCCCATTTTTGATATACTCAAACAGCACTTTGGTGACTCTGTGACATCTTTTATGCCCCTGGCTGACTTCTATGACACAAAACCTTCTCCCCATGAGACTGCTGTTGACTATTGGATCAGGCTTAATAAAGCCATAGACACCGCTGTTGAGGGACTAACAAGACAGGGCAAGACTCTCGACAACCCCTCTAGAGAAGTGACAGTCATGTTTATTACACACTGCCCTGACCCTGAGCTGTCTGTAGTCTTCAGCTGCAAACCGCTTGAGGAGTGGACGGCCTCTGACGTTCAAGTGCGGCTGGATGAACATCACCGGAGAAAGAGGCTCCAGCAACGTCAGTCTAGTCACCCGGCTGAGAACTTGTGTCCAGTCCAGGCTGTGGAGGTTCTGCACAGCCACGTCCAGGCTGCTGTGAGCCCTCCTGCTCCGCAACCACCTGCTGCCGATGGGACTCTGTCTAATGAGGGTCGGTCTCTCAGCCATGTTATCACTCTTCTTGAGCGCCTGCTGCATCAGCAATCGTCTCTGCATCCCAGACCGCCTAGGCCCAGACATGGTGCTCGACCGAGGTTCCGGGGTCCATGTGTGATTTGTGGTAGTGACAATCATGACACTGTAACCCACTGTCGTAATGACCGGCTGTGCTTCCGCTGCCATGCTGCTGGTCATCAGGCTATAACTTGTACTTCTGCTCCAGCTCCTGGCTCACCACCTGTTCGATCTGGTGTCCCTGCCCAGCAGGAAAACTAGGTGGCCCACACGAGGAGGGGACTAGTGAAGGGCCAGATAGCATGTCCCCAAGTGACGATGTTGACCTTGAATCTGTCTATTCCCAGTTTTGTGCTTCAGAGGGGAGTGATTCTACAGTGATATTGCAGAACACACAGAAGCTGTCTGCTACTGATGACCTTTTCTACACCGATGTATTGGTCCAGAATGCTGTGAAGCTGCGTGCTATGTTGGACAGTGGTTCCATGGCCTGTTCTCTGAGTTCTCGCACGCTCCCTCTGCTGAAAAAGTCCAATGTTGTTTCTGCAGAGAGTATTTCTCCAACATCGGTCATCCTGGTTGGTTGCGGGGGACTGAGGACGAGCCCTGTTGGTGTCTGTGAGCTTAAGATGGAGGTGTTTGGCTGTCACATTTCAGTTCCTACACTCATTGTTGATGGCCAGAGTGATGATTTGATTATTGGAAGCAATGTTATAAAACACCTTGTTCGTGTTTTGAAGGCTCCTGGGAATATCTGTGACAGGGCCTCCATCTTAGGTCGATCCTCAGGTCCAGAAGGTGCCCTGCTGCAGTTATTGGATGGTGTGGAGAAATGGAGAGGCAGTGAGATCCCTGACAAAGTGGGCACAGTGAAATTGAAACATGCTATGACTTTGGAGCCCATGAAAGAACATTTGGTGTGGGGTCGTCTGCCCAGTCATACATGTCTCTCTGCTGGCAGTACAGTCGTTGTGGAGCCGAGTGAGTCTCGGACGGTGCCTAGGACAGTTATGGTTGGTCGGACAGTAACACCATTGTGGGGTGATGGTTGGGTCCCAGTGAGAGTCATTAACCCCTCCCATAAACCGGTGACTTTACGACGCAACTGCAAGATCGCTGACGTGTCCCCCTGTGTGGCGCTCGAAGACTTTGACATCGACTATCTGTATGGAGATGACAAAACTGTCAATGTGAACTGTAATGTGGCTGAGACTGCTGTTCGGACTGACACTGGCAGCGAGAAAAGTTTGACTGTTGACTCCGAGTGCCATCAACGCAGACCTACTGGTTCAGCCCTCTGTGACTTAGGATTGCAGGACATTGACATTGACTCAAGCGAGCTTTCTCCATTCTGGAAGACAAAATTGGTTGACCTGGTGGCCAAGTATGAGTCCATCTTCTCTCGCCATAGTCTTGACTGTGGAAAGGCCAAAGACTTTGTTCACCGGATCCGGCTGAGTGACAGCAGACCGTTCAGGCTTCCTTATCGACGGCTGTCCCCTTCCCACTACGAGAAGCTACGTTTAGCTTTGAATGAAATGGAGGAGCGGGACATCATAAGGAAGTCTTCTAGCGAGTATGCGTCACCGCTGGTTCTGGTTTGGAAGAAAAACGGAGATCTGCGTCTTTGCACTGATTTTCGTTGGCTGAATGCGCGCACGATTAAGGATGCACATCCTCTGCCTCACCAGGCCGATGCTTTGGCTGCTCTCGGAGGAAATGCATTCTTTTCAACCATGGACTTGACCTCTGGATACTACAACGTCGAGGTCCATGAAGAGGACAAGAAGTTCACTGCATTCACTTCTCCTTTCGGGCTGTATGAATATAATAGGCTTCCACAGGGTCTCTGCAACAGCCCAGCTACATTCATGCGGATGATGATGAGCATCTTTGGAGATCAGAACTTCCTGAGCCTCCTTTGTTACCTCGATGACATCCTTGTCTTTGCTCCAAATGAACAGATGGCTTTGCAAAGGCTGGAGATGGTGTTTGAGAGGCTGAAGGCGCACAACCTCAAGCTCGCTCCCAAAAAGTGCCACTTCATGCGGTCGTCTGTGAAGTTCTTGGGGCACATTGTGACAAAGGATGGCATTTCCACAGATCCAGAGAAAGTCAGAGCTATAGTGGATCTCAGTGAGACTGACTTGATGCTCGAGACCACCAGCGTTCCCTCTCCCTCCAAGATAAGATCATTTCTTAGTATGGTTGGATTCTACCAGCAATTCTTTGAGGGTTACTCTCACATCAGTAAGCCCCTGTTTGCCCTGACATCTGGCGTGAAGAGGCCGCGACATGCAAAAGGGAAGAGGTGCTCACCTGTGGCCAGGAAGCTCACTTCTGCTGACTGGACATCTGAATGTAGTGAAGCTTTTGTGAAACTAAAACAGGCTCTGTTAGACAATGCCACTCTGGCTCATCCTGACTTCAGCAGGCCATTTTTGCTGTCCGTTGATGCTTCCTCCTGCGGCCTTGGTGCTGTGTTGTCCCAGCTAGCAGAGGGCGTTGATGTTGCTCGTCCAATAGCATTTGCCAGCAAGTCTCTCAACTTTGCACAGTCTCGCTATCCAGCCCACAGGCTAGAGTTTTTAGCGCTTAAATGGGCTGTTTGTGATAAATTCAGCCACTGGTTGAGAGGTCACTCTTTCACTGTGTGGACTGACAACAATCCACTGACCTACATCCTCAGTAAGCCGAGACTCGATGCCTGTGAACAGAGATGGGTTGCAAAACTTGCACCTTTTGACTTTGACATCAAGTACATTCCAGGCCCTAAGAATGTAGTCGCTGATGCCCTCAGTCGTGAGCCTTTTGCACGTCCAAGTATGCTCCATCGTCTCACGAAGGTCCCTTATGGTGCACTCATGGAGGCAGCAAACGCTCTGGACTCTGACTGTGTGCAGGATGTTTTTCGCCATTCCTGTGATCCTCAGACAATGTTTCAGATGCATCATCAGGCGACTGTGACGCCCAAGACTGTTGGGCCTCAGACCGCAGATTCATGCATCTCCCAGCAGATGGTGTCTGCAGTAATGGTTCGGTCTTTGGACCGAGAGTACCTGCCACCCCAAGTCTTCCTACTGCCTCAGCTTGTTAATTCCATTCAAACTTCTGAGCTGTCTGAGGTTCGTCCCCTGCCAAAGGAAAAACTGATGGCAATGCAGCGTGCTGATCCCTGTTTGAGCCGTGTGCTTCAATTTGTTGAGCGTCAGAGGCGCCCATCTAGACGTGAACGTGCACATGAACCAGCTGATGCTTTGCGTGTCTTGAGACATTGGGAAAAGCTGACAGTCAGATCTGGTGTGCTGTATCGTGTCACGAAGGATGCTGTAACAGGGAGAAAGACCTATCAGTATGTTGTGCCTGTTGCACTTAGAGAGAGCGTCCTGAAGGGAGTACATGATGAGGCAGGTCACCAAGGCCAGAGGCGGACATTCTACCTGTGTAGACAGAGGTTCTACTGGCATGGGATGGAGAGGGATGTGCAGGATTATGTGCGCTGCTGCCGTCGCTGCGTGTTCAGCAAATCTCCTGAACCGGAAGCCAGAGCACCTCTTGAGAGTGTTACAACTTCCAGACCCCTCGAGTTGGTCTGCATAGACTTTTGGTCAGCTGAAGATTCCTCGAACAAGTCTCTTGATGTGCTTGTGGTTACTGACCACTTTACTAAACTGGCTCAGGCATACCTCTGTCCCAACCAGTCTGCAAAGGCTGTTGCACAACAACTCTGGAACAACTTCTTCTGTGTGTATGGCTTCCCTGAGCGTGTGCATTCAGACCAAGGTGCGAACTTTGAAAGCAGTTTGATCAAAGAGATGCTCCTGATTGCTGGTGTTCAAAAGTCGCACACAACTCCTTACCACCCTATGGGCAATGGAGCTGTGGAGAGATTCAACAGAACCCTTGGAAATATGATCAGAGCTCTTCCACCAAGGGCCAAACACCGATGGCCCCAGTCACTGAAATCTCTGACCTTCTCCTATAACGCCACAGCACATGAGACCACTGGTTTTGCCCCGTTTCAGCTGATGTTTGGCAGAACTCCTAGGCTGCCTGTCGACTTGATGTTTGGGTCAGTTCTTCTAGATGACCAGGTGGTCGACTATGACGCCTATGTGCAGTGCCTTAGGCGCGATTTGGCTGAGGCTTTGAAAGTTGCTCAGATCTCTGCCTCAAAACAGCAGCAGAAACAGGCTGACCTTTACAACAGGAAGGTTAAGGGTGTCCATGTGGATGTCGGAGACCGAGTCCTGTTGGCTAACAAAGGTGAACGAGGTAAAAAGAAACTGGCTGATCGCTGGGAGAACCACCTCTACACTGTTGTGGAAAAACATGATCACACTCATACCTTCAGGATCAGGAACTGTGATACAGCGCAGGAAAAGGTGGTGCACAGAAACCTTTTACTGCCTGCCAACTTCCTGCCGGTTTCCATGGGACCTGAGGTTGAGGGTTCATGTGTCAGTGATCTGACCACCGAAGCTTCTGATGGCTCCCTGCTGAATGATGGGATCGTGGGCTCTGTTATGCTGCCTGTTTGTGATCCTGAGGACAGAACTGCTTCGTGGATTTCCCAGATCCCAGGTGCCTCTGGAGAACAGCTGGCTGCTTCATGTGATGTTCCTGCAGCCGTTGACTCTGAATGGACTGTTTCTTGTGACTTACCCGCTGAGACTTTTTGTCCTGACGACCGAACTGGGACTCAACCTGTTGCTCCTGTGGCAGCACGTGGTGCGCAACCTTCTGTTGAGGGTTCTGTGGACAGACCTGGTGTTAGACATCCTGTACGTGCTGCTACCTCCGATAGCGGACTACTTAGCACAACAACTAGGTATGGGAGAGTTGTTAGGCCTGTTGTGCGACTTATTCAACAAATGCGCCAGAAGGTTTTCTCTGGTATTTGATGTTTTTGTGCATGTGGATTTGTAGAATGTATTTATGAGATTTTCTGGGGATCTGTTTTCTGTGTGAAATGATCACCTGTCTGTGAATTCTGGTAGTAGGATCCAGGTGATTTGTAATTGTACTGTGTTTATTATGTGATATCTGGCAACTTGACATGTACACGGGCATGTCTTTCCTATGAGTGTTGAAAGGATTCGCGACCCTTTTTTTCATTCTAATTCTTCGGGAATGGTCACTGACTGAAATGCTGGATATCTGTAATGTGAGCAGTACTGTAATTTTTTTTTCTTTATTTTTCTCCAGGCATTCTATTGTATGTAGTGTTGATACCTGGTATGGTTGTGTTCCTTGACGGTCTCACAGCGCTTATCTGTTTTTTTATTTGGTTGGTTTTTTTTGTTCTTCTTCTCATGGTAATTTTGTTTTCATTGGGATGTGCAAGTGGAGATCAGTAGGGGGGAGTGTAGCGGTGGTAATGATTCCACTTGCCATCTCATATTTCATATTTGGTTCCCGCGGTGACCGCCGGATATGGCGTGGACATATGTCCGGGCCCCTGCAGACTTGGGGTGTGTACCCCCACATTGCGGTCTCAGTCTGCTGTGTGCGGTTGCCGTGGTAAGATGACCAACATAAGCTCTGCTAGCAAAATGCTATCTAATGTTAACCTCCGTACTGAATAATTGTCTTTGTGTTTTAGTATGATCGGGAGGTTATCACGTGCGTGACTGTGAGACAATTATTCATATGTTTGACCAGGTACAGGTTTCATTCATTCATTCATTCATTCATTCATTCATTCTTTTTTATATTAATATGCGCGCGCTCAGTCTGCTGTGTGCGGTTGCCGTGTATGATCGGGAGGTTATCACGTGCGTGACTGTGAGACAATTATTCATATGTTTGACCAGGCTCCTGTAAATAAACGGCGGATTTCAGGCCAAAAATGAAGATGATTCGTGTTTGATTACCTACACAACGCAGAAGAGAGTACTCAACCGCTACACTAAATCTCATAAATGTAATGTTACCAGAAGGGAATACTGGACAGACACGGAATAGATATGAACTCTCTGAAACTGAAAACTCACCAGCATGTTGGAAAGGCAGGTTATCTTTTCAAAAATGTTCAAAATTACACCATTTATCAGAGCCAGAAACTGTAAGAACAGACAAATTGTCTAATTTTCAACATTCTGTTGGTCCATGAAGTATTTTCCTGTGAACATTAACCAAATCTAAAGTTGAAATAACAAAGGTTCATCAGAGTCTCTTTATTCTGTCTTATTTCAAAATCCAACAAAAATAAAACACTTGCACTAAACAGATTTTGTAAAAAGAAAACTGTGCTTCCTGACACAATCATGAAACCATGACTGACTAACAGTCATCTGACAGAAATTCAGAGTATTTTCAGCTGAACTGCAGACTGTCTTTACACAAAGGAGAGAGGAGACAGGTTTACAAAGAAATATAAACATAAGTAGTGAATTTCTCCAGTGAGGGATCAGAAAAGTTTATTTTATCTTATATGTGAGTCATTCCATTTCCATCTGGCTGATTCTTTTACTGAATATCCCAGAAACCTCAAGAAAAAGTTGGGATTTGTAAATAATGTCAAGAGCTTATGCAGATATTTTACAGAAATTTAAATAATAAAATCTTTCATTTTTCTCCACTAATATTCACTCTGTTCCAACCAAATTGTTGTTGTTGGTAGTAACAACTTAGTTTTGTCATACCGAAATGTCATTTTTTGGTACATCAAAAACTGACTGCCAAAGGTCTTCCTAAAAGGACATTTTAACAGTGTTTTTTTCAAGAAGGATTGTTTTGATATCTTTGAAACTTTTTAAAGAGAATGTCTTCATATCCATTTAAAACATATTAAAAAATGATGTCATATTACTCCTTCATTATTTAAACATTTTATAAAGATGACACATGGCCACATACTGTTGGCATACAGAAAAATATAAAATACAAAAATAAAATATAAATGCTAATGAGAAGCACCCCAAGAAACTGCTTGGAGTTCAGAACGTTTAAAGGTATTTAATACAATACCGAGACTTAGTTAGACCCAGGTTAATGTGGTCTACTCGCAACCAAAGCAGCGAAATATCATTTTTTGCATTTTTTTTGTCAGAATAAAGGTTCCACAAATTTAAAACGTGGCTTTTAGACAGTATTCAAAATTCACCTAAAATGTCTAACACGGTTTAACATCATTAAAATGTGGGGGGAAGGCAGAATCAGTCGCTCCGCGCTGTAAGATAAGTTTCCTTTATTTTTCTAGCGGAAGCGACCTTAGAATGAATAAACAAAACAAACTTCTCCAGGCTTTGCGCAGGCGCAATGCAGTCTTTTAGAAACTAGTTAAATGACTTATTGTTCATCTATTTCGACATTTTAATAACCACTGTCAGTCAGCTAGTAACCTACCGCTTGATAAGGAGGCCGAGGAGGGTCCCTGCTCGGACACTGTCGCCTCCTCCTCCTCCACTTTCACCGCCGCAGAGGAGACCTGGTCCTCGTTCCTCCGCCTGAGGCTGAGTTTGGACCTGAGAGAAGCCGCAGCAGGTGAACAGACAGCGGGCTGGTTCCCACTGCGGGTCAGAACCGACCTGCTCTGCATGAAGTAAGGAGAGGCCATTATCAAACCCCGACTACATAACACTGGTGCTGCTGCAGCCACACGGAGCTGAAGTTAGCTTCTCGTTCGTAGTTTCTGGTCACGAGGGGAGCAATAAAAGTTGAGTAATATCAGTAAATACACACAAAAACTATTACAAACGAGTAAGAATGTAATCAAAATAACTTTTTAGGTATCAAAAAATACATTCTATGCTTCGTTAATGAAAAATAATGCTGCAATAATTAGGCTAATAAGGAATTATGCTCGCAGAAGCTCCAAATTACTATTTAAATAATAATAATAATAATAATAATAGTAATATGTTTAATTGAAATTTAAACACTGAATGCCTAAGTGTGTCAAGTTAAGCAACTGTAATTTATATAGCACATTTAAAATGCAAGATTGTTGATGCAATATGCAGTATTTCATTTCATCTCATTTTTCAGGAGCAATATTTCATTTAACTATTTCATTATCATGTGTAATATTATGTTATGTCAATATGCTGTTTACTGGTCTATTCTAGTGCTATTTCAGCTCACTTCTTTTTTATTTCAGTTATGTTTTGCACTAATATCATATGGCATTCTACTTTTAGGCACTGCATTTATTATGTTATGCCACTTTTTTTCTGAGGTATACCTGGTACAAGAATTTCCTTTGTGATTAATGAAGTTTTTTCTTTTTTTTTTTTATCTTATCTTAAACCAAAAGCTGCTGAGCCAAAGTGCTTTGCAGGAGAGATAAAGGTTAGCTAATGTGATTTTACCTAACAAGTTTAAATATTAAAGTTAGGATCCTACAGTATGATTTATGATGTGAATATGGCTAACCCTACAAAAATAAAAAAATGCAAATTTGCCTGAAGTGTTTAAGTTGTAAGGTTGAGTCCCCGCAGTATTATTAATTATATAGATTTACCTGACTAATTTTTAGAATTAAAGTTAAAACCCTAGAAATCTGAAGATTCCTTTTGAGCACTTATAGAGCTGCTGTAATAATATAGAGTGTAAATGCGACATACAATCAAAGCATATGTCACTGTATCTATTTATGTTGACACAAGTGTAGATTTTAAGTGGAAATGTCCTCTTCAATATTTAGAACATAAAGACATGAAAGAAGCAGAGTTTTTTTTAAACTATTTTGTTTGGCATAGATGCAACAATACAGATGCGTGCAAATCAGGGCATAAAATTCACCAAAATGCAGAAAATTTAATGCTCCAAACGTCGTGGAGGACAACCCTCAGACCCCCAGCTTAATGTGTTCTCCCCAATGTTCAAACAAAACCTGCACCCATCCACACTGATAACAAGAAATCACAATCTGAAGAGACAAAGGAAATAATACAAGGCTACCTGACTAGTACACTACTGATTTTAAATGTAATTTTCAAGTGGAATAGTATTTAAAATCTAAGTTTTTTTTTCATATTTTAAACATTGTTATTCCAGTTTTGTGCATCTGCATCTCAGCCTAAACTATGGATGAATGATTCTGGAAAAATATCTTACTGTGATTTTTCTGACAGGCAGTAAAATTTGATTTGTGATTTGGATGATCACAGCATGTATTTGTAAAACTATTGACACAACAGTGGGTCAGACTGTTGGTAAAATATCAATAATATGTAGAGACACCATTTTTTCCCCCAGTATTGGTAACACCTGTGGACATTTGGGAAAATGTTGATTCCAGGTTAAAAAAAATAACCAAACAAAAAAAAGAAACATCAACTTTCAGTTTTTTTTATTATGATTTATGGCATTATAACTTTGTTGAACTGCACAAAACAAATGTCTCAGTAGTCTCTACTTTACCAATGGCTGTGCTATCATCAGAGACGTGCAGGACTTTGTGTAGCAGTGAAAAATGAGCACACGGTAGCAGAAAACGCCTAGAAAATTCCTGGGTTTCACAGTTTGTTACACTACAGCTCCACTCTCAGGCAGCGTGCTCACGGTGCAGCTCCAATGAAGAACTAGCTTCAGTAGCATCTGTTAGCTAGCTGCTAGCGTAACGGCTGAAAACGTTTGACTAATTAGTGTCACAAACTTTGTACAGTTAAACTTCTTTACCAAGTTGACGGGAAACAAGAAAAATATCTTACTCGTTGCCGATGTTATTCAGTTTATTTGTCATAATAGAGAAACCAGACGGTGAGCAAACGGACGTTTAGCATACTTTGTGTTTAACTGGCTGGAGAACTACATTTCCCATGAGCGGCCGTAGCAAACGTGTTTTTGTAGGAAGTGCCGCTGTCAGAGCATTAGTGTGTCATCCGGTTGAGGAGTGGAGGACTGAGAGCAAGCTTTCGGGAGCGAATACAGACTTTATATGAATGCACAGACGCAGGCGGCTCTGTCGGCTGCATCCGGGACGAAGCTGCGACTGAATGCACCCGAAAGCGACTCAACTTCCATAAGGTGAGAGGAGAGGGGGAGGAGGAGGACGGGGGAGGAGGCGTTGTTTTTTGGCTAACAGACCTTGAATGGCACACAGAGCTGCTGCTAGCCTGTGAAGCCTGGAAAGTAAAGCGTTGCTCCGCGTTCAGCAGCGCCATTGTGCATTTCTCCTGATAATGAATTGTCCATGTTGCTCAGGGACGTGGTTGGCTCTGCTCGGTGGATACCTTGCACCGACGTGGTGGTGGTTGTTGTTGAGCTGAAACAGAACAGTCGTTGTCTGTCTGCTCACCTCCCCTCCCCTCTGTCTCTGTCAAGTCCACATGACAGCAAATTCTTTAAACCTGCCCCCTGGGTTTACACATTTACAGGCTTCGAACTTCACCCCTGGTTATTCTCAAAGGGCACCTCACCCAAATTACAAAACCATATTTTCTCATTTACCTCTACTGGCATGTAGCTGCACCGTAGCTGTGCATAATGTAATAAAGTCCTGTTGTTGAAGGACTGAAGTGCCTCAGCTAACTTTATTAACCCATTCAGGTCCAGTGTTAGAGGAAAAACACCACATTTCCACAGACATAATTCATAACGACTGGAAACAGACACACCTTGATGGAGAATTTTTACATTCACAAAAATCAGCTAAGTCATTTTTGCACGTTTCTACCATATACTAGTGTGTGTGTGTCTGTGTATACATACATATACACAAGGGTACTTAAAAAAGTGCTCGACCTCACCTGGAAACAACAGGCGCAACTCTTGTTTTGGGGCATACCTACACAGTATAAAGCCTTATAGCACTGTTCACAAAAAGTCAACTGTGAAAAACTGAGAGTAGAGCTTCGAGCTGGTTGCGGCTCAGGTACAGCTCAAGTATCAGAAGCAGCCAAATGTGGCTTTAAAACTGCTGGCCCATGAACCTGACTCACCCGACCTGCACCATCTGACTTCTGTTTCCTAAACTTTAATTACACTGATGTGATTGCCATTTTCAGAGTGATGATGAAATCGAACATGCTGTTGAGGAGTATTTAGAGGCTCAAGATGTGACCTTCTTCCTCACTGTGATGGGATAGTGAAGCTTTAACATGGTTGCATTGAAGTTAAAGGAGACTATGTTGAAAAAATATTACAAGAACAGCCTTTCTCCTGTGCTGTTTTACAGTCTGTACCTAACAAGCACATTTCCTTACCTCTGCAGAATGTGAGTTATAGGCCGAGCATCTCTGTAGCACCACAGTGCTTAATCTAAAATGGTTTGTTGTGACACATCTTGCCTAATCAAAAAATTGCACCTCCTGCGATCTGGATATTACACTGGTCCATATTTTAATAATGTTTGATTGATTGTTCAGTCCTATTCTGCAGAGACATGAAGTCTTACATTTGCTAATTACACTAATTTTGTTTTGTTTTTTTTGCCTATATTCTTGGAGATCTGGCTGATGTGAAATCTCTGGTGCACCCATAATTAACAATTCAGACATTATTACAAAAAAGGAAAAATTGGGATTTTTTTCAGTATTCATTTTCACAGCTGAAACCATTTTTAGGAACGCAAAAAAATCGTAAGCCTAAAGAATGATAAAAGTGTGTGAAATGCTTATTCTATGCTACTGTGCTACTACAGGCAACCGTCAGTCCCAGCCTGTGTAGTCTATCACCCCTCCAGGCTAGGCCATGAATAAACAACCAAGCAAAGAGAGTCTCAAGGACAAGGTGAAGGGGATCTTCGGCCTGGGACCACCTCGTCCACCGAGCAAACAGAGTGACACTAAACCCTCCGAGCTTATCATCACGACTGACATCATCAAGGTGCGCAGAGGAGACTGTGTGAAACATCTGTGCATGTTCCCACACTCTAAAATTCACCAGGCTTTTTTATTTTTTCCTATCATATCTGTCACTGAGTCATGGCCTTTCTCTTTCCCTTGATGTGTTTCAGGAGCTCCACCCAGACTGTGGTCTGAGCAACCGTGTTCGCATGATGAACCACATCTGCGAACTTGCCAAAACAAAAAAGTTTGAGGAGGTGAGGCTGCTGGCTGTAGGATCTATTTATTTTTGGTGAGACAGCTCTTCTGTATTTTCCAAATCTATGTACTTGTGTTATTCAGCATGCAGTGGAGGCTGTATGGAAAGCTGTGGAGGACATGCTGACTCCAGAGCAGCCACCAGAGGCCAGACATGCCGTTCTGCAGCTGCTGAGGGCCATTATACAAGGACAGGTATAAACACACAACACACACATTTAAACTAATTCAAAAAGTTCCTGTCATCTCATTAAGTTTTATTCCTTATGTGAAGGGTGAGCGGCTCGGCCCTCTGAGAGCCTACTTTTTCAAGGTGATCAGAGACTACCAACCATGTAACGAGGACCTCTCCGACAGACTGGAGGTGTTTAAAGCTTTAACTGAGAATGGAAAGGACATCACATACCTGGAGGAGGACATAGGTAAAACACTGACCGGCACATTCCTTATTATTTATTAATTGCATAGTTAGTTTTTGTTCATTTTCAACCGAAATCATCAATGTAAAAACCAAAAATGAAAACTGAAAGAGAAGAAATATAACAAACACTTTGTGGCACAGGACATCATTAGCGAAGTAACCACTGTTAAGCACTGCGTAATCGTAGTTTCAACTTGTGATCGCTGTACCCTTTTATTCATGAACTTTGTGTTGACATTACGCAATGCTGCAGTTTGTTTCTCCACATTTCTTCTGCATTTGTGACACATAACAATGTTCTTTGGAGCTCTAATAGTTCACACATGCTGATTTAAAATCTTATGCAAGATAGATGGACCTCTTTTTTGTCTGAAAAAATCTGGTATTGGTGGTGGAGTTTCTAACTCTGTGTTATTGTCAGAGTCATGAAAACACTGTTGGACGAGTATATTTTGCATTTAATTTTCCATAATAATTCATCTGTATAAATGCTCTTTTACATTCTTTATTCCGCAGTAATATTTTCTTTCAACTCCTGTTTTTTCCTCTCTCTCAGCACGCTTTGTCATCCTGTGGATGGACATTGGTCTTACCTCCGACTTCCTCCATGTTCTTGTAAATCTGGTGAAGTTCAACAGCTGCTACCTGGACCAAAATGTTTCCATCATGGTTCAGTGAGTCAAAGATACACACACACAATGTTTTTTCTGTTAGGTAGGAAACGTTATTAAAATGCATTTCCTTGTTCGTTCTGTTGTGTGCTCTCTGCAGGAAAATCTGTCTTCTGTGCAATAGGACGACCTCTTCAACTGATATCGAGGTTTGTTTTTGTTTAACAGTACGTCCTGATCATCGCCCTTCTTCTGAGGTTACTGCTGCTGTTGTTCACTTGTGATAGGGGCATGTGTAAAGGGGAGGGTAGATGGGATAAAGGGAGTAGAGGGAATGTAAATGTGGCACATGATTACTATTGAGATATGCTATAACCAGCTAAATATCAACAATCTTTCTCCAGAATCATAGACTCCATCTTTAAGAACCTGCAGGTATAACAAAGATTTTTTTTATAAAACATGAAATATCTCTAGCAGAAATCCATCAGGTACTCCAATAAATGTCTTTTTTTTTTACACATAGAAAGAATGTATATGATGTTGCAGTAAAAGGTGCAGCACCTAAAATGAACCATTTAATTCTGTTTAAAATTTGTGGATTCCATAGGCTCCAGTCATCACTATGCATACTGTTTTTACTAAATGTCCATTTATAGATGCCATGATGCCATAGCAAACTGTTCTTTAAAAAACTGCAAACACAAAGGAAAGAAATATTTGCAAGTATTAGTAATGTGTTGGTTTGTGCACCTGCATCGTTATTACAGAGTGAAGTTTCCCCCTGTGAAGCCGCCAGATATCATGTTAGACTGATTGCATGTTTTATGATTAGTGACAACAGACTCAGATATAGTTCTGGTTCTGTTGCTGCATTAGTGAAGAATCTTGCATATTTTATTGATATACACTCACCAGCCACTTTATTAGGTACACCTTGCTCGTAAAAAGTTGGACCCGCTTTTGCCTTAAGAACTACCTAAATTCTTCGTGGCAGACTTTAGAAAAGGCGTTGGAAAAATTTCTCAGAGATTTTGGTCCATATTGACATGATGGCATCACGCAGTTGCTGCAAATTTGTCAGCTGCACATCCATGATGTGAATCTCCCGTTCCACCACATCCCAAAGGTACTCTATTGGATTGAGATCTGTGACTGTGGAAGCCGTTGGAGCACAGTGAACCCACTGTCACATTCAAGAAATCAGTTTAAGACGATCTGAGCTTTGTGACATGCTGCATTATCCTGCCGTTGCTGTGTGTTTCAAGTTAGACTTCAGGCCTTTGATGCTGCCATATGCTCCATTAGTGTGTGATTGTCTGTATATCACCTGTTGTGTCCAGGTGGCACTACAAGTTCTAGATGCTGTGGTGTGCTACAACTGCCTGCCCTCAGACTCCCTCACGTTTTTTATCATCACGCTTTGTCGCACTGTGAACGTTAAAGAGTTTTGTGAATCCTGCTGGAAGGTGAGAGAAGACCACACATACATATGAACACACATTTATACCTTTTGTTTGAAGGAGCATAATTCACACCTGCCTCTTGTGATATTTGTTGCTCGTTGCCTCTCCAGCTGATGAGGAAGGTGCTGGGGACTCACCTCGGCCACAGTGCTATTTACACCATGTGCCGCATCATGGAAGAGAGGTATGGTACATTCATGAACACCTATTTTTGTGGAGAAAGTGTTGTTTTGCTATCCATGTTTATTTCTCTAACCACTTGCTGTCGTCACCAGGGTGTATATGGAGGATGCACCGTTGCTGAGAGGAGCAGTGTTCTTTGTTGGAATGGCACTGTGGGGCGCACACAGACTCCCTGCCCTCAAAAACACACCAACACTAGTTCTGCCGTCTTTTTACAAGGTAACACACTTACACTTGCATTAAACTATGTCATGAAGTGCTTAAAGTTCAACAAAGTCAGTGTTTTTTGACTTGGTAGATTTTGACTTCAGGGTATTGAGTTTGACTATAGGATTGCAGTATCTATTTAGATCACTACTGAATGGTAAATTACTTTAATATATTTCTTTAACAAGCTTGACATAGCACAGAGTAAAAGTTCAGCTTCTTTTATTGTTTTAGCAGTGAAACCATCACTCTTTCCCCTTGCGCTATGATGCATTTCAGTTTACATGCATGCTGCAGTGTCTCGTACTTAAGTGTGTGGCATAGGTTTGATCCGCTTTATAGTTGCATCAGAAATGTTTATTGTGAAGCAGGATGCTGTGTAACTGTTGTTGCCATGTCCATAGTCCTCAGGCTGACATTGAAAAATTACATAAGAAAATAAAATGAAGTTGAAAAAAGACAAAATGTACTAAATCAGTTGCTGTCTGATTTCTTTCACTCAGGCCATGTCATGTGCCAATGAGGTGGTGTCCTATGAAATCGTCCTCTCCATCACCAGACTGATCAAGAAGTACGGCAAAGAGCTGCAAGTGGTCACTTGGGACATCCTTCTGGGCATCATAGAGCGACTGCTGCAGCAGATCCAGGTACATATTTAACACGTGCACACGCGCTTACAGTAAAAAAGCCAGTTCTTATTTGACCAAGTTGTCTGCCTCACGTGTCGTCGCAGACAATAGGCAGTGCGGAGCTGAAGGCCATCGTCTATGAGCTGTTGACCACAGTGGAAGAGCTGTATGAACAGAACGGTTACCACGGTTCGACGGAGAGGTTCTTTTGTCTGGTGGAGAAATGTGCTGACAAGAGACCTGTAAGTGCCTTTGAGTATCTGTGTTGTCATTTAGTCCTTGTCTTCTTGTCTAATCTTTATCCTCATGTGTGACAGGATGCATCAGTGCTGACCCTGATCTCATACAGGGCCCAGTCAATCCAGCCTGCTAAAGACGGCTGGATCCAGAGCCTTTACCGCCTCATGGAGAAATTCTTCAGGTAGAACACACAAACATGGACACACTCATGTGTTATATCAGTAGGCAGAATATGGTATTTTCTTTGTAATCCTCCCATCTCTGCCGTGTCTTAATCTTTCTCTCTGTTTTCTTGTCATCTCTCTGAAAGGAATGAGACTCGCAGTGTCATAAGGATCAAAGTGCTTCATATCTTGTCCTTCGTTCTCAGTACGAACCGACAGCTCTATGAGGTCTGTATGCTCATACAAATAAACATCTGCATCCTGTGTAATTCCAGCCTACTAGCCAGATGAGATACAGGTCTTTGAAAAGCTTGTGTTTCATTGCTGTTGTCATGGCTGCAACTTTCACTGATGATGAATGTAATTTCATTGTCAGATATTGGACTAACATCCACCAAGGTGCTGAATTACATAGTACATAATTGTTATCGTATATCTGTAATGTTTCGGCTGTTTGATGTTTGGTGCAGGTTTCTGTGGTGCATAGCTTGTAAAAATTCCTCAAAATAAAACTTTTTGTCTTATTTTCTTTTCTTTCCAGGATGAGTTGATTGAAATGGTGGTGATCCCTCAGCTCAGTGGGATCGCTGAAGACCGGGATCTGGCTGTCAGGAAACAAGCTACGCAGCTACTGGTGGACCTCGCCGAAGGCTGCAACACTCACCACTTCACCAGCCTGCTGGACATCATTGAACGGGTACACATAAGCATGTGAATCTCCATCACTGTCAACGATTCGATACACACCTTGATACACTACCATTGATACGATACATTAGCGATACATTGAAGCCCCTGACGATACGATGTGATACGATTCACCCCTGTTCCTGATTCAATGTGATTTGATATTGATTTGATGGCGATTCACTTCTACACAATGTGATACGATGCGATTCAACATGATGCAAAGAAATTATACCAAAAATTTAAATAGAAAATAAGAAGCTGCATTTCAGTACGGCACTAGAGGCAGAGGATTTGTTTTATTCCTTATAAGCAGCAAATTTAACAAAAAGTGCACATTTTGCTTATGTTCTCTACTAGTACTTTGCATCACATTATGCAAATTCTTTTTGGCCCCTTAAAAAGCACAACTAAAAACAGGCCTTTTCACAAGTAGGGTTGGGATTTGAAACCAGATTCAACATCAAGGAACAGGAATCGGTTCCCTCACATTTGGAACTTGTTTTATCACAGTGTCAGAACTTTAACAGTAAAGTAAACAGTAAGACAACATCACTCTCTTCAAGTGAGCCCCTAAGTTTTTCATACTCATTTCTACTCTCATTCAGTGTGCCTCGGAAACACAGCATAGAATGAATTACAACATGAAAAAATCGATGCAACCATGGATTTTACTGATGCAGGCACGCAGTGAATGATACAGCCACAATTTCACCCGTCCGTTGTATCGATGCACACTGAATGAATCGATGCACTTGCATCACGCACGTTTGTGTCTAGATACGGATTCGTATCGATTAATCTCCACATGCTTTGTACACATGCATGCAAACGCACAAATTTTCACTATTATCTTCACAAAGTCATTTTATTTCTCTCCATTCCAGGCAAGATGAGATCTTTTATGTGTCTGCTGTATTTCCAGGTGGCCAGCCGCTCTCTTGTGTGTTCAACGCCTCTGGAGGTTTCTGAGAGAGACCCAGCAGCAGAGTCTCCTATGGAGGATGTTAGAACTGCTATACTGGGCCTGCTGGAAATCCTGCAGGTACACACATGTAGATATACAGAGCTGGACTCGCCAAAGTGACATTAAGATAAAGTCATTTTAGAAAAGTGTGCAATTGCTTCAGAACGTTGAGTGTTAATATTTTAAATTTTACACATTTCCTAATTTGGTCTGCATGCATTAAGCACCTTTTAAAAAAAATAATTTAAGTGTGTTTACTGCAGTTTTACTGCAAGGTAAACCAGTATTGTCCTTACATTTTGCAGTGATTTAACATACTTCAACATTGTTTCTTAGATGTAAACAAAATGTTCATTTGCCACCAAATTTTGAAACGGAAAGTTTAGACCAATTGTCACCTCGAAATTGTTCTGTCAGTCTTACATTACACAGACTAACATCACATAATAATTAAGTGTAGACAGAAAGCTACTGATGTTTTCTGATGCTACAAGGTTTACTCACCTAAATAGAGTAAGTATTGCAGGAAAGTCAATAAATATCAGTATGCAGGTACTACGTATTTGGTATTGTTGGCATCTATTTTATTTAGTTTATGTCGCTTGTAAAATATTATTTAATAGATTTTCAGACAAAAATAGCTTTTTAAAAATCTGCAGCAACTACAATACAGAGCAAGGAGCCATAAAGCAGTTTCTGTATGTTGTGTATTTGCTGCATTATGTCTTTGTATTGCTGCCAGACTGCAGTTCCTGCACTTTGTCCTGTAATCTGTGTGCTATAGGACACTCACACATCAACACACTTACTGCACTGCAACTACACAGCTAAAGTCAAAGCACTGTATCAAGGAAAGACTAGCTTGCAAGGTAGTATTAGCTAAACCTAAAGCTAAGTTTAGCAATTCGTTTTCCCCTTGTTGTAATTTGCAAATCGAAAAATCCTCTTTATCCACTTTGAATTATATTTTTGATTATCCTAAATCTTATACTTGTCTGTGTATGAAAAAAATGTATCAAAGTGATTGATGAAATTGATGCATTTAATTGATTTCCATATAAATATATATGAACAGTACTGGTACATATAAAAACAAATGATTCTTCTAACAATGGACTAGCAATAACGATCAAACTACAATAAATTTTTTTAAACAAACTAAAGTTAGAACTGCTCAGAAAGTGTCCACAGTTTTTCTTAGTGTGTATGACAATATCTCTGAACAACTGGTGAAGGCTGTCTAAAGGGAAAGTCGATTGTCTGCATTTTTTAGGTATCGTTTAGGTTTTATGACAATACATTTGTTTTAGGGGCCAAAATAATAAGGCATTTCAACCCTCAACATTCTTTTAGCCAAAAATGACCCCATAATGGAAGAAAATAACACTAAAACATTTTTGTGAGTCAAGCAGCACACTGAATCTGATGATAAACCTCCGTCTTTTTCTCCTCTACCAGAGCAAACTTTACAGCCTACCCGCCAGCCATGCAAGTCGTGTTTATGAGTTGCTTATCAGCCACCTTCAGCTTCACTACAAAAACAAATACTGTTCAGCTATAGCTTCCACTATCAGACTCCAGGTAAGGGTGATTCCTTTTTCCTGTGTATACGTGTTTATATATTGCTACATTTTCATGCACGTCGTTCCTATGTTGACTCCTTTCTCTTTTTCTTTCGCTTCAGGTGTTTGACTTCTTCCTAATGATGCGTGCAGACTCTCTTCACCGTCTTGGGGTTCCCAACAAGGATGGGGCCATGAGATTCAGCCCTTACTGCTACTGTGACACAGGGTGAGGACAGAAACATCACCTCTGGCATAAGTGTTTGGCTTATTGTACTCAAGTCAACTAAATAATAAAAAAAGAATAACTTTGTGTCATTTGTTGTTTCAGGGAGCCAGAGAAACGTGTCAGTGATAAGAAGCCGACAGGTTCAACATCTCCTCCAGCTGGCAGTCCTGCTCCCCCTGCTGCTCCTCCTGCCTCTACAGCCTCAATACGCTCAGCCTACCTTCCCTACGCACCTGCCTTCAGTGTCCTCCTGCAGTGCCTCAAGATGGTACGTACAGAAATTATCCTATTAAACAGCATTGCATAGATACACTTCTTTTTAAAAATTAGATTGAAAACAGTGGAAGAGAGAGAGGGCAATGACCAGAAACATGAGTCTATGGCTTGAATTGAATCATAGATTTTGCAGATTCGTGGTATGTGCCTTAACTATGGGGCTATTAGGATGCCACGCACTAACAGATAAATCTTACTTCTGTCTTTAAGGATTTCAGACATGGTGAAATTTTTCTCTTGTAGGAGACAGATTGGAAGGTGCTGAAGCTGGTTCTAGAGAAGCTGCCGTGGATGCTGCAGTACAAAGTGCTGCTGCTCACGTCACCATGCAGCTTAGACCAGCTCTGTTCTACACTCTGCTGCATGGTAGAGCAAATTTACACAAACAAACCCATACACTGTACACAAAGCGACATTTTGTAGTGTCCAAAAGCAAATTCAGTCACTATTGATGTCTTCTACTTACATCCTTGTAGGTTACGGATCGTCTGATCTCAGAACGCTTGAAGAAGACTCCAGATGGGTTTTCTCGCACAGACGTTCAGCTGGCAGTGGTTCCTGTCCTTACGGCTATCACCTCCTACCACAGCTACTTGGAGCAGTCAAGACAGGTACGTTGAACCATCTGTTTATCCCCAGCAAGTTTGTAGGATGTCCTAAAAGTTACAAATTGGGTTTGCTGACTTTCTAAACAGATGTTTGGAGCTAGTAGATCCACGTCTGTGCAGCAACTTAACATAATGGCTGGTTTCTTGTTCCTCAGATTTACAGGCCTTTCACATACATATGTGGAAATAACCCATACAAATGGAATAACACCAGCTTTTTTTCTTTTCCCCCCTGCAGAGAGAGCTGGTTCAGTGCCTCGAGACTGGCCTCATTTACCGCTGTGCCAAGCAGTGTGTGGTGGCCCTTACAATGTGCACGGTGGAGATGCCTGATATCATGATCAAGCTCCTCCCCGCTCTTATTGTCAAGCTCACCCACATCTCTGCTACTGTTGCCATGGCATCACCAATGCTTGAGTTTCTCTCCAGTGAGTACTAAAAGCTTTTATCAAAATCTACTTTGTTATATTCACAACATTTTCTTCTTATATTGTTACATGTTCAAGGTCAGTCGGTCAAAGTTTGGTCTGATGTGTTTCTTTTTCTCCGTTTCACAGCTCTGGTGCGCCTGCCCCATCTGTATGCCAACTTTGTAGCTGAGCAATATGTTAGTGTATTTGCCATCTCACTACCCTACACTAACCCTTCTAAGTAAGTGCTCACACACACATCAACATGTGTATCCTCAGATGTACAGACACACTCTGAACTGTGTATTTCTTCCTTTCTCATCAGGTTTAACCAGTACATTGTGTCCCTGGCCCACCATGTTATCGCCATGTGGTTCATTCGCTGCAGACTCCCCTTTCGCAAGGACTTTGTTCAGTACATCACTAAGGTCTGTGCTGCTGTTCTTTTGCCTTGATTGATTGTGTTTATGACGTGTCGTTTTTATAAGAAAAATAAAATAACAGCATTGTAAATCACAAGACAGCTTTCAAATTAGAAACTCAACTTCCTATTCTTTACCTACCCAAGGAGAAGAAGAGAAATAATACAATCCTAAGAGAAAGTACAAAACCACAACTCCTACATGAAAATCAATGTCATTGATGTGCTTTCACCTTGGCACTTTTCTTATGAACTTGTTCAGACAATGCAGTGTATAGAGAGAGAAAAAGCAGAAAACTGACAAGTAGTGAGGACCTGACCAGCGGGGAATTGAACTGGGGACCCGCTGCTGATGGCTTTTGCACCCATGTAGTATTGCACCCTAACCACTCAACTATTGGGTTGCCCTAATACGACTTATTATTGTTTGTTAAATATAAAGCTACAGCCTGTATGCAGTAAGTTTGGCTTTGTTTTTAAAGACTGGAGGAAGTAGAAACGGTTAAACTGGACCCTGGTGTCTTGTGTTTACTGAAAAAGAGTTGAGACATGACAAACAGCAGAGACTACAGAAAGTCACAGTCCAGCACACAAGAAGCTGCAAGTTGCTGTTTTTACACTGCATTTTTTCAGAAACCCCAAATCCCACTGATACATTTGAAGGGTATATTATCTTTAAAAATCGCTGTCCCGTTGGAAATCCCAACCAAATCGAAGCTTAAAATTGGGGTGTTTCTTATCACTATATTCTATATGTGCCATTGAAATATTTGCCAAAAGTAAATGTTCACTTGAACCAAAGTCTGTCAGATCACTAAAATTCAGGAACTTTTCTGCTGAAGTGGGCTGAACTGCAGGCTGTGTTTGCACAAAGCAGAGAGTATGGAAACAAATTTAAAAAGTAAGTTGTAAAATATCTATAGTTTGTAGAGCCAACTTTTTTTTTTCGAGAAAACAGGTGGAAAAATGGTGTACATGTAAGTAGTAAAAACAAGAACTGCAGCAAGTTAAACAAATGAGATATACCTTTTAGCTTTGCACAGAACCAGTCTAGCCATTTGCTCTTTCTTTATGCTAAGCTAAGCTAATATTTCCGGTTGTAGCTTCATATTAGACAAATACAATTTAACACTTGTTGCAAATGTAAATGAGCATATTTCCCAAAATATCAAACTATTCTTTACAAGTCTCCTAAATCACAAATCTTCAGACAGAATACAAACCGCAGAACAGACATTACAGTATAACAGTGAAGATATAGTTTAAGAGTTTGTCCACAGTGCGTGTGCAAACCTGCTGCGCATAACGATTTCTGTTTTGCAACTAGGTGTCTTGAGATTTATGTCTTTGTCTCTCCCCCCAGGGTTTGCGTTCCAACGCCCTGTTGCCATTCGATGACAACCATGAGCAAAGTCCGTTTCGCGCTCGAAGCACCAGCCTTAACGAAAGGCCCAAGAGGTAAAGCATATATTCACACTCGGCTGCAAGTTGCTGACCTACAAACCAGCAACGTCGCACACTGGCCGTGTTGCTGTGTCAGAGGGTTGGGGGTTGCCAAGGTAACAGGGGACTCAGCATGACTACTACTGTGGTGTGATGGTTGCAGTGACTCCTCTCAGGTTGCCATGGTGATCATCAGTTAATTTTTATTTATCGTTTGTGCTTTTTTTGTTTTGAAACTTGTTCTTCTTTTACCACAATTTTTTTTAAATTCAAAACTCACTTCTCATAATAATGACACACAGGGAGTGGACAAAATAACATAAACACCTGTATAATGTAATAGTAATTTATTTTAAATATATTGTTTTGTTTTCATTGATCGTATTATATTATCCAGGTGTTTTTGTACTGGATCCGCTACTTGTACCTTTAAAAGTACATACATGACGATGGCATAAGGAAAGGACTGTGGGGCTTACTTCCGTCACTTCTCACCATCTGATTCCTGTATATGACACACAAAGAAATACACACTGTTCACACAAAGGTATAAGGAAGCTCATCGCAGCAAAGGTGCCATTCTCATTTGTACAAGGTGTGAGTGTTTGTTTGTGGTCCACATCTTAATTGGCCTTACATTGTAATAAGAACATCTCCAAAGTAACTCATTAAAACCCGAGGTGATGACAGAGAAAAGGAGGGGACTGAACTGAGGTCTGTGGTCTACAGTGTAGATGTAATTGAACTAAATAACTGGATATAATAATAATAACTGGATGCTGTAGGAGGGGTAAATGCTGTGGCTTGTTTGTATTTCTTTAAACCAATCACTGCATCTTGAGCAGAGCTAAGCCCAAGGTGCAGCAACAGTATCTCTTCAAAATAATGAGAAGGGTAATTTATTGAATTAACTTTTGCATCTAGAAAGGAGGGAGCTGTCATTAAAATGACTAATTCAGTGACAAAAACATACAGGGCTGCCTTTTTGCACGATCCAAATCCTCTGCAGAACGTGTAGTTTTATGTGTTATAAGTTACTGCCTGGAGGTTGCTGCTGTTTCCTCTTGTGAAGGGTGTACCATGTAGATGGCGGAAGGGGAGCAGAAAGTCGTGTGAAGTGCATGACTAATGGAAGGCTTTTACCTGCAATCTACACCTGTTGAGTCAGACTGAAGTATTGTTAACAGTATGGATCTACACATCAAACTGTTCACTTAAAGTACGATGAAAAGTTACAATTTTTTGCTAAAAGTATGCATAAAAAGTTGAAACTGACAGTATAAATAAAGAAATGCAATTGTTAGCTCATGTATTTACAGTTAAAATTGTCAATAAATAGCTTTTAAAAGTGAGTGGAAGTAAGTGGAAGGCTGAAAGTAGTCAAGAAAAGGTCAAATAAGTGAAAAGTTCCAGCAATAAATACTGAAAGGTTCTGGATAATGTGCTGAAAATGAAATTAATGAATAGATGTGAAAATGTGCAGCCAATATAAACTACTGCATAAATAGCACTAACCAAACTGACAGAAAGCATTGACAGTTTAACTGGATGAAAATATCTTAACAGTGTCCACTTTTATTCAATGTTATCTAGCATTAAACAACATCACATTCAAAATTGAGTTTAAATGAATACATTGGAACATGAAATATGTTGTTGTACATTAGATAGGCCTGTGGGGGTGCGTCACATAAAAGAGTTGGGGACCACTTCCCCTAAGAATACATGAAACTTCTACCATGTCTTTTTTTTGGGCCTTTTTTTCTCAGAGATTTATTGTAGCTTGTTATTAAATCTCCTCCTTCCCCTTCATTGTGCTAATTTTCTTCCCTCCAAGTCCTCTCAAAATTACTTGGGTCCCCTCACTCACTCATTAATTAAAAAAAAAAACTCAGAACACCTTTTCTGCCTTAGTAACAAAGCACATCCCCCATTACTGTTCTCCACAGTAATACATAGTCCTTCTATTAACATCAGTTTCGACTGATCCTCCATATCAACCCACTTTCAGTATTCCATACTGTGGTATCATCGTCCTTGTGCTGCGCACTGCCCGCTGTGGGGTTGGAGTTCTGCATGTCACATTCAATTCCAACCTGAAGCCTTTTTAGTATGTCCTAGGATTACACTGTTGGTTATGATATTAGTATACAAGTTATTTATGTTATGTATTAAACTATTAACATTGAAAATGCATCTAATCTTTATTATTTGGTCCAGACTTGCTGCACTCCAACCCTCAGGTTTAAGCCAGCATTTCTTTTTCTGTTGTTTTTCTTGTGTTGTTTTAACTTTTATTATGTAAGGCCTGTGCTGAGTCCATCCATGCTATTGTACTTCTTCCTGTACTAGTCCTTGGCTTCACTTATAACCTGCTGTGTGAAATAATGTTTATTTTGTTGCTCTTCTGAATACTTTCTGTGTGTATTTTCCTTTTCTGAATAGCAGAAGCTGTTTTACCCTCTGCTGTAGCTTGTCTGTTTTATGTTTATTTGATGTTTATCGTTTTATTTTGTATCCTCTTTTTTCTTTCTCCGCTCTCCTGTAATCTGATTCATGATGTTCACTGCTGTTAATTTTCACCTTGTTTTGTTTTTTCTTCATTTGACCTCCCTCCCTCCTCCTCCGCTGCCTCCTGCGATTGGGTGCTGCGTTGTGGTTGTGGTTTTGGGGGGTGGTTGTGTCATCCTGGATCCTTTCTACATTGCTCCTGGCCCCTCCCTCCTCGTGTGACGCCTGCCCTTTGACCTTTGTGGCGCTGTCCTGTGTACCCTGCCCCATCCCCCCTGCGTGGCGTTTGCCCCTGGTCGCCTGCTCGTGTTGCTCTGGTGTTCGGGCGATGATCCCTGCTGTCTCCTGGTTTACTTTCACACAACACTCCCCTCCAATTCCCACACTCCCAAACCACCGCCACCCTCACGATGCCCTTACTGGCCACCGTAACACCATCCCGGGCCCGTTCCCCTCAATCTTTGCCATGGATGCTCCTCACCGCCCAGTCTGCGGGCGGCAAAAGTGGCAAAGGCAGCAGCAGCGGTAGCCAATAGCAGCAGCTCTCCAGTTAAAGAGCTGAGGGACCTTTCAGCCATGGACGCTTTCCGCTCCCGCAGCATCAGTGTCTCCGAACATGCGGTCCGCAGGTTAGAGAAGAGCCTTCTGGGTAACAAACAAAAAAACCAATAACAACCCAAACACTTGTTGCTTCCTCCATGGGTTGGTTGACGGGCTTTAGGGTCATTGTCATGCGGGTCCGTCGGGCGGGTGCTGGGGTGGTTTGTTGCCAGGGACACCTGGAGTGGGTGGTGCATGCTGGAGGAAGGTTTGTGTGTCGGCGTTTTTTGGTTTGTTTTGGGCTGCGGTCATACTTGTGCTGTTTTTTACATCTTGTTTTTATGAATTGCTTTTGCATGCAGTGTTTGCTCAAGACATCGGAAAACATCTGTCGATGTTTTTCTGTTTTATTTTGCTCTAACACAGATTCCGCTTTTATTTTATTTAATGTTAGTTCATCTTTGGTTTGATTTTGGTTTTCTTTTGTGTTTTGCTGGGTGTACTGCTGACTGGTTTTGATTGGCCTAACAACAAATGAATGGCAGGAGGGACTGGTGAAAAGCATGTGTGTTCAAAATGATGGGATCTTTTATTCTTCACTGACAACAACTGCAGCAAACAACTCTGGCTCCCTCTTGTTGGTAGCAGGACACTTGTGCTTCCTCGGCCAGTGACGGGGACAACAGCAACACAACAGCTTTGTTTGCTTGCTTGACGCATTTTTTGGTATTATTTTGCTCCACTCAAACATCCACTGTGCTGCTGTGACCATGGCAATCTCCTAGTGTGGGATTTTAGGAGTAGCTGGGCTGAGGTGAACTTTTAATGCAGTTTGATTTACAGATTGAAATCATTCATGTCACCACACACACACTTTCCACCTCACTGATCCTGATACGTTTATGCTTATCTCTGCTTGGCTGACCTGCTTGAGTGTCTGACAGAAGTATGATCTAACATTGCAGTTGTCACATGTGACTACAGTGCCACTGATATTGAATATGCCAAACTAGTGTTGCCCAGCAGATGGCAACAGAAGCTCAGTACTTGGTAAAACTACTAATTTCAGAGTAAAACACAAAACTTAATGGGACAAAACAACTGCAGTTTAGATCTGTTTCACCTGCTTCACCTGCCAAATGGCTGCAAATCTGATTTTTTTCTCAGAGGCTTGATTTTGTGTGACTTAGTTGTGAAACCTTACTGGTGAACACTCATTTCATCCCAGACAACATGACCATGTTTTAAACTTTAGGACTTGATATTTTCATAGATGAAACTTCACTTTTTAAACAGCCTTAATCACATAGTTTTATTTTGTCCTTCAACCTTGTCTTGTCGATTGATAGCTGTATCTACAATAAATAGGCCAATTGTTGAATTCCTATTTCTTCTGTTCAATTTGAGTAGATTCAATGAAAACAAGCACAATCGGGCGATCGGAGTACAAAGCGGCTAACACACCTTATTTCAGTCCTGAGTATTTCATGGTCATGTTTTTGGAGTATGCTTGCACTAGACATTGAAGTGAAAAATGAATCACTGACAGTTACAGAATGGTAAGTATAAGATGTGTGGAATGGTTGTTGATTAACAGTGTGGGACTTGGTCTGAGTTACTTCTTCTTGCTCCATTTAAAAGAACTAACAGATCCACAGAGCAGTATTTTCAGTGTATCTGTGTGCATGCATTTTCATCGTTAAAATATTTAAATTCATATTTTGAACATGTCTGATTTTATGTTTAGAATGTACTTTTAGTACTATGAAAACATACATGGATGGCAATAATAATCTTCAGCTGAGATGTGTTCCTGACAATACAGTCCTTTGTAGTGTCTTAGAAACAGATTGGATGTGTAGTTATATTGAGTAGTTGCAGGACTGAGCCAAACGGAGCTAAAGCAGTTTATTATGATAGATCTGTTGAAGTCATATGCTTTTTACGCAAATACTTTTAATATTTGTTCTGTTAGCCGTTTCTTTATTATTTGCCATGAATGCTTCCCACTGTGATAAACGGAGACATCTCAGTTGGGCTGAAGTGTTGCTGTAAATCGCTCATTTTGAGTATGTTTACTTCTGAGCAGCAAGCCAGCATGGCTTTGAGTGTCTCTCTCGGGCTAACTGAGACTGATTCCGTAAATGTGCTTTTAACTTGATTTGTCTGTAGAGCACATGTAGTGATCGTTCTGTGCGAGGTCCTCTTCACTCAGCATTGAAAAGTAATAAAGAGATTTAGCTTCAGCAGAGACTTTTGCACACAGAACACATTGACTCACCTGTGGCTTCTACCTGGTCATCATCAAAATAGGTCAAAAAACGGATCTCTTCAGCCTTCTACACAGAGCCTAGAGAGATAACCAGTGTGGTACCACTACCTACACTAATACTACGTCCCAGCATGTCTCTCTGTTTGTGTGCTTGAAAAAAATTGTAATGATCTTGTGGTGGATTTGCATATATACACACTTGGATGCATGTGTGCATATAAATGCGTGTTGCATGTGATATTGGCAGAAACATGAGTATTGGTGTGTTTGTGCAACATTATTTGAATCACATCGTACAGTTCTCTCTCTACCCCTACATATCAAAGCTTGCATGTCTGTGTGTGCACTGATTACATGTTAAAATATATCATGACACTGTGTGCCTTCCTCTTGCTCCTCTGCACCTCTTGCTGTTGTTGAGAAATGTCTTTATTTCCTCCTACAGGATGCACACGTCGACCACCACCTGCAGTCTGGGCTCTGCCGATGAAAATGCGGTAACTCAGGCAGATGAAGGACTCAAGACCGTCCACCTGGAGCTCACGGAGACCTGTCTGGACATGATGGCACGATATGTGTTTTCCAACTTCTCTGCACTACCCAAAAGGTTGGCAAGCACTTATTTTATCTATGTGACTTTTTGGTGGTTGGTTACATAGTGATGTTATGGAAAAGAGTCTGTTTCAGTGATGATTTTGGCCTCTGCTTGTCCTCTTAGGTCTCCCATCGCAGAGTTCCTCTTGGCAGGAGGTCGTAGTATGACCTGGTTGGTGGGCAACAAGCTTGTTACTATAACAACCAGCGGAGGGGTGAGAACACAAGCACTGCTGGGCCTGGACATGGCTGAGCGTTTGGGAGGAGGAGGAGAAATGACCAGGTGATGCACATGTACATGAGCAAAGACAAAAGAATTTCTGTTTACCTCTTTGTTGCATATCTGTCCATCCTGAAAGAGGCATCTCTCTTCAGCTGCTATTCCTTGAGGTTTTCTCTGTAAAAGTTGTTTTTCGGATGTTTTCCTCATCAAACATCTGTGGACAAAGGGTGTTGCAGGCTGTTTCATTATTTGCCTCAAATAATGTAAATTTATTTGAGGCAGACTTGTGATTTGTGATACTGGGTTATCAAAAAAACTGATTTGATTCTGATTCTTAGTGGTGGAGTGGTCGGTGTTGACATTTGCGTGTTATTTTGGCATGTATGGGATGGGTTGCCATAAAATTTCCTCCAGACATTTCATCATTTCTGGATGAATTGCCATCACTTTCTGGCATCATTTTCTTGTCAAAGTTACAGTTTGTTCAGTGCGTGTGCAGCGGCCACAGTGGCCTGGTTTAAATTCCAGTCCTTTACTGCATGCCATTCCTTCTCTCTCTCCCCTACATTTTTTAGCTGTCTCTAGTATAAAGACGGGAATGCCCCAAAATCTTAGAAAAACAAAATATTCCACTGTGTTGGTTTGTACCAAAATACCTGCAAAACTTGTGACATTTAGCCTTAGCTCTAATCAGTGTTCAATACTAATTAGCAAATTTTAAAGTCCCTCCAGTCATTGATTCAACTTCTAGAAACCCATCTCTGTGTTTCAAAAAAATGTATTTAGAATTTTTTCCATGAAAATAATCCCTTCCTGCCTCAAATGCCTTGTTTGTAGCTAGATCTATAAAGTCCCTGCCTCTTTCTTCTTTACTACTGCTGCCTCGCTGCACAAACACTGTGAAGCATATGCTACACAATGGCAAGTTTTAATATTGAAGTAATTCTGCCATACATGTTCAAACAAATAAATAAATTCTGAAGAAGAATAATGATACAGGGCAAATCGACAGGAATGATTTATTATGCATGAAACCCTGGAAGTCTGAATCAATGCTTTAATGATTGTCGTCGGCATACTGCAATTTGAAGGTGGGGATGCTAAGCAATGATGTTGACTGCTTATTTCACTCCAGCTTTTGAAAAACAGCATCTGAACACGTTAACCAGATATAAAACACAGAAGGAGCGCATTAAATGCTAGAATGATAAATTAGGATGGTGATACTAACGAAAAAGTTGCTTAACCTTACAGAGCAGCTAGCAGGTACGACTAACACCTTTGTCTGTTTAGCTACTTTGTAATCATTTCACTCTCTCTTGTCCTGCAGGTCAGATCCATCACTACACACCCGCATGACCAAAGAGGCTCCAGCCAAGCTGGAGTCACAGTCAAGCCAGCAGCACAGCAGAGCCACGCGGATACGAGTCCGCTCCATATCAGGTAATAAATACTCCATTTCCTAGCACATGACACTTGGCCTCAGTTGTCCTGCTCTTCTGAACTGAGAAATAATGAGGTAGCTTTTGATAGAGGGATAAAAGCCTTTTATTTTCCTACAGACGTACTATTATTTCTGCTGCCTTTGTGTACACCTGATATATGCTTTGTGACACAATGTGTTGTTATTCCATCCTGGGTTATTGTACATTCAAAGGAAAATCAGAAACTAATACCTTTCTGTCCATATTTTACGTAAATGTGTATTTTAATGATGCCATTCTTTGTGGCTTTGTCAGTTTACCTGAATGGGTCCACCTGCCCTTGTTCTGCACATTATTGCCACCAGTCATTGTATTTTTGTTTTTAATTGAAATGAAATATCTTCACATAGGAGCTTGCTGTTTGATGATGACTTTTGTCTGATTGTCTGACCTTATATTCCAGGTGGTCATGCTCTTCGTGCTGGTCCTGCCCAGAGCCTCAGTCCTTTGGTGTCCCCCTCTGAGGGTGAGTTAGCTGCTCCACTTTCTCCCTCCTCCGGTCCCACCCTGGACAGTCTGGGTCCTCTCTCCACCACTTCTGCCAATCCGTCTGCTCCCCCACCTCTGAAAGACAACCCCAGCCTGGCTGAGTTTGTCCCAATGCTCACCCAAGGCTGGGCTGAGATTTTCATACGAAGACCATCAGGTATGTCACCAGTGAACAAACTCAGCAACAGTCGAGTCTCTATGGCTCCATGTTCAGTGCCTGGATGGTCGTTATTTTCATTATTATTGAGCAGTGGTTAAATACATTATGGTTAGGTAAGCAAAACCGTACATTGGGCAATTTTGTGAAGCTCACTTTTAAATTGATTTTACTCCTCTTGGGCAGCCTTTTTCTTGTACATTTCAGTGCAATATGAAAATCAATTTGCAGAGATTTGAAAACCTGGAGAAAATTGTAACCTATTACAGTAAACATGTAGTTTGCCTTCTTTTTTGCCCGTTTTTTTTTTAGGTAGAAATATACTTTTTTGTTTATCATTGTTGTGTCTGTCACTTTGAAAGAAACAAACCTTTTCTGAATACATGTGCTGTGTTTTTAAAAAAGAAGTCACAGAATTTGCTGGACAAGACAGGAGTCCCTCTTTGCTGCTATAGATCAACATGCACGCAAACTCTGAGGCAACTTGATGTTTACTGTGGCAGATCGTAGGTGTTAACTGCGGTTTAATCTTTGCATTTTGATTTTCATACTGTACTAGTGGTGTGAACTAATGTCAGAAGGTGCCTGATGGAAATAAATTAATGTACAGGCCAACAATATTTTTTGTGAAATGGTCAGCACTAACGCAAACATATTTATTTAGTTGTTATTTCTTCAAAACACTATGCTGATTTCTCTGTCTGTCTTCAGCCAGTAGTATACTTTGCAAGAGTCTGCTAGGGTCCATGGGACATAAATTTCTTCATTTCTGCATTTCACATTTATGCCTGGACGTCCATGTGCTTCCAAAATGTATGTCCACACAACCTCTATGCTAAAAGGGCAGGAATTTGTATGCTCTGCAGTGGTGTGCGCAGAATACGTAGATCCTGATCTACTGCACATGTATGATAATCCGTCCCCCAAATAGACTAGATAGTAGTATAATTTAAAGGTTTGTGTGGGTCACTACATTTGTAAGTGACCTTCTGTGCCTCAGTGTAACCTAAAGTCTGCTAGCATTTACACCTGTTTGCTTCTTTCCTGCTCTCTGTGTTTACACGCGCTGAATTTTAATAAAGCCGAGTTCCCAGTAAAGCTGTTCTCGTTTACATATTTTTCTGTTTCTGTTATCAGACATTGAACGTGTGTAAAATGGATACTAAATTGCAGCCCATTTCAGCTACATGTAAAATGATTACTTAGATAGAAAGTTAGAAGCAATAAAAAGTCCTGTTCTGGGACACTTAATTGCATTGCCGAAAGAGAGAGTCTTCTTCTTGAAGGGGGTGTGGACAGCAGCAGCTTTAATCTGCAGATACTGAAACGGCTTGTTTAGAACAGAACTAAAACCAGGAGTTATATAGTGAAGGTAAAATGAATAATCTCTGCCGTATATTGAGCTGAAAAATTAAGTGACATGTTCTGGTTACATGCGAGACTGAATAATTTGCTAAAAAGGGAAACAATATGGTAGTCCGGCTTCACTCTTTGTGTTTGTTTCTCTCTCTACCTTTACAGGTAACACTAGCTGGCTGATGTGTTTGGAGAACCCACCCAGCCCCTTCTCTTCTGAGCTCGGCAACATGCCGCTGCAGGAGCTCTCCAGTGTCCTGATGACAATGGAGGGAGTGAAGGAGCCTCCTACTCAGACAGCCAGTGCTCCTGCCAGCACAACTGCACCTGCACCAGCACCTGTTTCTGAGCCCCTAACCCAGACACACAGCAACATGGGAGGGAAGACGCACCTGATCCAGCGCTCCAACACTGGTGGGTGGCAGTCTTAAGAGTCTGAGGAAGCTAGAAATATCGGTAATCTAGAATTGTTGTTTTATCTATAAAGTTATCACAGCAGCACATCCGGCATAGCAAAATGGAAAATCCTCATCGACTAATTAATGTATTTTTGTGCATGAATGCATCCTTCTGCCTGACTGCCTGTTCCTGGTCCTCCTTAATGGACTGACCTAAATGGCAAATTGCCTGTGAGTTTATTTAAACCTGAAGGTGATCAATAGGCCACCTTGGAGTCGCTCAGGTCAGTGATTGTTAAATATCACTGCTTTGACAAGCGCTTGTTTATGAGTCACATGTTCTTGTTTTGCAGAAATCTTCTTTTCAGTGGTACCCAGTGTCATTTCTTTTCAATAATTTTCTCTCTTGATCTGGGGCTCCATTCCCTACAGTTACTCATTTTCAGATTTTTTTTCCCTCACCAACTCATCTTTTTTCAATGTTCTTTTTTCCTTTTCTCATTGCTTCTGAGCCTTTTCCCGTTGTTCTGATTTGGTTTCTTTTCATGTTTCTTCATTCTCACCATGATGCTGATTTGTGATTGGCTGCGATGGGTTATGTGGCTTCATGTGCCACCAACCTGTCTTCTGGCATCACGCCTGCAGTGGGCGGCTCTCTCTGGTCTCTGGGTCTGGGCACTGCCCCCCCAGGTCCTCCAGCCCCTGGCAGGTTACACAGGAGCATTTCATGGGCAGGTACCGTCCACCACATGTGTGACCCCACACCTCCCCCTCCAGAAAACTCCTGGTGTAGTATATTTCTTCTCACTTGTACAATACAGCAGTCTGTAAGCACAAACTACAAGTGGCTTTCATTATATTCCTTCTACTGGGAGTTAGAAAATGTTGGCAGAGAAAGCCATATATTATCTCTCATTTGCAATTAAAAGAATAAGATGAAAGACCAAAATGTTTTGTTCCCAGTTAATTTTTTTGGGGAACATGGTTATGCACTTGATGACAGTTAGATGAGAAGCTAGATACCACCCTTATTTCAGTTTGTTCATTGTAAAGCTATAGCCAGGAGACGGTCAACATAGCATAGACTTGAAACAGGGGAAACGATGTGTACAAGCACCTCTAAAGTTGAGCATATTATGTCAGTGCAAAATCTGAAGTGTAAAACAGCTTTATGGTTTTCATATTTAACAGCTGGAACAGTGACCTTCTGAAGTTTTGTCATCAACTTGAGGTTGCAAAACAACCTTTATGCTAAGCAAAGCTATCTGACCCTAGAAGTAACTTTATATTTCCCAAATAGCCATGGGAGTAGAATCAGTCTTCTCAACACACTTAAGACGGCAAGTACACGTTTCCCAACATATCAAACTATTCTTTTAATAGTAAGTGGGAGATGATGTGGAGGAGCTTTCTTGTTTGTTTTGCCCCCCTCTCCTCCACAGCTGCCACAGTTTACTCACTTGTGCAAAAGACCTGCTTTTTTATCCTCAGAGATTGTGCAAGTTAAGAACTTCAGCATTTCTACTTTATTCATCAATCTGTTATTAACATGGGAGGGAGGGTCCTCAGTGAGTGATGATGAAAACGTGCCTGCACTTGAATCAGTCATTCCAATGACACCTAAAGACAGATTGTGATTTATTTTTAACTCCTTTTGTGATTTGTTTTTCCTTCCTAATCATCTTCTCTAACTCCTGTGTTTCTGAAATATACTGCCAGGTCGACTTTTAACCTCTGACCCTCTGATGTTGTCAACAGGAAAGCCCAGACCTCAGCTAAATGACATGCACTTCCTTGCTTTACTGGCAAGACCAGTAGGGCGATGAAGAAATTTTCAGAGCTGCAGTTTTGACGGCCAACGGCAACGTTTCTAATTGTGCTTCTCTTCTCCTTTGGGTGTAGCGAGAGTATTGGGGGATACAGGACGGGAGTGCCTGGTCTGGGCTGCTGTTGCAGTAGCTGCAATATGTTTGGGCTGAGATAACCAACAAGTCAACCAAACCGATGCATGTACCTTGATGGAAATTGAGTAGATGAGCCAGTGATGGATCGATGCTGTCTGCTGCATCTGTCTGTGTCTCTGATTTCAGTGTTTGTTGGTTGGAATCACCATAGGTCATAGTTTTCACTGGCTGTGTTTGCTTGACTGCTTTGGAGTTTGTTGATCAGTGTGGATGCATATGATTCAGTTACAATGATTAGTTAAACTTATTATCTAGTGTGGGTGTGGTGGTGATGTCAAAAGTACTACTGACAGCTGATGAAATCTTGAATGTTTGTCAGGATCTCACACGTGTTCATACATTTGTGTCTCTAATTGTGTAACTAACAAAGGACGATAGTCCTCTGTGTGTGTGTGTGTGTGTGTGTGTATATGTACTTTAGATTATTGTTTTTGTGTATATCCACCTATAATCCACTTGGTTGTTGTATCCTGCTGTAGACTCTGTGGTGGTGCTGGAGGAGGGGTCAGGGGTCACCACAGCACACACCCCTCCTGATTGGCTGGAGAGTGAAGAGTTTGAACCAATGCCTTCGGATCCCATCTTTATGTCGGTTCACAAGTTCACAAAGACTCCCCCTCCTGGAACACTTAGCAGGGTAAGTAGCTGGTGCATGTTAACAAAACAACACATATTGACTTGAACTGATGACTCATTCAGCGAGAAAACTATTAGCATGTCTGCCTCATGTCTCCATGTGAAAAGAGTTACTGGATAAATATCTGATTTTGAGATTTTATACAGAGGGAAATAACACAGGAAGATCCACCTAAAAATCAGTCAAAAAACAGTTGCAGCAGTAATCAGGAGGTACAGAAAGAGCCCTAGTACCACTAATCAGAACCAGAGTGGCATCCTCCTGAAGTGTCACCACTGACAATGTGCTACTTGCTCATCCTAGCTCTGGAAAACAGACAAGTGCTTTAGACTTAGCACAGGGGTAATTAATTAAAATCTGAGTTTCTGTGACAGCACAGACCGTCTGATGGACTCCTCTATGGATGGCATCCAAGAACAAAAAACCCTGTTTGCTCTTTCGCATAAAATGTCAAGTTGAAACTTTGCCAAAGTACATGAAAACAACCCTGATGAGTATTGGGAACACATCCTTTGGTCAAATGAGACCACGATAAATCTGTTTGGCTCAGATGGGGTCCATCACATTTGCTATGAATTTGGCCAGGACTACAACAGTAGTGAAGTGCAGAGGTGAGTTTGTGATGGTATGGGACTGCATGAGTGCAAAAGGTGTTGGGCAGATGACATTTATATGATTGTGGACATACCAAAATACTGACTGACAAGATGACTCCCAGTCTGCAAAAGCTTGTAAGAAGAGTAATATTCCAGGATGATAATGACCTAAAACACAATCAAAAATCAAAAAATCACTAAAATCACTAAAGTTTCCTGTGTGACAATAAGTGAAAACTGTGACCTGTACAAGTATGTCACCTGACTTGAATCCAATAGAACACGCTTTAAAGAGAGAGGCAGAGCAATACTATCCGTCTAGCAAAGAGCAGCTGAGAAAAATTGTCTGAAGATTGGCAGAATATTTCTTCAGAAATGTGGTATCCTCCCTGCCGAGTATGTCATCAAAAATCAAGTTAGACATGCAAAGCTCTGGAAAAAATACAGGATCTAAATCTCAGGAATGAAAACTGTTCTGAATTTTATTTCATTGATTTCCTACTGTGGGGCTTGTATTTTACATATAGTAAATCTAATCTGTTAGACTTTAATTTTAGTTAATAGCAAAAAGTAATGCAGTTACTGTAAGAAGTAACTGTTTAGAATGTGATTTTTAAGTAGTACTGCACAGGGGAGTACTCATTTCTGTTGTATACTGTAGTTCGCATTGCTTGTTGCAGCTTTACTGTTTGTGCCAGAGCTTAAAAGCTGTGATTATATTAATGTTTATCACAGCATCTGCACCACCTGTGCTGTTTCATTATCGTCTGATAGATATTCAGTGTTGCTTGCACTCCTTTTAAGTGGGTCTTCCCCTGCCTGTGTTGTAACAAGTGGCACTTAATTAGCAGTGTTTGTGTTCTGCTTCTACAGAACTAGACTGTGGTTTCATATTTTTGAACAATTAGATAAACTACTAAAACATGCTAAATTGAGAGATATTTTCTGTACATTGTTTGTTTTTACCTTTCAGTCCTCCTCTACCTCCAGTCAAGATGATGAAAAGTCGACTCTGGAAGAAGTGAGTGAAGGAGCGATTCCTATCGATCAGCCCACTCCAGGACCCTCCACCCCAGGCAGTCAGGGGCCTGAACTTCCCTTCCAGACCCACACTCAGTCCCAGGGTCACGGACTCAATAAGTCTAGCTCCTCACCGGAACTCCAAACATTACCTGAAGCCTTCACCAAGGCAGCCATGGAGTCCGAGACTGTGCTGGGAGACACATCGAGGCCCAGAGCGCCCTCAGACGGCAAGCCTCAGCCCCAGCAGCCTCATTTTGAAAAAGATAAAGTGGAAGGAAGCACAGGAGGGGATATTACTGCACTGGGAGGGCAGAATCAGGCAGGTGAAGGTCCAGGTGCTGTGCCATCTCAGAGTGGAGCGGGGGTGATGAGGTTGTCTTTTCCAGCAGCACCAGCGCCACCTGGACCCATCTCCCCCAGTGGAGGCCACCGACCCCGGGGTCACACCATCTCAGTATCAGCCCCCTCCTCCAGGAGGGAGAGAAGGACAGAGAGAGACTCTTACCACAGTCGACCTGGACCCAGCAACACAGAGAAAATCTCTGGACTTAGTCCCAGGTACTAGATAGTTTACACAAGGAACTATGGCAGCCTCTGTGGTCTGTCTCTGCCAGATGATGCAATGTGTCAAGGGAAGCCAGTAAGCTCATCTCGGCTTGTTTGGCAATATACAAAGTGGCAGCCCGGGAGTGAAGAAAATTTTAATGATGTTCTCAACCAAATTAAACCAAACTGAAAGATTATTAAGTAGAAACTGCAGGTTTTGCTCTGTATATTACATCATTTAAAAAAGTAAGTCTAGTCAATGTATTGATTTAGATTTTTATTATATTTATTTGTATTTTTATAACATGTAAATATTTATTAATGTATTGCCTTTAAATCAGTGTATTTTAAATGCGATGTCTCTCTCCATTTGTCTCCTCTAGCTTCGTATTCCTCCAGCTCTACCACTCTCCTTTCTTTGGGAACGAAGCCAACAAGCCGCTGCTGCTGCCCAAAACTCAGGTGGGTTAACTTGTCTGGTTGACCTAGAATCTGCTTCAGTGCCTCATTAACAGTGTTGACATATTTTCTCTGTGGCAGGTGATAGATCGTGCTGTGAAGGTTCTGGACCAGATGCCTCCTTATGACACCCATAAGATAGGAGTGGTGTTTGTGGGAGCTGGTCAGGTGAGAACACAAGAGCCCTGATTGCAGTTTTATTTGATTACCATAGTCATATGAATGCTCTGACTTCTTGCCTTGGTCTTCTTCAGGTCAACAATGAGGTTGCCATCCTGTCGAATGAGTACGGCTCGAACCGCTATGCTGCCTTCCTCACAGGCCTTGGCAAATTAATCCACCTGAAAGACTGCGACCCCGACCAGATCTTCCTTGGAGGGCTGGACCAGTACGGAGATGACGGAGAGTTCACCTACTGCTGGCATGATGACATCATGCAAGGTTAGTGTGCACCGACTGGAATGGAGGAGTCGCATTTATGCTAATTTATTTTGCACAGCCAGGCTGCAGCGTATTCTAAATGAGATTGTGTCTCTGCAGCCATCTTCCACATTGCTACACTGATGCCAAACAGGGAGAGCGACAAAGGCTGCTGTAACAAAAAGCGACACATCGGCAATGATTTTGTCATGGTGGTGTACAATGACTCTGGAGAGGACTACAAACTAGGCACCATCAAGGTAGATGCACACGCACATCTAAGAATCTGAACTCTGCAGTGTACGTTTTGTCTTTCAATGCACTGTCTTTTCTTTTTCCCTCCTTTAGGGTCAGTTCAACTTTGTAGAAGTCATTATAAAACCACTGGATTATGAATGTAACCTTGTCACCCTTCAGTGCCGCAAAGGTGAGCTAATGCCAGTCTTTCTTTTTCCATCATGTTTTTGTTACTGTCCATTATGCTTTATTTTTCATTCCTCCTTTTCAGACCTTGAGGGGTTAGTAGACACAACGGTGGTGAAAATTGTTTCAGACCGCAACCTTCCACTCTTAGTCAGGCAGATGGCTCTGCATGCAAATGTAAGTTTTCACCTCATTTCTCTCTCTCCTGTCTTGTCAGACAAACGTAGACATCTTCACATCATTGACTCTTCTTTGTCTCTCCCCAGATGGCTTCTCTGGTGCATCAATACAGAGCTAATCCCTCTGATGCGTACGCCTCTAAGTGGCTAGCAAGGTTACGACACATCAAGAGGATTAGGACCAGAGTAAGACCAACAGCAATTCCTTTTAATCGCTGCTTTCACTTATTGATTTTTTTCATTTCCCCTAATTTTGATTCATCTTTCCTTTTCTCTGCTTTGGTCCAGGCTCAAGAAGATATTCAGTCTCGATCAACTCCCGGCATCTCACTGACCCAAGGACACACTCAGCAGAACAAGTCGTTTCAGCAGAGCACTCCTGCGCCAAACCCAGAAGCCTCGGGGCAGAGGAAAAGACTCGTATCAACAGTCGATGATTTCACAGATTTTGTTTGATTACATTTCTTGTCCTGGCAGACACACTTGCATACACACAAACACTGGCAGGGTGTGTTTGTGTGTAAATATGTGAATGGAATAAAAAGTGACCATGACAAAATCAAAGCCCAAGTGAACCTCTTATCCTTGTTATGTCTCAGTGTAACTGCTGTGCTTACAACAATGAGTCAGATGTAATTTGAAAGGCATTTTGTTCAGTTCAGTTACATTTACATAGTGCCAACTTCTAACAGAGTTATCACCTTATCTGCAGCGCCCCTCAGCAGCTTGATTCAGCCCTTTATTGTTGGTAGAGACATGATGAATGATCTGTCCAAATCAGCAGCTGCAATGAAAGTGAGTCCTGTGGAAAACACTGTCATTTTACATTTAATTACAATACCATTTTTATAGTTTTTATACAGTTTTGTGAATATTTCATTAAGAGAATTAGTTACAGGTTAAGTTAATATGCTGTCAGAAAGGCAAACAAATGAGCCTTCTACTCAACCATCTGTGATTTGCTTGAAATTTTTTACATCATAAACCATTGAACTTTAAAATGTGAAATTTTAGCTAGATATCTCAAATACTGTTTGAGAGAAAAAAATTTAAACGGGCCCTGTGGTGTCATCCTCTTTCAAAGTCATCTCCAGTCCTCATTGTTCTCTTCACAGTCCTCACTTGCAACACAGAGATGTAGTGGAAGGTTTTTTCTGATTTAACACCGTATCAGCTGTTCTCGATCTTCTGTTATTTTTCTTGAGCAGCCTTTTGAAAGTGTAGTTATATAAATGTTTTGTCATCATTATAAATTTCAACCTTTAGTGCAAAAGTAAATAGTGACTGTACAGAATAGTGTAGAAAAAAGTTTCACTATTAGAACTGGGTTAGTGTAGAAGGTACACATAGTTGCCTTTAGTTAGTTCACTGAGGAGAAAGAAGAACTTTTGCATTAGAACATGATCCTTAAGCAAAAAATACATAGTTTACAAAATGGACACAAGTTGTGGTATAGTGTACATCTGTGTGAAACCTGTTCTGTGAAGAAGTATCTCATGGCGCCCAGTCTAATCTATTAAAACAAATTCCACAGCTTGTTTAGGAGGGACAAAAAGATCAATTTTTTTGCAGTCGCTGTCTTTGTACGTGCAGTATACAATAGGGGGGTTAACCTCATAGTCTCAAGCACTGAAAATGTTTGTTCCTTTTTCAAACAAATGTGTTCACATCCTTCTGCTCAATAAGCAGAAGGATATACACAAATATCTACACTTCAGATAAACTGTACATCCTGTTCATTATTATTGGTCTAAATAAGCAGAAGGATATACACAAATATCTACACTTCAGATAAACTGTACATCCTGCTCATTATTATTGGTCTAAATAAGCAGAATGATGTACACAAATATCTACACTTCAGATAAAATGTGTACTACACTTCAGATAAAATGTGTACATCCTTCTGCTTACTGAGGTCAAAGTCTACTAGAGCTTTATGGCACTTGGAGTCTCTTTGGGTTCACTTTTTTTCCACACGTCTTCCAGATTCACGTTGGCAGCTTCCCATAGTCTAGGTGTGAATGTCACAGACAACAAATGATGCCACCTGACTAGTGTTATCTCTAAGGCGAGCTCCTATCCATGGGGAATGCAGCTGCAGTACTGTGCAAAGTGTTCTGGAGAGTCATTTCTGCCATATGATTGGAAAAAGGGAAGCTGCTGAAATACAACTACACTGTCATTGCTTAAATACTTCAACAGGGCAGCCATCGTTCCTTTCCCACCTGAAACATCTCATTTGACGTCTAGACGTTTCTTTCGTTGCTAATTTGAGTCACCATGTAACACATTTGCGTAACGCCTGTCAAGCAGCTAGTTTGGCCACAAGCTCAAAAGACTGAGCAGCTTCCTCAAAGTCCACCATCATTTCCTCATTGAAGCTACTTCTGCGAAAGCCACATCTTAATCCTTAGAGATCAGGAATTACAGTTACAGACTGTATATACACTGATCAGCCACAACATTTTGACCACTGACAGGTGAAGTGAATAACATTGATCATATTGGTACTATGTGCTATTCTGCTGAAAAACCTTGCATTTTGCCCAAATCCCAAATGTCACTGGCTTACCCCCGCAGGAAAATGCACCCCACCACATGGAAAAAACATCAAACAATCAGGAACATGTTGAGGAACATGACAATGGCCCAACATGATTGACAGAGGCCCCACTGCACAAGCCAGAGTAGCCAAAGGATCCACTGCCAAGGTCCTGGTTCCAGACCCCACAGGACACCCTGAGAGGTCCTCTTGTCCACACCCAATGGTTCAGAGCATTTTTGAGCACATAAGTGGCACCAACACAATATTAGGTGATCATAATGTTATGCTTGATTGGTGTAAATAATGGACATTGCCTCCAGATCTGAGAAGGGGAGCCAAGGGACAAGTGTCTTAAACTTGCATTCTTTCTAACAGCCAGCAGGGGGTGACTCCTCTGGTTGCAACAAGAATTAATCTGAGAGAAAATGATGTTATTTTTCACTGGATTTGTCACCACAGGAAACACTTTCATAATACGTTTTTTTTGGTCGCAATTACTGGTTTCACATGTCCTTCAGTATAGCATGATATTCTTTTTTTATTTAAAGTGAAATAATTAATGCAGTGAACGTTTTTGGTGGGGCTACTTTATGACTGACAGATCAGTAACATATGAGTGCATATGGGTTCTTCAAGTTCTTACCTGGAAACAAGGGTTGTAACTCACATGTTGGGGCATAACTGTACACTATAAAGACTTATATCACTGTCTACAACAACTGAAATGTTTCTTGTCATTTCCTTGCTGGTGACGACCTTTGAAAATTAGTAGGTGAGAGAGAAACCAAAAAAAAAAATAGACTAGAAAGATGCCAGAGCTGTGATCAAGTATCTGCATATAAAGGGAATGACCCCCAAGGAAATCTACAGTGACACGCTTGACTCTTCTTGCTACTTAACCCTCAAGAAGTGGATTGCTGATTTCAAACGGAAACCCAAAATCAACGACCACAGACAATCAAGTGAACCGTCCAACCATGAACCTTAGTGTCGGGCTCCGACTTCTCTCCTTTTTTCGGTTTCCCTTTCACCTACTGATTTTCAAAGGGTGTTGCCTGCAAAGAAAGTTTTGTGGTTAGTGATATAAGGCCTTATAGTATAGAGTTATGCCCAGAGCCAGCCCTATCCAATGTGGCGCCCTAGGTGAGATTTTATGTGGCGCACCCAAATCAAATAGCATTGTTTTGTAGTAATATCAATTGGACATTGCTTTACATTTGAATCAATGTGAGTTTTTCCATTTTAAGAGTTAATAGTGATAACTAGTTTTAATATAATTATATTGAAGGTAATTTTTGTCCCCCATTTTGTGGCGCCCCCTGGAAGCCATGGCGCCCTTAGCATTTGCCTATATTGCCTAATGGGCCAGCCGGCTCTGGTTATGCCCCAAAATGGGAGTTCTGAGGTTCTTGAGGCTTCAAAACAGAAGTCCATGGTGCCTACGGTCATCTTTTAGACACAGTCGATGGTCAGAGTGCATAACCACTGTTGCCATGCTTTCGTTAGGCCAGCTGACCAATCAGAGCAGACTGGTCTTTTCAAGGAGGGAAGTCTTAAAGAGACAGGAGCTAAAATGGAGAGGGATGCAATTAAGAATGTAAACCTATTTGTGTAGACCCTAAAATAAGATTAGAAACGTAATCTTATTACGTTTCTAATAGAGTTCTATAAGCTGAGCCCATTGGGGGAGATTTAAAAGTTTAAAAAAGTAATTGCATTTGCCGAGTACAATACTGGCTGACTTGAATTTTTTCAGTTGACCCTAAGGGTATGATGTGTTGTGACTGTAAAGACTTACCCATTCCAATTGTTGCTGTGCCCTTGGAAGTGATGCTGATCTCTAAGGGGCAACGCAGTCACACTCTACATCATTCTTCAAAAGGCCTGAATGATTATCCCCAGTCAGGATAACAAATGCGGCAAATCCCCGTGTATTACTGAAGGTCTGGCTCCTATGATGAAAAATCGGTGGCCGATCACAGGGAGCTCTTCAGATGGGTGTTCATGCACATTATAGTCAATTCCAAGTAGATTTTTTTCATGCTCCACCCATTCTGTGGAGACATATGAATTAATGAGTAAAATGTATAAAATACCGGCACAACACCACAACAGCAGAGTGAAGACTCACTGCTGTCTATAAAAACTGGTGGATAAAATTCTTCTCTCTTTTTAATGAAAATAAATGGAATTAATGAATTCTGTCAAAAAGGACATATTTAGGAAACACTAACTTTTATGAAGAGAGTGCTTAATAGCACTAAATGTCATTATGAAGGGCTGTTCAAGAGGTCTCTGGAAACATTTCTCTCTATGTTCTGCTCATGTCACATAAACTTTAGAAAAAGAAGTTATTCATTATAAATTTCAACCTTGAGGGCAAATGTACATAATGACATGCATACAGAACACTGACTATCAAAAAAATAGCCTGTTTAAAGTACAAAATATACATATATTTGCCTTGAGATGTTTTTATTGAGCAGCGGGCAGAACTCTCACATCAAAATCAATTATGTGAAGAAGAACACATTCAGGAAACAATAACTTGTACAAGAAGAACACTCAATAGTAATAAATATTCAAGAGGTTATTGAAACATTTCCCCCCATGCCCCTCTTAATTATGCTCATGTCTTTAGAAAAAGCTTTACAAAGTAAAACACTTCAACATTTGTTCAAGACCCCCAGTTTCTGTTAAGATGCTGTAAGAGAACTGAACACTTTCTACCTGCAGTTTAATCAAATTACAATATTTACACTGTAAATGTACTCAATGCTGCATTTACAGAATCTGCAAATATCTACACAGTGTAGCGTACAAAGGAGCAGAACATTCCAAGTCAACACACAGATAATCCAGAAACTGTTTCTCAGAGCTGTAAATTAGGTAAGAAACCATTTCAGGAGACAGCCAACCCAAATCACCCCCTTTTTGGAGATGACAGGATGTCTCCCTCCTGCACCAGAATCTGATAAGGGTCATAAAAGTGCCAATGGTGAGGAAAACCACACCTCGGGAGAAGAGGAGATGACATTCCTCCCAGCACAAAGAACTCTCTTTATTATTTGAACTAAACACTTCTAAATAATAAAATCAAAGAATTCAACATCTCTGGAGTGACGATCCCAACATCTGGACTCTGTGATACCAGGTTGATCAGGACCAGCATGGAAGGAGAACGTATCAGATCTATAGTGATTATTGAAACACATACATGAGACACCAACACCCCCTCCTCTCTGTCACAGACAACCACCATAAAAGACACACAGCGAGAGAGAAAGAGACCTTTTATCCCCAGCATATATACTTCTAAGTTGTATTTTTCTTATAATTGAATGTATATGCTTGTATCTGTAGTCACATTAATAGTTTACTTTCATGTAGCCTAAAAGTCTACATCTTTGTGAGATTATTCTTGTGTTATATCTTTTATTATTATTATCTCAGGAACCATGTGAGATAAACATATCATGTTTGGTGTCATTTTAATCACACATTTAGTGAGATTTCAGATCTGTGATCAACATAGATATTTAACAACTGGATTTACATGTTTTAGAAATGATCTTAAAGTATGCTCTAAAGGTATTTGGCCTCTGATCTCTCCAGGATAGTGAAGCCCCACCTCCCCCTGGGATGGACACAGCCACGATTGGTCAGATGCTGATTTGAATTTGGCTCCAAAACTTTCTATATAAAAAGAAAGTCACTGGAATGCAATTTTGGGGCTTTTATTGGTCTTTTAAGTGCTAGTTCTTTGGGCTTTGTGTCTTTTGTTTTTTCTTGAATCAGGATTTTTACTTAACAGGCTTTTTCAAAAGCTCTTTACAGAGTTTTTCTTTACACAGCCCAACTTTAAACAAGGGTTCTTAATATTTATGTGAGCTTTGTTTTTCTATGATTAACTTGAAGCTAGACTTCTTAAGTTTACTTTAATAATGCAACAGCACAAACATTTTCTTTTTAACTATGAGCTTCAACTCTTAGTGTTTGTACTTTGGCACATTTTTACAACACAACTACACCAAAGTGCCTCCTTGTCTCTGCGTTCCTGATCCGACTCATGCAGCAGATCATCACAGCTGGACATCCTGCAGCCTCCCTCTCCCTAAATCAAGGGCTACGCAAGTATCATTTTCCTTCTGCTAAATGGGTGAATTTATAAATTACGATTGGCTTCCAATTCCAAAGTGATTCTAAATTCATCACATTTCTACCAACTGCTTCCAGTGACGATCACAGTTAATTAGCTTATCAGCATTCATTCATTCATTCATTCATTCACTGTCTGTTGTTACGTCATTGTTGTTTATTGTTTGTAGTGTTAGTTAATAAATATTTGTGTATAATTATCATCTGCCGTGTATTTCTTTGTTTGGGAACTGGAGGTCAATGAAATCAGAATTTACGACTTTTGGTAATGAGATTGATCAAGTCTAAGTGGTGCCCCTTCATTAATGAGTGTAATTTTAATTGTAAGGTGTACTTATGCTACAACAGTTTGCACCTTCTACTTTATGCACCATCTTCTCATAAGCCCCCCATATTTTTATACTGAACCTACACGTTTACATTCAGCTGCATCTTGTATGTATGTTTTGCACCAATTTAAGTCGTTACAGTTTTCACACATTCAGTAATATGTAATATCCAGAGGTGCAACATTGCACAACTGTTTTTATAGTTCTTGATACACCAAATAAGCTATATCACGGTTTTCACAGACTACACTTGCACATACTCTTTTTCTACTAGATTTTTATATTTTATATGTGTGCAATTCTTACTGTACTTTTAAAACATGTTTGGCTCTGTGAATGCACTGACAAGATTCTATTCTGTTCTATTCTCTTCTCAACTGGGTCATTCTGTGTCAACTCAGCGAGATTAGGGGAGGTCAGTTGCTTGACCACCTGAGAATCTTTTGAAACTTAGTAGGAATGAACTTTGGCATCTGAAACTGACATATGGCAATTTAAAAATCCAACATTTTCATAATTTTTCACTCAATGGAAATTTTCATTAAATCTGCGCCTAGTTAGAAATTGAACGAGATGCCACTTCAGACGTCCATATCTCTTGAAGTATATGTCCTAGAGTCTGTAGATATTAAGAAGTTTCTGGTGAATGGAGAGAGTACAGCAAATTCCTGCAATTCTAGGAATCAAGACTAATTTTTTTTGCTTGACATCTCAAATTCAGGATTTGTTCAAAATTCGTAAATAAAGTGGATTTTCAAAAAAAATGGAAAACATGTATCTCTAATACAAAGGATCTATTTGATCAAAGTTTATTGTGAGAATAATATGTGAATGACATTACCAGTGCTTAAAAAGCTTTATTTCCATTCACCAGAAATGTCTGAACATCTCCTGAAAATTTGAAGACTCCAGGACAGATACTTCATCCTTCATAGGACGTCTCAGAGTGGCATGTCGTTCAATTTCCAGCTCGCAAGAGATTTATTGAAAATTTCCATTGGGTGAAAAATCATGAAAATGTTGGAATTTCAGCTAAAAACTGGGCAGATGTCCATTTCAGATGCCAAAAACCATTCCTAGAAAAGGTCCAAGAGATTTTGAGACGGTCAAGCAGCCACCACCGACACAGAATGACCCAACTCTGTAGAGAATAAGCAGTTCTATACATCATACTAATTGAGCTCCATCATAAAACATAAACAGAGAAATAAAAACCCTTAAACTGGCAACTTGTTCTTTAGGATCAAGTATATTGGGACAGCGCATTTACTTCAGTTCCATGACTTGCCTGTCCGTCTCAATGAAAGCACCAATGCTAGACGCTGTGACCTGAAAAGCTTTTCCCTTCATGGTAATCAGTGCTGTGGGGCTTCTCTGGTCACAACATCAATAAAATAAGTGCTCATGCTAAGGCCTGACAGAAAGGTTTGCTGCATATGTAAATAAATCAATAGCTCAACAGCTTGGACAGATCACAACCTGGCAGACCTACTATATGCTAAGTGCCTGTAGCATCATAAATATTATTCTGCCAGAGAAGATTTGTCCAAAGTACATCAATTATAAAAAGGCTCAGCCAGCAGAGGCCTGTGGGTCCACTATATTTTGTTCAAGTATACCTTTTCTGAGCACAGTCACTACTTATATTCATTAATGGAGACTTTGGACACACATTTCAACCTCTGGTGATGTAATTTAACTTGTGCATCATCAGATTACTTATACAGTTGAAAAAACAGTGAAAAACAAATACATTGCACTGTTTTGTCTACAAGTGGAGCAAGGAAACAATATCTGTCACTTTTGACAGACACAGCACATCACAGAGTATTCATTTAATAAACAACAATAAGCACAAATAGGAGTCTTCCACTAACGTACGTACTGTGGAGTTGTTTAGTTGTTGACAGACATCGGCTCCAAAGCTTTTTTGTTCTACAATAATTCCTACTGGCATTAATTTTCAGCAGCTTCAAAATTCTTCCTGCGAAATTTTAGATTGATGTATCAGGTACGTTCTGAGATAACTGAAAAAAAATCCTGTTGATTCACTTTCAGCACATTTTTTTCACATTAAATTAAAAGTTAACAACGATATCTTGGGAACTATTAAAGATAAAAGCCTGAATTTTTCACAGATATTTCCAATCATTCTATTGATTTAGAGTCTGCAATATTGTGCAATATTGTCAAAAAGTCTCTGATTATAGGTGGAAAAACGTCCCATCTTTGAGCACACGTCAAAAAACAAGAATAAAAAATGGAAGTCAGCTCGAGACATTTTCTGAATCACATGTAGCTGCATGTCACAGTAATACAAAACAAATCATATAGAAGAATATGCCTGTATTCAAAATTTTTCTTGGTTATATTTGGAGAACCATTTTGAAACTGTTCTACTTCGATTACGTTATCCAGCTAGATTTTAGTTTTTGTAGTACAACTTGTCATATCGTTATCGTTATGAAAGTTAAATTAAAAATAACTTTTTCATTTCTATAACCAAGTACTTCACACTAACAAGTATCAATGACTGCTGCATTAGGGATGTTTTTTGTTAATGTGCGCTCAAAGATAGAACTTTACTTTAATATTTAAACTCACCTATATTCAGCTATCATTTGATCTATTTGATTTACATGTCCAATGTTACAGATTCAGAGCAGTGAAAATTACAGGCTTTTATCTTTATTAGTTCCTGAGATATTGTCATTCAAACATAGCTTCAAAATTGAAAGCACAAAAATATGTGCTGAACTTAGGTCAATGGGAAATTTAAAAAAAAAAAGTTATCTTGGAAAGTATCTGATCACATCATCTTTAGACATATCTGTAATTTATATTACAAAAAATTAAGGCAAATTTAGAGATGGTCAAGCAGAAATTGTTCGACAAATGTGATAATTTGGAATGGAATGACCCTATAATTATAATTGATAGAGTAAATTACCTCTCCAGCAGAAAACAGGTAACTTTAGTGCCACCTCATTAGTGATTTCCATCTGTGGAAGGTGACACTGATGTTTTTTTTCCTTGTCTGTCTTCTCCTGTTGTGATTTGCATCTTCATATTTTTGTTTCTTTGATGACATTGCTTTACACTCCCTGGCCTTTTCTTGTGTTAAATAATAACTATGTTCTGGCATTTGGCAAGAAGATCTGAAAGAAGGACATGACTCCAGATTTTGTGGGGATTAAGAAAAGAGGACCCAAATGCACACACTCAGCAAACAGGCAGGTGAAACAAACAAAATTACCTGAAGCTGACCTAACTGTCCAGCAAAGGCCAGCAGGGTCACAAACAAAAGGTAGCTGGAGATCCAGAGATTAGGTCCATAAGTCAAGAAGACTAATCCAAAGACTCAGAATCCCAGAGGAGGCGGAATAGACTGGTGGCAAACAGGTCAGGGCAGAAGGTAAACAGAAGAAGTGGAAACTAAAGGAGGGAAAGAAGAGATGACACACACACACAGGGGCTGATTAGATGATGAGAAGCAGGTGGAAACAACTAAGACAGGAAAACAAAGGAAGCAACCCAACCCAACGATGGGCAACGTAAATGATATTTCCAAAATATAACAAAATGAAAACCATTACAGCGAGGGTTCTGGGTTCCAACCTGCTGCTCAGTTGGGGCCTTTCTGCTTGTAGTTTGTAGGTTTTTCTATCTCCAGGTGCTCCAGCTTCTTCCTCCCTCAGTCCAACAAATGAATTCTAGTGGCTGCAAATGTGAGTGTGCACAGTTATTCTCATTGTCTCAGCACTGGGGCCTGTAGTACAAAGCACGTTCAACATACTCAGGATATCTCTTCGTTATCTGGCTTCACTAAACCTGCACACCTACTGTCACACTATGGTGCTGCTTATCAACTTAAGTCAGCTCAGGTTTTCTGAATGAGAGATGGTGTTGACCAATCACAAACATGGGCAGGTCCAGAACTGTGTACTGTGTAAACTATATTCAAAACTAGACACTTACTAAAAGCAGCTGCTGCAGCCAAAACCAAGAAGGCAGAAAACTGAAGACTGTTTGAATATAATCATGGTGTGACTAAATCTCTGCCCCACATATGGTACGTTCTGAATAATATTACGATTGTGCATATATTCCTTAGAATTAAGCTTCTTATTCAAGATTAGAATCATCATCATGCAACACAAGATTATATAACAAAAGGACTCCATTTATGCTGCTCATAAAAACACAAATTACTCAAAGAATACATAATCAAGTAGCATAAAATTCTCATTCTTACAGAGTGACAGACCATTTTAGCCTCATTCTGTCATCTGAAGGTCTTGTTTAGCCATTCTGAAAGCAAATAAAGAACAACATTATTTAGGCTGACTGCAAATCAAAAGGTCACCAACTACAAGGCTTTAGCACTTTATCGGTCTCTGTTCTGGGATTGTGTTGAAATATTAAAGGATACCGAAGAATGAGGTGACTTTGAATTTACGAGCAGCTCTATATGCGCCTGTCCTCCTCAGATCATCTCACTATCTGTGCACCAAACTGCAGGGGATCTTCCAGAAACAGAGGTGGTATTTTCCAAGAGAACCAAGGGGTCAGCAGGTGGTGTTTTCATATGTGTTGATCTGTTATCTTGAACGTAACCTGCTCTGGAGCTGGTTAAATGTGCAGCACGATACCATAAACGTGTACAAGAAGGACCGCCTTTGTAGTGCTAAAAACCCAGAGTTAAACCTGAGATTACCTCGATGACCTCAAATCCTGCTGCATCTTCATGACCCTCTAGAGAATTTACCTACATATCTATGTGCAATTACACGCTATTTATTACACCATTTATGCCACTTATTTTCTTTTGAAAAGCCCATCTGTGCATCTATGCTATACTGCTCTACTTATACCGATCAGGCATAACATTATGACCGCCTGCTTAATATTGTGTTGGTCCACCTTATGTGCTCAAAAATGCTCTGAACCATTGTCCTCTTGTCAATCAAAGGATGGATAAGAGGACCTCTCAGGGTGTCCTATGGGGTCTGGCATCAGGATGTTGGCAGTGGATCCTTTGGGTGCTTTGGCTTGCTCCACTGCATCCTGTTGATGCTTGATCACAATGGGGTGTAGGAAGTTTGGAGGTCAAATCAACATGTTGGGTCATTGTCATGTTCCTCAACATGTTCCTGACTGTTTGATGTTTTTTCCATGTGGTGGGGTGTGTTTTCCTGTGAAATGATGGAGTGTGCTTGTTGTGGGACAATGTTTATTTCTGTCTAAGTCTCATCAACATGATAAAATCCAAGGTTTTCCAGCAGAACACCACATAGTAGCAATATGATCAATGTTATTCCCTTCACCTGTCAGTGGTCATAATGTTGTGGCTGATCGGTGAATGCTTATATTATAGGTCACATTTTTTGTAGTTATGTTCATCTATATATTTTGTATTGTTTATATTCTGACCTCAAATGGGAGACACTGTAACGTAGACAATTTCCCCTCAGGTTAGGATAAGTATTTCTGCCGGTATAGCTAATATGGATAGACAGTATTTCACATTAAAACCATTTCATTCTGCAGAACTCAGCTGTCAAACTCTTTATTCGACTTTGTCAAGTGCAAAAGCATGAGAAGTGCTACAACTGCAAAATACAGATATGAGATACACAAGAGAGCAAAGACAAAACATTTCCAAACACAAACCTGTAACACTGTTTTACAACCAAATGCATCGCACAACAGAATACGGCTAGAAGACACGGAGGAAGACTTTCGCGTGATGCTGTTACACACAGAATGAAAGGCCAGTGGAGGTGCTGACTGCTGACTGTGGTTTCTACCCAGCTTTATGTAAATGTTGTCAAAGATTAAATACATTATTATCTTTGGCTGAAGTGCTTCGGAGAAATGGAAAACTTTAGAGGCGGCAACACCAGTGCTTGACCTATACGCATGTCGTTGCAGCACAAACGATACTGATGACGAAAAGCAAAAATATATACACCATAAAGCGCCAATATATACAGAAATGTACAAACACAGAAGACGGGTCTCTTGTTAAATCTTATGCAACTTACTGGGAAGAAAATGGATACGGTCGGCTTTATATTTTTGCTTTATGATAGTGTTTACTAAGTAAAGGGAGAAATAGACTAAATCCGATGACAACATGCCCATAAGTACCTCTTAAACAACAACACAATGCAGTACAACTTTCTGACTCTAGCTAAGAACAGTTGAGGGGTGATCAAAGTGGCACCAAATACATCTTTTGGTTGCTGAAGACACACATTTTGCACCTGTTTTTTTTTTTTTTTTTTGGTTTTCCTGGATTTCCATTCCGTCCAGGTTTTTTTTTTTAAAGGAAAGGGTGGGTTCCCTGAGATCTGCCCACTGGACATGTGAAGTGCGCATTTTGATCAAAATCTGACGAAAAAATAAACATCACAACGTAACAAAAAGCGGAAACAAAACAAAAAAGCTACTGCTTCAATACCGTGATAATACTTACTAGAATGTATCTATAATGTAGCTGTAAAAGATACGACTTGACACATGAGAGTTAAATACGGTGTGGGATATCAGCTCCATTAGAGAATAAAGTGCAAGTACAAAAAAATGATTGAATGAATGAGTGAATGAGTTACTTGGTACGGTAGAAAGTCAGGATGTATAAATGATGCGAAAGCTTTGGCGACGTTTATAGTAAAGATACAGTATGAGTGAAGCTTTCTCTATCGGTTTTTGGGCACCAAGCTTATTATTTTACACCACACCTCATTAAAAAATAACAGTCTACATCAGAACAAAAGTGCTTTTGAATCACCTACATATTGAACACAACAACAAAAACAACAACAAAAAACATTTTGGAAAGATAATCAGACTGGTCATTATAGCTTTATGATGGGAGAACTTGTGTAAATATTCAGTACTGCGGTAGGTGAAGGCAAATCCTTCCTGCTTTTGTTCTACAATCAAACTTCTCCATTCAGCACCATCTTCTTCATCACACTCTGATCTTGTTCGGCGCTACACCTCCCTTTTTTTACTTTTCTTTTATTCTGCACCCTGAAGAGTTGGTGTGTTTTCCCCTTCTCCCTCACTGGGCCGAAGTGTGCGACACATTTACCATTTGCCGATACAGTGTTCTATACGTGTGTTTACCTGCATGTGCGTATATCTGTGTGTGCCTGCATGCAAATTTTGGGACAGGCACACAAGTACCCATGGTGACCCAAATATAAAATATAACAAGACAACAACGTAACTGAGTAATCAACACATTTTTCATTTTCTGAGATACACGCAAAAAAGTAAAAGACTGATTGCATAGTCACTTCATTCGGTCCTCTGGTGAGCACGTTCATGTGCTCCTGTCGATGACCCCACGTGACCTCCGGGGTTACATGGGGTTTAAGGGGTCAGTTTTGGTCCGGGGGGGAATAAGGATAGGAATGTTTCTTGGTTTCACTGTTGACTTTACTTCCACTAACCAGCTCAGTTAGCATCCGGTGACCTGCACCTTGTTTTTTTGAGCTGGCATTTGGACGGATCACTGCTTATAAACCTGCAAAAGTCTTATTTTACTGCTCACTGTTCAGCAGTCATGACCCCAAACTGCTTCTCTGTTCTTTCTTGTACTTTTACTTTCCCCTCTACTTATTTCCTTCCATTCCCTGGGTTTAGAGAGGAGCATCTGGGGACAGAACCAGCTGTCCCCCTTGTCCTCTCGTCCTTAACCCAACATTTCACTCTCACATTCTTTTGCTCCACCTTTTACTTCTGTTTGTCCTTCTCTCTCTCAGGATTTGGGGTTTGTCCAAACGCGTGCTAGTCTAAGTTGGATGCACCTTGTTTTTGAGGGGAGGGGGTTTGCGTTTTCGCTTGCGTGTAGGGATGGTGGTCGTGTGAGCCGGGTGGTTGAACAGGCTGGAGGAGGGGAGGGTCTCTCTCTCTGTGGGAGCGTCCCAGTCTCGGCTGATGGAGGCAGGGCCAGGGGTGGATGGAGGTGCAGCGGGTGTTTTTGGGTGGGGAAAGAGAGCTGATGAAGCAGAGAGAGGGGAAGCATCGGAGACAGATTTATCTGTGACTGGTGTGGGTGGAGGTGCGCTGACTGAAAGTCTGGCAGAAGTTGGAGCGGCAGAGGGATGCGCGGAGGCAGGTCGAGGCTTTAAAAAGGGAACAGGTGTAGCTACAGGAGTCTTTTTGGGGTTGGCAGCAGTGCTCCCACACTCTTTTGAAAGCTCACTTTTATCTGCCTTTTTCCCCTTCCTGCTCCCTTTATGCTTTTCTTTGCTGCTCTTTCGTTCCCTTCGGCCCTTCTCCTCCCCCTTCCCTCTCTGTCTTGCCTCGCTCCGACCACCCTGACCTCCCTGACCGTCCTCGTCTCTCTTCCTCCCCCGACACCTCCTCTTCCTCTGAGCTCGCTCCAGTTTGCATTCCATGTGGTACAGGTCCTCTGTTGCCATGGTGACGCGGTCGAGATGTTGCAACAGGGCGTCTAAGGTGGGAAGGAGCCTCCTCAAGGAGGCTTCAGTCTCTGCTCGCTCCCTCCAGCTGGTTCCTCCAACCACCACTCCTGGGCCGAGCCCCAACCCCAGGCCCAGGCCAAGTCCCAGGCCTATCCCCGGTGCCTCTGTCAGGCTGCAGGGACTGGAGGAGGCTGGGCGCCATGAGGCCTCGGAGCCAGCATCAACGCTGTCTGGAGTTGGGGGGGAGTCTGGGCTGTCCAGCGGGGGCAAGCAGAGAGATTTACAGTCGCTGGTGGAGGATGAACGTGACGGTGGTAGCTCCATGCCTTCGAAACGCACTTTGTGACGAAACTAAGAAAAGGATGAAGAGAAGATGGATATTAATGATACTGATCTTTTCTTATTTAGTCCCTATAAAATTGACTATTCTACAAAAATAAATCAAATTTTTAAAAGGAGTTAGACACAAGCGCTGCAGGTAGAAAACATGAAATATACCTCCTTGGCCCTGCTGAGTCCCATCCACATTTTGAGTCTCCTGAGAAACAGCTCAACCATCTCGTAGTCCTGCAGGTCCACAGCTGGACGGTACAGCTCTGCTCGTGCACGCCGGTAGTTCCTCAGTAACACCGAGGTGACCAACCACAGCAGCGCCAGTCGAAATATGGCAAAGCTCAAGTGGAACACTAGCGAGCAGACGGTGCTGGAGGGACCGGTTAGTGTCCAGGCAGGACGCCATGACAGCAGGCCTCGACCGCCGGCGCCCAACAAGGACAGACAGGCCGAGGTCACGCTGCCGTATCCGTCCAGTACAGAGTGGAAGAGCTGGAGTGAAGAAGAAAAAAAAATCATCAGTTCAAAGAGAATATTCAAAAACTTACAAGCAATTTAAGGTAAGATAATGAGACATTTCACACCAGCTGGAGGGAAGCTACATGGGCAAGCAAGAAACATAGTAAACCATGGGATTAAAGTCCAGAACCTGACTTGAAAGAAAATACCACATTAGTCGGGGTTAAAGAGGTCTACTCAAGTCTATGCAATCAAGATAATTCAGTGCAATTTCAAGTAGTCAAGACAATTGTGTGTGCAGCTTGAGTGGTCAATCAGCTTGATGCAAACAGCAGTGGTCCCTGAGCCTGGTTCTGTTGGAGGTCTTGTCTTGTTTGGAGTTGTTTCTCTCCACTGGTGCTAATTTACCTGCTCATGGGGAATCTTTGGATTTGTTGAGGTTTCCATGTGTAATTTTGTAGGTTAAATTATTCTAGGTCAGCCCAACAATGAGGCTGAGCAGACCAAAGATAACCTTCATGAAAGGTGTGCAAACTCGTAGGTAAACAAGACAACTCAGACATTGTGTGTGTGTTTGTTTGTGTAAACGCTTATTTACTTGGTGTGTGTGTGTGTGTGTGTGTGTGTATATGTGTGTGTGTGTAAATAGAATAAAATAGAATAGACAATAGGAAGCAGCTGACCAGGTGTCCTGTGTGTGAGAAGGCCAACAACAGCAGCAGTAAGGCCACAGCGACTCCCAGCAGCTCCCAGACTGAACGCCGCAGAGCTCTGCCGAACACGGCCCACTCTCTCAGGAAGCGTAATTGGTGGGACGCCTGAAAGACCAGATGGCAGAAATATGTGTAGGATTGCTAAAGGAAGCCTCAACGTGGGAAAAAAACTAACTGGTTGAACTAACAGGTTCTAAACAAGCAAACAGTTTACAGTACATCAACATGGAACCAAGAAGTCATCATTTCACCCTCTGAATCCTAATCCCCTAAACCATTTTTACTCACTATGGGATTGTTTTTTACTGCAATATAAAGCACCTGCACCTCTATGGAGAAAGAACAACCATGGCTATAAGCAGAGAGGACTCAAAAATGTTTTTGTGCAGCATAACAAAGTTATAATGCCACATAAAACTATATATGACAGTTTTTTCAATTATTTATTTTTACAAAAATGGAAAAAGTCTGGGATGCCCCCAGGTGTTACCAATACTAGAGAAAAAAATAGTGACTCTACATACTATAGATAATTTACTAATTACAATTTTATTTTGTTTTCTTACTTGCCCACTATTTGCTCTGTGTAAACACTGCCTGCAGTTCAGCCAAAAAGCCCCTTGATCTTTCTCAAGACTGTTGGCCACAGCTGAGTTACTGATGGCTTCACAGTTGCACCAAAGAGTTTGTTTTTTGTACATTTTTTGACTTTGGTGAAATATCCTAATTTTATGCTTAGATTTGGGTAAGTCTCTGGATAGAATTACACTTTACAGATGAATACTTCAAGGAAGTTCCAGAAGTTTAAAAATCGGACAATTCCTTTTGTTTTAGTATCTGGCTCTGACAAATTGTACCATTTTGGTAATTGTTTAAAAAGATATGACTTTGAAATCTTCCGACTTGTTTGGGGTTCAGAGGGTCTAAAGATAAGGCTGCATTATTATAGATTTCTCCTTTTGGCAAACAACAAATCCCACGAAAAGCCCAAAGAGCAACACGGTGTTGGCAAATATTTTCAGACATTCCTACCTTGTCTGTGGCCCCTTGCCACAAGCTAATCAGTTCTTAGTGGAGACATAAATCTCACAGATCTCAAACATTTAGTTTTATTTTTAAAAGTGTCATTACTTCTCTAAGACTGACTCAAAAAACTTGGGAACATATCGGTCAGAGCAGGTACATGACACACTGATGATGTCTATAGACAACAAAGGAGCTCTAAAGCAGAGACAGTTGGATCCACAGACAATAACTTTTATTCGAATCAGTTTTTTGTCTTTCCAAGGAATCTCTTGACAATGTTATTGATTATCTTTGATTCCTCTTCACTGCATTCTACATTGACAAGTGAATACGACTGGTGTAACACACAAGATGTAATCTGTCTATAATCAGCCTTTTCTTCACCCTCTTTCTCTCTTACCTTGAGCACCAGTATGAACAACAGCAAGGCAGACATGACGGTGTACATGTGACTCTGCCTGGCCAGCGGGTAGAAGTCTGTGAAGGCGTCCCGTGGGTGCTTCATGTATGATGCCCACTGCTGCTTGGCCATGATGCAGTGGCTCAGGTGTAGCCCACAAACAGACGCCGCCAGAGACAATTTACAGATGCCCAGGAGTCTCCAGGCCGACAGCAGGTACCTGTAACCTTCTCTGAGGAAGCCCAAGATCCCTCTCACCAGGAAATACACCACCAGGGCCAGGAGGATGATCTGGAAAACAGGGAACCACAAAGTTTCAGTGTACACATGGTGCCAACGTAAGACATCCAAGGTCAGGGAGAAGGATTCAGGTTGTCAGGGGTTACCATGAGAAGAAGCTGAAGGTCCAGGCCTGTGATTGGCCACAGAGTGATGACAAGGAGGTCCAAGCTCGACTGGGCGCGCTCAGAAACTGGAAACTCAAACAGGAAAGAGAAGACAGCCAGGAGGTTTGTGTTGATGTTGTAGAGAGAGAACTCCACGAACACAGCACGAGTCCTGCAAACACACATACAAACACACCGCTTAATAGGATAAGATGAGATCAAAATATTTTACACAGCTATGTCCTGTTTTGGTCGCCTCAATGTATTTTATTTGTTTAAGCCAAAATTTTCTTGTGAAAAATAAAACACACAACCTCTATTTTGTTCAAAACACACTGCCAACACCCACTTTTATAGACTTACAGTCTCTCCCTTCTCTAATCCCAAATGTGGTATGATAGGATATAAGACCTCGGAAACAACTGCTGACACTAAGCCCACATTCTTGGCGCATTTTTCACTGGATTGTTTTCTGCGTTTTATTTTTTTCATATTTTGAAAAATTCAATGAGGAACTCCTTAATGACTGCGGGCTGTAGGACAAACTGCACTTCAGGGAAAATAAAACTCCACTCCAGATTTTAAAGGCCCGAATAAGCATGGTTCTGCTTTATCCCAATCATTGTGAAATTGTGTGCACATGCACATCCAGCCCAGTTTCCAAACGCTTACATGTGGCCCCCGGACTCTGGAACAACCTGGTCGATGAAATCAATGAGAAAACTCCTCTTTGAAGCATAGAACATAAATCAACAGTACATCCATCTTTTCCTTTTATTACCTGTAGTGTCTTGACCTGTGTATTAACTCTCTGGACCCCAAGTAGTTTCTGGGCGTTTTCCACTCCTGTGACATTTTTACTCACTGTGGGTTTATTTTTCACTGCAATATAAAGTCCTGCACTTCTATGGAAACAGCACAGCTATGACTAGAAGCACTAAGAACTCAAATACATTTTGCACAGTATAAAAAAGTTTACCATGCATAGTTATGAAAAAGAAAAAACAAAAGTTGAATTTCTGACAATTATTTTAATGAAATAGAAAAACTAATCAACATGACCAATATTTTTTCTAGTGCCCATAGGTATTACAAATACTTGGAAAAACATGGTGCCACTACATACTATAGATATTTTACTGGTTAAGTTTTTAATTTGCTTCCATACTTCTCACTTATTTGTTCTGTGTAAACACAGCCTGCAGTTCAACCCAGTTCATCCCATGACGTCACATGACTGTTGGTTGCAGCCGAGCCACTAATGGCTTCCTGACTGCGACGAGAAGTGAAAATTTTTAAGTTTTTTATAGAGTTTGGGTAGAACAAAGGGTTTATTTTTTTATTTTTATATCATATTTTATTTTTTAGTTTTAAATGAGACATGAAGAATAAAGTGATTTTGATAAATGTGTATCAATTTTAAGTTCAGCTTTGATGAAGCTTTCCAACCAAATGATACATCACAGATGAGCAGTTCAAGGACAGTTGAAAATCTGACTATTCTTTCTATTTTCACAGTATCTGGCTATGATAAATGGTGTAATTTAGGCGATTTTGTAAAGACAGCATGCTTTCAAACCCACAGCCAGGTTTGAGGTTTAAAGTCTTAATATCTGACTTTAAATTTCTATGTTTTCCACTGTTTTTTCAGACTAATCATGACAGATTCACTACCTTTGGTCGAGCCACTGCAGCTGCTGCAGCTGCTGTAAAGTCGAAGAGGCCTCTTCTAGACTTCTGTTCAGCTGGTGGACCACATCTCTGCTGTTGTACTCCCCAATTTGACCCGAACGCCACACCCTGAGGAAAATGAGTGAGAGGAAACATGAAGGGGAGAAACACAACATGACACATCTAAGAAGCCCACTTGTACAAAACATCCTAAAGCTAACGTAACAGCTGCACTGGTAGAGCCATGTTTTCAATCCTTCCCTTACCGATCGTCATCGATAGCACCAAAAACTGTGACGTTCTCCAGGTCTTTAGTTGGAGATGCAACCTGGTTCTCTCCCCATATAGATGATCTGTTAACTGTGCCAAAACCAGAGAAGTTTCAGTAAGATTAAAATAAGATTGAAGCGCATTAACTTGATTTGAATACAGTTAATAGTAGGGATAACATTAAGAATATTACAAAGAAACAAAGAGAAATATATTCATCAATATATTCATGTATATAGACTGAATAAGTCAGTGAGGGTTTCTGTCACATTAATGATTTTAAAAGATTTATCTCACAACAGAAGGTAAAGAAAATGACCACAAAGCCATCTCACCCTGTGTGTCATGGATTTGTCGAAGCCTTAGCGTGCCGAGTAACACGCTTCCCGTGTCTCTCAGGAGAGCAGATTCATCCAGTAGCCGTGGCAACAAGGACTCATTCAGCCAGGCCAGAACATCATCTCGCCTAAAAGACAAAAGAGGCATTTGGAAAATACTTTGTGAACAATGGTCTTCACTATGTTTGACAGCAGTGTTTGCATGCTCAGAGCTCGACTGTAATGAGCTGCTCAGTTTTAAATAAACTTGAATTCTGGATACGGTCAACCTGTGAACATCTTTTACACACGTTTGGATAAAATAACACATTCAGGTGACGTCTCAAGAGAATGTGAGAGAGAAAACAAAGTTTCTGAAAGTCTTACAAGCAGAAGAGCAGGTCAACCTTGAAAACCGAAAGGAAAGTTTTCTTGAGCCACCACAATACCTTTGGATGAGGTCTGTTATTCAGTGATGTGTGGGTGCATCTGTGTGTGTGCACCTGCTAATGTTGTGGTACTCCGGTGTGTGCAGGGCTTGCTGCAGCTGAGTGCGAAGTCTCAAGCTGTGTGTGTCTTTGGCCGAGTCGGAGTAGTTGAGAAGCAGAACGACCAACAGGAAAAACATGTAAACCAGGAAGTTCTGAAAATGAGACACAAAAAGTTTAGCTTTAACCTAATGAGCTTTAAATGTCTACAACACAGTGGAGATACAATCAGTAGATTTTCACATACAAAGAATTTTACTTGGTGTTTTGGGCGCATACAGATAAACACTGACAAATACAAAAAATCTAAAGGACAGCAGATTATAAAAGCACATGTTTAAAGGCAAAGAAACAGCACGTGTGGCAAATCCAATGTAATGAAAGTAATAGAAATATTCACAATGTGCAGAAATGTGCAAAGTATTCGCCAGAGAATGTGAAAGGTTACACAGTTTGTAGTGAAAATGACTTCAAAAGTGCTCAAGGATAATAATAATCTTATGGAAGAGAGTCAGTGTCTATGTTGGAGTTTGGAACGAGAAAAGCAGCTTGAAGATTTCTCCCAGGTAGATTTTTTTTTGCTGCTCTAAAAACGTTCTGAGAAAGTTCTTAGCAGGAAGTTTTACTTGAGTTCCCGTAATGTTCTTAAAATATGTTGCATTGAGAACATCCTTCCTTTGTCATCAGGGAACATGGTGGAAACAGTTTATAGCAGAACCAACGTCCCCAAAAACGTCCTCAGAATACTTCCGGGAAAAAGTTCTACCTTTGTTAATACGTCACATTACAGGAACGTTTTTAAAATAACATTCTGTCATCTGAGGCCTCGAGTGGATGTTGATTCTTCTTCAGTCATCATAATCTTACAACATCCTCTGAATGTTAAAATGTTCTCTCTTGGTTCACTTTTAAACTCAGAGAAACGTTCTTTAAAATGATAAATATCCTCAAAACATTTCTTGAACCATAAATTTAAAAGGTTTTCTTTAAAACACCATTAGAACTTGTAGGTTATGTTAGCTAACGTTGACCGAACATTTCCTGCTGGCTGGGCTGTGGAGACAAAGCTGTGTATGTAGCATGAGGTTCTGGTTCTGATGGACCGAAGCCTCCTGCCCAAGAGGAGGAGCTTGAACGGTTTATGTGCAGGGTCAACCACAATCTTTCACATAGAGCCGCCAGCATCATCTCCCGTCTCTCACTGACCTTCAGCATGGTGTGCAGCATGTGGACCTTGCGGGCTTGATGCCGGGCCTGAGACAGAGCGAAGCCCTGCGGTGGTCTCACCCTGGAGACCCTCAGAACCACCCTCTCCACCCGGGGAAACTCCACCAGCACGTCCTGGTCTTCTGGACGCAGCCGACGCACACACAGCGCATAGTAAGCCGTTTCACACAACACCTGCAGACACACAGGATGAATAAGATAATGAAGCATATTAAGAAACAACACAAGAAATACTAAAGTACAGTAAGGATAAAATAAAAGGTGCAGTAAGTACACACTGTGGTACACTATGGACACGTTTCACATGTACAGATGTGACATTATGAGGTATGAACCCAATTGCAGGACATGGTTTGTAGCACTGCACTTGAATCCAGACATAGTAACAGTGCTCTGTTTCAGTTAAATTCTAGAGAGAAAAGACCAGTGTTATTATTGCACTTGAAGAGCTGTAGAGACACAGGTTGTTGCACTTTTGTTGTTAAATGACACTGGAGAGAGCTACTTGAAGAGCTGTAGAGACACAGTTTTGCATTTTGTTGTGACACTGGGAGAGCTAGAAGTGAAAAACAGTGTTACAGGAATTGTGTTGCACTTAAAGGGCTGTAAAGAGACACTGTGTTAAATGATGTTGCACTGTAAGAGCTATAAGAGACAGAAATCAGGAAGACTTAACTGAGATTACAAAGAATTAAAATGATTCAGCCAGATGGAAATTTACTCAAGGGTAATATTTGATGTGTACAAGAAATGCAGAAAAGCTTGTTAGGAACAATCAGTAGTTGCATTTTAAACTTATCCAACACAAAAGTGGCACGATTTGGATGTACTCTCCAAATCTGCTGTTTCTTTTGAACTTTTTTGACACAGGAACAGTTTGTCTTTCCATGTAAGAACTGCTTAGACTTTAAAAATGTTATTTGTCTTTTAGTCATTGTGTTTTATTATTTTAACTGTACTGCACTTTGATTCAACTCCTGTTGCCTTTAAATGTGCTTCATAAATAAATCTGACTTTGGACGACTGTAACAAGCAGTACAAACAGATTTACCTGGAACTAAAAGCTTGATCTGCATCGTGTGAACTCATTTAACAAGAGCTTGAATGCAACAGATGCTCGTTTATATGCATAGGCTCGAATTAAAACAAAACATGCAGTACCATGGGAATTTCAAGAGGAATGTTTGTGCTTACCTTAATGGGCTCCAACAGCAAGCAGGAGCACAAGAAACTGGCAAAGCAGGAGATTAACCACATCATGGCCACACTTTGACTGAAGTCGTGTCCTGCCCAGATCGAAACACTGTTGGCCAGAGCGATTCCTGCCCAGCTGCCCCACAGAGCGGCTCGACCGCACCAGGGAGGGAAACGTCTGGGCCGACACACGTCCGTCACAACTGAGGAGAGGCAACGAAAAAAAAAACTGGTCTAAAGAGAGTGACTTTGGAGAGAACATCGATATTTAATTCCCAGCATTAACCAAGAATTTTGCATTTTATTAGTCCTTTGGGATGCATTTGTCTTTGAAAATCATCTTACAGTCAAATAAAAAGGAAATCTCTTGGAGTCTTGAAGTCTTCATCCAAATGAACTCCACAGTCTTTTCAATTAATACAATTCCTAGTAAATAAATCAAATTTCCCAAAGAGGAATAAATAATTTAGTAAGAACTTTGGAGCCGGTTTAGAAGTGCCGTTTTCAATTTAGTTTTTCTCACACCACAAAGAACTTGTTTTACTTATGAAATATTTAGGCTGCAAAATGGGAGTATAATGGATTAACTCTGGTTTCACTTCAAAGCCAAACTATAAAAGCTTTGTCACACAGTCTGACTTATTACTCCTCTTTCTTTTAAGGATTAAGCACCAAACTTTCCTCTTTACCTAATGAGCTAGATTCATGTGTCACTAATCCAACCGGAGAGCAAAGGACGCAGAGCAACAGCAGGACAGAAAGTAGCTTATCTATGAGGAAAATAACATCTGGATTCCCTTTAAAGTTCTTTTTTTTTTTACAATTATTTTGCTGTTGTCATGGTTATAAGATTTACTGAAACTACCAGCAGAAAGATTTGTTCATATAATTCTGTAAATTATAATGCCATGTCTTGCAGACAGGACATGTACCTCTTGCCTTGGTTGTGCTGTTTCCACAAACATACAGGACTTCATATTGTGGTGCAAAATGGCCCCACAGTGAGTACACAGTAAAGTACACAGTAAATGTGACAGGAGCTATAAAACACCCAGACAGTTCTTGGGGTTCAGAGACTTAATTGGTGAAGAGTAGATCTTAGATAACTTCAACGGATAAACAAAGGTCAACACACATCGTCTCGACTTGTTTTTGGAGTGATTTTAGAAAATATCCTTGGCCAATAGGACTAAAACATTATCTGAAGCAATAAGTACAATTACTTGCATGTGTTATTCTTTCAACTCAACAGGGAAACAAAAGAACAAACAATAGAAAACAAGAATGTAACTGTCTCTACTTTAGCTTTAAATCACTGTCCTTAAATTTTTTACGACACACACTTGGGATCTTAAATGTTTTTCCTGAGCTTGCCCATTAATTAGTAACAGAAGTCATGGTGCTGCTCCAGTTTGGTTTTTGTTCTTCTTATTTATTTAGTTGGCAGTGATTTATTGATCCCTATTTATTCTTTATAAATATTGTTGACGGATTCAAGGATTGGGAGGATTAAATATTACTGAATAAAGTGTGAGGATTTTTAAGGGGAATTAAACAATGTGCAGATTTAAGGTAAATCCTTGTCTCTGCTTGCTGGGGATCACGGTGGAGTAAGATGCTCTTTAAGGCTTTTTTAAAAGTGTAATTGATAGAGGTTTGATAAACAAAGGCCTTTAGTGCTTTGATAAATTTTAATTGACATGCAAACAAACCTGTATTGGAGGTGAAAGCAGTTTTTGGTGGATCCCTCCTGACAGACTCGAGAGGAAGAGGCTCATTCAGCTTCTGAAGGAGAATCACTTCAGTCTTATCTAGAAAAAGGCTCGACCTGAGACACAAGCATCAGAAATTAAATCAAACCCAAGGAAATTCGCAAAAGTGCTTCTGAGGAATTCTTTGACTTAGAGATTAAAACTTACAGGTCAGCCATCTCACTTTCATCTGCCTGAGGAAAGAAGTTCTGTCCATCTGTCAGTATGTGCTTGATAAGGTCTTCATCTGTGAGTGAAAAGCAAGGTCACTTCAGTTTTTGGTCTCAGACAACATGAACCATCTCTCATACAGTACCGTAAAGTATTGTCAGGTACAAATTTAACTTCTGCTCTGTTCATGCTGGCCAAACTATGCAAGCATGATGTCATTATATATTCTTATTATGGATGGATGGAAGTGAAAATATCAAAGGCTTTTGAAAAATTCGCTTGAGACTTTTCAAATACTTCTAAGACCTCATTAATGGAAGCCGTATGAAATGTTTATTAACCCTCTGAACTCCCATTTTTTTAAATTATTTTTCACACTGATTATGTATTTGCTCTGTGTAAATAAAAGGCAGCAGTAATGCTGAAATGTCCCTCAATTGTTGTAACATAACTGTCCATTACTGCTCAATCACTAATGTCTTCACGGTTGCAACAAAGAGTGCAGAATTTTTAGATTTTTACAGCATCTGTTTTTCAGTTTTTGGCTCTTATAAATGACACAATTTTGGTAACTTTCTTAAAAGATGATATATCTGCAGGACTTAACTGTCCTGCAGATATCCTACTATCCTACACAGCGACTTGACTGGTGCAACAGTGTTTGATTTAACAGTAACAGACTTCCTTCTTTGGCTACCTGACGAGGTGAAATATTTGTTGCGTTGGTCAGTTCCCTCCTCGTCGTCAGGGTTAAAGTTCATGTCCACACCCAGGTGCCGGCTTCCCTGACCCCTCTTCAGACGGGGCATCCCTGCTCCGTGTCCTGCGCCTCCCACCACGGAAACATCACTCAGCAGCTCCGGCCAATCCCTGTCCTCCGTCTCCTCGTCCGCCATGCCCCAACTCTCCTCACTGAAAGAGGGAGATGACAAATCATTCACTGTCTCTCTGTTTCTAAGAGAGGAATGATGATTGCGCAATAATGTCCTGAAAAATTGTGGCTTTTGTATTTAGTGTTGTTTGGTGAGAAGAGGGAAAACATTTTATTTGTTTCACATTCAAGAGAGGTCAATATGAAAATATTTTTTCATGTTCCCAGCCTCTTTGAGAGTACAGTGCTGTCAGTATGCTTTTATTCTACTTTTGTCTCTTGTGCAACTCTTTTCAAATTAAAGTAACAGCGTTTTAGATGGTACCCAGGCAAACAGTATCAGTCAATTAAAACACAGTTACTATGCAATGAAAGTAAAATGCAAACAAAAACAGGCACACATATGTTATATGTATATTGCCTGATGTATGTTTGCATTTGTTTTCCAACAAAGCATGTATTACCTGCAATAATACCATGGCAACAGAGCAGCTTACCTTTTGGTTGATGGAGTGGGCAAATCCACGTTGGTTTCCTCGGAGTTGGTCTGGGAAACAAAGATTATGGGATGGATGGATGCATAGACACTAATGAGCTCACAAAGGAAAAGCACAGCAATTGTCTCAGCCTGACTTAAATCCCTCTTAAATCTCTCCTGAGATCCTACCTCGCCATTAAAGAAGAGGAAGGAACTTCCTGCCATGGAGTTGTCCAGGAAGTCGTCAATCTCCACTGACTCCTGGTCCACTTGTGGCGGTACCTGCTCCACGCTCACACACTGGTGTTCAAACACAAACATATTCAGAGAAAATATTCAGCTTCACGTTTGGCTCATGGGAGGCGCTAAAGCATGGATAGGGTTTGCATTACCTTGCTGCGGCTCATTCTGAAGAGCGTGAAGACAAGCAGGTAGAGAGGGTAGATGATGAGACAAGTCACCACGCCTGCTGCCACTGTCTCTCCATTTAAGGAGGAGATCCTGGACACGGCCCTCAGACTGCAGGACAGGATGGCATTTAAATGTAAAAACAAATTGCCAGACATTGCAAGGATAAATTTCACATAGACATTGGTTAAGACTAATGATCCTCATCTGAAATTTGCTGTATTCAGGTGTTTTATTAATATTCAGGCATTACGGTGGCCTATTGACTAGTGGGTCAACCAATACAGTTTCTTTTAGGGAAGAAACTAGTGTTGATTATTGGTAATGAAGAAAGCAACACTTGAAGCCGATATACATTAAATGTAATGTTTTAACAGCATATGATAGCAGAGAACCTGTCATTCATAAGTAGGATTCTTCCTTAATAAGCGTGACTATAACTGAAAATATGAAATAGAAATAGGAGTCATTAAATTAAGACGCTCTCCTCCGTTTATGTGGGATCGACTGAGATTGATCAGTTTCTCTCCTGCAGCTATGTCTGCTGTTCTTCTCTATTTGTGTCGCTTTTATTGCTCATTAAGGTCCAAATCTTAAAGCTTCATTAGTTATTATTTTCCAGACTCTAGTTCAGGTTAATCTGTGGCTGCCTTCTAACTTAGCCGCTAGCTGTTAGCATAGCCTAAGCCACTGTGAGAGAAGCTAATTTCCTAGTTTGTGGCAGCGGCTTGAGTATCTTGTTCAGTGTTTGCAGTCTCTGCTTTAGAGACATTTCTGGGACCACAGAGTTATGGCAGACAGAGGGAGGGAGGAGGCTGCATCAGACCTAAAGTAGTGTATTTAGTTTAGCAATAATCAGCCAATAAGAATACAGATAATCAGAAAAAAGCCAAATATCAGCCATGATAGTCTGTATATCGCTACTATTTACACAGAGCGTAAGTCTGTAAAGGATAATCGAACATTGGCAGAGTACAACATTTCATACAAATGGTCAAAGAGTAGGGAGGGGTCAGTATGAATTTACAGGAGTGAGCAGTGATTGGTTTGCATAACCAACAAGGGGTCTGGCAGAAGACTAAGGAGTGACACTAGGGGGCAGGAGAGGTTCTCCAGACATAACCTGATTAGAAAAATCACATGTAGCAACAGGACGTGTTCCTATTCATCAGCAGACATGTACCCGTGTCTCTTGTCCACCACAATGCTGTACCACAGAGTGTTGGCCAGCAGGAAGAGCTGCAGTAGCACAGCGCAGCATGTGGCCCTCTGCAGGCGGGTGAAGGGGCTCCGAGGGGGCCTCTCCCACAGCGACAGCCACAGGTGACTCTCACACAGCGCCCTCTGCAGCTCACAGCGCAGGAGGCGAGGCAGCTGACGGAGCGCAGCCTCCTCTGCAAAGACGGAAAGACCGGTGAATAAACTCACACCATTCACCTATTTGTTACACTTTATGTGGTTGTGGTTTCTTACCTGAGGCCTCCACCTCGATCTCCACCCGTCCGTCCGTTCTTTCATTGTCAACCGACAGCCACTCCTCAACCAGGAAGTAGAAGCTGCTTCCTGTCTGCAGGTCTTTCACCAACACATACTGAAGCAACCACGCTGGGGACAGACCTGAGCAAGGGGCAGCAGTTGGCGGTTACAACAGATCTGTTAAATACAGCTGGTCTGTGGGTGTGTTTACACGCTTTTACCTTTATTGTCATGCCAAATTCGTATTTTCCAGACACTGCCCAGGCTGGTATCTGTGGCAATATGAAAGATGTCGAGAGCATTTCGTGTGAAAGCTCCTCTGCTGTCGAGGTGGCGGTGTCCACTGCGGCTCTCACGTCCGTACAAACTGATTCCCACATGAGCTGTGGTTCCTGAAGGACACAGAGAGGTTGTTTGCACAAATCCTGCAGAGACTCTACTTTCATTCAACATGTTTATTTTGTAATAACATTGGGATTATCATGGGATTATCAAGATTCCAACAGCTCTTTTACTAATCATGAGTGACTTTTCAGTTTTGTCGGGAAAAACTACCAAATTTAAGCTAAAATTCATGATGTTTAATAACTATAACTTTAATGTATATGTTTCATTTAAAAAATTGCCAAAATAAACTGTTTGCAGAAGCCAGGTTGTGTGAAAAACAGATTATTTGAAGGAGCCGTGACTCACTCAGCCACTGCCAACAGTCAAAAATCAACAAACACTGACAAATCAGAGACTGACATTATCAGAGTCAGAATTGTTGGATTTTCAATTTCACAATCGTTCTTGAACTACTCACCTGTGGCTAATCCTTACGCCAGAACACTTCATTACTTAATTATATGTGACTTTTTGGTTTCATCAGGAAAAACAACCAAATCTAAGCTTAATATCGTAATATTTCGTCAAAATCACTTTATTCTACAACTCTCAATTCTAACTCTCAAAAATAAACAATTTTCTCTAAACTTATCTGTAAAAAATAAAAATTCTGTGTTCCTCACTGTTCTAAGTTAGTAGCAGAACCTATTCTGTGTATAGCCTCCATTTCTTTGTATTATTGGTAACATCTGTGGGCACTTGGAAATGCTGTACATGTCAAGGTTTAAATTTTTTGTAAAATAAGTTATTTTTTAATGATTTATGGCATAAAAACTTTGTTATATTATAGAAAAGAGTTTTTTGAGTAATTCTTCTTTTAGCCCAACTTCTACTCATGGTTGTTCTGTTTCCATAGAGGTGCAGGATTTTATATTGCAGAGAAAAATAAGCCAACAGTGAGTAAAAAACTTGGACAGGAACCAATAAACACCCAGAAACTATTTTTTGTTGTTGTCTTGCATTCCCTCTGTCTCCTTCTGACATCTCCCTACTCTAGCCTGCCTATTTTAATTTATGTATTTTCATTTAAACTATGAAAACTAAACAAACATATATGAACATGTTAGACAGCTGTACAGAGTTGCATTACAACAATAAAAACTAATAGGGACTCTTTCTTATCTCACCTGCTCCTCGGCTCCAGCCGGTTTTGACCTGAATCTCATACTTAAAGAGTCCGTCTCGGCCACAGAGCGGAACCACACCGGCCCGACGGAGATCCAGCTGGTCCAGTTTGTGTAAGATGGCTGCTGCCACAGCGTAGCTCAGTAATCCCAAGACACACACCAACAGCACGACCAGGCTTGGTGCCCCTGAACGCTCCTGAAGAAGGAGATAAATAGTTTGAGAGTGTGTTTATTTAGAGCACGTGCCAAGATAGTGACTGCGTGTTTGTGTGATACTGACAGGCAATGTAAAGCTGATGGCGTCCACTGGTACAAACAGGCTCGCAGCGAAGGCCGTGAGGTGTCTGGTTCGGCAAACTGCTCGGCTGGAGTTGGTCTCTGCCAGGGGCACCATGCCATCTGTCCGCCACTGCTTCTCGCTCTCGCTGAAGTACTGACAAAGAGACGCAAACACCCCGACCTCCAGACGAACACCTACTGGACGGGATTTGGGGCTGCAGGGTGTAGTCACGTTGATAAAGTAGTCCAGAGTTGTGTCGAAGGACCTGTAACGCAGGACAGGCTTGGAAGTCTGAACTCTGTTGCAAGCTTTCTGGTTGCTTCATACACATTGTATTTATATGCAGTGAATGAACATGGCTCTTACTCTGGCGACAGGAAGAAGGTGTACTTTCTGTGGTCAAGATCTTGCCCCCTGGTCATACTGAGAGTAATACGTTTTTTATCTGTGCAGTTGAACTCATTGGGTTGTTCGTGGGAATGGAGGTAGGCGAAGATGTACGGCTCCTCCTCATCCTCTTCACTTTTATCCTTCCCTGGTGCATCTGGAGAAGGAAGATAAATAAAGAGAGGAATGAAACATGGTTGACATGACTTGATACATTAGATTATACTTTATTAATCCCACAACAGGGAAATTTCCTCGTTACAGCAGCAGAGAAAAAGCAGAAAAACACACAACATACCCTATACATAAAAAAGAAAATAAACAATCTACTATAAATAAACATTTTAAATATACAATAAGATACAACAATAAATGAAGTATAAATATGAAGGTAATATTTAACAAGGAAAATTGAATAAATAATATTGTATATGTATGTATGTATGTATAGTCATACATACAAAATTGGGTTAAGACCTTTAACTGCAAAACAGACATGTTATCTTTTTTTTCTTTTTTTTTTTTAAAAAGACAATTACCAGAAACACACCCTTTATCAGAGCCAGAAGCTGCAAAAACAGAAACAATTGTTGGATTTTTAACTTTTTGACAGTCCTTGAACTACTCATTTGTGATGCACCATTACATTGGAAAACTTTATTACTAATTATATGTGACTTTCGGTTTTATCAGGAAAAACAACCAAACCTCAGCTCAAAATCCTAATATTTCAGCTAAACCACTTTATTCTACATGTTTCTTTTAAAAGTTCACTGAAAATACACTGTTTACATGAACCACACTATAAAAATAAGAAGATTCTGTGCTCTCTGGCACACCTGTGAAGCTCTACCTGACTCAGATGTGACTCACAATCACACAACAAAAATTCTGAGACTCTTTGGCTAAACTAGGCTGAACTGCAGGTTGTGTTTACACAGCGCAGATAGGAGTAAGTATAGAATTAAATTAAAAATGTAAATAGTAAAATATCTGCAGTATGTAGAGTTGCCATTTTCCCAGTATTGATAACACCAGGAGACTCTTGGGAAAAATTTGTACATACTGATACAATTTTTTAGTGAAATAAAAAGTTTTTTATTCTCTTTTATGCTAAGATAAATCTACCCTTTATCACGAGGAAAAAATTTGCAGTGCTACAACAGCAAAGGGGATAGTGCAAAAACACAGGGAACAGGGAAAAAAAAATAAAATAAGAAATATGCACAAGTACTATTGATACTGTACAAATTCTTCTATAAGTAGAAAATAACGATATAGCATTGTAACTATGTGTTGACTTCTCTCCGCTTCTAGCCATAGTTGTGCTGCTCCCATAAAGGTGCAGGACTTCATATTACAGTGAAAAATGAGCCCACAGTAATTTAACAAATAAATAGTTGACAGGAGCAAAATAATGTCCAGAAACTGAAACGGAAACCAGAAACTGCTTGCGGGTTAAAACAGCAAACGAGGAAACTAATGAAGCCAGTATTTCTAGGGCACATTATGTCTTTAGAGTGTTGTAGTTTTATAACTTACAAATCAAGTTTAATTAAATCCCTTTGTATCATGTGAATGCTTATACTGAACGCTGTATGTAATGTCATTATTTGGCCATCATAATCGCCATACATATGCAAGCCCAATCAAAATTCACACTGACTTGCTAATGTTGCAATTAAATACTGGACAGATTCATAATTAATTATAATTTTAGCAGCATTACAGCATTAGTGTCCTTAAATTACAAAGACAGCAGCAGGTGCTAAAACACCACCAAATGTTTTTTTATTGTGAAAATTACTGCATTAGCTGCTTGGACACTGTGGACAATAATTAAAAGGAAAAGGTTTCCTCTTTTATATTGCAGCTTAACCCTGCTGCTAAACTCATCAAAAAAAAAACGGAGCTTTAAAAGCTTAAGTAATGGGTATGCTTACACTGGAAAAATGCCACTTCCAAAACAAGAAAAAAAAACTTATTTCAAGGCACTTTTACCTCAAAACAAGTGAAAAAAAATCTGCCAATAGAACAAGCGAAAATTTGACTTAAAACAAGTCCTTCCATCTTGCTGAAATGTTACTTTTAAAGTGAATTTATCTTAAATCAAGTGGGTTGAGACATTTTGACTAAAAATAAGATGAATAAATTTGGTAAGATGTTGAGTTTTTGCAGTGTATTATGTTAGACGCATTCTGTGGTTTAGCTCCTCCTGCTGACGTGTCCACTTGCAGTGTGTTTATGATGAATGTAAGTGCTCACCTTCCACAGAGGTGAAGTTGAGCTGCACAAATAGTCCCGCCTGTCTGTTGCTGTTTCTGGTGCTGACCCTGACGATAACAGAGTCACAGTGGCTGATGTTAACAGCTCCGGCTGCAGGAACTCCTCCGGTACCAGAACCCTCAGCGCCCACTTCTCCACTGCTACCGTTGTTGATGGCAACAGTGATGGCTAAACTATCGTCGAGTCCAGATATGGGGATCTGGGTGCCATTTTCAGTGCGAAACTCCATTGATGCCACCTCTGTTGAGACAGTGTAGTTGGCCACATAATTGAAGGGGAACGGATTGGACTCCACCTGGAGAAAAAAAGTAAGAGAAAACTATAAGAGGAAACAAAGTGAGGAAAAAATGATCTGAACTTTTTCTTGACAGCATCTAAAGAGAGCGTTCAAAAGAAGAATTTTGTACTTGACTCTTTCATCATTTTTGATGCTTTCTGATGTTACCTGAAAAAGGAGTTGCATGATGCTGTTTCCTGCAGCAGCTCTGCCAAGACTTTTGTTGAAAGCTCGAGGGATGGAGAATCGCTGGCACTCTTGAAATACAAAGAGAGAAGACGAGATAAAATACTGTAATAAATTGATATGATAGACATGTCTATTCACAGTGCAGCTTGTAAGTACAATTTTCTATAGATTATGACTTGATGAAACTCATAATCTACACAAACATAGCTTTCACTGACTTATGAAGACGCTAAATATACAGCCGAACCTGGACTGTTGTTGCCATGGTAGCAGAGCAGACTCTGGGGGTCGGCCAGTTTTCCTGTGGCGGCGATCTCGGCTCCCCTCAGGACCAGTGGCTCCTCGTTGAGCACTCGGGCGTGCATCAGGATCAGCATGAGGACCGAGGACAGGCTGTAGGCTTTGGCCGCCACTCGCAGCGGGTGAGGCTCCGGTGAGGAGGGTGAGGCATCCAACAGGTTGTTTGCATGATCCTCAGCAGAGGGGGAAGAGGAGGAGGTGGAAGGGGGTAAGGGGGAGTCCACGTAGGGAGGATGGAGGTAAGAGTGGGAGGCTGACTGGCTGACCTGGTGGATCAGATCACCTGGAGGAGATATGAGATGAGGTTAAGCGCTAAAGAGGGTAACACATGCAAAAGAAAGTTACAGCAGCAGTGTCTCCTGTATTTATGCTGATTGTTCGACAGAATTCACATCATTTAGTCAACCTTCTTTCCCACAAAGCTCTTTGTGTTCTATTTCAAGTAAATCCTCTGAAACCCAAGCAGCTTCTGGATGTTCTTTACTCCTGTCAAACTTTTCCTGACTGTGGGCTCATCTTTCACTTCAACAGAGAGCCTTGCATCTCTATAAAAACAGCACAACCATGTCAAGAAGTATAGAACTCAAAAATGTCTTCTGTGCAGTATGATGCTGTATAATGCCATTAATCATAAAAAAGGAAAAGCTAAATTTGAGTTTGTTTGAGTATTTATTTTACAAAAATGTCAAATCCTGCAATCAATATATACTGCATGTTCTCCAAATACTGGGAAAAAAGTGGTGGCTCAACATATTACAGATATTTTACTTTTTGCATTCTTAATTTGTTTCCATACTTGTGTCCTATCTGCTCTGTGTAAACACAGCCTGCAGTTCACCTGAAAAAATGTTTTGTCATGTGACTGTTGGTGACAGCTAAGTTACAAGTTGTTGTTTTGTTTGCTTTTTACAGAATCTAGTAAGCAAACTATGTATTTTGGCAATTTTTTTAAAGGAGACAGAATAAAGTGATATTGATGAAATATCATGATTTAAAGCTTAGAACCAGCACATGACTGATGAATAGTTCAAGGATATTGAGAAAGATGAAAATTCGACAATTCTGTCTGTTAGAAATATCTTGATGGTTAGCTGGTGATTTAAGTAAATTGACAGAATGGCACATTACAAACGTTTAGTTAAATTACTGCTGTGTTGATAATGGGTGGATTTCCACTGAACATATATTTAAGGAAAAGTGTAAATGTTCACTAGATCTTTCATGCAGATTACTCATCCAATTACACAGTCTGTGAAATGATGGACTGACTAACTGTATTTCTTTATAAGCTTGTAACACCACTCATGACTCACCGACATTCACCACCATAGAGTGTGAAAAAGTTACACTACGACAAAGGGTAGCAGTCTGAAAGGATATCTATTATACATCGATTTGCAGCTACACTGGCACTTATAGCTCTGCCTTTAGACAAACATAGTCTGAATCATAAGGTTTTTTGCTTTTAGACATTGTATAACTTGGATCAGAATGGTCATTCAAAACACAGGGGCAGAATTTTCACTCGGGGCACAGAGTGTTCAGCATCAAAGTTTTGCTTCAGCAATATCTAATAAACCTAATATGCTGCTATTTAATAACAGCCAAGTATGTGATCTGGTGATAAGAAACAGCAGGCATCACCTTCCACTTAGTAATAAACAAATACACACATAAAACTTGGGTCCTAATTACAGTTTACTTTCATTCAGATTGTGAGGCCACCAACAACGTTCTGAAAGATAGCAGAGACACAGCAGAAAATCTTTCTTACCCATGATGTTCAGGATGTTGTCAGCTATTTCAGTCGGGGTGACGGTGCCCTGCTTGGTGTCTGTCTGCAGAATCTCCAACATGGACTCCAGCTTGTTCAGAGTACTGTTCTGACACTCCTCACAGATGAACTCGGGACTCACCGCCTGGAAAACACACACTCATTTGTTAGCATTTGTTTGCTACTCGTGTCTTTTTCTAGCTTTAATCTTAAGGCCATGTCGTGCAAATTTCGCCATCCATTGAAGTCCACAAGGGTGCGCGGACCCCTTTGCAGACGTTCATGTGCTGCCCAAAATTTGTGAATACAACACAAGCACAACGACTGCAGGTGCCCAAGCACTACAAACGTTGCTCAACACAAATACTTGTTTTGAGGACAGACTGTCTGGGAAGTCTTTCTGGCACCCACACCTTTAATGTTAATCATTTGAAGAGTTGTAATTGAAGTAGTCGCTGCTGGACTTTGGAGGTGCTTTGATTTGTACATAATTTCTATCAACGGTGCTTAAACACAGTGGGAAGTTGTAAATTCTCCAGAAATCCTGTGCTACATCCGCCTACTGTTCTAAACCCACTTTAGGAATGTTCACTGACATTGTGCTGCAGCTCAGTCTGTAAGTAGCTGCTATATCCTGTAATAATTGACCTGTGTCTTCTTCTGCATTCGATATGATATGCAATGCAACCATCTGCGCAGACCTGTGCTGACCAACTGCCATAACTTGGCTCTTAGTGTTTTCAAATTTCCATCTTTCCTTTAATTTCCCTTTCACCTCCCAACACTGTTGTCCTGCTCACCGTGCACTGTGCCAGAGCAGCGGAGGTCTGCTGGATGTCATTGACGGTGGTCAGATCTAAAGCAGTCAGAGCTCTGGTGATGTTGCTGCGCACTCTGACTCTGTAGTTGCGCTCCTCTCTGGACACCTTTGATGGATTCTTAGTCTGCTCATACTGGAAGAAAGTAAATACAGACGTAAGCATACCGCATATAGTGACTGGATGGCTAAATGCATTAATCAGTGTCCTCTCTTACCTCATTTAGGACTGTAATAAGAACCAGCGATAACTCTCTGACCCTCTGGGAGTCTCCCTGCTCCAGCAGCTTTTTGAGTTTGGTGTCTGTCAGCTCAGACAGCCAGTGTGGAAGACTGCTGTACTCAGGGGGCGGATCTGGCTGCACAACCTCAATGGACCTAAACACAAACACAAAAGAAAACACACTGCTGTTAAATACTGGGTTTCTAACCTTGCCATATTTGTGCAGACTTCTGTATTAATGCAAAGATTTCTCTTGTCTCTTTCAATGAAGCTGCTGCAGGATACCAGAATAATTTAGATCTAGACAAGGCCACTGTACATCAGTCACAGAAGGAGCAATTTAACAATGTGTCCCTGTGCAAGTATTAAATTAACAATGTGTTGACTCCTACGTGTCTAAAGAGAACTCAGAGGTCAATAAGTGAAAAAAAAAACTTGGAGATGGAAATACTTCCTAAAATTTCATTTCTGAGTTCTTCCTTGAAATACTCATCTCTCATGTGCCATTCCAGGAGGAATTTAACCAGACCTTAAAGCGTGATATTTCATGAAAATCACTTTATTCTATACATCTCATTTTAAAAACCAACTGTAATATAAAGTTTTCTCCAACCAAATTCTGTAACTAAAACTTTACTTTACACGTGCTCTTTTGGAGGACTTTTCAGCTGAGCTGGACTGACCTGCAGGCTGTGTTTACACAGAGCAGACAGGAGACTAGTATGAAAACAAATTAAAAATGCACATAATGAAACATCTATAGTATGCATTTTTTTCAGTACTGGTAACATCTGTGGGCAAATGTTGTACATAAGAAATCATTTTTGTTGTTGTTCTTATGATTTGCATTTTTATACTTGAGTCGAGCTGCAAAAAATTTTTATTGCAGTGAAACATGAGCCGACAGTTGATTAAGAATGTGACAGAAATGGCTTGGGGTTTAGGGGTTAAATTGGTCTAATTGCTGTTAAACCCTTGGACCCTGATGAAGCCATTTTGGATCCAAATTTGCATTCCTCCCTCTGTTCAATTGTTGTATTTATTGCAGGGAAGTTTGGCAATTATCAAATGAAACTGCATGAAATTAAAAAATTATCAAAGCTACAAACTGTGTTCAGCTCTGCAGCCATCTCCACACACATTACTCTTCTTTTGAATTACTCATTAGCTCATCATTGCATTAATCTGCTCATATCTGGGTTATTTTAAAAATATTACAGTTTTTCTCAATTGTTTTGGCTCATTTCTTGAAACTGAAATTACATTCTCAAAACTCTAAGATCATTTGGCAAAACAATCTTACAGTTCAGCACAACACCATGGCTCACGTGCAAAAGCTCATATCTCTACCAAAACTGTTCATTAATGCTTCAAAACTAAGTTCCTTTCTCATATAAATAGTCAGTGCCACCAGAAATTCAAGGATCCTTCTCAACTGCTTTGGCTCATTTCTTGAAACAGACCGGACGTTCTCAACACTCTTGGTGCTTTTGCCAAAATATCCTGAATGGTTCAGCACAACACCATGGTTCACCTGCAAAAGCTCATATCTCTCCCAAAACTGTTCACACGACTGGTCAAAACTAAATTCTATTCTCATATAAATAGTCAGTGCCCCCAAAATGCATCGTCCTTTTGGCATTGTGTGAGCACTGCAAGTCAAAATGTTTAGATGTTTTGTCACTATGGCAGATGACCATTGAAATATCCCTCATGTCCACCTCTCAGTCTGAGCCCAGTCCTTCATTCACAATGGTTACTGTGCTAGTTTTTTTTTGTCCAGCTAACAGAATACAATTGTGTATAAAACTGAAAAAATAGGATTTCACAGTAAGAGTAACCTCCAAGGTTTGTCATCACACATTGCACTCATACTGCCAAAGAAACTGTAACTTTTTACAGCTTTTCTCAGTTTTTTACACACAAATACCGGTACTTGAGACACAATGACCACAACATGTAACTCATGCACCGTCCCCCTGAACCAGTTCTGCTAAACTGCAAGCACAATTCCTCCTTTACACTCAAAATGCAGTTCCAAAACACACTTCTTTCAAAACACTACACACAATTCTCTATATTTGGCACAGTTTTCATGAAGAAAATCTCTTGTTTTCTCAAAGAACACACTGTCATTCAAAATTCTAAAGTTAATTGTCCTGCTATGCACACTGACTCATCACATGGACAAACACCTGTTACACAGTTTTACAATTAGAAGTCAGAGCTTTAGCATAAAAGGCAACAGGTGAGTTCTTCTGTTTTGGAGCAATGGTTGCCAACATTGGAAACAGAGCCAGAGGGGTGAGAGTAAGAGGAGTACTGTAACTGTAAACTGTAAATTCTTCTCTTGTAAGAAAAACTGTAATACATTATTAAATAAATAACCAGCCTTGAAGCGCTCATTAAAAGGTAAGCACAATGTTCATCTTTTTAAAGTTTATTCTGATGCTTTTCTTATTGTAATTAGTTTAATTCAGACCAAATATTGGCAGCAAGCAGTAATTTGGGCCACCTATTAGATACACAAATGACATATAAGGTTCACAAACCAGGAAGTCAACACCCATCTTAAAAGGCCATTTTGTGCCACATGTGACAGGTGTTCCACATCCCCAGAATGACCATGACAGATATGTTAATATCTATGTAATGCAATGACAATACTATGTTAATATCATATCACATGAAAGAGTGGAACTGGAGCTTTGTAACTATGCTTGTTACATATTTGATTGAACTTTTGTAAATTATGGATTTCTAAACCTACTCATACACTCCAGCTTCTTGGTTGAATAAGTCACAAAGTCTTGTTGCCTAATAATGTAGGCCTATAAATTATAATAATGTAATATCATATCAAATGATGGAAGATATGGATAGTCTCAACTACTCTGAACAAAACAAGATGGAGCACATACACCGATCAGCCACAACATTATGACCACTGACAAATGGCAATCCCAAATGTCTCTGGCCTACTCTTGCAAGAAAATGCACCCCACCACATGGCAAACATATCAAACAATGAGGAACATGTTGAGGAACATGACAATAACCCAACATGTTGATTTGACCTCCAAACTTCCTACACCCCATTCTGATCAAGCATCAACAGGATGCAGTGGAACAAGTTTGATTGACAGAGGCTCCACTGCACAACCCAGAGTGCCCAAAGTATCCAGTGCTAACGTCCTGGTTCCAGACCCCATAGGACACCCTGAGAGGACCTCTTGTCCATGCCCAATGTTTCAGAGCATTTTTAACCACATAAGCGGAGCCAACACAATACTAGGCAGGTGGTCATAATGTTATGCCTGATCAATGTAGTTAGTGAAAAGTATCAAGGGAGTGAACCAAGGATGCCAGAATTCACTCTGGGGGTGTCCTGGATCTATCAGTGAAACACCAAGCAAAGATGACTTGATAAGTCAGGTGAAAAATGAAGCAAAATGTTATTACTCGTTGAGTGCAATGACGGCAGCTCCCTGGTGGTCCTCCACTGTGATGGACACGGCTACACGGTGTCTGGCTGTTCTGAAACCTGGAGGCAGAAAGGCCGAGTGCTCTGGACTGCTGCCTTTGTACACGCAGAAGTCCTCGCAGTAGTCTTCTCTGCAGCGTGTCACCAGCAGACTGTACAGCAAAGGAGTCTCTGAGACCCCCAGATCACTGTAACCTGCAGGTTGGGAAAGATGAAGAGAACATGTGAGAAAAGAAAACATGATTATCACAACAAACAGGTGATAAGTAAGAGGGAGAGAGGGTTTTCCTACCTGAGCAGTTGAAGTGCACTCGGTCCAGCAGTGTTTGTATCCTCCAGCCTTCACCGTACTCATCCCCGTACTCCACCCCTGTCTCCCCTCCCACTCTCAGGTGACACTTCCCGCCTGCTGGGGGGGTATTGTGGTGCAGCGTGATAGAGGCAACACCCTCGCCGTCTAAACTGCTGTCGGTCACATGCAGGGTGAAATTGTAGGAAACTCCGTGCCGCAGGACGCCCTGTCGCAGCACCAGATTCATGCCGTCATTTCCTGTGGTGGTTGAGGAGAAGTCCAGGACCAGAGTTTCGTTCTGCAGCGTCATGGCACTCCAGCGCTGAGAGGCAGAGAAGGAGGGAGGGAGATTTTAGTGATGACAAGTTGTGTTTGGCATTTTCCGTAAAAATGCTAATCCTACCAAATAACTTAAATTAGCAGCCATGAAGCTTTCATTAAAAAGTAGGCACAATGTTCTTTTTAAAAAATTGTTTTGTTGTTTGCCTTACTCTAATTTATTTATTTCAGACCAAATATTCGGGGCAAGCAGCGACAAGAGCGATGAATTAGATACATTTAAATGATTTATGAGGGTGAGAAACCAGGATGTTAATGTTCCACTTTAAAAGCCACTTTTGTGCCACATGTGTCAAGTTTCACATGTCCCCAAAATGTGTCTTTCATTTTTTCGGCTCAAAATACTGCAAAGATGGTTCATTTTACCATGACTGTATAACTCCTGGTTTTAGTCCTGTTCTAAACAGGCTGTTTCAGTGTCTGTAGCTTTAAATGCAGATGAGCCGTTTCTGTCCACACCCTCCTTCAGGAAGAAGACTCTCTCTGTATCTGTGATTAACAGTGCAAAACTCAACAGTTGAACACAGCACATAACACAGATGAGCGTGTACAACCAGGATTTTCTATAGCTGCTAACTTTCTCTCTGAGTGACCATTTTACAGGGAAATATCACTGAATTCAAGTGGGAGTGCATAAAGACTCTTGTGTTCACTCTTGCAGCACCAGCAGAAATTTGGTGAACTTTTGTGGCTGAGACATTTTAGAGTTAGCTAAAGCATCTCTAGAAAGTAAATAAACCTGGTTTGTATCTGTGAGGGCAGGATTATACAAAGTTTGAGCTAGACAAATGTTGGGTCCTCAGTTCAGTGAAGTTCTTACTGGCTTGTAAAGTTGGGAGGTTGTCTAGTTGTAGGGCAGCTTGAGGAAAGGCAAAAGTAAATGTCCTCATCTCTGAACAGCTTTTAGCTCACAACTCAAAGTTTACAATAAACAATAAGCACAATGAAAATAATTTTCATCATATGGAAACTTTAATGTTCACTGTGTGTTTTTCCTAGATAGCAGGCATCAAAAGTTATCCTGGTTGTGGATGAAATGGATCTAGTAGGGTATAAGACGGTTTTAAAGGCAAAATGCAGCGCTCTGTGTGACCCCTCAGGTGTGATTACTCCACAGACTAGTAGGACAAGAACTGCCTTTTATTCATCTTTAATTGAGAAAAACAAGAACAACCTCAGGTTTCTTTTCAGCACTGTAGTCAGGCTGACAAAGAGTCACAGCCCTGTGTTCCTTTAACTTTCAGTAGGGAAGATTTCAAGACCTTCCTCACAAATAAAGTTTGGAATATTAAACAAAAAATCATGAACATGTCATTAGGAGCAGTGACTCTGAAAGCGTCCACAGGATCAGTTTTATAATAGACTGCTTCTTTGTTGTATATCTGTCAGAGTTCATGTCGATAGTCAGTTCTTCTAAACCAGCAACATGTCTGTTAGATCCCATCCCAACCAGACTGTTCAAGTATGTCTTTTCTTTAATTAGCACTCCAGCATTAGACATCACCAACTTCTCTTTATTAACAGGCTACAACCAATATTATTTAGGACCAATATTATTTACTTTGTGCATGCTCTCCTTAGGCAATATTATTAGGATGCACTGCATAAATTTCCTTTGCCACGCTGATAACACCCAGTTATATTTATCTATGAAGCCAAATGAAACTAATCCGTTGGTCAAACTCCAAGCATGTCTGAAGGACATAAAGGCCTGGATGATCTGTAATTTTCTTCATTTAAATTTGGATAAAACTGAGGTTATTGTATTTGACCCTAAGCACGTCAGAAACACACTATCTAACCAGATAGTTAATCTGGATGGCATTACCTTGGCCTTCAGTTCTACTGTGAAAAGCCTTGGAGTTATTTTTGATCAGGATATGTCTTTCAACATACATATAAAGGAAATCTGTAGGACGGCCTTGTTTCAACTCAAAATCAGGCACATCATGTCTCAGAGTGATGCTGAAAAACTAGTCCATACACTTGTAACCTCTAGGCTGGACTATTGTAATTCTCTTTTATCGGGATGTCCCAAAAATTCTCTTGAAAACCTCCAGCTGATAGAAAATGCTGCAGCCAGAGTTCTGACAGGAACCAGTTAACAGAGATCATATTTCTTCCGTATTAGCTTCTCTTCATTCTCTTAAAACCCTGCTTCTAACATATAAAACTGTTAATGACCAAGCTTCTTCGTATATTAAAGACCTTATTGTACCTTACCATTCTAACAGAGCCCTTCGCTCTGAGACTCTAGGTTTACTTGTGGTTCCCAGAGTTTCCGTAATTAGAATGGGAGGCAGAGTCTTTAGTTATCAGGCTCCTCTGTTATGGAATCAGTTTCCAGTTTGGGTTCAGGAGGGAGACAACATCTCTACTTTTAGGATTAGGCTTAAAACTTTTCTCTTTGATAAAGCTCATAGTTATGGCTGCTCAGGATCACCTGAGGCATTCCTTAGTTATGCTGTTACAGGTTTAGACTGCCAGGTGATTCCCATGATGCACTGGTCTCCTCTCCTCTCCCTTCCATGTAGTTATACATCACCATTACATGTCAATAACTCTGTGTTTCCCCCGAAGTCCTGTGCTTGTTGTCTCTGCAGGTGTCTCTAGATCTGGAGCTACACGTCTCTAATCTGCAGATGCTGGCCTCACAAATTCCAAAATGTTCATTGGTCTGTTTGTGTTTGTCTGTTCTCCATCTGCTATCCTGCCAACCCCAATAAAATTGAATTAAATTGAAGTTGAACTTCACATCTTGTGATTGCAGCAGCATGAAACTGAGGCCGACATGCTGCAGACACTTAAGTCCATATTGATTTCCAACTCACACATATTAATACAACTACAATGGAGACAACACGACACATTGTGGCGCTGCAATTGAAGGGCTAATAGAAGATTCTCTGTCGTAACATTAATGCGCACACTCTGCAGCAACATCAGCGCAACACTCTCTCCTGCAGTTTATGTTGCCATGACAACAATATGATGGGGGGACAAGTCCCATTAAAACCACATTTATCTGGGGACAGGGTTGCTGTGAATCATATCCAGCTATACTGTATATTGAGCACCACTAACATTGTATTGATTAATAGAAAATGTATGTCAAAACAGGAAACATTCCCTTTTGTACCGATTACAATGCATTGTACTCATAACACAAAGTATAAGAATTAACTTGCAGTTTGGTCCAGACTTTGAGAAGCTGTGGATTGTTGGAAACATCATACAGTCATTTCAGTATTTTTTTTAAGTATTCAGAATTTTTGTTTTTAATTTCTAATAGATTTGCCAATAGTAAAGTAAAAGGGTCTGTCTGAAAACTTTCTGAAGTGACTGTCAAGTTGGCTTCACTCCTCTCTCTACTGGCTGCTAGTGGAGTTTAGAATTCAAATAAAATTGTTTTTGTTACCAAACTCTACACAGTGAAGCCCCCTGAATACGTTTCTGCATTCTTGTGTCCATATAGAAACGATCAGCTAACCAATTTACTAAATGTTCCCAAAGCTTTAATGAAAATGAAGCTCGCCCCTTCTGAACCCAAACTTTGTTAGGGTTTCTTCTCATAATACCATTCTCTAATTTGATAGATTTTTGAAAAATACCTTACTTTTTGTAATAAATGAATAGCTTGTTTATTGTTATTTCTATCTGTATTAAAAGGCTTTATTCGGAAACAATTTGTAACTTTTGAAATTTACTCATTTTAAACTTAATAAGGCTACTAACAGCTTTTTGTAAAGTGTTCTATAAATAAATCTCTATTAACTTGTTTCAATCACCTCCATGAGGCATTTAAGAGGCCAAAGTTAAACTGAAAACTCCTTACAGCTGATGCCTATCTTTCATCCCTCTGATGAAATTTAAGTCAGATATACGGTACGCACAGAGAAACAAATTTACTGCAAAACAGGATGGAAACTAAAGTACAGTGTAATTATAAAAAGCTACACTGCAGCTGCACACAGTCAGCTGGCATGTGAAGTTGGAGCTCCAGCAAATGGACAAGCGTTTTGTCTCTCAAATAGTTTCCTTGTGTCAGCTAGGACATAACATATTCTCTCTGGCTGCACTTTTTACGATGAGCTCACTCTCACACCCACACACTACTGCCTCCATCTCAAATCCCAGGGAAAGTCTGAATAAAGCCGAGAGGAGATGAGGTAGAGAAAGAGAAGAGGAAAAAAGCAAAAGAAAAAGGGACCTGGAAAATGTCGCTGCTCCTGTGGCGTAGTGACCTCATTTACTGAGACACGGACAGTGAGGTTTAAATTGTGTATTTGTGCCGGCGTGAGTGTGTGTTTACCCCACGGTGGAGACCCTGGCAGTTTGTGCAGGTTCCTTTGAGGTAGACATACGAGTTGTGGCTGACCTCGTAAATGGACTGGGCCTTACAGGACACACACTCCAGGTACACCATGGGAATGTGGCCACTCTGGACAAGCACCTGTCAAACACACACAGATCAAAGGTAAGCAGTCTAGAGGTTTGGTGGCTCTGATCAGAAAGCTCTATTTCCAACCACCTCGAAACACAAACATTTATCTGATTTGTGTGTATTTTCCCCTTGACTATTTCTTTTTTTGTGCCACACTCACACTCACATAACCAGCACCACGCAGCATATGTTGTACCATGATAGACCACAGTTGCTTCCTTCCTGTTAATTGTTTATGAATCAATTACCCAGATAGAGACAAAAGTTTTGGAGAATAAACAGATCCAATTAATATCAACTATTAATAAGTTAATGAAGAGATTGGGTATTGTCAATAAAGAGAATGATGTCATTGACTCACAGTCTGTGTGGTAGATTCTGGTGCCATCCCGTCTTTGATGATGGTCAGTTTAAAGGTGTATTCAACGTCGGCCTCGAGCTCGGAGCCAGAGATTCCCAGGACAGGACCGCTGGAGCCCAGGCCAAAGTTCAGACTAGAACAGTGCTCCGGACCCTGCAAACAGAAATTAAAGCAGTGTTTTCTTTATAAAACCAGTTAATTTTACATAAAAATGAGAACAGGTTTTGGTAACGGATATCAGCTTTGATTAAAGGCAGGAAATACACTGATACAAATGGGGAATCCGATTTTAAAGAGCTCCTTTCAGACATGAACTCCTTTCCATTTAACTGACAGTGTCTAAATATGAGTTGGCTTAATGTCTGAATAGACACCCTGAAAAAGACACAGTTTGCTGCCAAAATCATAAAACATCATTCTCCTTTACTTTGCCCTGCAATTTGACATCTATTACAATCTGAAATGTCCACAACGACACGATCATCATTCCCTACCCGGGCTACTGTTTAGATTTGACTCCCTGTCACTTCCTTCTCTTCCCCAAAATGAAACTCAAGTTGAATGGTCACCATTTTGACAAAGTTTAGAAGATTCAGCGCTTATTACAGATGTTGCTTGACATGTTTACATCATTGCTAGGGAGCATTACACATGTTTCAGAAGTGCTGAAAGCTCTGTACTGTTGCACAAGCAAATTATTTCTGACAGGGATGGCTGCCGAGTTTAAATGTGATACAGTTTCTGATTTTAAAAAGTTTTTTTGATCACCCCTTGCACCTCCTTCTACAAATGTATTTGGTGAGAACAGTTAGGACACATAGTGACGTGTTCCTGTCCAGTCATTTTCTCCATCTTTTCAGCTTAGACTCTTTCTGCCAGAGTGCAAAAGCTATTTCACTTTCTGTGGTCAAACTGAACATCCTTCTTTCTCTTTATCAATGGTACTGCACAGCAATATGTGTGTCTGTGTGTGTGTGCATGTGTGTGCAATGTTGTTTATGTGGAGTGCGTAATTGTCTGGGTGGGGAGCAAAAGCACCAGCTGTGGAATGCCGAGTTTATCTCTAAACAGTTACATAACCCTTTAAATGCCTGCCTGCTTAGATGTACTATACGCAGACACACACGGCTGCACTTGTTACTTTGTGAGGACCTTCTCTGACATAACGCATTCCTCACCTTAACCATCATGACTAAATACCCAACCCCAAAGCTCACCCTAACCTAACCTTAATCCTGAAACTAAGTCTTAACCCTTCTGCAGCCCTTTTTGAACATCTTTCCTAAATGAGAACTGGAGAAAACAGACTCACTTTCCAAAAATACACACACTTTCAGGGTATAAAACACACACTGGTCCTCACAAAGTTGGACATATGACTCCACACACACTCCGTCCTGCTGGATACACCCATCCCATTGGGTCTTATATTGTGGTCTTCTGCTGCTCCGGCAGAATGTGTTCCCGCCCAGCCAAGGAAGCAGTGAGTGTGAAAAACATGAAATGAACACACACACAAGCATACACTCAGCACTCAGCAGACACACTAACAAACTGTCCTGAAATAAGTTCTCCTCCTCACATCAGTGCTGCCAAGCCTCTCTGAAGCCAGTTACAGAACTCAGGACCAGATGACTATTATGTAATTTTTTTCACAGCCTCCTTTACAGGATCAGGTTCTCCAAACTCTGTTTCAGGAGTTCACCGTTTAAAAGTACAATAAGAAATTCTGGGAGTCGGTTTAGTTTAACAAGTGAACAATCTTATTTGTATTAGACTCAAGTGAAACGTGGCACAAATAGCAAGCAACACAGAGATTGACAAAAAACAACTTTTTTTTATACTAGTGTTTACCTTTGATGTACTTTGACACTCCCAGTGGTAGTGGAGCAGTGACTGGCTGTCTGGGTCCATGTTGGGGTCGTAGGATTGCTCTGCACTGAGCTGCAGGTCCTGCGTCCTTGGCCAAACCCTGTAGGTGCCGCCTTCTATAATGGGCATCAACCTGACAAAAAAGTGATAAAATCAGCAGAAAAAAAGACGATGCAATGCAAATTTCCAATTCCTGTCAATCTATTACCCCAACTGAAATTATTGTTCTATCAATCAGAAGTGCAAATAAATATCTTTGCAAACTGACAAAGCAAAGGGTAGGATGAGAAACTGACAACACGATGTGCAATGTCCACATCAAACAAGCAAGTTTCCTTAACTTTCTCTCTCAAAGTTTGGGTGTACATTTGAGGATACTACTACCAAAAGTGATCTATTAGCAGAGTTTAGGGAAATAAATTTCTCTTTAAGGCAATTCTTACTGTTGCCCATGTTGTTGCTATGGGGGGCAAAGCAGTGCAGGGGTTAGTACTGTGGCCTCACAACAAGAAGGATCTATGCTTGAACTGCATACCTCTGTGACATCACCAAAGCTCAGTGCAGTGGTTCCAGCTTTTGACATCTAGGCAATACCTGACTACCAGCCTTACCAAAAATAAGCAAATAAGCAAATGAATGAAACTGAGGAGGGCCATGCCACCATTTCTAGGCCACGGACTGCCACACCCTAAATTAACACCTCACTTTAAGCCTTAGTACAGTTTAAATGGTTGAGTTTTATAAAAAGTTATCCCACATACAGTTGTCATAAATGCCACTTTGCTCTAGTTCATACAGGCACAGTCAGGCCAGTCACAAGGTTCTACGTCCACTAAGTCCACTCCTCCCTATTAGCGTGCCTTATAACTAAGGCAGCGTTCATTCATTCGGCCTGCTCTTTGCTCGTCACATCGCTGCCACATCGGCCTTCACTGATCATCAACCTTCTCCTCTTTCTCCCCAGCCTCCTCCTTGTTATAATAAAGATCTGTGCATGCATAGATTGCTTCCTGTTCAGACTGTTCCATTCTGTATTCTTTTAAAACATATTTAATATCAGCCTCTGCCAGGAGGGACTGTCTCTGTCATGCTTGCGCAAATCGTTCCAGAGCATCACTCAAGCAGAGTCACTGCCAAGCACAAATGCATGCAGGTCTGAAATAAATGGTTAAAAATCTGACAAGTGTCGTGTCTGAAATGAGCAAATGAGCTGTAAAGACCAAAACTGATTTTTGTACTAGGCTGTAAACATGTTCATTTCAGCTGATAATCTGGGCATTTTAACATGAGAGGCTAAGCGGATTCATTTGCTTTTGGATTCAAGTGGCCATTTGAGGAACTGCAGTTTTTGGCACTTTTGCATTGGCTTAATTTTTCAGTCCCCGAAGTTGCTGCTTGGATGGATGAATGTTATTGTCCCTTCAGTTTACATGACCAAAATCCTTTCAGTTGTTCCATGAAAATGATTCGTTTACATCACCTGGGTGAAACTGATATCAGTTTCCTGGTTTCTTCTGTTTTCTTTGCATTAAAATTTGTTAAAGGTAACACTGTTCCTCATATGTTATAAACTAAATCTGTACTAACATAAAAGAAACACATGTGAATGTCTCCAAACAAGAAGCTTGAGAGGCGAGTGTGTCAAGACTAAAAAACTAGAATTTACATATTTTGTGAAAGAGCATACTACATACCGAAATGTACACATGGAAAATAGGGATTAATTCCAAAGAAGCAGGCTATGTGTTCGGAGTGGGTTGAGAAAGGCCACCTTTTTGTCATATTAAAATTTTGTCCCGATCATAATCTATTGAAATTGTGATGAATTCAAAACAACTACAAGCACCAAGTTGTTGGTAAAGATTTTGGGTTGACTGATGCTTTAATTTTACATTATATCAAACTGTGCATCACTGGTGGTCCATAACTAAGGATCACAGATGATTACTGACATAATAAGTATTGTACTTTGTCAAGTAAACAAAAATCACTTCACAAAAAACTGATATTTTTGTACTGACCTGGCCGCCATGACACTGAGATGCAGACAAGCAGCCTTCCTCAGCGGCACACCTTCGTATGACAAAGAAAACACCAAAGTGTAGTTCCCTGCTGCCAGAGCCATCTTCGGTAATGACAGCTGCAGCCGCCGCATATCCACCTCCCCCGGCAGGCGAATTACTCGGGCAGGCAAAATCGGAGAGGGCTGAGTAACTGCTCCGGACGGCACGGGGTTGTCTTTCATTATTTTACTTTCACAGGACGACCCTGTGAGTATCTGCCACAGGTACTGAGCTCCGTAGCGTATGCAGCCTTTCAAGTCCACGCTGGCCTCTACCAAAGCAGGCTGGTAGCGCCAGATGGACATACGTGGGGCTTGAACCACCTGAACTTCTGGCTCTTCACATTCTAATATACTGATGTTCACCTCAACCTGGGCCAAGACCCAGCTCACCAGGTTACTGCAGTTTACCTGGAAAAGAAATAAGCAAGCTGGTAAATTCACACACACTTGACAACATCTGTGAAAGCAATGTATCTCATATTTCAAGGATCAATAAATGAATGTAATTGAAAGAAACATACCTGGACCAGGTAGTGTCCTGGGTGTCTGTATGCATAACCCACAGTTGTGGTGTTGGTGTGAACTTGAGTAGAACCGTCACCGAAGTCCCACAAGCACTCCACTGGACTAGATCTGGGTGTGACGGAGGCCATAAAGGTCACCGTCTTATTGACGAACGTGTCCCGAGGCACTGCATCCAGGACGGCAGCCTTCAGCTGGTGCTGCACTAGTATGTGCCTGGTGATGTTCTGACCCTGCAGGTTGTTTAAGGCTCTCAGGTAGATGGTCAATAAACCTGGTTCTTCTGGTGTGTAGTGCACCTAGGGGATGGTGGGATTCATAAAGATAAACAACCTTTCAATCAGCTAACAGATCTTTACTATGTTGTGATACATATATCATGATTACAAAGGCTTTCATCTGCAAATGACCAGACCTCTTTGCCCATATGTGGCGCCTTGTGATGCAGATCAAAAGTCCACAGGAAACAGACAGGTTTGCCCATCTGGATGTTGGCCACAAACATTTTCTTCACTCCTACAGGGATTGGTGCACAGCATCCTTGGATGGAAAGCCCACGCACAGGCTCCATCACATCCACTTGAAGATGGTGCCTCTTGGAACTGACCTGAATTGTTCCATTGAAACATACAACATACTGTATATTAGCATTGCACTGTTTCATTTTGATGTATATTTTAAATAAGCAGAATATTCTAATTTATTCATTAATTCATTCAAGCTTTATTTAAACTCAGAGAGCACTGAAGTATAGAGTCCTCAATTACAATGTAGCCAAGCAAAAAGATAAAAAAGTTGGCACACAAATAAGAAACTTGGATAAGAATTGCAACAAAAGTATAAAACTATTAAGAATAATTAGAGCTTTCAAAATTTAAAAATAAATGAAGCTGGAGTTAAAATAAGAGGTAATAAAAACCTAAATTGCCCTAGGGATTAAAATGAGTCAAGCTTTAGATTTCTTTGCACGTTATTCCAGGTTTCAGGTGCAAGGTGAGTTAAACTGTATTTTGTCAATATGTAAATACAGCAATACTATGACAGGTAGTGACATCAAACCTTACATGTTAGTGCAAGTGTAGACAGGCAAAACTTGAAAATATTTTGGCAAATGCTCCAAGGTGGATATGCTGTACTTCTGAGATGAAGCAAGAAGCTTTGTACATCTTGACAAAATGGTAAGGAACTAGCCATATATGACAATATTTCCTGTAATTGTATGTAATGAATAGACTCTTACATGAATGTTAGCAATCTTTTTTACGTTACCTGGTTGTGTGCAGTGAGATTCACCATGTACGAGTCCACCCTGGTGAATACATGGCTGTAGGTTGTATTGGGCTGAGGATACATAGTGGCATCACCGCTGATGCTGAGGATCAGTTGAACGTCCGTACCTGCTACCATGGTAATAGTGAACTCCACCTTTTCATCCACTGCTGCACGCTTCTTACTTGCCCTCAGCTCCAACCCCTGAATCTTGTCCTGAACAAAGAACTCTCTGGAGACAATCTGACCGCTGACATCGTTGGTGGCATTCAAAGTAACACTAGCTGTCTTCGGCTCCTGGAAGATCAAAGAGGTTTTCCTTCCTGTTTCTGTTCTCCCTTCCATATGCCACGTCCACATAACACTGGTTCCTGTTAGCACGTCCCCCTGGAGCAACACATTCACCCCCGTTGCCACGTAATTTTGCTCGGTCACATTGGTAGCTGAGAAACTTAACCCAGAAATAACTTCCTGGACACTGACAATCTCTGACACAATCTCTGAGCTAACTTCATTGAAGACTTCCACAGTGACTTGTTTTTGTCCAGGACTGTTGAAGTTGTGAGTTTTCCAGGGCTTGTTCCAGTCCAGAGTGTCTCCATCTATAGTCCAGCGGTACTGCAGGTCTGTACCTTCATTAATCAGTACTGTCATGTTTGTTGAAGAACCTACAGCAACTGGATTGTTGCTTATCTGCAGGTGCGCACCTCCAGCTGGTTCGAGAAAGCGGATGGTTCTGTTAGCGGAAAGCTGCCCCAGAAGGTTTGCTGCCCGGAGAAAGATGTCACATGGACCTGGCTTGGAGAAATTCAGCTCTACAGTCTTTCCAGTTACATTGAATGAGCTGACAGGGTCCAGCTGTCTAATAAGGTTCCAAGTAAAGGTCATGTTGGTACCTTCCTTTAATCCTGCTTGAAGGTGGAGAACACGGTTTGTAGCATAACAACAACCATCCAACCCTGTGAATCCACCTCCTCCGATCTCGTCCGCTAAAATCTGCAGTCCTTCCAGCTCGCGTTGGACAAACAGAATGATACTTGCTTGTGCTGTTCCCACATCGTTCTCCGCTGTCACTATGATGTTGAAGGTGCCAACAGAGCGGAAGGTGTAGAACATGGTGTGTGTTCCTGGGATTGAGGTGCAGCAATATCCAAGAGAACCAGACACCATCCAAGAAAACCGGACACCATCTCCCTCCTCCATTTGGGCCTCAAAGTGGACTGAAGCATTGAGAGGGACATTTACCAAGCTCGCATTGACTGTCAACCCACGAATTGGTCTAAGCACACGAATAGGCAGAAAAGTATCATTGTGGCTAACTGTGTTGGCTGCTTTCAGTGTGATATTGTAGTTTCCCGAGATGTTGTAGGTATGGAGGGTATTCTTGCCTGTAAGCACATTTCCATCTCCAAAATTCCAGATGTAAGAAACATTGGAGGCCAAGGAGGAAGTCATGAATGTGTATGGTGCTCCAAGTGTCAGGTTATTGTACTTTGTGCCATTATGATGGATAACAATTGGTCCAATTGGCATCAGAACCTCAATCACAGTGCTGGTGTTACTGGCGGAAATGTTATTGAAAACACTTACTGTCACAATGTAAAGACCGGGGTTTTTATAAGCTGTCATGATGTTGCCAGAGCCATGGATAAGCACAAGATCTTGCTCTCTACCAAAGTCCCACTGATAGCTGTAGTTAAACTGTGGTTCAGCTATAACGTGGAACTGTATTTCCTCCCCCACAGCATAATGTGATTTCACAAGGATAAGGCTGATGTTGGCCAAAGCTGGCTGTACACACACCCAGTTAAAGAAATTGTCCTTGGTTGCCTTGTTGACCTTGCTGGAAAGGAGCAGGGAGAGGTGGTAGTTCCCACTTGTTTGGTAGGTGTGTGAGACTCTGGGGTTTCCGTGGTGTGTTTCATTGAGGCTTCCATCCCCAAAGCTCCATTCATAAAGATGAACCGATGCATTACCAGACACCCAGGCTTGAAAGTTGACTGGGGTCCGCTCTTGGACACACCCAGACGGCTCCATCCTTATAACTTGAAAGACAAACACCTGTACTGGAAGGATTGTCCAGCCAGAGCTCACAGCATTCATAGCAGTCACATTTACTGTGTAGTTGCCATCTTTGATGTAGCTGTGAGACACACGAGGTTCAGATGTGGTATAGATGGTGCCATCACCCATTGAGAATGTCCATGTAATGTTATTACCAGAAGCTAAGTGTGCCCACACTGTAGTGGGGCTGTTCAGCTCTGTGGGAGAGGAGCTATTAGCTATTAGATCTTCAATCTCCTCATATACAAACATCTCAGCACAAGCCTTTGTAGAACTGATAGTGTTGTTTACTGATACACACACATTGAAAACACCACTCTGCACACACGTGTGCGCCACACGACGTCCTTGTAGGGTGGCAGAAGCATCCCCAAAGTGCCAGTCGTATTGAATGCCGTACGGTGAGGGCAAAGGGTGAGCTTCAAAATCAGCTGATTTGCCAGCAAGTAGAAGTTGTGGCTCTGTCTGAATATCAACGCGAGTGAGGATGCTGTACACACTCATGTTGATGCTCTGACTGATGTTCTCGTAGCGATTGGAAACTGACACGAGTGCTGTATATATTCCTGTAAGGAAAGAGGAAAGAAAGGGAAACCAAGGAAAAAGAGCTAATATTAGCTACGTGTTATTATCTACCAGCAGGCATTAAACATTGCAATCCTGAATATACACAACTGGACACAGCTATCTTACTGTATTCTACTACTTCTGATAGAGAGAGGTTACCTGGCTGAGAGTAGACATAGGTTATGTTGTTGCTTAGGAGGATTTGATTAGGGGAACCTGGGCAGAGGAGGGATAGAGGGTAGGGCGGCTTGAATTCAAACTCCTTATATCCGCCGTCACCAAAAGACCATCTGCAGCACAACAGAGACAATGTAAAATAATTTTAAAAAGACTTTCAGATCAAGCTTTTTGTCCCCTTTAGGTCCCCACAATGTGATTGTGTAAACAGATTTGATCCACACAACATAAGTAATACCAGCACACATGCACTTACTGGAAAGCTGGAAAGGAGAAATCTTTTCTGACGACACAAGAGAGGGTTTGGATGAGGAGAAGTGGAAACTGAAAACTCAGGAAGCCTCTCTGAACCAAGAATTGGTGAGAGCCGAGTTTAACGAAGTGAAAGAGTGCTCCAAAGCTGGGAGGGTGGGAACGTGAAAAAAGGAGGGAGGTGAAAGAGTAAAATAGAAAGAGCGGAAGAAAAAGGGAAAAAAAGTACAAGGGAAACAGCCGTGCAGAGGGGAAAATTCTTGTCAGCAATCTTCCCTAACCACACAGTTATAAATCCAAGGCTCTGCTTTGACTTGACTGCAGCAGTGCTATTATGGCACTGGGGAAGGCAAAAACAGAGAAAAGAGCAAAGACAGATAGAGGAGAAGAAAGGAGCAGTCACACACAAACAGACACAATGTGGGTTCACTCAGCCTTAAAAATAGAGACATACAGATATAAACTGACAGTTTTTTTGTTATTTGAGTTTTTTTAAAGAGGACATCTATCAAACTGTCCATTTATCTATCAATGCTCATACCTGAAGGTGGCGGCCACAGACATGTCCACAAGCACAGAGGCGGTGAGAGTCTGGTTGGAGCCCTGAGGGACAACATCTGGCACACCTCTGACTGTGAGGTTATTCATGGGCTGCAGCCGGTCCACAGTTACGTTGAAATGCTCTGTGAGTGCGCTGACATGGTTCATGGCCGTCACCTGGGAAACATGGCACAATGGTGGTAGAAAGTCTTCTTTTGCATCCAAGTTAGTCAAAACAGCAACATAACTAAGACACGCAATTGTAATATTTCCAAAAACACAGTGTCACCAATCAAAATCTGTAGCTGATGGAACAATTCTGATCGTTTTGATAAAATAATCTTTTCATTCAATTTCAGCGTGACTTTAAACCAGAATTCTGAACATTTAGTGGTTACCACTGCCATAAATGTGATGTGTTTCTTATTTTCCCTTGACAATAAATGGATTTTGTACTGTCTGCAGACAAAACAAGCAGTTTAAAGAAGTTGACAAGGCTCTGGCAAAAAGTAAAAGCCGGTTTTCACAGTGTCTGACATTTATATACTGGCAATTATTTGACAAAACAGTGAGCAGATAACATGACAGATGAAAATGGATGTTAGTTGCAGACAGGCAATCCATCAAAAAGACCAAAATGCCAATTTTGGTGATTTTATGGTAATGTAACAAGTGTTGTGGTGACCACTTTAAACACACACAACAACTGCACTAGCACAAAATATTTAATTCAAGCTTGTATGTAAAACAGATTTCTTTCTCATTCTGTGATTAACAATAAATATCCTACAATTTCAAATCTAACAAAATGGCTATACTTCTTGTTTTTAAATTCTACGCTACTCTAAATTATATTCATTATCTTCCAGTTAAATGTTGCTGTATAAAAGAAAAATTTCCACAATCACAACTAAAATTGTTACATTTGCATAGATTTTGCAGATATTTAGTCAGTGTCTTTGGATGCCACATTGGAGAGGTGCATCTCAAAACATATGTAAGTTTAACAATCGCGGTCTCTCTTCAGCCATTGATTTAACCCCTTAAAACTCATCTCTGCATATCAGAGTTACAAATTCAGAAGAAAATAAGCAAAATAATCACTTCCTGCCTTAAAATGTCATAGGTTTAACAATGCATTGCTGTTTTCTCCGGAAAGCACGGATCAATGAATTCCCTGCTTCTCTCTTAATCCACCTTTCCACACTTGCTGCAGCTCGAGCACACCAGCTCACCTACAACTCTGCTAAAACACTGTAAAGCTACTGCATGCTGTACAAACCAAGTTGTGATATTGGTATATTTTAGCCACACATGTTCAAACTGGAAAGGATATCACGGAAAGCCCCACTCTGCAAGTTAACAGGACTGTGTAGTTGGGTTTGTTATGTAGGAAATCCCTAATGTCTGAATCTGTCAATAGCACTTTACAGTTTCACAGTTAAAATGGTCAGCCTCAGTGTTGACTGCTTTTTTGCTCGCAAAATATCTTCTAGCAAATTGAAAAACACCACGTTGACTTGTCAATAAGGCTCTATTTTCACCACGGGGAATTTATCATAATTGGTCATGTGTGGAAACAGAAAAGACCGTTTGGCAGTATGACAACAGTTTCACTCATCTTGAATTTAAGCAGATGATAGAAACTCACTGTGAGCTTGTAGATGGCAGCGTGCTGGTAGATGACGTTGAGGACGGTGTTGTAATAGGTGAAGTACGGCTTGTCATCCACTGTCCATTTAAACGTGGGATTTGTGCCTTCAAGAATTGATGCTGTGTAGCTCTAAGACACACAAAGATTGCAGTGCGATGTATTTAACATCAACATCAAATATGAGCTCTTTATACTGTCAGCTGAATAAATACAAAATTTAAAACACACACTCACTACAACTGACTCCATCAGTACTCTGTGTGAAGGATGAGGCTGCACCACCAGTCCTCTGAGCGGCTCTTCCAGGTAAACGACCACCATCAGGCTAGCCTCTGTCACGTTATTGTGGGCTTCCAGCTCTATCTGCACTGGGTCCCTCTGCTCCTCCACACCCAGGCTCAGATCCAGCACTGCATATTGGCTTGGCTCTGAAATCTCAACCCCAGACCCTGAGCTCGGCCCAGGCTGACACAGCGCAGGAAACTCTGGTGGACATTCAGGCTGGAAAGTCACGCTGAGATTATAGCCACGGCGCAACATCTTGGTTACGTAGCTAGACTGCACACGGAGCAGGAGGCGAGTGTCGTTTGGCTGCAGGTAGAGGGTGTTATTATGTGGAGTTGGGTGGAGGATGGTTAAGCCCAGAGGAGGCACCACCCGCAATGGGCACGATGCTGACGCTGGATATGACGGCTCAGCAGAGGTTACCTGTAATTAAATACATTTTGTCTTGTTTATTATGGTAATACAACAGAAAAAAAGAACACAGGGCAAAAAAAGATACAGACAAATACCTAATTGTTCATTGGATAGCTTTTTTTCGCGATGTAATGTTTATCTGACATTGGTGTTACAAAAAAACGTAATTCTCACTGGAAAAACTCTACACAACAGGTTCTGCATTCCTAAGCAGCCTCCTCCATGCATGCTGGGATATGGCATGCAGCTTTGATTACTTACCAGCAGGCTGTAGACTCCTGGCTGGGGTAGTCCATTAGACAGCTGGGCTCCCTGCAGTTGCGTCTCACTTTGTCCCACATAGAGCACTCTGATGGGACAAACCACCTCCTCCAGCCAGCCTCCCTCGCCGTCCTCCACCAGCGTCTCCATGTCGAGCACCGGGTTAGTCAGAGGGTCGGGGTCGTGGTCGGCTGAAGTGTCTGTTGAACGTCTAGTGCTGTTGTTGATCCAGAACCACTCTGATTGGTTGAGGGCTAAAACTGGTTGTCGCCATGGTGAGTTTGGAGACGACTGGCAGCGGAGAAGAGAGGACGGGCCGGCGTCGTGCTGCAGTGCGATCACATCGCCACCAGAAACCAGGATATCCTCCAGTTTGTCTTGAAGCTGGAAGAAACATCGATCAGGAGAGTTTGAGTTACAAGCAAAGATAAGATAGATGGATGTAAAATTTCACACTGCCAACTTTGTTTGCAGATAAGTGTATTCTTTTTTGATCAATGCTGAAAAATAGCAGGCCTTGCACATCAGTTACAATCTATTTACAATTTATCCAGTCTGGCTGTTAAACATCTTAAAATGAAAAGAACCCCAAGAGGTTTCTGGGCTGGGTTTTTTGCTCTTCTCACGTTTTTACTCAATGTGGGTTCACTTTTAACTGCAATACAAAGTTCTGCACCTTAATGGAAACAGTACAACTATGGCATGGCATGGCATGGCATGACGAATGAAAAATCCATATGCAAAACATTTTTCCAAGTGTCCTTATGTGTTATCAATACTGGGAAAAATGGTGGGTCCACATACCAGAGATATTTTCTAGATAGTTATTTTCATAGTACTAGTATGTCTAATTTATTTCCATACTTGACTACCATCTGTTGCGTGCAAACACAGACACCATTTTAGCTGAAAAGCCCCTGAATTTTTGTCATGTGCCTGTTGGGCACAACTAAGTCACTAATGGCTTCATGGTTGCATCAAGGAGCACAGAATGTTTTGTATTTACAGAATAAGGTTAGTACAAATGGTTTCATTTTGCTGATTCTTTAAACAAGACATGTAGATGAAATTGGTTTAGATGAAATACTACAAGTTTACGCTTAGATCTGGTTAAGTTCCTGTCATGTCACAGAAGAACAGTTTAAGGACAGCCAAGGCGGACTGTTTCAAAGAAAACATGCCTTTAAAAACCACAACTGGGTTTTGGGGCTAAGGAGGTTAAGGCGAATTAAGGTGAATACGTTTGGAGACAAAGGCAGACCCTCTTACCAGTACATGTGCAGCTGGTCCTGCTGGTAGAGTGAAGACCACCTCATTCTGTAGAGTGTATCGCGGCCTCATCATTCCAGGTGGCAGATGGTGAGCTTGGGAGCAGTTCGGACAGGAGGACGGCTGGCAGGGACTAGAGAGGGGCAGGCATCGGCGCTGGAAGGGGCACCACTGCTCTAATCTGGGGCAGGAGGGTGGATCACTGCTCCTGGTGTCGTTCGGGACACAAACAGCTACAGGAGCACACACTGGGCCTCCACAACCTGAGACATTAGATGTAATTTGTTTGTCATTTTAAAAAAAGAAGAAGTTTGGACATGAACAAAATAATTATTTACTTCTCATTTCTTTTAATTGCTATTTTCTAATGTTTTTTATGTGAAAACTGCTATAACAGTAGCAAATAATATTAATGATTAAAGAAACGAAACATATTTACTATCTTTATCAGAAAAAAACACATAGTGATTGTTGAAAGCTAGTGCTGCATTGCCAGACCATTCTGTAGCATTGACACAGTGCAGTGCAGAATGGTCTGGCTGCACTTCATTATCATTCTGCTATAAGTGGAGGGAATAAAGCATAAACTTGTTTGTATTTCTTGAAACCAATACAGTTGTATTAGGCAGTGCCAAACTCAGGATGCACCACTGGTGTCTCCTGAAAATAGTGATGGTTAATTGCTTTTGTGGAACATTTGCATGCAGAGAACCGAGCACTGTCATTAAAATGGCTAATTGACCCACCTATAAATATAGCCTTAGGTCGGCCTTATTATATCATCCAATCCTTTGGCAAACCTTTAATTTTTATAGTGTGGTAGATTGCTATCCTGAAAGTTGTTGTTTCTGATAGTGAAGGGGATTTTGAAAAAGGTAGAACATAAATAGCCGAAGTGGAGTAGAAAGCTGCATGAAATGGGCAATCATTGGCAAACAAGTGAATGTACAAAATCCCCTCTACAATCTCTGTCTGTGCATCTTGTTTTATCCAACATGCAAAATGTTGCAAATTAAACCAATTTACAGGCAAGTACCTGGATCAAAGAGATTAATTATAGCAAATCTTTTCAAAACAGGTAAGAAATCTTGCAGAATGCAAAAGATGTGTGAGCAAGTGTGCAGTTTGTGTATTCACAGCAGGGAACGTAATTAGTGTGGTGGGCTGATATCATCTCCAGGTATGACGGAGCAAACTCTCTTTCTGTGTAATTAATACCCTAGCTGCATTATCTTATTACCTCCACAGTCTCCTCCTCCGCTCTTGCGTTCAAGAAGTTAAAATTAAAAGGCTCACAGGGGAAACATAATCCTGTGTCTTTAACAAGGTGCCTGCCTCTCTGGATTTCTGTTTCTCACATCTCTGAAGTGCGTCAGCTCTTTGACTCTTGTCCATGAATATCTTTGCTGTTTTGTCTCAGTGGAGCTGTGCACAGGTGGTGTTGTTTGTCTGGTGATTTTGGACAATGACAGAAAGCACTCAGAGGGGAGGTGACTGTTTTTTCGGGGTTCTTTAGTCTTCTGTTTTGCCCCATTTACGGTTTCCATTCAATCTTTCCTTTCATGTTTACGCACCTAACAACTTTAGACAAGGTTGGTCAGCGTGTGTGAAATGGTGTCAATGCTTTCGTCTAACTGGAGGTGTGGGCTCAGGTGGCTTATTTGTTCTTTAACACTTGCTGGTTACAACTAAGAATGTGTGCACATGTGCTTTATGTGCCAAGAAAGTGTAAGTGTGTTTGGTGACTCACTAGGCAGGTGCAGGCTCGGATAATGACAGTGAGGTCTGTAGGTCTGTAATCGAATGTGGACTTGTGAGCCGAGCTCCTGAGTGATAAACTCCAGGGACGACAGACGACCTGCCTGAACAAAGCTCAGCGCAGGAAACAGCAGCATCTGGGTGGGAAAATGGACAAGAAACAAAGCAGCAGTGTTAATGAAAGAAGCTTTGAGGAGATCAGTATGATGAGTAAATAAACAAGCTGAGATTGCTCCTCACCTCTAAGCCACTGCCGGGAGGTTGTGGAGCAGACTGAAGAATGGATGGCACACGGTGCAGAGGATTATGGGAAGGAAACACAGCCATGCCCATCATGAAGATCCCGGCATCTGGAACACGAACTGGAGAGCAGAAACAGTGTGTGTGGTAAAAAGTGAGAAAAGAGGAGGGATGACTGAGGGATTTAAAAAGGGAAGTGGTGTAGGTATGGCAGCTTCTAAGAAATGATCCACATAGTAACAAGCTCTTTTGGAGGAGGAAGGCAGGAAGAAGTCATAAGCCATTTTCTGCACCTAAACATGTCAGCTTCATGTCTAAATGAGCATCTTGAACACTATTCTTTAAAAGTCACAACAGCAATCTTACTAAGTCATAGTAATATTTCCGTACCAACTTTTAACAAGGCACAAGTCTGAACTACATGCCATCACACTGACAGATAGACACGCACTCATGACATACTTTGAGTTGTGTGAAGTGATTTTCAATATTTTGCACCAATATCCATCCAAAAACATCATAGAGAACACAAAAAGACACAATTTACTGCCTAAAAACAGTTTTCTCATTCCCTTTCCATACAACTCCCCATCTATCACAGACTGAAATGCCCTTAAAAATGGAGCTTTAATGAAATGAAGACAGATTTTAACAAGTACTAGCAGTAATAAATGTAATGAAGGTTTTGACAAAAAGTTAACAGGAGTTGAAGTTAAGTTTGTTGCTTCCAGTTGTTTGAGGGAGTCTTTCCTCTGAGTTTATTAAATGCTGTGTCTTCAAAATGAGAGCAGCACTCATTTATGCAAGTGGCACAATAACTTTATTGAATACTTAAAATTGTAAATTATCCCTGACATGGAGACGGGACCCATCAGAATCTCACAGCAAGTCACACGGCGTCATTTTCTTCACTTTAGACAGGGGATCTGTCACACAAATTCACAGTTTTAAGCTGTAGCTAAATCATCAGCTACATCAGATTGTACCCATTTCTTATTGCCTTTCTAAAGTTATGTTATCTTGTTCTTGGTATGTGGCAAAAGAATGTCCTTCACGCTTTATAAACTCTTATATTATCTTACAGCTCCATCACAGCTGTCGGGATTTTTTTTTTATTATTAAATTTTCACCACACACGGACAGAATTGTCAGTGCTTAGGAAATCGTGAATAAGGTATGCCATTAGTTATTTGGACTTCTTGATAAGCTTTCTATTAGTTTTGAGCGTCTTCTGTTTATCAGTGCATATAATGATTTACACACTTTCAGTCCAATCTTGCGTGGAGGACAAATATTGCACTGTGTAACATGGCTCCCTCCATTGATGTGGCGGGTCTGACTGAATGAAACACATTTAGAGAGGAATATTTTTTGAATACAAATACAAATGTTTGAATGACAGAACTGGCAGCTTATTGGACTGATGAAGTCAGCAATTTCACCCATCCAACATCTGAAAACAGCTACAGAGAAAACAAACCTCCTAAAAACAAGAAAAAACACACCAGTAAACAACGTATCCGTTTACTGCAGACTCAGACACTGAGACAGAATCAAAGACAGACTGGACCAAAGAAACACAACTGGACCATCAGTCAAAACAGACACATTCATACTAGGGTCAGACACAAACTTACATTGTTGATTTCTCTTTTGAGTTTTGCTGTTGCACATGTCTTTAGAGGAATTCAACCAAAATGCAGCCAACGTTTTGCATTTTTTGCATATTATATGCAAATTTCATCAAATTTTTGTCTAAAGCAGTAAAAAAAAATTCTAGGAAATGCAGTCAGATTTTTCGTGTTTCCTGACAATTTTTTTACACTGACTCACTCACGTTGCATTGTATACCTCACATTTAGATGCAGTAAACACTTTGGACATTCAAGATTGCTGCAACTTTGCAGCAACAATCCAGTGTGCTTTGTTTGTAGTCAACAACAAGTAAAGTTGATTCAGAGTGTTTTCAGAGGCCTTCAGTTGTTGTACACCTCTACTGTGTTGTAGATTTTGTTTCAAATGGATTAAACTGTCATTTTTTGCCCATAACATCTATGCACAGTGACAAAGTGTATAATGAAATATTGAAAAGGCTCGTCAGTCTGTATATATTATACATTATCATTAGACATCTTTCGTTTCCATAATTACGCACATGACCCTCCAACGTATATCTCTGTAATCTATGATGATTACAGTTCTTTCAAAGGCTTGATTACATGCATTAGGTGGTAATGCATGCAAGTGGAAGACTTAGAACATCATACAGCTAAATCAAAATAAAACTGAGATCCTAATAATTGGAGCAAAACCTGACAGAGAAAAACTGCCTAAACGTATTCAGACTAAATATCCCAAAGACCTTCATCTTATCACTGACTCTCAGCTAAATTTTGAATATCACATATCTATCATTTAAGGATTATTAAGGAGATTTCTACGTAATATTGTCAAAATCAGAAATATCTAGGCTGGACTATTGTAATTCCATATTATCAGGATGTCCCAGCAACTGTCTTAGAAACCTCCAGCTGATACAAAATGCTGCAGCCAGCGTTCTGACAGGAAGAGAGATCATATTTCTCCTGTATTAGCTTCTCTTCATTGGCTCCCTGTAAAATCCAGGATAGAATTTAAAATCCTGCTCTTAACCTATAAAACTGTTAATGACCAAGCTCCATCATATCTTAAAGACCTTATTGTACCATATCATCCTAACAGAGCTCTTTGCTCTGAGACTGCAGGTTTACTTGTGGTTCCCAGACTTTCCAGAAATAGAATGGGAGGCAGAACCTTCAGTTATCAGGCTCCTCGCTCGTGGAATCAGCTCCCAGTTTGGGTTTGGGAGGCAGACAACATCTCTACTTTTAAAAGGGCTTAAAAAGGCTTAAAACTTTCCTGTTTGACAAGTCTTATAGCTCGGGCTGCTCAGGATCACCTGAGCTGTCCCTTAGTTAAGCTGCCATAGGTTTAGACTGCTGAGGGACTCACATGACGCACTGGGCTCCTCTCCTCTCCTCTCTGTACTGTCATATATCACCATTACATATGACTAACATATGTTTCCCCCTCGAGGTTCTTTGTCCTGCTTGTTCTTTCCGTGGATGCCTCTGGATCTGGAGCTCAACGTCCCTGATCTGCAGCCGCTGGCCTCACCACCTCCCATCCCCATCCCAACCTCTCCTGCTATCCCTCCCTCCCTCCTCATCCCTAATCCCAATCCAACCAGTCAAGGCAGATGGCCGCCCTCCCTGAGCCTGGTTCCATTGGAGTTTTTTTTTAGTTTTAGTTTTTTTTCCCATATCTATCATGGGGTTTTTTGGTTCCTTCCCACCGTTGCTGATTGCTTGCTCAAGGGGAATCCAAAAGCAACTTTGGATGATTGGGTTTTCTGTTTTCTGTTCTTCCTTACAATGTTTAGCGCTATTTGATGACGTATGTTGTAATATGTGCTATATAAATAAAATTGAATTGAATTTATTTCCCCCGCAGAAACGGAAACACATGCTTCAATATCCGGAAGGTTAGACTACTGGAACACTCTTCTACAGAGAGCTAATGGTCAGTGACAGCTTGATCTAAACACAGCAGCACCTTTTCTTTAAATCTTTCCATTGGCTACCTGTCTTTCACAGAATTCATTTTAAAATCTGTTTTCAGGTACTTTAATGAAAGCTTTGCACCATCTTATCTGTCTGATAGGTCTCTCCAGTCCTTCCCTGAGGCACACTGTTACTTACACCCCAAAACTCACATGCTTTCACCCTTTTACCTGACTGATATTTCAATTCAGTTTAATCCTATTTTATATCAATCAATCAAACTTTATTTATATAGCACTTTTCATACAAAAAATGTAACTCAAAGTGCTTCCCAAAATAAAAACATACAGCGTAAATACAACACAAAAAGAAAACGTGCTCCCTCCCCCCAAACACACACATAGAGCCACGTACCCACAAGCGCTCCCACGCACACATGCATGCACACACACACACACACACACACACACACACACACACACACACACACACACACACACACACACACACACACGCACCCACAGAACCACAAACACTACAGTTGCTATTTGTTTGGTGACATGGTGGGGTACTGCCCACAGGGAGCGCTGCCATCACAGACACCCCTGACCCAGAAAAATCAGGGTAGACTCCACACATGGTGCAGAGCCCCCCAGTCCCCCAAGCCCGAGGGGTACACAGGGCGACCCCCCGCGGGCAGACCAGCCACACCTCCCAGCGTGGAGGCCCCCCATGAGAAAGACACTGGAGCTAAAACTGAACAATAAAAAGAGTTAAAAGCTAAAAGACAAAACAATTAAAAGAGCTAAAGGCTAACAGACAGAAGGAGTAACAGAAATTAATAATTTTAATATGATTATATACTTTATTGCATTTTATTTTGAATATGAATAAATGGTGTTATATAAATACAATGTATTATTGTGAAAGGAGAACTTTCGGACATTTTTGCAAATTCATTAAAAAACTTGTTTGCTGTTTGCACTTCAAAGTGTGGTCAGGTGTGCACTATTTGCTTTTTTTTGTACTTCAGATGTCACAGTAGGGATAGCACAGGTAAAACTGTTGTCTCAGTTCCATTAAGTTTCCCAGTCAACCATGACCAGGAAACAACAGACATAAATGCAGGAAGTAAAATGCAGCCTTCCTCAATACACCTGTGCTTTTCTGTGTGACGTGAAATAGCTCTCTTGGGAGTCCACGCTTGGCAAACTTAATATACTGGACCTTATTAAGCTGTATGCAAAAGGTGAAAAACCAAGCCATGAAGTTAAAGAACCTCCCTGTAGACCTCTGCAATCGTATTGGTGGTCAGGCATAAATCAGGTCCAGAGTATTAAAACCAGTGTTTCCAGGAGCCAAAATGAGTAACTGAGCAAAAAGGGTTTTGGTCAGAGAGGTGGGCAACAGTTCAATGGCATTTCTTACAGAGCTTCAGAGGTCTTTTGTGGAGATAGTAGAATCTAGTGAAAGGACGATGTCAGCAGCACAGCATCAATTAGGCCTTTATAGTAGAGTGGCTAGATAAAAGCCACTCTAAGTAGCCTGCTTGGAGCTTGCCAAACAACATGTAAATACCTCTGTGAGCATAAGGAAAGACATTTTCTAATCTGATTAGACAAAAACTGAAGTATCTGGGCTGATGTCCAACAAATACTGGGCCCTGCTCCTCGCCAGCTAATACCATCCCTATAGTGAAGCATGGTGGTGGCAGCATCATGCTATGGCAGGGTAAGAAGACAATTCAGACATGAGAAAAGGATGAATGCAGCTTAAGTTACTCAAAGGTACTTGAAGAAAGCCTCCTCCTTAATGCACTGACCTGAGACTGAGGTGACTTCAAACACAATTAATGTCCACGGATGCATTAATCATGTACAATTGTCCCCATTATTTCATATCCTCCTAGTTTGAAAACACGGTTCCATATCAGGAGTACTATAATAAAATATGGAAATGCTTCAGCATAATATTCAAACTATATTGCTGGAACAATGGAGGACATCTCTGGATAATTCTTACACAAGGAGCAATTTGTATCAATGCAAAATCTCCTTCAATTTTAAATGGTACTTAAGGGAGCCAGTCTGGCGCTTGTGATTAGTTGTGATAGAGGCTGTGTGCATCTCCTTTCTACTCGCGTTTGTACCACATCTCCATTTACATAAAATTGATGGTGAAGAAGGCTGAAATTCTTTGCATTTGAGCAATTGGGGAAATTGCATTTGCATTAAATCTGCGCCTCCATTGATAATGGGTTTCTAAGACTCTGAGCTGCTTCTAATTGTATGTGCCAGAGTGTCTGTGGTCCTACCTTGGGGGGTGTACTGGCAGACATAGGCCCGCTTGGCGCTGCATAGGTGTGAACTGGTCTGACCCTGCTGATCAAGGGACACGCACACGTTGCCGCGAGATATTGCCGAGCGAGGCGGTTGGCCCTCCTCGCCCTCCTGAGCCTCTGATCCGTTCACCCAGTGCAGTTTACCTGGAGAGTCGACATCACTCAAGCCTAGCCACACTCCTCGCTCCATGGTGCTGTAATGAAGATGATAGGAAAGATGAGAAAAACTGAAGCGTTTGAAAGACATACATGCAATTCAAGGGAAGAATGATTAAAGGACAGAATAAAGGTTTTTTCAAGTCTTTGTGATTATAATGGCAGACAAAGAGCAACATGCCACACAAACCTCTTTCTAAAACTAGCCCCAAAAGGCTCTTAAAATTTTGGTCCCATGACACATTGGAGGTACAACATGAAACCAATCATCCATTGTTACAGTGAAATGAGATAAACACCCAGCTTGCCCTGTTTTAGCAAGGAGCAAGTATCACATGGAGGTCCTTCTCAACATCAGTATGGAGGCTCGCTTTAGTATCACCCTCAGACATGCAGCAGGGGGCCCCGGCACACATTCATATCTGCATATGTTAGGTTATACCATGAATGCTCCTGCGTTCAGATATTGGTACCTTGTACATTTGATCAAAACGCCCCGAGGGCTAAACATTCAGAATAGTAACAGCATGTGTCTCAACAAGTGACATTCAAGCCTAAGAATTACGTGTCAGCTTGCCTTCAAAAATCAATGATTGCAGGGCAGAGGGAGTATGAAAAAGCAGCTCTGATTGAACTCCAACAGGATGGTGCAGAGAGGATGTCAGATATTTAGTACATCCCTGTGATTATGTCTGACAAATTCTGTCTCTGCAAGTCCACTAATGGAAAGCACAAACACCCCACTTCCACTTTCCTTTCTGTTACACACTGTCAGAAACAAAATACTCCTTCCTCTAAAAGAAGAGTTGAACTGTGACTCACAGTAGTCTAAAAATGGAGGAGAGAAAGTGGAAGAAAGCACAAAGCATTTTAGACATTTTCTTTGATGCAGTTGTTTCGTGCCCCCCCCCAAACCAAAAAAAATCCCCATGATAAAAGCAATTTCCTTTGCCATTTGCCATTTGCCTCTGTTTTTCTTTTTAACATTTCAACAGTCAGACTACTTGCACCTGTAACAACAACAGAGGGGACAGGGGTTAAAAAATAAAGCAAAAAGGGAACAAGAAAAAAAGGGTCTTGTGTGTGGCAAAACAAGGACTGATACAAAAAAAGAGGCTCCTTATATAAGTGAGGGGGTGGAGGAACAAGCGAGTGCAGGGGATAAGGTCCATTTGTAGGTTTTTTTCTTCACTCATCCACTTCAGTCGCAGAGGCCAAGGCCTTTACCCTCACATTAACACACACACAAACCATGAACTGTGGACTCCTCCAGCTACGGGGTTAAATTCACAATGCAGCTGTGCTTTTACAGATGTGTTTTTGAGACCTTTTTCTATATAAACACCAAACACTCGAGGCACTCAGACAAGTGCAAGAACATCAGGTTTTTCAAAGCCAAATCAAACACATGTCCAGGGTACACTTCACATGGAGTCCATAAACAGTGTGTAACAGTCTGATACACAGTATACAATATTAGGAAATTCTCTAATTCAGCAAATTCAATATTTTACGCTGACAGTTAATACATTTTAAAACATTTAATGGGGAAAAAATGTGGTAGGCAAGAACTAATGTAGGGGATATACAAAAATAGTAAATAATAACACAAAGTGCGCCCTTAACAACAGCCTCACACCTCAACATGTGAGCAGACAAGATAAGAGCCACATTTGTTCAATAAAGTTCAATAAGACAGACAGGGAAGCAAAGAAAAGCACATTTTACACACATACACCCCTATCCAAACCACATACATTTGTGATTTGTTCTCTGTCTCAATGTTTCTCAGCTTTGGCTGCATCTCACAAATGCTGTACCTCTATTCATGTGTGTGAGTACACAGTAACACTCACTGAGTGATTTTGTGTGCCAGCAGATTACGCAGCGTGTCACTCCTGACTATTGCCAGAGACCCTCTGCGGTCCAAACATTGTTGTCGAGCATCGGTCCAGCTCAGCTCCCCCGGAAGGATCTGGAAACAGCTTGAGGACTCAGCGTGGTACACCCCATCTCTGGGACAGTGAGGGGAGGCTGGCAGACAACAGAAACACACATGATTTTACACATCATTTGCAACACTTGCAACATTACGGAAATTGTTATGGATAATGTTAACAACAGAATTAATCTTACATTACATATACTGTACAATACATACTGACACCAGACATTGGATAGACAATTCAGAGATCGCTGCAAATCAATATGCCCACAAGTACTGTTGAAACACTTACACTGATATATCAATGTATTGGTGAACCTGAATATTTATTGTGGAACTAGTATTAATTCAGCAAAAATCCTGACAGCAACATACATAATCTTGGTCATTATAGGTGGGAAAACATCAGCTGCTAATGTCAGTTTCAAACATTGCATTGTCTTTACAGTGTATTCACATCTTTAAGTTCCCCACTGGTTATGTTAACATGCATATGGTGCATTTTATATGCTGGAAGACATATGAGAAAATTAACAGACATAGCAGGGCATTTTCACCTTAAAATTGCAGTTTAATGAGTCTAAAAAGCGCTGATTTAGACTTCCGAGGTTTCATACGCGACAGCCGTTTACATCTGTCCTCCCACCAGCCACCAAAACAGGATAGTCCCTCAGAATTAAAAGCTAGAATATTACTGAGCTGCTACACTCCAACTGAGGAACCAATAACCATTTATTTTATCGTCTTGCCCTCTCACTGCCTGCTGCTTCCAGGTGAGCCATTCGGAATAAGCAGCTGCTTACAGTCCAGCAGGTTTATTTGCTTTCTAAAATTGCTTCTGTAAACTCTAAAATGTCTCAGCCACACGCAAAGCACATCAAATATTCTGTTGTTGGCTGCAAGAGCAAACACGAGAGTGTTCATGCACTCCCAGCATCTGAGGAACTGAACCCCTAGTGGATTATTTGTATTTTTAAAGGAAATGTCTTACAATATTATGAAAATCTTTAATGTTTGCACATTGTGTGGCTAATGTGGCTAATGTTACAATTATTTATGTGCTCACGCGTCAAATCTCGGAGGATATTGTAAAGCTGAAGGACAATCAGACATAGTTGAAAAAAGGACTCGTTAGGATACTATGTTTTCATTTAGTGCTTCAGGGCAACATAAAATTCAGCCGGTGTGTATATCTGTTGGCTTCTCTCCTGCCCTCTGTGCTCACATATACTGCATTTTAATACTGCAGAATTTAGGCCATTCTCATTTCCATATTTTACTATTTCTGTTGTCACACAATGGAACTAGTATGAAACAGTAACTAAAACCCAACCCATGAAGATTAAATGTTAACTTGCAGTCACTCCAGAGCCATTTCCAAGCTGCTTAACTGGTAATTTCATATCATAATAATTGGTAATCATGATGTTGTCTGACAAACTCATCATACATGAGTAAAAATCACAAGTGCCATGAATTTGGTGATGTAAAATGTAAAATGAACTCAGCAACTAAGTTAGAAGCATTACAAAGTCCTTGTCCAACACATTCACTTAAGTCTGTGTTGGCTGCCGTACAGCCAACTGTTTAGCTCCACGTTGTTGCTAGCTGTGTCTCAATTCAGGGGCTGCATCCTTCGAAGGCAGCATTTGTCACAGCGGTGCGACAAAGGCTGTCCCATTTCATTGAAACTCGAAGATTCCTTCAAATGCGGCCGATGAATGCATCCTTCTTTTCCATGGATTTGAAGGATGCATCAGTGTTTCTTTCGTAGCCCCAAATACCCCAAGATTCATTGCGCGCCGGAGACAGTTCAATCAACAGCTGGAGTTTTAACTGCTCACAGCTGACAGAGAAGATGGATTCATCAGCGGCGGAGTATTATAGCTTCAAATAAAAGTACTGTGTTATGGCTCACTCCAGTAGCTAATGGTACAAATGTTGAAGACCTTAAAATTTGTTTTGAAAAACTGATTTAGTAGCGTGACGTTGTTGATGTGATCCGCTGCAATTTAAAATGTTTAATTTCCAGTTGTACAGCTTCAGTGTTCAAGTTATATTTTTTTTCTAACCTCGGCCACGACAAAAGACTAATTCATTCATAAATATTCACATATTTAATCCTTATTTAAATTCTCATATGGAGAAGAAGTAAAATGGTTCCAAAATGCTGCTGGACGTTCTATTGGTGGCAATTCTCTGTAGACTAGTGAAAACATACTATCCTCACTTTTCGTGGTTTAGTTCCATGAAGTTATCTGATCACTTTTTTTAAAACATAAATTATATTTGGTTTCTGTTCAGACAGCAGGTATTTAGTGATCCTCATCAGAAACACTCAGCCCAGAGACTGTGGAGGTTTATAATATTTGAAGTTCATATCAGTGTGGATGTTAACAGATTTAAACCAGCTGTGGATGCTTCTTGTTTTTCAGATAGTTTAGTCCCGAACCACCGAACAGAACAAGACCGTCAAGTATATAAAACATATTAAAAACAAAAATCATAATTTCGGGATCAAATTCAGTTAAAAAATTAGATAAAATTACAACGTCGTCTTATCCTAAACCTCGGGATAAACGTTTGTCTGTCGGGGTTGCTAGGCAACAGGAGCGGTGCTACGGGACGTCATGACGCAAGCAGGAAGTCCGTCGTAGGCTAGACCGTCTCATTTAACAAACGCTCATGCAGCCTTCTTATGCCTACCCATCCTTCAAAGGGCCCAGCCTTTGGAGGATGGGCCCTTCGAAGGATGCAGCCCTTGAATTGGGACACAGCTAATCACAGACGCAGAGACAGTCTTCTTCCTGAAGGGGGTGTGGACAGCAGGTGCTCAGCTGTATTTAAAGCTACAAACATTGAAACAGCCTGTTTAGGACATAACTAAAACCAAGGGTGGTACAGTCATGATGAAATGAACCATCTTTGTGGTATCATGAGCTGAATGACACTTGACAAATGAAAGACACTTTATGAGGACAAGTGACACTTTCATTAATTTACTGAAAAGCAGGGCTTTCAGTAAAACTCTCAAACCCTCCTATTTGTAAATGCCTTTCATAATGTAATGTTGGTGATTTATCACAGCTGAACAAGTGCTAATTAGGAAACACTATCCGAAAATTAACAGAGTAAACAATTACATCCATATTACACCCACAGAGAGCCATTAAGCTAATGTTCATATTTACATGAGCAGGAGGGAACAAACTAATTGGATGTAGATTGTCATTAGTGCCTCAGAACTTGTGTGTTGTTTTACCTTTGGCAACCTGGACGTCATCCTTTGTGATCTTCCAGTCTACATCCAAGCCAACGGCCCCCCAGCTGACAAGTGTGAACTCGAGACTCTTGTTCGCCACAGAAAGAGGTGGACAGTGCAGCTCCAGTTTGGGAGGAAGTGTCACAGTCACTTCCCCACGTGTAGAGACCTGAAGACAATAAAACCACAAACACAAAGCCTTTTTAAAACAACCTCCTTGAACTTGTAGTAAGTATAGAAGTGTATGTATTTGATCCCTCACCTCCTTGTGTCCAGCCCAGGCCATCAAACTGACTGCATACCGTCCTGGAAGTCCGTATTTGTGAGCTGCTGTAGTGATTGCTGCTCCTGTCATGTTAACCCGCAATGAACCATCACCAAAGTCCCAGGACAGCGTCACAGGCGTAACAGAAGAGGTGGCGAAGAAAGTGACCCGTTCATGCACACTTTGCAGCGGGAGAGGTTTCAGTGAGACGGTGAACTCCACCGCAAACACATCATGAGCCAGAGTCCACCCACATTCCTGCAAGTCGAAGGAAACCACGTGAGGAAGAGGAGGTTTTGGTGTTAATATGCACAAGTATTTACAAGTAAAATAAAACCTCTTTTTCCAGTTAATTGTTGAGATATTTGTGGTCTCACTATTATTTCTATGGTTTTAAATAAAAGCTGAACGAAATATATAAACTGCTCAGATTTAAGATAAACAGTTCTTCAATTTTTTTGGGGAGTTCTGAATAACTTCTCTTGAGTTCTTTGGTCCGGCTCTGTGAGGAAGTGATTCAAGGCACAAAGGGAAGTTGTTGGTTGGTTAAAGGAGGGTTTAGAGGAAATCCTGAATGTTACTATCAGGAGAAGAAAAGAAACTGCAGCAGAGGAGTTCTGCATTAAAGCCCCTCTTTGTTAAGTGATTGCAGACATCGACTAAGTGACAAAAATACAAAAATGCACCAAATAAAGGGATGTATCTTACAGTTTTCTACCTAAAGATCTATTATTATCTTTGAACACTGTGAGACACGTACCTTCATGACATGGGGGTTCGTACAAGCAGCAGAGCACTGAGACTCGCTGATGAAGTTGGGCCGAGAGTTTGTGCTGCAGAGACACTCGTGCCTTTCCCCCAGGCCTCCATATCGGTGTGACGCGCCAAAACACATGCTGTTGCACTGTTCACGTGTGAAGTTTCCGGGTGTGGAAGAAGAGAAGATGACAAGCTCGCTTCGGCCCCCTCCTCCACTGCTGCTGTCTTCAAGACAAGCTGCATAATTCAGACCTGAAGCAGAGATAGAAGGTTTATGATTCAGAGGCTTTAAGGCACTAGGTCAGGTGGATCAAAACAGGTCAGAGGGTTACCTGTTACATTCTCTTTGTCTTCTAAAACTGAGCATTAAACCCAAAGGGAACTAAATAATGTATTTTAAACATTAATTCTTTGCTAAGGCTCTAAACTATTTCTTGCAAGGTAAAAAGCAGGATGAGATTTCTTGCAGTTCTCATGTTTGCATTTATTTGTTTTCCTACCACAGGTGAGCAGGCTGACATTAAGCAGGGGCTGGTGGCGGAGCTCAGGAGGGTGGTTGCAAAGCATAGCCTGTGGACGTCGAACGCGCACCCCCTTTTCCTGCAGCCAGCTGACCAACCGGAACAGTTTACAGTCGCAATCAAAGGGGTTACTGCTTAGATCGCTGGAGGAGGGAAGGACATGGACAGAGTGACGAGGTGAATCAATAATGGTAAATCACCTCAACAGTTACACAGTCATATCCCACTGATGAAGCTGCTGTTATGTGATAGTGTGATTAGCTGATTCAAGCTTTAAAGTTGTCTTGACTGTATGAGAAAACCAACACAGGCGCAGGGGAAAACATGCAAACTTCAGAGGTTTGTTTGGCAAGCTGTTTTAAAATCTAATAGCCGAATTTGAATTAGAATGACAGAAATAAATCATTTTCACTAGTCAGTATTTTCATTCGAGACATCTATAACATCATTCTGACTGGTTAAACCAACAGTGATATCTGTAATTTAGTTTACACTAATCAAAATAGTTTTATATATTTCGAAATTCATATTGAACACTGGTCCAGCAAAGTATTTCAACAATGCAATTAGAAACAGTGGGAGATCACTAGACAATTATATGACATGGAAAGTTCTAAAGACTTATTTAATTTCCAAGAAGGCTGCACTGACATTAGCAAAATAGTTTGTTGGATGGAGTTACAGCTGCAGTGGCATAGTACGTTCAAAAAGCAAGCTGCCTTCAACTTCCACTTGCTGTAGTTTCTGATGCAATTCCAGATATCGGCAACATTCACGTTTATTTAAAACCGATGTCGTTAATTCAACTTTAAGATATTCTGTCATTCCAACTTGCTCAAACTTAATTTTAAAAAACTATTTAGATATCTTAAATTGAGGGAAATTAGAGATATCCCGAATTACAATAAAAATTATAAAAAAGAACCGTATACACTTGACACTTCAATCAGAGCTAGTTAATATTCACTTCCATATTCACATTGTGTAGAAGTAAAGAGGGAGCACAAATGGAAATTATGTGAAAGAAATAAGCAATAATGGCTAAAATGACAGCTAGAGACAAGAAAAATATGGAGGGCAACAATTGGAGAAGTGGGCGAACAGATGGAGCAAGAAACAAAGGAACAATCCTGACAGGAGAATAAGATTATTCAGCGTGTGTTTCATTCTTTCACACTCGTCTATTACTGATTAGTTCATTTAGCTTTGTTCAGTTGCAGATTCTACATGAGGTGGAAAAACTTCCTCATCTCAGTACCTCCCACTCCTGTCTGAAATAGAGCTTCACTCGTCTTCTGTGTAGGCGAGATAACTGAAATTGTTATGCTTATTTAAGCATGTGTGATCGGATGTGTGCATTTGTGCATATGATTCTGTGCACTGATCAGCCCCAACATTAAAACCACCAGCTCAATGAACACCGGGCATCTGGAGGCGTCCTGCATCGAGATGTTTACAGTGGACCCTTTGGGTCTTGTGGTTTGAAGACCAAGTCAACACCTTGGGTTCTTAGTCATGTTCCTTGCAGTGAGCCTGAGCAGTTTTTTGGATTGTGGCACAATGTCCCACTGTTGTTGCAGAATGCCATGGAGGGGTGTGTTTGGTTTGTTTAGGTCGGTGGTACGTTTAAAAGTAACATCCATGTGGATTACAGGATTCAAGGTTTCCCAAAGGACCATTGCATTCTAGTGACAGGATCAATGGTATTCGCTTTACCTGTCAGTGGTTTTAATGTTGTGGCTGTGGCTCAGTCTAAGTACGTATGCATACATCTGCTCAAATCCTTTCATATTTTGACATTTGTTAGTGAGACAAAGAAACCCAGAAACACAGAGTTCATCAAAGAACTGTGAATACTCACATTTGAGTTAAATTGCAGAGGTTGTCACATATCCTCTCTTCTATGGTGGTGATCTGGTTGTTGCTCAAATCACTGACAGAAACAAAGAGACGGATCGCTGTTGACATCAAAATAAAGTCTTTTCCCTTCATTTTTCCAATAGCACATATTTATGGTAATTGGTATCATACTGTCATTTTGCTACATTTGTGTGTTGTCACTGACTGAAAATCTCTAAGCCAATCCTTGTATAATGTTTGAATGAAACTGTTTCTCCTCCACTATTATCCAATTCTACACTGACGCAAGATGACATTTAGATGTGTTTATCAAAGAAAAGGGCATTCTCAAGTCCTTGTTACACAAAAATGACTCAGGTATATAGAGCAACACATAAAGGAATGATAAAGCAACAATATCATCTCCTTCCTGAACTACTGAAGTGCTGAGCCTTCAGACTTTTAATATTTCTCCCTCCTTTTTCCATCCAACCCCATTGTTTCCATCCTCCTTGCTTTCTTTCTTTCTCTCTCCGTCTTCTTTCTTTTCCTTCTCCACTCATGGTCTCCTCCTCGCCGCCTCCCTCCTCCATCCAGAGGGCTACATAATGGGGCCGTTGTGTGGTGGTTTTGGAAGGAACTGATGGAAACCATCAAGAGTCCTCTCTCATCACACACACATGCACACAAACATGTGCTTAAACGCCCATTCGATGGGTGGAAGAAGTAAGGTAATGGACGGAGGAAGGGGGGAGATCGACAGATGGAGAAAGGGAGGCAGTGGGAGTCTGGAGCAGTAAGCTGTAATTGAACTTAATCGTGCTGTGATTAGTGTGTGTGTGCATGTGTGGGTGTGTGTGTGTGTGTGCAGTATGCGGGTTGTATTTTTTTATGCGAATGCTCTCTGGTCTAGCTAGCTTGGTCCTGGGATTTCTGCCTATTTAAATCCAGACTAAACCAAGCCTTTGCCTCATCTCCTCCCCCATTCTCCTCTCCTCTGTTTTCCTCTCCTTCTAACTTTAAATTTGCCAGATCCACATCTCCCCCAGACTTTATACTCACAGAACTGACAGTGGTCCACAGCAGAATACTCCTCTTGGAAGTACATTAATCCTGTTCCCTTGTAGATACCTAAAAGACAGATACACATTTATTTAGATAAATTATCACATTGGCAGATTGATAGATAGATTGGGGTTGGGTTTTACTTACAGCTCTTGGAGGCCAGTGAGACGATCTAGCAGGCTGGTATCAAGAGAGGAGATGTGGTTCTTGGACAGATCTCTGCAGGAACAAAGCAACAGGTCCACATTGAAAATGTGTTACAAATACACGTTAAACGTAATTAACAATATAATGTGACTGCTTAGGAGATTGTAAATAGAAAACGAAGTGTAAAGCAAGAGAGAAATACAGCGAATACAATACTAAGAACAACATGAGATTTTTTGCTTAATGTTTTCTTTGCTGTGGCACCATGTAACACTGATATTTTCCAGTAAAAATGCCATATATCAACATTTTAGGAAAAAAAAAAGAGTCAGCAAGCTTCCCACTTTCTTTCAGCTCATAAAGCAACACACAGAGTAATTCGTTTTTCATTGTATTTGAAGAGAGCCAGTACACAGTGACAGAAAATATTATATGAAACAGCCACCTAAACAACTCTGGGTGCATAAACTCAATTATTCTCTCATTAACCTGAGTATATTAACATCAGAATTGACTGACTTACTGGTGTATTTAAAGGCTGTTAATTTACAGTTTTAATTAGGCAGAAGTTAAAATACCACTTTGGCCTGGTGATAAGGATAAGGTGACCTACTGAATTATAAAATTCTCCCGTGTCCCTTATCTGTCGAGCCCGAGGCTGCTCATTTTGGTGTTTTCGCAGCTGTTACTGAATTTAGGCTTGTTTTTTCAGGTGTAAATGCGTAGGTCTTAAGGGGTTGAAATTAAATTGTGGAAATTGACTAAATGAAAGGGGAGCTGCTGCAGTGACGCAGGGTTGCACTTCCATGAAATTGGTTGACTCACAAGGGAAGACCATGAAGTCGAAACTGAAGCTGCAGAGGTAGCATTAACCCAGAGGTTTGTCATGATCTGTGTTGCCCTCCCTTCATTGTAAATGCTGTTTGAAAGCTCATGTTCTCAATTTGTAATACAGATGTCATGTTAAAACTCTGATGCACCTTGGACTTTAGAAGGATGTGATGTGTAAAACCAGCATGTGTAAAACGTGGAGTATCCCTTCAAACGGCACTCAAGTCAAGTTTATTTATTTATCTTCAGCCAAGAAAAGCTTCCCACTATGAAACCATACATGAAATGCCATTTAGCTTTAGACCTTCGCTGGGAATAAGAACATGTGAGATGCCAACTTATGTGATAGTTCACTCTGAAGTGACTGCCTCACTGAGATTCATCTTTAAAATACACAGTGTGAAATGAACTCCCGGCTGAAGGACAGGTAGAACAATGAAATGTCACGCTCATATTCATACATTCATGTAATGAACTATATGAAATGTCACGTATCCTCGTTCAGTCAAGATCATGGCCAGCTGTATTTTTCTTATCCTTTCTGCTCTTACACAAAGTAGGTACAACCACACACTTTGGCTCATTCTGCCTCTCTTGTCAATGACTAGAAGATGAAAGCAGACATAAACAGTAAGAACCAGAAAACTTAGTTCAGCTCAGTTCAAATCAAAAAATCATCTAATACTTTTGGATACTTTCATATTTTCAAAAACAGGAGTAAAGACTCAGATGAGATCAAGGGAAAATGTTCAAGACATTTTATTAAATGGCACCGATGCAAGTTTGTATTTGTGAGGCACTCTAGTATATCAAAGGCCTTCTGTCTTAATATTCACAGAGGTAAGGTTCTGGATTCACAATATATCACTTCTCAGCATTATTTAAAACATTAAAAATGCACATTAACCAGATCAGTAGTTTTTTTTTTAAGCCAATCCTGGTGTACAGATTTTCATTTACATGAACACATAATAAACAAGTATGCTTTTTTTACTCATTAAATTTGGTTATCAAAGAATTGTAAAGAACAAATGTGAGTTGCCCAATTTTACAGTAGAAGAGCAAACCTGTCAGTAGTTTCTAATCCAAACTATATTTCTCTTCTGTTTCTCTAAAATTGTATTAGTCTGACTTACTGGTCCAACTTTTATAACAGAACCCCTTCATCAACATCACTTAATTTAAACTCATTTTAAATTAGATCTTTTTTTAAAACCTAATTATATAAAATATTTGTGCATCCACCTCAACCGACAATGTAGGTCTGTTTAGTCTCAGCTATTTTTTAAAATTTGGTTTAGGTTATATGATTTACCATCGATTCGTTACTTCCAGCTCTGAACTATTTTAACTGTTTTTCCATCATTTAAGTTGACATTCTCCAAATTATGTATCCATCCTGTTTAGCTGACAGTTTCAACTGTTTATCCATATTTTATTCACAGTTTTAGCCATTTTTCCAGGGTTTAGTTAACATTTATCTTCGACTGTTTATCTGCACTTCAAAGAGTTTCAACATTTATTCATACCTTTAGCTAAAAAATTAAACTATTTAGGCATACTTTTAACACAGTACCAACTGTTTATTCATATTTTAGCTCACAATTTCATGTCTATCAAGCATGTTTTGCTAACAAGTTCAATTATTTATCCACACTTTTAACAGAATATTTCAATTGTTTATTTATCAATATTTTTGAGTAATATTTTCAAAACTGCTTATTTATACCTTTAGCTAGAAACTTCAACTGTTTATCCTTTATGTTTAGCTAACATCTTCCATCCTATCCATTATGCTGAGCTAAAAACATTTATTCATAATTTTAGGTAACTTTTTCCAACTGTTTATTAAGTATGTTTTGTGAAACAATTTCAACCATTTATTCATACTTTTAGGAAAGAGTTTCAACTGTGTATCCAATATGTTTAGCTAACAATTTCAAGTGTTCATCAAATTGTTTAGCTAACTATTTCAACTGTTTATCCAGTCGTAGTTAACATTTTATATCTGTTATACTTTTAGCTGACAATTTCAGCACTTTACCCAATATTATTGTCTAACAATTTCATTTATCTTTTCATACTTTTAACAAAGAGTTTCAACTGCTTCTCTATTGTGTTTAGCTAACATTCTCAACTGCTTATACAATTTCTTTGATGTTTCAACTGTTTAGCCATGAGTTTAGTTAACAATTTATATCTGTTTATTCATACATTTAGCTTAAAATTTATCCAATGTTGTTATCTACCAATTTCATCTATTTACCTATACTTTTAGCAAAGAGTTTCAACTGTTTATCATTTGTTTAGCTAACATTTTCAACTGTTTATGAATAATTTTAGTAAAGATTATAAGGCTATTTATCGATACCTTTAGCTAACAATTTCAATGTATTTCAACAATGTATTAATGGTTTTGTGATAAATTACCTATTCTAATGATTTATGCAGTACTTTTGGTTAACTTCTCTTCTTCTCTTCCCTCAGTTCTTTCATCAAATTGTAATGTGACTCTTTTCACATGAGTTGAGCTCATCTTTCCACATAACTCCCGGCTACTGCAGAAGTTATCCCCTGGGGTAATTGTATCCCTGATGGAGTGTAACTATTGTACACAATATACTGTTAACAAGAGGTACTGTACACAGCAACTAAACCATTTCCATGCCATAATCTCTGACCTGGAGGAGGAATCAGTGACAGAAAAACAGTGAATATATTACTAAGGAGGTCAGAAAATTTAATTAGTTCAACTGAGGATGTGAGCTGCCAAACTCAGTCTCCTCTGTGTGACTTCATAGCACAGTTTCAGCTGCACGTGAAAACAATGAGGCAAAAGGGAGAGAAAAAGAAAAAAATAAAGGGCCAAGAGACAAGAAGCCAGAAGCTGTGAGAGGACAAACAACACCACGAGTAAGAGAAAGACAACAAGCCACTGCTGGTCTGCAGAGAAGCCATAAATTCAAAAAAGGCACATTAGTGTCATATTTCTATTTCTGCTTGTGTATGCTCCGTAGACGCTAATTTCACTGCAAAAAAAATTAAATAAATAAAACGACAATCTGCAGCAGAGAAAATGTGAGCTGGAGTGTATGGGACTGTGCTCCCTCTCTCCTCTCTCACACTCTTTTTCTTTTTGTGTGAACAGACCAGGACGCCCGTTCCCAAAAGGAAACATCTGTACATTCCAGACAAGCTGTGTAAGAAAGATGGAGACTAAAAGCGAGAGAGAGAGAGAGAGACATTTCTCCTCTGCTAAACCCATCAGAGGATGAAACAGGACAGCAGAAAGACGCTCCACCCACCAGATGATCATTCACACATTAGTCCGACACCTCGCCTTATGTAATGCTCTCAACATCAATGAATGTGTCGTACATATGAAAACGGTCTTTCACACCTAATGGGCAGCATCACATAGACAACAGGAGATTAAATAGAGAATATGAGCATGTGTGTGTGTGTGTGTGTGTGGACGAGTGTTTAACATGACCATATAATGTGACCTTCACCATGTCTATTAGCAACAGACTCCCGTTCTCTCAGCTACCTCTGGACACACATGGTTTTACTTAGGCACACTTGAGGTATAGGGCTGCACACAAGCGCACACACACGGCACACATATGGTTCTGGTTTGCGAACGGTGTGGCCAATGATCTAACAACTCCTTATAAGGCCTGTCTGGTGCCACTTATTCTGAGCTGGAGGATGAGAACACACACAAACACACACACACAAACACACTGACTGACTGCAGTGTGTTGGGGCACGGGGAATAACACAGGAGGAGTGGGCATGGCCTCCGGAGACAATACAGGAAAGAATAAATCTGAAACGAAAGGGAAATGAAAACGACAAAGGAGGCTCCTAAAGAAGATAAATGTCTTTATCTTCATTCTGTCTGCGTGAAGATAATAAGAGTTTGGTGGTGAAAACTGCATCGTAGGACAGACTGGTGGCAAAGGGGTCCAAGTCGCTGCGAGTGAAGGCCGGCGTTCCACTAACCCACTAAACACAGACTCCTCTGTGGTCGCTTTCATCCCCCCTCAGCCTCCCTTCCTGATTCCTCTACTCCCTCCCTCCCCAACTCACTTCTACTGATTTCTCTCCTCTTTTTTCTCCTTCTGTTGCTCTGCTGTTTTGTTTATATTCGAATTCGCTCTGCAGACTTACAAGAGTCTGACAGGAAGGAGGTTAGAAGTGATGGAGTTGTAGGAGGAGAAGGCAGGTGTGAAGGTGAAGCAGAGGAGAACTTTGAGGGTTGGTAGCAGCAGTGAGTGACAGCGAGCAGGTGTCGGGAACAATCGCCACACTATGGGCTGGCTGTCCCATGGGTGCCTGTCCGAGCGTGGTTTTGTCTGAGGGCTGCCAACCTGCATCTCAGGCCTGGTTAAGGGTGAGGGGGTGACGGGGGTAGTTAGGTACTTTCCCCACTGCATGAGGAAAAAAGAGAAGGAGCATGAAATTAGGGGAAAGGGGCAAGAAGCTGAGGAGAAAGTCTAAAAAACTTCACAGCTCTCCTCTCCTCTTTAGAACATTCTGTCCATTTTTCCAGCTGCTGCTGCTGCCTGGGTTGTCTGGTGTCCAGCTGGCAAGCGAAGGGCAGCTGTGTGCAGTGGTTTTAATACATTCACTCAAAGAGCGATGCACTCACACATTTAGACGGTGTCAATGCATGCAGGGAAAACAAAACTTATTGCTCACTGCTTTTCTGGTAAATGAAACCATGTGACATATTTGAAGTCATAAACTGTGGGCTTAAACCATCAACGGACTGCAATACTTCTGGGGTGTGACAATAAAAATGGAAAAAAAACAACTAGTTATTATTTTAATGAAGAAATTGCAGTGACACCTGCATTTCATGGGCTTTAAAGGACCCATGCGGTGACAATCCATTTTTATTGTGTTATGAAGGTGTAAAATAAAAGCAGTTGAGATATAAAAACTTTTACTTCTGCTGTTCCTCAAGCTGCCCAACAACTATTTAGACTCCCAGCTTTACAAGACAGTAAGAATCCAACCCAGCTGCTATGTTACACTTAACTAACCAATAGTTGTCCACCTCTAACAGATATTCTTCCTGAAAGGGACAGGGAACAGAAACCACTTATTGGTTTTCAACACAAAACATTCCCAAAACCAGAGCGTTTGCAGCCATTGTGAAATTAACCATCCTTTGCAGTATTCTGAGCTGAACAACAAACACATTCTGTCATGAGGACACATAACACTGATTAATTTGCTTTACAAGGGCACAATATGGGACATTTAAAGTTTCTCCGTGCAACATGAAATAAACCCTTGTTAATAATGACACTGATGGCTGTTAAGTAACTTCCATCAGCATCTAGATGCTTAGGAAGGCGCAACAGAATTGTCCTGGGTCCTGTCCAAAACAATCAGGTCACATGCATGAGAATGAACACGATTGGCTGCCATCCTGCTGATTAATGAGGTAACTAAAGTGACACTGTTATTATAGTTTGATGGTGGAGCTTGTTTTCGGGTCTAAGTTGTGTTGGGAACCAGTTGTTTCTAGACATTAGCGGACTCCATTTCTAAGTTGACATAAGTTCAGAGTTGCACACTGTAGGGGACTGGAAAAGAGGCCCTGACAAAGGCACTCAGTAGTGAGCATAACCGACACATCCTCTGGATTTTCCCAGCAGGCGTGTCCCGAGTCCTTTACATAGAAAATCAATCTACAGGTTGCTAAAGGCAACTGAGACAGTCAAGGTAGGTCTTCTTCGTGAAGTTATGTTACAATGTGCTCACACATTGGCAATATAAATAGATTTTTAAAATTAATAAATCTAAATTACCTCCACATTCTTATATTAATCTGATAAGGAACTGTGACAACAAGGAACTCAGCATCTTAATTCTTTATTATTATTTTTAAAATAACGTCACACAGCTAATTTGATGTTCAGCATCTTTGCATTCAGCAGCCTCTTTTGCTTGAGATTTGTAATTCCAAACCTGCTGATCAGTCCCAAATTTGTTCGAAAAGCTGCCACTCAGCAATGTATTGCTGTATAGAGTCTCAATTTAGCTCTTGAAATCAAAGTAGCCAATTTATATTACAACCTAAATGGGTATCTGCTACCACGCAATGTTCATTTATGACAGTACTTGTGCGTGTGCAAATCGGTGACGAATTAAAGGACAAACCAACATATATAAAGTGCATAGTATATAATACATAGTAAGGAGGTGGGCTTATCACATCACAATAGTTTAAATTTTAAAAAACTGCTAAAGATACCTGAAAACTGTCCAGCAAATGAAAAATAAATGCACTGATGGCATCGTGGAACCTGCTTCTACTTCTGCTTGTCTTGTTCTGTTTCTGACACACATCATCTGTATGTTGTTGTAATATATGGTTTAGTCAGTCTGAACAAAAGCCTCAGCACCTGTAAACCGTCATCAGCAGGGATTTCTACATCATCTATATCGAAATTAGACAGAAGTCATGACAAACACAACAAAAACATGCAATTTAGAGAACTGTAGTAATGAAATTATATCATTTCTGTCCGAGCAACATCGAAATCTGAAAACCATAAAGAAATAAATGAATAAATAACAGAAGAATAATGAGCCTCTTTGTGTGACCATCACTCCACCAGGTCTTCGTGCTGTCAGAGCTGCATTTATTGTCACTCTACATTCTGTTTTCAAAATTGTCCCGTGATTGTGTTTTTGTTTGTTTGCATTGTTTATACTTCGATTGTTTGAAGTCTAATAATAAAAATGGAAATAAGGGCAGAAATTTACATTTGAACTATAGCAGGAAACATATGTGACCGTCTGAAAAATTGTCATGTAAAATGATACTGGCCCTGTTGAATCTGATTGATGTCATTGTTGTGTCACAGAAGCACACCAATTTATATTATTTCTTTTATGCTACAATCAGGTTTTTTATCTCCACTAAGTTATGCCAGGGTGATGTCATCGCTGGTAAGAGATTTGACTGTAAAGCAGGTTCTTCTTTGTAGTTTTGTCAGACGGTATGCTTCTAGGCAAGTGAAAATGTGAATCACTGTTTTTCTATGCTTCCAGAGACTGAAGGTTATAGTAATACATCCAGGAAGTAGTAACAAGATTACATAATTAATACAACCTCTATGTTTTCTAAATTAATGCATTTGAACACATGCACTCAAACTCAACACAAGCAAGAGGTACATGTCACAAATAATGGCTATGATCCCAAAAATCCTCAGACACATCTGACAATGCTCATCCTGGTTCAAACAACTGGGAACATAATCAGTGAGCGCCTGCACACACTGGAGATGATAAATGTCAAACCTCAAGGCGGGTATAAATACTGTAGCTAATCCAGCTATTCCATTGCCTCCTGTAATGTATGTCATAAATATATCGAAATACACACACACACACACACACACACACACAGGATAACTGAGAGCCTTGTTGCAGTGGTCACCTATTGCTGTGCAGAGTGACATTGGTGGAAAAAGTATTTAGACCCTTTTACCTACGTAAAACTAGTCCTAATTCGATACTATTTTCCTACATAATACACACTTCAAGTACAACAAAGTCATTGAAATCAATCCAAATTATATGTGTGACAACTGAATAGCTTTTGCAATGCACAAATTTGTTTTTATTCCTGCATCCAAGCTGTTCCTGAATGTATGTGGGCACAAACATTGTTGTAAAGCTCCAGAAAGGCACTGTCTGAAAATATAGTTAGTTGTGCTACGTGATGTAGCTCTACAAGCTCCAAAAGACGGCAAAAGACTATTCTTTACATGTGTGCCGAAAATATATTGCAGATTAGGCGGAGTTTCTTACAGTTTAATACTGTGGCAACCTAACATGGAGGTCCCTTGAACTAAGGGCAGCTCTGTGTTTGGCAAGGACAGAATTGCAGTGTTTTAGCTAGAAATGGGCACCATGAAAAAGACTTCTATGAAGCTTAATGGTCTCCCTGCTCAAGACAAGCCAGGATCAACTCGGACAGCATTTCTACATCCTATTGGCTTATTACTACCTTGACAACAATGCTGCAAATTATTGACTAAGAAAATATTTAAAATCTGCATCCCTCATGTCCGGCCACAAATTGCGCTCTCATTTTACGACACTTGTGTGACAGCACATATTAGCAAAGATGTGGGCTTATGTTTGTGCTGATACTGAGCAGGTAAAAAATACATATCAGCTCTGATCCCGAATTTCAGATTAAGTCGGCATATCCCTGAATAATCATGTCAATCTGCACAAACAACTAGCAAGTACATTTTAAAATGTATATAGTGGAGAACAAAGTAGTTTTTATGTCTCTGAAATATAGCAGAGTAGAAGTAGAAAGTAACACAGCATGAAAATACTTCAAAATAAGTACTGCGTTTGCGTAAATATATTTACATTACACAAATTATGAACATAAGAGATCCAAAGACAGAGGTCAGCTTGCTCTTTTTGTACCATGTCATTACTCTGGAACACAACAATGCATTACATAAATCTGTGTAAACCTGTCATTTAAAAGTGTATCTGCATTTTTCCAGGTTGGACCTTGCGCTTTACTCTTTTGCATTTGGCCACCAGCATTCAAACTGTGTATGCAGCATGTTGTAGAAAGCAGCACTGTTGTCTAATTTTCCTCCACATAAACGGATTTAGCGAGTGAAACACAAACATCCTCCACAACAGAGAGCAGAACAATGTAGTCTGTCACCCAGCAGTTAAATAAGCCTTCAGCACCACTGAGAGAAGTTTCAACGACACACAATCTGTGCTGAAGACGCTCGGGCTCAGTCCTCCACACCATCGACTGGCAGCAGACTGCACTACTTCATCTTCTCTTATCTCTGCTCACAGTGCTTTCTGCTAGCTGAATCGGTTTCAGCTTCTCCTGCACGATATATCCTCAGTGCTCCATTGTTGACTTTCTGTCTACACATAGCAACAGCGGCTCCACTGCAGGCTTACAAATGAGGGAAGTATTGCATTATTTTCTCATTTTTACGATCATGTTTCAGTTTTATTTTCTTGTTGTGACAAACTTGCAACAGAATATGACTTGACAAGTATTTCCTGTTTCGTACTGGCAGACAGTGCACATTCCTTAACTTGAACATGCAAAGTGAGCTTTTTGCTATGAATTTAAAACATGTTTTTGACACTGAATCTAAATGAAACACACTGCTGACTCGCATTCCATTAGTTTTTTGGAAGAGCTGCAATTCCAAGTTTAGAGGTTAACAAACCAATTTTCCATTTTCAGCCTGAAAGACCCTTATTAACATTTAGCCCATGCACAACTGAGTCTTATTCTAGGATGCCTTTAGGTCTTTGGCTCTCTGCTCCCAATGTGAGCAGACTACAAAAACAGGATGTATTGCTGCAATTCTCTCACAAACACACACAAACACAGGCAGCAACAACACATGCAGCATGCACACAGCGTGCACACAGAAACAGTCATATCTTGGCTGTTTATGTGTAAATTCACAGAACAAAATCCAATTACTACTCTCTCCAGTTTTTTCTACAGGGAAAGTAACAACAGGGAGGGAAGTGTTTTGTTGATCTGGGGTAAAAGTCAAATGTTGCCTCTGTGATTAACACCTGCAATAATGCATTTTACACTTTTTCTGTGAAGCAGTTTAGCAAGTAAATCATGTGTTCTGGATTTTACAATGAGGACACAAACTGCACAGGTTTCTCCTCTCTTGTTCGTCTTTGTTGGTTTTCATATTAAGGCAGTTTAGATTTTTACTGAGGCTGAGCTTCATTAGAAAGAACAGCTGCAACTGAAAGTCTACTTGTTTGTGTTTATCTGAGGAGATTCTATCCATTAGCCTTGATTGGCAAAATCCTGAAAGAATCTATAATGCAGGTCTAACGTATGAAACCCTTCGCGACTTCATTCATCATAGAGCCCTGAGTTCAGAAGCAATGCATTAGCAGTAGTAAGCATACTACATATGTCATCTATGAGTGTTATGATGAATTCCTTTCATTAGGAAAAAATGCTTAGGGTAATACTGGTATTTGCAATTTGTGGAGTTTTCCAACAACACCTAACATTTGTTTTGAACTTAACTCATGTCTGTCTGCTATACTTGCAATGAATGTAGCTGCAGTACGTGTCTCTGCTGCACAGCAAGACATACAGCTGCAAACGACTGCATGTTACTTTCCCCGAATGCACTCAATGATTTCAGGGCCTTCATTACGTCTCAGTTTATGATATGTAACATCTACATGTACGTTGCATACTGTTAATTAATCTCTGTATTATATAAAGCACATATGAAGCACAATTCACTTCTCCATTGCTCACGATGGGGTGAGATCTTCAATGCTCCTGAGGTCTGACATTCATACTAAGAAACGTCGTAAAAGTTTGGGTGTTTGGAACACATAGAGCAATAGGATATAGAGCAAACTACAGGCTTTTTACATCCACTTGTTAAGTGTACACTGTAACAAAAAATCATGTAAAAAATAACAGTGAAAATCTGGAAGGGAACATGCATGAACATGTTTAAAAAAAAAGATGGAATACTGGAACAATGTTTGGAAACTGTCAAAACTAAATAAGGGCAAATATCTATAAAATAAAGATATTTTGCGCAGATTATCATAATAACGGTAGCATAATGTAATTTTTAGGGCTGGTCCCGAATATTTGAATATCTGAATATTCGTTCGTTGTGGTGGTATTCAGATAATAATTTTGATATTCAAATACTCGTGCGTGCCACCGCCGGGCGCCGCCGAGCGTCTCCAAACGCTGCCGAGCGTTGCCGAGGCTCTTAAACACCGCCGTGGTTCTAGTACGCTGACCTGCCAACTCCAGTGTCACACTCTGGTGTCATGCTCCCGTGTCACGCTCCGGTGTCATGCTCTGGTGTCACCCCACCCCATCCCCTCCCAGCTGACATCACGGCACAAACCTAAAATATTCGCTGATTATGGGATCCAAATATCCGGAGCACAGATGTTGCTATTCAGACCAGCCCTAGTAATTTTATGGTCCGCTGCAGTCCAAGATTGGACTGCTAGTGGGCTTAAAAGGTGCGTTATCTTGAAAAAACATACAGCGAAAGGTGTTAAGTTCTTAATATGAACAAAAATTACATGGGACAACTGTGCACTGTTAACGAAAGGTTTTACTGAGCATACTGACTCAAACAGCGCATATAACGTCACTACTGACCAAAGATCATTAGTAAAATACAAGATGTGTCACTTTGAATACACCACAAAAGGAACGGTAAAAACAAGAAGAATTGACACATTTTCAAATTTCCGACGGTCCTTGAACTAATCGAGTGCGACTTTTGGTTTTGTCGGGTGAATTATCCAAATCTGAGCTTAAATGGGAGATTTCATTAAAGTCACTTGAGTTAAGAATTTCGCCCCTACAAAAAATTGCAATCTTCAGATTCTGTACTGAAACTGAATACTCCTCAGTACAACCACAAAGCCATCAGTGACTCTGCTGCAACAAACTGTCACATGACAAAAATTCTGGGATTTTTTGAGCTATTTTTACAGAGTAGAAACAAGAAGAAAAAGATGGAAACTTCAGTCACCATTTCTTTTAGTATTGGTAACACCAATAAAACTGTTGTTCAACTTCATTCCACGTTTTTTCAATTTAGAAATATTAAAGAAATTCAATATTTGTTGTTTCTTTTTAGTGATTTCTGGAAACAGTTCTATGCTGCACAAAGCAGATTTGTGAGTCCGCTCTACATGGTTATGTTGCTTCTATAGAGGGGCAGGCTTGACATCGCAGTGAAAAATGAGTCCAAAGACAGTAAAAAATGTGGCTAAAGCAAAGAAATATCCATGGGTTCAGAGGGTTAATAGTACAATCTATATGATTCCTGTAAAAAATGGATCATATTAAGATTGTCCACGATATGAGACCATCTGATTGCCCACCCCTACAGCAAACTTGCATGAGGCTCCTATGGTTATTTCATTAAATGTTAGTTTATCTGGTCAATACACTGGTGATCAATACAAAAAAACATACAGCAGTGTTGTCAACAAATATTTTCAACTGAAGTATTTGGACAAGTTCTCTTTGCCAACCTTAGTGGAACAATGTCAGCGTGTCAAACTGCACCTTTGGTTACTCTGCTAAGGAACATATGTGCAAACTTGAAGATAATTGACTTCCAACAAACGTCCACTAAAATTTCTAATGGAACACATGAGGTAAACGGAGCTGCAGAAAGGGCAAACACAGCTAAAGTGAGCTCAGTGGAAAGGTCAAGCACAATTTATTTGAACAGTTCAGCAAAACACTCGATCTGCAGGTATGGATGAAGGGCTTATGACTGAGAAAAGAAGGTGCAGACCCAGACATACCAGTAGCAGTTTGGAACATATAATTTTGAGGTAGATCAAGAAAAAAGGCAGGTCAGAAACCACTGCAAAGACTGATTTGAAGATCAACGAAAATCACCAGGCATGACTCAGTTTACAGATACTTCAAAATATAATCTATCAGTAGGAATACAGAAGGAGAATTACACAGTGGAAACCATTCATAAGCTCAGACAGCTCAGATTCAATTTACAGAACAACAAGAACAGAAAGGCTGACACTTATTCTCAGATTCAGCTTATATGGAAGTGCCAGTAGAAAGTGTGCGTGAAAAGAGCAAGAGGAAGTTAAGCACAGAGGTGTGAATGTCAACCCCCCTCCAATAGTCTAGGTTAACATGCATTTATTGATGCATTCATAAACTCAGATTCTGGAGCAAACTTAAAAGACCTCAGCCAGAACATTATTAAAGCTACAGAAGTATATGATAATCCAAAGCTTAAGAAGCGCCTGCAGAAAGAATATTTTGTCAAGGAGGAAATCAAAGTCTTAGAATGAGCGCACACTTAAATCCCTTACAGCATCTGTGGGATGGAGAAAAAGTATCAGTTCACCGATGCTCTGGTGTGCATGAACCAAGAGCTTTGCTGGCTGGCTGTAACTGTGAATTTTAGGGAAGCCAACATTTGCTTTCTTAAATGTATGTCTGTTTTGATTATTTAAAACCAAACAAACTTTATTCTATGCAATATTCTGGATGAAATAAACACAAATTGACTTTTTGCAATAAAATATAATGAGATTTATACATTTTTAAACAAAACTTAAGCGTCTAAATACTTAACCAAAGTCCAAATACCATAAATTCTACACATTGGAGTACACAGACAATGCGACATCTCATGTGGCTGTTTAAGAGCAATTCGAAGCTAAGCTTAAAATAAGCTCTTACAGTCGGAAACTGGTGATAATGAGTCTGTTAGATAATTAGGAGAATATTGTGACAACAGTAAACTCAATAAACTTGGTTTATAGTCAGTGTGATGCAACATGTGTGCACAACTTTCAAACTAACAACAAACAGCTTCCTCTGTAGGAATGAAAATGATCGTATCTCCAGTGAGGTTCAAACAAGACAATTACCACAATAAAATTAAAACTATTTTATCCTCTGTGCCATCCTGACAGTTTGCAGTCCGTTTCCTTTTCAGGCTTTTTTGTCTGTGAACACATCTGGCTGAAGCGTTGCAGGAAAATTTTCAGCCAAATACGTGACTGATGCCCACATGTGCATAAGTAAGGCTCTGAGTATGACCTGACAGTGTATTTTGTTTGTTAGTAGTTGCAGTGCTACAAACCTTCAAAGGCAATGGATAATGTCAGTGTAGTGGATGATGTATCAGCCACACACCAACCCACCAACACACACAGGAAACATTAAAACTAAAGGCAGTCTTATAATCCTTCACTGGTGTATGCTTACGTAGCTCTCCACGTATGCAGAATGTAAGATTATGGGAATCAACTGAGGATACATTGATAAACACAAGGTCAGTCCTCTGCGATGACACAGTGCATAAGTTTAATTAGGACTGGGTGATTAAACCACAGCAATATGTACCATCAACAGACAGTTGTTTAACAGTTAACAATAAGAAAATTGTTCAATAGTATAGTCATTAATTTTTATTAAATGCATAAGATGTAAACTGTCATAAGCTCGTTATGAAAACACAAAGTTTGGTTACATGAATAAACCAGCCTTGAACGTGCTCCATTCCTGGCTCATTCACAGCTTGTCATATCCCTCTTCTCTCTTTTGTCGCTCTCCCCAATGGCCTCCATACAAGTTTCTTGAGATGTGTGGTGTCCAGCTCTGCAGTCAAATTAAAAGCACCCACACCCTCGTGTCCCCACCACCTCCACCTAAAAGACGCACTCCTAGCAACCTGCTTTAAGGGCTGATAGACTTTATCAGCCCTCCTTTATCAGTGTACAAGGAGGCCTGTGAGGTCCAGGTTCCCCATCTGGCAACACCTGGTAGTGGCCTGCCACTTTTGCCTCAGTGAGCCCAACCTTTACAAATCACTTTCACATTTCATGTTATGGAACATTGTATTTGTGTGTGTATGGTTTCCTTGTTGTATTCACATTCACATTATTATCTGTGTGCTGCAGTAAAGTGGTTACATTGTAATTAAGGTGGTTAAATTAAAAAAAAAAACCTTTTTCCTGTGGGTCTTAATTTAAAATAGTTAATTAAAAATGGTATCAACTTATATGAAACATTTACTCAAGATAGAGTTCAGCTATGCCCCCCAGCCCTAGGTTAAATGCCTATTGGTTTAGTGATTCACTCAAATCTTCAAGGGTAAAGGGTCCTTTCGAAATGATGAACAATGTATGTTATTATATTCACTGCTTTTGACTGCTAATGCAACAGGACTCATTTTCAATGCACTGCACTCCATGACTTCTGTCTTTACTGCAGCGAGAAAAAGAGATTCAATAATAGCACAAACAGGAACAAAGGCTGCCTACGGTTCCAGCAGCTCTACATATATTACTATTATATATTTTTTTATTTTATATTTTATAAGCTCTGCGATTGCATTTTAGCGGGGACAGTCAGAAACTTTCGGAAACAATAACACAGACACCCATGTCCACTTCCTAATTGGGTCTTTAGGTAACTATGGGTGCATTCCAATGCCCCTACTACTATACTACATAGTATGCTAGAAAAAAAGTATTAGTATTTAGTTTATTCCCAATACATAGTATGCCAAATGCAGTTTGTCAAAAATACCCAGATGTCCTGCTATATCTGGTTGGATTTTGTAGTATGTAAGCCAGCATGCTTTTCTGACCATTCTGGGCCACAATCTTTGCAAAGCTACGTTACATATGTCACAGTGTGTCGCGTGAAAAAAAAACCAGCTTGAGCCTCCAAGAGCACATAGACCGATGACAGCTCAATTCACACTACAGACTGTGATGGTTAAAGTTTAAGATCCAATATTACAATGAAGTGGCCTGTCCCAATTGCATGAACACTGCATGAAAGAGTATGTAGTTTGTAAGGGCAGCTGCAGTACATACTGAAAGTAAAAAGTTGTTTGGAATGCAGCCGACGTGTCCTTTCCCTGTTTCAACTATCATATGACAGAAAGAACACAAAGACATCAGGCTTGATAATCAACATGGATAACAAATAAATCTCTCTCTCCATTGTATTTTCTACGACTAAACTATCTATTTCTTGTTTACACCAGCACGTGCATACACGGTGTGCAGAATGGTCACGCGATTTCAGTTTTTCATACTCATCAGGGTGGAGATTATTTTCAGCTTAAATTGCTATTTTAAAATGAAAATGTAACAGTATGGATGAGGCCACAGACACAGGGGCTTTCTTTAGAAAATGAGTTCCTTTCTCACCCTGCCATGTAACCCCCTTCTCCGAGTTAATAATGAACCAAGACATTTCTGTTACCAGCAGTCACAAAGTACAAAGTGCACAGACGCACACACACAGTGGAGAAGACGATGGGAGCTGCCTCATATTCCTCTTCTTCTTCTCTCCCCATTTCTTGCCTCATTCCCTTATTTATGACATCCTGGAATGTCTGCACTTCTGTGGGTGATGTCATTAGTTACTTTCGCCATGGTAACACAACAAATTCTCCCCTGCATATGGTCGGTACATCCAATCTTTCCTTTTCCCACTTCATTAAAGTCCGTGAGTGTGCATGTGTAGGTGGTGAAATGGATGATAACCACCTCTGGAGGAGGAGAACAGGAAAGATACTGAAGATGGGAGAAAGTGAGAAGATTTTAGATTAAGACTCGCCTGCTCAACAGCTGCTGCAAAGCCTCTTGACCCAGAGTAAAGACAAAACCGCTCCCAGTAAATAAAATAGTTTCAAAATCGCATCGCCATGCCTGCAGCATGTCTGTGTGTGTATGCATCTTGCTGCCATGGTAACACCACAAAATTCTCCTGAGTGGACCAGATACGACCAAGTATGTGAGACCACAAGTGTGTTTACTCTTCAGGAAAACGGTGCACTGCCTAGAACTGCAACAGACCTCAATAATATGTAGGAAAGTAATTTTGAGAAAAAGTACTACTTCACAATGTTACCTGGCCTAAATTTTATTTGCTAGTAAGTTATCCTATAGACTATTTGTGGTACTTTTACAGTTCCTACCACCCAACAGGAATAAACAAAGTCATCTACTACACTAGCAGCTCTGATAAATTACACTGCACAGCATTACTTGGAGCTGAAACTGTCAAGCTTCTGTGCAAATCTATTCAGGAAAAAGTCTCCTGTACTTACTGTACATGATAGTTCAGAAGTGCAGTCCACAATAAATTACTGTGTGTATACAGCAGGGATGCAAAATTTTGATCACTTTCTTGAGTGAATCAAAGGCAGTAAGTGGACAAATTTCCATACACTGCTATGACCATTTTGAAGGCCTGACATGTGGTTGCATTATCCACGCAGTTATGGAGCCGCTGCTCTGACTGATTCTGCACTGAATAAATAGGTGCTGGCTAGAAGTCATTAAACACCACAGAAATCTTAGTCGTGGTGTCCCATTGCTAGCTAAATCCCCACAATGCTCTCCAGCACATAAATGACTGTAATTTGAGTCCTCTGTAGTCCCCTATCTCATTAAACAGTAAGAGGCTCCACCTCTTAGCACAACTAATCTACAATACAGTTTCTGACATGCATTATTGGTTATAAAATATTTTTATTGGGATTGGATAAATTACTAATGGCAATTATTTAAATAACTCATAATTATTACCATCCCTACTATACAGTATGCACTGATCTACCACAACATTTAAACTAGTGGCAGGTTAAGTGAATCTCGTTAAAGTGCAAAGTTCAGCTCAGAAACTTTTGGTCCTGGCATTCATGTGGATGTTACTTTGACATATAGCACATACCTACACATTCTACCAACAATGTGTAGCAGACAACCACCACAAAAATCGCAACGGCACTCCCCAATAACAGCAAACACCCTCAGCAGGACAATGTGCCTCACCACACCACAAAAAAATGCTCGAGGAACACAACAAAGAGCCTCAGGCATTGACCTAGCCGCCAGACTCTCCAGATTGTTTTTCTACTGAGCATCTATGAGATGCACTGCAACAAACCATATCCACAAACACCCTACCCCCAAACCCACAGTACTCAAAGGACCTGCTGTTAATATCCCTAATCCAGATACCACGGACACCTCCATAGTTTCATCTCTGACCGATCACAACTGTTCTGCCAGCATTGAGGGCGAACTACAGAATATTTGGCAATATATGGACGACGGTGGCCAAGCTTTTGCAATGAAACGCATGTTTGTGACACTAACCGATGACAATTTTTACAGAAGCAACACAATCAACTAAAAACATTAAAATTACCTCTCATATTGTAGCAGCTGGCAACTGATTACGTGTTCAGTATTTTAGACAAATGTTGACTATACTGTGATATTCTTTCTCTGTCTGCTGTCCCTGAAGACATACAGTACTGTGAAGATCTGCATACTAAACAAACGCACTTTAAAAACCATTCCACAAGCATTTCCCAGAAGTGACTTCAGAGCTGTGAAACTCGCCCTATGAAGTGTTAAGAGATTTTATTATGTGTGTGGGTTGGAGCAGATGGACTGGTGTGTAACGGGAATGCTTTCCTCCAGCTGCACTCTGGAGTATGTTAAAATACTTCACTGCCACTGGATGATTTAAAAAAAAACAAAAAAACAAGGGTGTGTCTAGAGCATTCAGATTTGGGGCCAGATAGGGGTACAGACAGAGAGGAGAGGAGCTGATGTTTGATCAAAGATGCAAAACGAGATCCCTGAAATGTAGGTACAGGTGACATCTTCAGCAATAATGTATTTAAATTAGAAAGGGAGGGAGAATGGGAAGCAGACGCAGTTGATGGCAAAACTGCTTTACCATTAAGTCTTGAAATGCACTGAGCTTTACTCAAAGAAAAATAAGCATTGCACGGAAAACAAGCACAAGAGGCATGTTGGTCCACAGCATGTATTAACTGTTTGACACGTTATCTTTTTAAAAATCGTCAAAACTACACCATTTATCACAGCCAGAAACTGTAAAAACAGAAAGAATCATCAGGTTTTCAACTTTCCAACCGTCCTTGAACTAATCATCTGCAACATCGTGTCAGAAAATTTAACCAAATCTAAGCTTACAACTGTGACATTTGATCAAAGTCACTTTATTCTACATGTCTTATTGCAAAATTCGCAAAAAGTTCACCCTTTACACAACTCAAACTCTGTGTTCCTCAGTGCAACCATTAAGGCATCAGTAACTCAACTGGAAAATAAGTCATGTGGCAATTCAAGGACTTCTTGGCAGAACTGGGCTGAACTGCAGGCTGTGTAACACCGAGCAGATACAAGACAAGCATAGCAGCAAACAAAAATGTGAGCAGTAAAATATCTGTAGCACGTAAGGTCTCCATTTTTTCCAATATTAGTTACACCTGTGGGCACCTGGAAAAATGTTTTTTGTAATATAGATAACCAAAGAAATTAAACTTTTTGTCATTTTTTATGATTTATGGTATTATAAGTTTGTTTTACCACAAATAGCATTTATATCCTCTCTAGTCATGATTGTACTGTTTTCATGGAGGTGCTGGACTTTATATTGCAGTGAAAAATGAACCCACAGTGAGTAAAAATGTGACAGGAGCCAAAAAAGGAACTGCTGAGGTTCAGTGGGTTGATAATGGTTCAGCTCCATTTCAATATAGTATAAAAAATATGCAAAAAAAAAATAGTAACATCTCAAGATGGTCAACATCTGGATCACGCAGATTTCTCATGAGGCCACTTCTGCTGAAACTGTGAAGTGACGAACTCTGTAGGTAAATTAAACATCATAATAAATTCTCTTCTTCTAGTTACTCCACTGTTAAACACATGATTCAATAAATGTGCACTAAAAGAAAGGAAACTCTCAAATAAAGAACAAGTACAGCACTTCAGCAAACATCCTTAAATTCAACCAGTACTGTAAAAAACCAAGACATATACCACCAGCACTGCTGTTGTCTATTATTCATATACAGCATTTCTACAATTTCTGCATGTTTTAGGGACAGTCTAGTTATGTGAGCAACACAAAAGGTGCCAATAACAAACTACAGAGAGAGGAAAAAAACAATCACTCATTGACAATTCACATTTGTGGGGATAAAACCAACAGAATAAGAGATTTAAACTGTATTTTCAAGTCCTAGCCCATAATTTCAACCTTGTAACAGTCTTGACACAGAACAACTACTTTTAGTATTACTAGTATAAAAAATCTGTACAATACGCCATTTATTAAGATGTCTAAAATGTCCATTTAAAGCTAGTGAGAGCAAAACATGCTGTGAATGCACTTTATAAAGATTAATGGGGACCTTTCTGAACCTGTCATTCTCCTCATCTATAATAAGAAAGGAGAAAGAAGAAAGTTGACTTTACAGGAAGTAACCATTACATGCATTACATGTTCGAGTCCTGCACTTCCATCTCACTGGCTTCAGCACTGAAGTTCATTAAGTTCCTGCGACTAAATTGCCCTTTTCTTATCCTTTAAATAATGAGTGGATACTGCAGGTAATACAGTCCGAGCGCTGCCTGCAGCAGTACAAAATGAATATTGTTAAGTTCTCTACTGAATCTTGGCTGGAAGTCTATTCCTGCCATGAAATCAGAGATAATTAAGAGGAAAAATATCTGATTTTAATCCCATGTTTTTTGCTTGCGGAGTATGAGCAGGAGACAACAAGGCCAAATTAGCAAGCACAGTAATGTTCACAATCAGTGACCTCCAACGCAATTAACACTCCAATACAGTCTGACATCTACGCTAACATTCTCATTAATTAGAGACAGATCCTCCAGCAGGATCTGTCTCTAATTAACGTGGCACTTTAACCAGTCGCTCTTCCTCTTTAATGTAGAGTACCATCACTCTGACATTAGGGAAACCTGTTGACACAACACGAGCATTACACACACACTTCTACAACCTCCTCTAAACTACACTACAGGCGTTTGTTGTTAAGTCCTTAAAGAATCCCAAAATAATGTGCATCGATTATATGCCTGGTGTGTATATATAGCAAATACTTAAACAAAAAGGTAGTTCCAGTGGAAATAAATAATGGATAACATATGGTTTCTGTCGGCACAGAACAGAATGTTCTCGCTGCTGCTGCTGCAGTAGAGGCTGAAGACTGATCTGCACCGCAAAGACCAGGTTCACGTTTCTGATGACCGACTCATTTAAACTAAAAAACTGAGACACTGCACACATGCACACACTAAAACGAGCAGTCAGGCCTTTGACTTGAAGCCTACAGGTCTCATGGATAAAGGTAACCATCAAACATGGTAAAAGCCATAATTATCCTTTTCTGCATCACAGTATTTTCTATATGTCTTGTTCTTAGCGACCTACACTGGTGCAACTGTGCAGGTTTGATGCAGGCTTTTTAAGGCCACCTTAATCCAATCACCTCATCTGTCAGACGCATGATGCAATTCATTATTGTCCAATCTGCCATTTATTTTGCTACTAAATTGGATATTTATGGATATTGGATATTTAGGTATGATTTTTTTTTAAAACTTGTCAAACTTGCCTTGAGCCGAACATGCCATGTTCAGTTTGTTTGCCCGAAAAGTCAAAAAAACAAAGATAATAAATTTCCAGAAGAAAAACAATAAAATATTCACATTTAAGAAGTTGGAACACGAAAAATATTCTTCATTTTTGTTTTAAAAGTGTCTAAAATTTTTTGGCCTAATTCACTAATTTCAGGTGGGGCCTGATTGGTTAATTAGCAGATTCATTTAAAACAACTACAAAAGCACAATGACATGACAAAAGAAGTTGGACGTGGTGTAAATAACAACATACCACCAGTTGTGGCTGACAAACAGTGTGGAAAAAACATCCACTAGATTATTTGTCAAGAAACCTTGGATAAAAAGAGAAGGCTTGCATGTTCCAATAGTAAACAGACTTTTTTTTTGGTGATGATTGAGAATTAACTGGTTTCAAATTGCGTAAACTGGGTGAAAATGCTGCCCACTGTACATCCATGTCCTGTACAGATTGCGTTGGCACTTTACTTACAGCACGTTGGTGACCAGCGGGACGTCTGGGGCCCTTTCGAGCCCGATGTTGGAGCAGTTGACGACGCAGGACGGTTGTGGCTCCGCCAGGGCGCAGCTGCAGTTAACGGGACACGGACTGCAGCTTCGGCCGGCGCCGTCCCCCTGCGGCCCGGAGCCCCAGACCTCCAGGCAGCAGAGCGCCACAAGCAGACTGGAAAAGAAGCTAAGCCTCGGGACGCAGACGCCATGTTTTCGCTTGGATAAAGTCTGTCCATTTCCACAAGGCATAGCTCACTCACATCTCATCGCCTCTGATGGTGTTAAGTCCTCTCAGTCTGGAAAAGGAGCTAAACGCGCAGAACAAAGGCAAACACACGCGTCCTGTTCGCGCAGCTTTCATGTGATTAGAACCAAAAGCAGAAGAAGGGATGAACTTCTGGACGCTGCCTTTAACTTCCCCCAGCGTTGTTTTTCTTCTTCTGGTCGAATCCCCCTTCCTCTGAAAAATCTAACGGAGCTTCTCCAGAGTCCTTTCAGGGGGGAAAAAAACTTTTGGAGAACTTCCTCTCTCCTCCTCCTCCTCCTCCTCTTCCTCCTTCTCCTCTTTCCACTGGATGCAGTTCCCTGAACCACCGCTGCCTCCTGGCACCGCGTTCATTTCCTCTCATTCCTGCACTAATGCAAAACAGTGGACTTAGAATATTATATAACTCTAAAAATCCAACAAACAAAGCATTTACAGTAGAATCAGTAACAGACAACCGTGCAGTTACAAAAACATCATTTGTAGGGGTCATGTTTAATCAGGTTTCACAAATGATTTGTGGTGTACTTTTTTTATCATAGTTTAGCTGGTTCAACATATTAAGGGGAGAAAATATAAAGGATCCCTCAGAATTTATATTTGGGAATATCCACTATAATTTCTCTAAAGAGTAAAAACGCAGCAGGCACCATAGATTTCCTTTGTCCTTTCCCCTTAGCAAATAGTCTTCTGTCTTCTGTCTTCTCTTTTACTTCATTACAAACCAGTCAAGTTAGTCAGACATCCAGTGGTGCCTTTAAGGACCCTGCAGGCATGTGGCTGCAGTTTAAGTTTAGTAAAATTTGGTCATCCAGCCTTGATCAAGGTTTATAATTATTCATAAAATAACATCCTAATGGCCATCAAATAAAACCTTAAAAATCAGCAACATAAAACTGGCAGAAAGGCCAAAAGTGAAGGGGCCAAAAGGGGCAGAAAGTGAAGGCAAATCTAGGATCCATGTATAGATTATTAAGAGGCCCTCAAGGAAAATATAGTAGACCCCTAATAAATAAATGAAGAATAAACACAGTAATTTTGATCTTTTTTTTAGGGATGTCTGCTCTAATTTTGACCTTGAAAAAAAGCAGGACCCACCTTAGATATGTTTGTAGATAAGTTAGCATGTAGCCTCATATACTGATATTTAGTTTTTCACAAAGACTTTAATTTTCAGTCAGTTTCAATGTGTTAAAGTTACTTCGACATCCAGCAGTGCCTTTGAGAACGCTGCAGGTATGGAGCTGCAGTATAGTTGTTGTAAAAGTGGCTAATCCAACCTCCATCAAGGTTACTTAACAAAACTGTGAAGTGCTAATATCCAAAACAACAAATGGATATGCTTTGTGCAATAAATACCCTTAAAATAAACCATAAATATACACAACATAAAACAGATTTTTAATAGTGTCAGCTCAGAAGAGGGCAAAAGTGGAGGCAAATCCCTCCTTTTATCTTATTAGGGACCCAGGAGGAATATAATGAACCCTAACAAATAGATTGAATTATAAACACAATAAATCTGACACTAACTTTTCTACAAAGTTAAAAAATAAAGCAGGACCCAACTTAGATTTTTTTCCTTTTAATTTACCTTTAGCATATCGTCTTCTACGCTGATATTTTGGTATTACAGCAGGTTACAAGCAGGCTTGTGCACGAACTGCAAAGTTAATGTTCCAATCCCCGGCTCCTCCATGCTTCCTGCTGTATAAGTGCGAGCCATTTACCATTTACATTCCTGCAAAAGCTTTTTTCTTCTGTGAGATTTTTGGGGCTGTCTTTTATTCACTACTCTTTGGAGGTCTTGGTGGAGAGATGCTGGGGGCCATTACAAAACCTTCAGCCAGCACCTCTTGAGGTAGTCTATTGTGGATTTTTACATGTTTTAGGGGTCATTATCCTGTTGTAGAAGCCCACCTCTTACCATCTTCAGCTTTTTCACAGATGCTGTGACGTTCGCTTCCAAAATTTGCTGCTATTTAATTGACTCCGTTTTTCCCTGTACGAGTGAAATGTTCCTTATGGCACCGTCTGTAACCTACAGTGCTGTGAAGAGGTATTGGTCTCCATACAGATATCTCCTCCTTTTGCCTATTTGCCACACGTAAATTTTTCAAATCTTCAAACTAATTTTAATATGAGACAAAGATAACCCAAGAAAACACAAAATACAGTTATGATGATTTCATTTATTGAAGGAAAAATGCTGTCCAGCTCCCCCTTGCTCAATGTAAAAAAGTAATTAGCTTTTTAATTAGCTACCAATCTACCAAATGACCAAATTCATTTGGCAGAAGGATTCAGTTTTACCAGCCACACTAACATATGATTACTGCCAGGCTTCTTAAACCTATACATCTATAATAGAACCTGTCTGGTAATGTGAAGTAGCTAAAGGGTCTCAAAAAGCAGCACATGAAGTCACGTTCTAAAGAGATTCAAGAACAGATGCAAAACAAAGTCATTGACATTTATCAATCTGGAAAGTGCTACAAAGCCATTGCTAAGGCTCTGGACTCCAGAGAATCACAGTGAGAGCCCTTATCCACAGATGGAGAACACATGGAACAATGGTGAACCTTCCCAGGAGTGACTGGCCTACCAGCATTTCTCCAAGAGAATATCAATATCTCATCCAGAGGTCACAAAAGGACTCAGATGAACATCAAAAGATCTGCAGACCTCACTTGCCTGAGTTAAGGTCCGTCTACATGATTCCACAATAAGGAAGACGCTGGACAAAAATGGCATGGGAGAGTTGCAAGGTGCACACCACTACTGACCAAAAAGAACATAAAGATTCATATGGCATTTGCAAAACTTTCTGGATGAGCCCCAAGACTTTTGTGATAACATCCTGTGGACTGATGAGTCAAAGGTGGAACTTTGGGAAGACATGGGTCCCATTACATCTGGCATAAAGTTAATACTGCATTCCACAAGAAAACCATCATACCAACAGTGAAACATGGTGGTGGTAGAGGTGTGATGGTTTGGGGATGCTTTGCTTCCACAGGACCTGGATGACTTGTCATCATTGATGGAACCATGAATTCTGTTCTCTATCAGAAAACCCTCCGGGAGAATATCCACCCATCAAGTCATGACCTAAAGCTCAACACAAATGGTTTATGCAGCATGACAAACACCCAAAGCACACAAACAAGTCCACCTCTGAGTGGCTCAAAAAGAACTAAATTAAGGTTCTGGAGTGGCCGAGTCAAAGGCTGGCCTTGAATCCAAATGAGATGCTGTGGCAAGACCTTAAAAGGGCAGCTCATGTTCATAAACCATCTAATGTGGCCAAATTAAAACTATACTGCAGAGTGGACTAAAATTGGCACAATGAAAGCTATTGCAAACATTTAATTGCAGTTGTTGCTGTCGACCACCCAGTTATTAGGTTTAGGGTGATATAGGCTGTTAATAAATCTTCAATAAATCATCATTTAAAAATTGCATTTTGTGTTTTGTGCATTATCTCTGTCTAATATTAAATAAATAATAGTTAAATAAACATTAGTTTAATGATGTGGAACATGTGTGTGAGAAATGTGTAAGAATAGAAGACATCAGGAGCTTTTTCACAGCCCTGTAAGTCCAAAACAAGGTCAATCCACAATGATTCTCGTCATCTTTCCTTGACACATACAATATCTTTGCTCACTGTGGTCAAAAACGTGTGATGCTCAATTTTGTGGTGAAGATGCAGGGAAGGTCTTCTTCCAATTACTTTTCTGTGACTTCCATCTTTGACAGTCAAACAACGGTTTTGATTTGTGTTTCTAGCAATCCTACTAGCAGTTCTCATAGAAGGTTTTCTTTGTCTTCCAGATCTCAGCTTGACCTTCATTGTTCCTTTTAACTGTCATTTCTTAATTACTTTCAGAAATGAGGAAATGACTGCCTGAAAACACCTTGTTATCTTCTCATTCTCCTGCTTCAGTTCTTCAAAGTCTGATTTGTCACACTGTTAGGCAGCTGCTTAGAGGAGCCAATGGGAGCTGTTTGTTGGAGTCAGAGCTTTTTAAAACTTAGACACTTGTCTCAAATGGCTGTTCCTAACAATGATTAAACAAGCCATAGCCCCAACAAGCTAATTAAAGTGTGAGACCTTAGTAAAGGTTATCTGAGAACTAAAATCTCTTAGGGTGTCAAAAAATTACATTTGAGACGCACACATGCACATTTGAAAGGTGTTCCCTTTCTTTTATTTCACTCTAAAATCTTACACACACAAATAAAAAAACAGAAAAAAAAGAATGATGCATCTTTAAATTCATGTCTTTCAGAGATCTATTCGTTCTTTATTTACGAGACTATGACAGTAAAGAAATTAAACTTTTGCATGCCACCATACTTGACATTATTATGTTTTCATGAAAAAATCTATTGTGCCGCATTTATTCTAATCATTTTTAAGAGTGTAGTTTTGCAATTTTATTCTTTTATTTTGAAGGTGTTTCAGTTGCCAGGTCTCTATTGATGTTTCTCTGAAAGTCTGAGCAGATGCAATGTTATTTAAACTAAGTAACATGAGGTTTAAATCAGTCAGTTCAGTTTTAGTTCACATTGACTTCATTAGGTACACAACTTTTCCAAAGTAAATCCGTACATGTGTGTGTCTTTACATTTCATCTTGTCTGCAGTATGTTGATGTTTATAAAAGTATATAAAGTCAGGATGGCCGAGTGGCCTAAGGCACTGTGTTCAGGTCACAGTCTTCCCTGGAGGCGTGGGTTCAAATCCCACTTCTGACATAAACCTTTGGACAGTGGTGACCTAGTGGTTTGTGAAGCAAACTTGTAACTGGAGGGTCGCTGGCTCCAGACCCTGGGCTGGCAAGAGGCTGAGGTGGGAAAGTAAGAGCGACCGCTTATTCCAGTCACCACCACTGTGGGCCCTTGAGCAAGGCCCTTAACCCCTGACTGCTCTCTGGGCGCTTCGCCGCGACAGCCCACTGCTCCTAGTATGTATCGTTAAGGCTAACTATGAAAAGGATGGGTCAAATGCACAGAAAGAATTTCCCAGAGCAGATCAATAAACGCTAGATTGGGATTAGGTTATTAATATTATTATTATAACCAAAACCTCTGTGGCATCCTGAGGCACTGATATGACTGTTGCACGGTCTTCTTCACCCACAGCAATGCGGAAGCTTTCATCTCACAACGTTATGCTGTGATTTGACTGTGAAATGGAAGTTATACCTTTCAAAAAAACAGTGCCCCTTCCCACCCACTGCAGTATTTCCTGAAGCAGTGCATGGCACGTGTTAGGGGTGTTCCCCTGGTGTGTGTTTGGCCCCAGGCCCACCCATTCTCCCTGCAGACATCTGCTGCTCTGCATGGAGAAAAGAAGAGTCCCACAGTAACTCTCATACTCTCTTATCCTCGCTGGCAGCATTTCACGGCAGAGCTCATATTTGAACAGAAAAACATGTAAAGAAGAAGGATGTACCGAATGTTTCAGGCCAGTTAACCCAAATAGTGACTTTTACTGCAACATCTAAATACAAGAGTTAACCGTTCACATACAGGTTCACTCTCTTCTCTCTGCATCATGTCAACACTCTGGTTGCAGCCCAACTGAAATATTCTCAACAAATTCAAACTGTGGGAACTCTTGTAGAATTAAAAATAAGTCCTGTGGGTTTGAAAAAAGTTTGGCTGTTCAGCAAAACCTTGATTATACTCCCTTGCGGATGCACACATGGACCGACCGTGGGTGTTTGCAGCTGTCCGTGTGCATGTCTGTAAGGAAGTACAATCAAGAGTTTGTAATGACTGACCCATCGGCATCCTGCTACTTGTAAATAACATATGCAAATTGACCCGGGAGTGCGAATAGAACTATTTTAATCAGATAAAACCGTCACATTTTTCATTATTTCAAGGCAAGATAGCTTTACACACATGGATATAGCACATTTAAAACACACAGGCAATTCTGAGAGTTTGTACATAAAGCCAAGAATATCACTAAGACAGACTAGCATGAGATTACAAAGGAGACAAAATGTAATAAAATGCAATGATTTAAAATAAAGTGCAAATAATTAAAAATACTAATAAAAGGCTGTGCATATAATAAAGGAGATAAATGTACAGAGGAGAATCAATCAATCAAAGGCACAGGAGTGCCAGAGAAGTACCATTTGAATGTATTCAGAGTTGTGTCACATTTGTGGAATTCGGTTCCATGAACGTGTAAAAGCAATTTCAAGAAAATAATAGATATAGATGACCATTTTCTATTACAAAGAAGAGCCTACGGCATATTTATAGTGGTTTTAAAATGGGTCAAATTCAGAAATCCCGGTGAGTTGTGGTTTTGTCCATCCCGGTGTTTCCTGCATTGTGGATTTTTTATTTTATTTTTGAGCACAGTCTGACTGTGGCCGGCAGCTTTAGATTCTTCCTCATCAGAGAATCTATCACATGTTGAGCTTTGGCTCTGAGCACTTGAACCCCATTGAAGTGTCGTCATGCTGACAGTGAGGCGGCGTATACAGGAAGCTCTTCATGCACAGAGGCAGGAAAATGACAAGGTCGAGACAATTGATGTCAAGTTCAACTGCATGGCCAATAATTAGAGTTGGAGCATCAAAGTGCTTCATGGGCCCACATTGTCTAAAAAGAAAGACCATCATCTCCGAGACGCAAAGGGAAAACCTCCATCAAATTACATTTCTGAGCCACTAGGATGCTCCCCAAGAAGAAAACAGGGATTTGGTTTGAATTAACTGCTTATGTTTAATCAATGAATTTGTGCTTCGCTAAATGCTAATGTTAGCATGCTAATATGTTAGTATAAACAACGGCAACAGGCTGTTTTACAGGTATGCTGTTGATAGTGTTAATATATAATTCAGTTATAATTCAGCTGAGTTTTTTTATATAGTCACACTTTATATAGTTTCCCTATGTGCACTTCACACAATAAAGAGAAGAATTTACAATATTAAATGGTAGAGAAAAACCCAGCAAATCCAGTTTGAAAAAAATCCCTTTGAGCAAACTCTTTGGCGACAGTGAGAAGAAAAATCCGAATGCCTTAATTTATAAGAGACAGGATAATGTACATTATTCAACATTCAAATAAATGTAAATGTACTCGAGATGGCCTGAAGCATTTAATCTAATACAAATATAAGGAGAACACTGACCCACATGCCAATATCGGAATTTTTTACACTTTAAAAATCAGCATCAGATCCTAAAATACAACAGCGCTCAGGCTTTAGTTTTAACATTTTATTTTGTATTAAAAATAACTCCAGAAGATGTTTCGAGGAAGAAATCTGTATTTTGATACAAATTATAGAGGAAATAAATTAGTAAAATGGACAGTTTTTGATGATTTTTCAACAAGACGAAGAATCACCCCACAGGAAATTATAGTTGACATGCAAATTTTCAGTCATTGTTAATTTATTTTTAAAACCTTAACTCTCCGTGTATGATTTCAGTGATTACCCATAGACAAAAATTACAGCTATATAGAATATAAATTTGACTATTTGACTACTAATCAACACAAACTAAATGAAAGTTTCCTAAGTTCCCCTTTATCTATTGTGGCAAATTATGTTGTCCTTTCCTGTAAATTTCTTAGGAATATAAAGATGAAAACTTCAATTCTTGGCTAGAAAATTTAAATGGAACCCGTATTAAAACCTGTCAAGACAGAATGAGATAAGGTAAGAAATCGATTATTATCTATCAAGTTATTGATCCCTTACTGGAAAAATTCACACATTATGGCAGCTAGACAAAAATGAAGCACAGTAAACAATAAGACAATAAATACAAAAGTAGAATAATGATTAAAAAAAATAAAGATAATAATAGACTATGTGAATTTTTCACATGTGGTATGATTGATAATTGTACTCAAACTGTCGGACACAAGGTCTATAGAGCTGTGCATAAAAGTTGAAAAGATCATGTGTTTTGTTATAAAGAGAACACTGTTGCATTATGAATGGAATGATTGTAGTTTCTGCTGATAACAGCACAAGACGAAAAGAAAACGAACCATCTTTCATCCCTGGAGACACATGAATACACATCCCAGGCTTCATGTCAAGAGTTTTTAACACATTTCACTGAAAACCACAAATGTGACGTCACAGTGGGGCAACAAGAAAAATCAAAAGGCTGCTGGAGTCATAGGTTACTCAATTTTTAAGCAGTATGAAATTCTGTACAAAATATATGAGAGTTGTTCCAATTTTTCATGCTTCGCCCAAGTGGGTGACCATCTGACTGACTGACTATAGCACGGATAGAAAACAATCTAAATGAGTTATTGATTATCCTGTGGAGAGGTTGAACGCGCTTCATTGCATTAAATCTATGTCTCATCTTATTGTGATATAAAATGCAAGCAGGATATGGATTGTGTCCACCAAACCTGTCAATTTGAATTCTGATCAAATCTGAGAGCTGCACATATGATTCATAACACTGTGCTGAATATACAGGCTCATGGACACTGTCCTGCTGAAGCATTTGGACCTGATGTATCAAATGTAGGACTCTGTATTTGTCTGGTCCAGTCTGGGCCGGGAGAAGGTAAAATGAGCTCGGCTCCTGTTTGGTTATGGGGAGGGTCCTGCAGCCCGGCCAGGAAAACAGCACTTACTGAGGCCTCTGTCTGTGTTATTGTAGGACTACAGGAAGAGAGGGGGAGGACGGAGGGGGAGGAGGGGGCTGAAAGCGAGGACGGTCTGCAGAGGGTGACGGCCATGGAGGCAGGGAGGAATGCAAGGCCAAAGGACGCTGAGGATTTGAGGATGAATATAAGATGACAGTAGCGATAAAAACCTGGACAGGATATGAAGAAGGAATTTCATGCAGAAAGATACTCATCATAACAGAAACGTTAAACAAAATGAACACAGAAACACTGAAAATGTGTTTTTTTTATAGTATTTATGCCTTTTAAGGGAGTGCAATTACAAATGCAGATGCAATTTTCTTTGGTTGCCTTTGATCTTATGTATAAAATGTTATATATGAGGGTTATTTATTACAAATCTTCAGCTAAACCAACACCTGTCTTGAATTTATGATAATAATTTGAACCAGAATATAAATGCAGCATCTAAATGATCTTTGTGAGTTATTAGCTCTCTACCTGACCTTTTGTGTAGAGAGGTTGACATCAATCACACACAATTTTATTCATCTGTTTAATTTTTTAAGAGTTTTTCAGAAGGTCTGAGCAGACACAGCATGAGGTTAAAATCAATCAGTTAAGTTTTATCTCATGTGCTTTATTGACATGACAACACAACTTTACCAAAAGTCAAACAAAAATCAAAGTACAGAAAATGTAATTTTCTTTAAATGAGATGGAAGAAATTTTTTCATTAAGGCAGTGATATGACTGTTGTATGGCCTTCTTCACCCACAGAGATGTGAAAGCAGCATGAATAAATGCAGCGTGCAAATGATCTTTGTTGGGAATTCCTAAGTCCCTACAAGTCGACATGCAGACCTTTTGTGTAGAGAGATGGACACGAACCAACACACACCATTTTGTTTTTTCTGTTTTCTTAATTTCACAATTCTAGTGGCCACAGACTGAACTGCACTTCTTGAAGTTAAGTTTACTTGTCTGATTAAAAGAAGCAATCTAATAAAAAGACTTCAAAGAAAGCCCTCACCTGTCGCATGGTCTTCCTTCCGTCTTGTCCTGTTGCTAAAAGAGGAGCACCTGAAGAGAAACTAGGTTCAATGACGTCTCAGATATAATTGGATCATAAATGCGTCATACACACACACACACACACACACACACGCACATGCCAATCAGTCAATCAGGCATAACATTATGACCTCCTGCCTAATATTGTGTTGCTCCCCCTTATGGCATCAATAATGCTCTGGATCATTGAGCATGGACAAGATGACCTCTCAGGGTGTCCTATGGGGTCTGGAACCAGGACGTTGGCAGTGGATCCTTTGGGTACTCTGGCTTGTGCAGTGGGGCCTCTGTCAATCAAACTTGTTCCTCTGCATCCTGTTGATGCTTGATCAGAATGGGGTGTAGGAAGTTTGGAGGTCAAATCAACATGTTGGGACATTGTCATGTTCCTCAACATGTTCCTGATTGTTTGATGTTTTTTCCATGTGGTGGGGTGCATTTTCCTGCAGGGGTAGACCAGTGACATTTGGGATTTCCATTTGCATGAGGGAGTGTGCTTGTTGTGGGACAATGTTTATTTGGGTGTCTAAGTCTGATCAACACGGATGTCAAAATCCAAGGTTTTCCAGCAGAACAACACATAAAACCAATATGATCAATGTTATTCACTTCACCTGTCAGTGGTCAGAATGTTGTGGCTGATCAGCGTATCTATAAAGTGCACTGGGAGTAAGTAGAGGGAATGGTTTAATCTTTAATATATATTTTCCTCTTCCTTTTGGAGACAGTTTGTCCTCCACATCCATTGCCAGGCTGCTTACACCTCACCTTGCAATAATCATTTTACAATGTAAAAATCTCTTTTCTTTTGGTAAAATCAGGCAGCATGAGCAGACACTTCTTTTACCAGTGGCTGTAATAAAAAGCTATAAAATGCAGATTTTTTTCAAATGACACGATGCCACAGATGACAAGAAAAAGACGAGAACAGGCTGTAATCATGCTGGATGCTGGCATGTCAGTTAGAGCTGCAACCAGGCACTTGCTGCTAAGAAATAGCTTCAGACAACAGACGACAATCTGTCAGGTTACAGATGTGTTACTGACTTGTGATTTCTGGTCTTTGCTTCCACTCTTGAGCTTAAAATCCATCCAGTACAAGTGCATAGTTAGTTGTTAAATGATGTCCATTGTTGCTGTTGGAACAACACTTTCTTCTTCCCCTATGGTAAAAAGAATGGATAGAATTATTAAAAAATAACATGCTGCATTTATATTTTTGTGCAATATATATGTATAAAATGTTAGAATTAATTGCCACAAATTAAGTTTATTCCAGTCAATATCTTACAGGAATCATAAATATGTTTGCAAAGGACACTTCTCTGGATGCTAAAGTTCAAACCCACAGGACATATTTGTTTGTTTGTTTTGTGTCCAATTTTTGCACAACAGCACGTTTCCAGACTGTCCATTTAAAATATCCCATTCTCACAAATCCAAGACCTCTTATAGGATTTTCTTCAAATCTGGCTCAGATGTTCACTTGGGCTGAACCTTGAGCTGTTTAAATTCTCCCACATTTTTGGCCATAACTCAAGAATTCATGCTCTAAATATGACATAATTCCACACAAGTGTCTAACAGGATGAGATGATGATATGATGACGTTTTACATCTAAGAGGTCAAAGGTCAGGATTGGACAGGTGTGGATGTAAAGTGAAACTTGACTGGTTGGTGGAGGCATTAGTTCTAGTTTGTCAGTGCATCAATTTTTTCATTTTCCAGCATTTATTTAAGGAACAACTGAGTGACAGAGTAGATGGGGAGTAGAGAGGAAGAATGACATGTAGTAAATGTCATTGGTTGAAATCAGTCTGCAAATGGAGACTTCCAGCCTTAACTTATGGGTTTCCCCCACTCAACCTGGTGATCCCTCTCAATTGTAGCATTTATAATTATTGGAATTACTTTTATTTATGTAAAAGATACACTTTTTCCTTAAATTTCTTCACTGTCACCACTGAAAATTGGAACCAGCATCCTCAGCCACTGTACTTTTTAACTTTGTTGTCTTTTGTTGACACACAAAATCACAATGCATCCCACAGTATACTGCATTCAGCACCTACTGTACTTATAGTAATATTGCTATTTTTTTATTTATATATTTATTAGTACTGGTAATCGTAATTTTACATAGATTTGTTTGTTAAATGAAAGATATTTTGTATAACTACAGGTGTTTTCACAACAGAAATGATGAATTCATGTGCTTTCATCAGTGTAAAACATTTATAGGCATTAGTACTTTTGTACTTCAAGGCAAAAATCTTAATTGTACCATTTATACTTATTGGAATAATTCTTATTTATTTAAAAGACATACTTTTTTCTTAAATTTCTCCACTGTAACCACTAAAAATTCTGCATTTTCCTACTGAAAGTAACAGTACATCCTTCAATATACTGCATTTTATGCCTACTGAGCTCCATCATTATCATAAACTCGAGGAAGACATATGCTTATCTATTAATAGCAACAAGAAAGGGCAACAAATGACTGAGAAGCTTCTCTCCCGCGGTTTAATCAGCTCCACCTCGGCTTGTAAGATCTAATTCTGTATTCTTCTGGGAAAAATGCTCTTCACTGTCCATCTGTACTGAGCTACATATACACTACATATGTTCATGTTTCTGTGGAGCTGTCCTATTGTGCATCATTCATTATATATTGAGGATACAGAAATATAGAAGCCATACAATCTCGTGTGGAGCAACACAATAGCTTCTTGATTCATTTGGCACAGTTGATTTGTAGGACTGGATCACGTCGCAGTCAATGTGTTTCTGTATTTCAGTAACATTTCAAGAGTTTCAGCAAATTCATGTCAATAATATGAGGCTGTGTTTACATCACGCAGCTCAAGCAACTTATAGAGAAAAACATGATAAAAGAGTAGCTCCAAGAACCAACATGTGTCAATAGTTACTGACCCCTACCTTAAATATACAGAACCTTTGTGTTATCAGAGTGGAAAATCAAAATTAACTTTAACATATTATTGATGGGTTACTGGAACTGCGATATTTTTCATTTACTTAAATTCTCACAACAAAGCTGACACTTGTCTCCCAGAACTGCAGATTGCACAGTGAGATCGCTTTCTCTTGCATTCGTACCCTGATGAAAATAAATACCACACCTGCACCGTATGTGTGAGTGAAATCTACCTGCAGTTTCTGAGAGACAAACATCTGTTGACACTGATGACTGTAGAAGGAGCAGCTGAAGATTTGCATGTAATTTTTGAACTGAGATGGATTTTGTGAAGTGGGTAATGACATTTCTACCTTCCAGTTCTTCTGTTTTTGTGCAATAGATACTTTTACATCCTCAGCTCCTGCTTATAATTCAACCAAAAGATACTGTATACAGTGCAGGATTCTTTTTAAATGTCAGGGTGTCTGAAAACTTATATGTAAAACAAATAACAGAGAATGTGTTCAAAATTTAACAAAAAATAAAACCCTTGCTCCTCTATAGCTTTGGAGACAAAATTGTGATTGCCATATCAGCCTTGTTTTAGTTTGGATTTTGTCTGATATGTTTAATGTTTTGTCCTAAAATTCAATTAGTCAAAGTTGGGAATTATCTCCTTTATATCTCAAGTGTGACTCCTGTTGCTAATTGTTCTTGTCTTTTGTCACCTACATCTCCTTGTGAAATTTAGGAGAAAATATGAGAATCATATCAGACAAAATCAAAGCTAAAATAATCCTAAAGTAAGAATCACAATTTTCTCTTCCAAGCTTTAGAAGAGCAAGTTTTGAACAGTAGGATTTTTCTCTGGGTTGAATCCACCTGCAAATGCTTTGCAGCGCATTTCCTCACACTGGTATTTATGCTGATGTTAAACTGACCCATTGTGTCTTCTTAAACATTGTTCCAGATCATGTACACCCCCTAATGGCATCGGTAATCCCTGATTCAGAAAAATAATGCTTCCTGCCACACTGCAGAAATTGTTCAAGAGTTGAGGAATATGACAAAGAGCTCGAGATGTTGATTTAACCTCCAGATCTCAGTCTGAAGCCCCACCTTGCAACTCCCAATATTTGAAGGATCTGCTGCTAACTTCTGAACACCTTCAAACCTCTTGTGGAGTTCACACCTTTACAGGAAAGAACAGTTTTGGCAGCATGAGGGGATCTACACAATATTAAGCTGGTTATTTTATTGTTGTGACTGGTCCTTGATCATGTGGCCAGTAACCCAATGACAGATAATGTTGCTGTGTAAATACTAGCAGTCAATGTTACACTCGCAGCTCATTTCCATTCCCCCCAAGTGGCCAAAAAATCCACTATTGCGAAGAATTTAACGGAATAGTTCAGCATTTTGGGAAATAGATCAAGTTAACTCATTTGAAGCTGTAACCAGGAGCATGTTTATCTTAATTTAAGGTAATAAAATCTACCTATAAGCACCTAACGCTCACTAAATAACACCTTAATCTCTTTATTATGCACAAACGTGTTTTTTGAGGGATTATGGGCTCGACATTTCAGTAAGAGTTGACATTCCTTGTATTTTTATTACTATGTACAGCACAGTACTGTACACTGAGCTGCCGTTATTTAACGTGTATTTCTCATATATGTTTGTATTTTTTGCAGCGTACAAAGCTGCTTTTCTGCTTTGTGCTAACTGACAATATTTGCTTTGTTTTCCAGCTTTATTTAGCCTCTCTCACATACACACTTGCCCACAGGACAATAATGTCCTCTGACAGGTTGTTAAGGTCAGCCCTCGGGCTGTGAGATCGCTTCGCTCCAGGATATTGTTGCAGAGAAGGATAGAAATTCTCCCCTCTTTACCCACATGATATGAACTCCAGACTGTGTGGGTGCAGGGTTCTACTCTGCAACCATGTTTCCTGCAGAGAGGGAAGGAATACGTGGGGGAAAAAAGAGCTAACCTGGGCGGCAGTGGAAATCAAGGACAAAGCGTTACGCTCACAGAGACGTAAAGGCATTGTGATGTATCTGACTTGTCTGCTGCTACTCTGTAATTCTCCTTTGTGCGCGTTTATTCAGGGAGAAAGAAAAGACTAACAGGTCATCTGCTAGTAGCTCATTTTAATGTGACTGACATTTAGAGATGCAAAGACTCGAGGCTTATGTAATTAAACAAATGAATAGTGTGACAGGAGGGAACCCTTTCAGAGGTATTTGAAGAACTGCACTGTCACTCACAGGTTTGATTTCATCGTCTCACACAAACACACACTGCACACAAAAGACTGTGACCTTTAAGACGAAGATACGCAACAGAATCATAAAATGTACTTAAATGTGCTGGAAGTGTTTTTAGTACAGTCATGCAAATTGGAATTCACACCGGGCTCACACTGCAATCTTAAAGAGGCCTTTAAAGGGTTTTGGGAGCAGCATCCTCAGGAGGCTCATCTCACAGCCCACCAATGAACACTCAACCTTTGTGCTGGAGAAAGGGCAATCTTTTCATCCACAAGGACCGACCAACACAGCAAGCACAAACAGACTTTGTTACCATATTTTTCCCCTCACATTGTGAGGACTCTTTGTTAAACTGCAGTTTATTTCTCCACTTAGACCCAAGGAAGGTGAGTTTAAGCTACAATTTGTCCAAGTACAGAAATAAAAAAGAATAATAGCATATTTATCCCCCATGAAACATTCCTAACAGCCTTCAGAGATTTACGCCTAAACTCAATTGCAACTCATCATAATAGTGAAGGATAAGATAGATGGCATGCTCAAGGTGAGATTCTTTAAACACTTTCTGCTGCAATGCTTATTCTTTCCCTTGAATAAAAAAGTCCTGATCAATGTCATCATGTAAGTCAGCCTTGCAACTGGACATAATAGAGTCATCCCTGCTCTGAAGCAACATTTTTTTGTAAATAGCCACTTGAGCCAGTGATGAGCAAACGTGTAGAAATTTGTGGCATTAACAAGCTTTTTCTGCCCTTTTTCTAATTGTTTAAGCAAGTAATAGTGTGATAGATTTTGAGAAGTGCCAGCAGACTTACACCTGTAGTGTCGAACTTTTGTCTCCCTCTTCTGGCAGTGAGAGCAACTACACAAACACTGTCGTTAGGCACCGATCAGCCACAACGTTATGGCCACTGACAGGTAAAGTAAATAACTTTGATCATATTGGTACTATGTGCTGTTCTGCTGGAAAACCTTGTATTTTAACATCCGTGTTGATGAAACTTAGACACACAAATAAACATTGTCCCACAACAAGCACACTCCCTCATCCAAATGGAAATCCCAAATGTCACTGGCCTACCCCTGCAGGAAAATGCACCCCACCACATGGAAAAAACATCAAATAGTCAGGAACATGTTGAGGAACATGATAATGACCCAACATGTTGATTTGACCTCCAAACTTCCTACACCCCATTCTGATCAAGGATCAACAGGATGCAGTGGAACAAGTTTGATTGACAGAGGCTCCACTGCACAAGCCAGAGTACCCAAAGGATCCAGTGCCAACATCTTGGTTCCAGACCCCATAGGACACCCTGAGAGGTCCTCTTGTTCATGTCCAATGGTTCAGAGCATTTTTGAGCACATAAGGGGGACAAACACAACATTAGGCAGGTGGTCATAATGTTATACCTGATCAGTGTAAGCTTATTATGCATATCATTGCCATTGGTTGCTTGGTTCCTTTCTCTCCCAAATTTGTTTTTTATCCAGAGCATCAGAAGCTGGGAGGTTTTTTCCTCCTCTGTCTCCAGTTGCTGCAATTTTTAGCTCCTGCAAACCCATCATTTGTCAGCTGGTTGATGACTTCTGGTGCACCAGAATGTCAGCACAGACACCAGATTTTAAACTCGGTTAAACTGTGCAATGCAGATAGATTTACCTGAAGCTGATCAGCATCGTGCCAACTAGTATGTGAAACTTCCACACTCAAGCTTTAACCAATTTCTAGTACACACAAGGATTCCTTAGCCTGTCTGCCCTAACATTTGTCTTTCTGAGGAGCAGGTGTAGTGTGATTTAAAGGTCAGAACATATTAAACTGGTGTATTTTGACATTTAACTGCAATATTCCAGGTTTATTTAAAACATAATAATAATTTTTAATTAATTAAATTAAATAATGAATTTCCTGCATCTATCTCTACAGTGCTGTCTAATAAAAGCAAAATAGCAAAAATATATTACCCTTAAAAACATGCTAGAAGTGTTCCAACACATTTTTGCTGGTTTAGTTAATTTGGAAAATATAATATAATATATATAATAATATATATAATAATATCACACAGTCTGCAACACCAATAACAATTATGCTGATTCTAATTCCCAAATTAGCTTTTTTTTTTTTTTTACACTGAGGCCTTAAACAAAAATGTTCTCTGAAGAAGAGTTTGTCATCAGCTGGTCCTCACAAGTGGGGCTCAACCTGAACACACAAACCTGCTCCCATCTGATAAAATCTCTCTTCCGCAGCTGAAGCAGTTTTGATATTGTGTTTCACCTCAGTCAGGAAGTTCATCTTTTTCCATGTGATTATCATATGTGCTTCAATAAAACTAATTTGCAAGCCTCTATCATGTTTCCATAATTACTTTTCTGGACTGTTTGCCAAATTTGTGACTGTGCTGCCTTGTCTCTTTTTTAATATATAACGACGGTTTGTGTTATATAAATGCTGTTCTGAAGGCTGAATAAACTAATTCCTTTCCTTACAACCATAAGGGGAAAATTAGGTTATCAAAATGGACTTAAAAAGATTGTGTTCAACATTACAAAAGTAACTTTGTGCAAAAATTCAATGTGAAAGTGTATCTTAAAAGAGCATTTCAGTGACCGTTTAGACTGCAGCTACTCTGTTGAGATGGGTCACGGAAGTATTGCACAGATATTGACCAAATCGTCAAAAATGAATACTGTTCAAGGAGGTTGTCCCCATCATTGTGAGTTCTTTGGCAACCCAGATTCTTTCTTGTTTGCACCACAGAAAACCAACCTAGCCCCCAACTGGGCAACACCAACAACCCCAAAGAGGCCGACAACCCCCACCTTGATTAAGTAGTTAATCACTAAGCAACCAATCTACCAAATGACCAAATTCATTTGGCATTTGTGTTCAGTTTCACCAGTCACACTCACACATGATTACTGCCAGGCTTGTTGAATTTAAACATCACTAAATAGAACTTATCCGGCACTGTGAGGTAGCTAAAGGGTTTCAAAAAGCAGCACACGATTCCATGTTCTAAAGAGACTCATGAACTGATGCAAAACAAAGTCATTGACATGTGTAAGTCTGGAAAGGGTGACAAAGCCATCGCTGAGGCTCTGGGACTCCAGAGAACCACAGTGAGAGCCATTATCATATACATATGGTGTGTTGTCACTGGTGCTCTTAAACTTATATTGACCACAGCCATTGGAGAAGACAGGTGTGCAACAGCTCTTGACTCATTCTCGATGCATCTTTTCTTTTCTCAGAAGCTCTCCACCTGTCTTTCTGTCCAAAGTACATGTGAGTGAGGTTCAGTGGCAATGGATGTATTTCAGTGAAAGGAAACTGACTGATCCCAGCACCATTCACCTTCATTCTGCTCAACAAAAGCACCATGCCCAATGGTTTATCTGCCTCGAGAAGACCATCTCAATGTTATATTACATGTTTCCTTGTGTAGTGTTTGCCGTCATGGATCTAAGGACAACGATAATTCTTAACCTTCAAAGCATCAACACGCACCTATATTCATTAGAGAAGCTTTCAGGCTGTTTTTCTGTGTCTACTTCTGTAGACTTAATGCTCCTCTGAAACAGTCCCCTTTAATGTTAATGTCCAATATGCAGAGCTATACGTCATTACCATTTATGTAGCTCTGAGTATCATGCATTTTCCATGTAATATTCATATTGTCTAACGGTTCGGTAATGCAGTCTTTGATGTGTGTTTACTGAAGTTGTTTGTGTGTGCATTTTTACTTATTCCATTCATCCTTTAGAAGCTTTCTGTAGGAGACTGAGCTTGTTCTTTGTAGTCTACAGTATCTTTAGACACATTACCCAGTATGTATGTGCATTTGTTTTTATGTGTGGGTTCAAATTGGTCCCAGTACTTTACCATTCCCACATCGGAAAGAGTGCTTTGATACTCTGCTCGGTGTTTTGAAGTCACAAACTTCACCTGTGTGATGACTGCAGAAAACCCTCCCTTATCAACCTAATCTGTGTGTGACTGTGTGAGGAGGAGGAGGAAGAAGAACAAGAGGAAGAAGAAGAAGGAGGAGATGAAAATCAGCCAAATGCAGTCATGTTAAATCAGTGGACATATGAAAGCAGCTCTCTGTGTGTTGCATTCACCTTAATCAGGACTACAGTGAGACTCTGATTGCTGTAAAATACAGTGTGAACTTAAACTAAAGACGGAAGTTTAGTTTCCCCCCCCAAAAAACAAAAATTATACTGAAGAAAAAAGAAAGAATCCTGTAGAAAACCTGTAAAGAAATCTATATGTTAAAAAAGGGTAAAGCAAAAGAAAAAACAAATATCTGTAAAATAAACCCGAAACTCCCACGCATTTTTCTGTGTCTCTGCTAAATAATATGTATCTGTAATTTAACAAAATTAGGACAAAGAGTGAGAAAATATCGGAAGTGGAAGGGAAAAAAGTAAATATGTAAAATAACAGTTAAAAAACAGTTTGAAAAAAACAGTAAATGTCTGCCTAATAATGACATTTTCTGCTGATTTAAATACATTGAAAAAAGTGTAATTCTACAGTCAAACGTTGCTAAACAAACAAAAAATTACCACTTGTTAAAATACAGACCTTTGATGTGAATTTTGTTTTGTTTGGAAAGGGTTAACATGTAAATACATTTTTTTTTCTGTGATTTATTGTCCGTAAATAAACAAAATCTGTAAAATAGCAGTAAAATGTACAAAACAGTTGCAGCCAAACATGTTTTTGTCAATGCTTTGTTAAATTACAGATAATATCTAGTAAAATCAAAGAAAATGAGTGTTCATTTACACCTTGACTGTAAACAAACAAACAACAACAAAAAACAGGCCAAAGCTGCTGATAATGTCCACATTAAAAATCTGTATTTTTATAGTACTACCAATTAGTTCTTTTACAATGTGGGACTGTAAAATTGCACAGTTTGACTGTATTTAATCAACTAAAAATGCAATTTTTTTAATCATTATTATTTGTTGTTGTTTTAGCAGTTTTTGAATGCTACAGTATTTAAGCTGATTTTAACACATTTTTTTCATTTCTGTTGTAATTTAATAGCAGCATTTTGCTGTGAATAGTTGAGTAGTCTAATCATTTGTACTGCATCATGTTTACCGAATTAAAAAATCTTAATCTGCAAAGTGGCTGTAGCTGTCAGAAAGTAGATGTGGAGCCCAGAGTACATTATGGCTCTAGACGTGAAATAGAGATACTCTGCTACTTCTCTCTCTCTCTCTCTCTCTCTCTCTCTCTCTCTCTCTCTCTCTCTCTCTCTCTCTCTCTCTTTTAACAAATCATATCAGCGGAGCAGCAGATCTGTGTGGGCAGAAAGTTGAAGGAGAAGCGGTGGAGCTACAGCCGACACATTCTGCTCAGCACCACGGACAGCGAACGATTGGGAGCCTGGACAAGACCTTTCATCGATATTGGAGAATTATTGGACAATCGGAGGACTGAATTAATAGAAAGGAGTTCTGTTCGGGGGATTTACTAATTGAATCTAATTACAGAAGGACTTTTCCATTTCTTGCCAAAGTAAGCCTGTTTTTGTCCAAGTCTCTGTATAAATCTTTCCGTAATGTTGCTTTGCAGACGGAATATGTCAAGTCAGAAACAAACATATAAGAAACCTCAGGCAAAAGGCTTAATCTTTAAGCTATAGCACACATTCATTCATCCACTGGAGTGTGTAGTCTGGCACATCTGCCGTGCGTAAAAGCGGCGCCACTGCTGCGAGCTAGACTCTGGCTTTTGTGTCAGTGATACTGAAAAGGCAAAGACAAAGAAGAGGAAACAACAGCAATACATCACTATTTGTGGCTTGTTAATCCCAAATACTGATACGACTGTGAGAACTACTCGCAAGAACAGGATACATGGTAACACACCCTTCTCTTGGCTCATGGCGCACGACGGAGCTTTGTTAAATTCATTGTATCCTCAGCTGTGGCCAAGAGCGCACACTTTAATGCAGTGAGTCTCCTTACTCTTTTACGCACACACACAGAGTTAAATTTGAGATAATCAGACTCATTTTCAACTTATTTAAACTGTGCTGCCTGCTGATTCTCATCCAGTGTGTTCCAAAGTGAGCATGAGGAAGTAACGAGGCAGAATCAGAGACTTTGTTCTGAATTTGTTCTAAAATCTGCATGTGAGCTGTGCGCAATGGAGACCCTGGACCAGAACCTCTGGTATCCCCTCTCATCGGACTTCAACTCCTCAGCAGCCGCTCCCTCGCCGTTCCTCTTCTCCTACCCGCACCTCTTCAACATCTCCTCCAACCTGTCCACCCAGAGCGTTCCCTTCCAAGGCAGCAGCACCTTCATGACAGCGGTCATCTCTCTCACCGTGTTTGTGGTGGGTCTGACCGGCAACACTCTGGCCATCTACGTGGTGCTGCGTTACGCCAAGATGAAGACCGTCACCAACATCTACATCCTGAACCTGGCCGTGGCCGACGAGCTCTACATTCTCGGACTCCCCTTCTTAACCACGCAGAACGTGCTCTCCTATTGGCCGTTTGGCTCCTTCCTGTGCCGCGTCGTCATGACTGCGGACTCCATGAACCAGTTCACGTCGATTTTCTGCCTCACGGTCATGTCCATCGACCGGTACCTGGCTGTGGTTCACCCAATCCGCAGCACCAAGTGGAGGCACCCTCGTGTGGCCAAGGTGGTGAGCGCAGCCGTGTGGGCCGTGTCCTTTGTGGTGGTCCTACCAGTAGTCATCTTCTCTGATGTGCAGGTAGGCCTCCATGCTGCAGTCCTGTTGTCAAAAGTTCAAGATAGGACCCAAACATGAGATGACACCAGTAGGCCCCTCTCCAAATAGATAAATGAGGCAGTGATTCAAAAAAAACATATTGGTAGCTGTTGCAGTTCACTCAGGAGGCCACAATATTTCAATCAAGTTTCACTAAAAGTATTTCTGAAAGCTTGGAGATGTTCCTTCAAACGGTCAATAGTATCATCAGCACTGTTTTCCTTACATGCAATAACAGTTAAATGATTTCTGGAGGTAAAGGGTTAACATTGTGGGGAAAAAAACTACAATTAAGGGGGGTTTATTGGTTCACAGAACAACATTCCAACAACTGACTTGTTCCAAATGATAATAGTTAAATGGACGATGGAGGAATGGATGATTTCTTTTAAGACATAAAGAACATATGAATCAGAAGTCAACCAGAATCAGCTTCACTAACCAGTTATGTCAACATAGTACACTGAATTTTAATCTGGTGTTTTCTTTGCTCTCAAAATATTTGACTGTGGTGTTTTCTCATCTCACACACAATAAAAGACACATTGCTTTAAATAAGCTCAATGGGTTGCAGAAGGAGAATGACTGTTTCACTATACTATGAACAACTATAGATATGTGTAAAGGAGCTGGTTTAAAAGGGACCAGAGTTTTTAGTGCCAATTACATTGAACCACATTTACATTTACAATAAATACAGTTATTGACATTTTATTCATGGGGTAGATGGATAGAGCAGTGGAACAAAGAACACTGTCTAATACATAAGGACAAACAGATCAGATTAAAATGTCAGCACCAGCAAATTGTTTAATGAATAAAGTAAAGTAGGCTAACATTACTTGAACTCACCTCATTCATGCATCCATGTACCATCTTGGCATTTTCATTGTCTCTGAGTTATTAAACGTAGGGATCTAATGCAGTGCAACATAAGAGACACAACTGTGACCAAGTAAAATGACAGAATTAGGTTTAAAAATCAATGCTTGAAACTGACAATGGTCACCTTGTTTTTTTCTCAGTGCAATGGTTTGGAGGCAAAAAGTGTTTTGCAATCCAAAAGGGTGGGGTTATATAACTTCCTGAGTGTGTCTAACAGGGTGCAGTGTAGAGCCAGGAGTGGTGAATTCAGATAAAGTGAGATGAGCCAAATTTAAAAGAAGAAATTGTTTCAAAAACCTATTAGTGCACTGTGCACTGTAAGTGCATGCAAATAAACTGTGACATTTGTGGTTTACATCAATTAGCCACAATATTAAAACTGCCTGTCTAATACTGTGTGGGTTCTGCTTGTGCCACCAGAATAGCACTGAACTTTTGGACCCAGGGTGGGGCCTTTGTGTAGCAGCTTGTTCTGTTGCATGCAGTGGATGGATTTGGATTAGAATCAGAGGCTTTTAGAGGTTGTTAATGTCTTGTGCTTTTGGTCATTTATACTTAAATAGCTAAAAAGAAAATGTAAAATCAGCAGCCAACTTTAAAATGATGCTGACACATGAAGGCACATGGCCAACTCATTTCAGACCTGTTCCAACACTGCAATATTTTTTTTAAAAAAGCCATTAAACAATATTTTGATTCAACCAACTGATTAATATTATGAAAACTAATATTGAATTCTGCAGTGCTCCTTCATATGTGGAGACACAAAGCAGCCATGGAGAGACATGAAACAACCACAAAGAAACAAAATGGTAAATGGTCTGCACTTATCTCTACCTTAGTGGTATCCAAAGCGCTTTACAATGTGTTTTACATTCACCCATTCACACTCCAGTGGCAACAGAGCTGCCACACAAGGCACTAATATAGCATTGGGAGCAACTTGGGGTTCAGTGTCTTGCCCAAGGACACTTCAGCATGTGGAGGGGCCAGGGATCGAACCACCAACCTTGCGATCAGTGGACAACCTGCTCTACCACCTGAGCCACAGCCACCCCCTAAAAAAATGGCCAGAAAGAGACACAAAATGAACAGAAAAAGAAATAAAATGACCACAAAGAGAGAAAAAAGCCTAAGACACAAAACAAAGGGACACAAAAGGATCAGAAAAAGACACAAAACAAGCAGAAAGAGACATAAATTGACCACAAAGAGATAATAGAAAGAAAAACAAAACGACCACAAGAGACACAAAATGAACAGAAAGACAAGATGACTATGGAGAGACATAAAGCAACCAAAAAGAGGCACAAAATGACCACAAAGACATAAAGCAGCTGCGAAGACACATAAATTGATCACAAAGACAAACAAACGACCAGAAGATGACACAAAACATGTCCATAAAGAGACACAAAATGATCACAAAAAGATACAAATGACTACAAAGAGACAAAATGGCCAGAAAGAGATACAAAACGACCATGAAGACACACAAAACAGGTGTACAGAGACAGAACATGACCAGAAAGAGATCCAAAATGATGAGAAAAAGAAGCAAAGCAAACAGAAACAGACAAAAAACGACCACAAAGAGACACAAAATATCTGCAAAGAAACTGCAAATGACCCTAAAAACATACAAAACAACCACAATGAGACAAAAAATGACCAGAAAAACACAAAAAACCAACAAAGAGAAACAAAATCACCACAAAAAGACAAAATGACCACAAAGAGCCACAAGGCAGCTGCGAAGAGACACGAAACAACCACAAAGACACAACATGACCATAAAAAGACACAAAACAACAACAGGGACACAAAATGACCCTCAAAATAGAAAATGACCGCAAAGAAACAAAACAACCAGAAAAAGACACAAAACGACCAGAAAGACACACAAAAAGACTAGAATGACCACAAGAAGACAAAACGACCACAAAGCGACACAAAGCAGCCAGGAAGAGACACAAAACTACCACAAGAGAAACACAAAGCAGCTGCAAAAGATGCAATACAACCTCAAAGATCTGCAAAACGACTACAAAAAGACCGCAAACAACAACAACAACAGAACAAAGACCAATTAAACACTTGTCCTGTAGGCCTCAAAGTCCAATATTTACTTCTTATACTTCACTTATTGCTCCCTTCGAGCAGAGAAGTTTTGATTTGCTGTATCTTTTTGTCTTTAATATTTGAATTTTCTTCATTGGTCTTTAGGACACATTTAACTCTTGCAACATGATCTGGCCAGAGCCGAAGGACGTGTGGTCCACAGCCTTCATCCTCTACACGGCCACAGTGGGCTTCTTTGGACCGCTGCTCATCATCTGCCTCTGTTACCTTCTGATTGTCATCAAGGTAAACATGTGCATGAATGAGGCTAATTAAAAAGCTCATGTATAAATTCATACTGTAATCTCAATCAACATAATGACTACTTTCCCCATCCTTCCTGTAATTTATCATCATCATCATCATTATCATGACACCCACGCTGATCTTCCTCAGCATCGTCATCGTAATTAAATGGTGTTTCTGCCGCAGGTAAAGTCTTCGGGAGCACGAGCCGGATTCACCAAACGCCGCCGCTCAGAGCGAAAGGTGACCCGGATGGTGGTGGTGATCGTGGTGGTGTTTGTGCTCTGCTGGCTGCCGTTCTTCATCATCAACATGGTTAACCTGGTGGTCATCATCCCGGAGTCCAGCGCCACCGCCGGCATCTACTTCTTCGCCGTCATCCTGTCCTACGCCAACTCCTGCGCCAACCCGCTGCTCTACGGCTTTTTGTCAGACAACTTCCAGCAGAGCTTCAGAAAAGTAAGATAAACATCTCAATAAAGCACTAAAGTACCAAAGCAAGGGAATGCAGTTTAGCATCTAACAAAAATGCAAAAGAAGCAGTAAAGTGCACGTATGAACAGAGTGGTAGGAACACACTAAGGATTTAAATACCATAGCTGAGATAACAATATAAAGTTAGATAAATCTTCATGTATGGACAGTATAAACAGTACAGACAGTATGAGATATATGCAGTATGTGCACACAATGAACAATATAAACACTGAATATGGGATGAGATGGAGGGTATGTGCAGTATATATATATATATAGCTATAAAACTGGATTAGCGAGGCTCTGAGAAATAGATTGGGGAGTATGCTCATCGGCTTTCTTGCTGAGGGTTAGATGTAAAAAGATCAACAGTACTCTCATGTCTGTTTGCATAAAGCCTCGAAGCAGATAGAAACAGCCAGTATGGCTCTTTACAAAAGCAAAAAAAAGCCACAGATGGGTTGCATTAAAGCTTCCTAATAGGTATGTTACATCTCTATCCTTTAAACCATTCAAAAACTTTCAAAATGAGTGTAAATATGAGAAGTTGTGGTTTGTTAGGAGAATAGTTCTTTCCTGTTAGTAGTCTTGCATAGCCAGACTATTCTCCACTGGATCATTCCACCTCAATTAACCAGTTTTTAAACTAATTAATTATCTGATCATCTTATACAGATTACAGATTTTATTTTCTGTTCATTGGTATGTTTGTAAGTAAAGCATGTAAAATTTTGAGTTCATAAAATTATTTGAAAGACTATGAGTTGGAAAACCATGATTTTTCTATCAGTCCAGTAACAATATTATATAACTCTTCCAGTTGGCACCACTATTGGAGTGGTTTCACCGATCATACCTGCTAACTGATTGTCTTGCTATTGACCATAAATACAAAAAACGTAATTTTAATCATTTTTTTTCTTGTAAAATGCCTCTGACTGGCACCATATTCTACATTTTAAAGCTCAAGTTGGTGCAGATCACAGGAAAAAGAAATCAGCCTCTGAAACCATAAAAACAAAAGTTTTATGATTGGTGGAATATCAGAATAGAAAAATACTGAATTTTCACCAACATATAACTGGTTGGAAATATTCTATCAAACCAGGGCTGACACTTGAAGACCATATCAATGAGCCTGCCAAATTTCAGGATTCGAGCTACATTATTTCTCAAGTTATGACACTTCAAACATTGCTACACTGATTTGGCACAAACAAAACAATGTAAAAATCAACATGACCCCACTTTCTTTAAGAATTTTTAACTCAAAACCTATGACCCCAGATTTGACACATGATCATCTTAGAAGTTAAACAGCCTCTGCACTTTCAGAACCTTTTGGAGTTCTTCACTATTGCCACTATGGACGCCCCTTGAGGAACACCTCAGAAAGATTCTTCAAGGAACTCAGTGTTATCATTACTATTATCATTGTAATGCTTCTTTAAAATTATGTTGGACAATTTTGTAGATGTTGCTAAATAAAATTTAAACAGGGACCCTGGGATTAGTATCAAGAGTCATTTGCTCACAAGGCTGTTGGCAGAAAGTCGGACAAGATCCTAATTTGCCCAAATATATAAACCAGTCTCTAAACCTTGCATTTACTAATATCTCTGATATTGTACAAAACAGTTTGCGAAAACTTAATTTAATGCGAAAACTATAACCTACAATAACAGCTTAGTATGTATTTTTTAATTGTTACTGATTTTTAAAAATGCCACTTGTATATTGGACTAAAAAAAATAATCTTAATATTGTCAGTCTTGTTAAACCCTTTTAATAAAATAAACTTATTATTCATGTTGAAACTTTGCAGTGTACATAGCAAAACTAGTATCAAAACAGTCAATGCAGGTGTAAAATACAAAGAAGCCTCTTTTGAGTTCTTAGAAGTGTAGAGGATTTTAAAAATGGTAGGACATAGATTGCAAAAGGAGTGGACAAGCTCTGTTAAATTCTACATCTGGTGAGTCAGACTCGTCTGTGAGCAGTGATTTCCTGAAGGCAAAGCCAGAGAAGTCTATAAACTGCAATAGTTTGAAACACTCTCCTCCCTCGGTGCTGTATTGGATTAAGGGTGTACAGTTACTAGCTTTCCTCTTTCCTTGGGAGGCAAATGAGAGTCTCTGACAACATGTACTCAGACAACTTGACAGATGGTAAAGCATCAGTTGAAACAAGCTGATTAAAAGGCTAAAGATACACTGATCAGCCACAACATTCTGACCACTGACATGCTCAATTCAATTCAATTCAATTCAATTCAATTTTATTTATATAGCGCATATTTACAACACAAGTCGTCACATAGTGCTAAACATTATAAGAAAGAACAGGAAACAGAAAACAGAAAACCCAACAATCCAAAGTTGCTTTTGGATTCCTTATGAGCAAGCAGTCAGCGACAGTGGGAAGGAACCAAAAACCCCCTATGGTAGGGAAGGGGGACAAAAAACCTCAGACAGAACCAGGCTCAGGGAGGGCGGCCATCTGCCTCGACCGGTTGGGTTGGGAGTGGGGAAGAGGAGGGAGGGAGGGATAGCAGGAGAAGTTGGGGTGGGGATGGGAGGTAGTGAGGCCAGCGGCTGCAGATCAGGGACATTGAGCTCCAGATCCAGTGACATCCACGGAAAGAACAAGCAGGACACAGAACCTCAGGGAGGAAACATATGTTAGTCATATGTAATGGTGATATATGACAGTACAGAGAGGAGAGGAGAGGAGAGGAGAGGAGAAGAGAGGAGAGGAGAGGAGAGGAGAGGAGAGGAGAGGAGAGGAGAGGAGAGGAGAGCCCAGTGCGTCATGCGAGTCCCTCAGCAGTCTAAACCTATGGCAGCTTAACTGAGGGACAGCTCAGGTGATCCTGAGCAGCCCTAACTAAAAGATTTGTCTAATAGGAAAGTTTTAAGCTTAATCTTAAAAGAAGAGAGGGTGTCTGCCCCCGAACCGAAACTGGGAGCTGATTCCACATGAGAGGAGCCCGATAACTGAAGGCTCTGCCTCCCATTCTACTTCTGGAAACTCTGGAACCACAAGTAAACCTGCAGTCTGAGAGTGAAGGGCTCTGTTGGGATGATAAGGTACAATAAGGTCTTTAAGATATGATGGAGCTTGGTCATTAACAGTTTTATACGTTAAGAGCAGGATTTTAAATTCTATCCTGGATTTTACAGGCAGCCAATGAAGAGAAGCCAATCTGGATAGTGTGTTTCTGAGGTATTTAGGGCCAAATACAATAACCTCAGTTTTATCTGAATTTAAATGAAGAAAATTACATGTCATCCAGGCCTTTATGTCCTTCAGACATGCTTGGAGTTTGACCAACTGATTGGTTTCATTGGGTTTCATAGATAAATATAACTGGGTATCATCTGCATAACAATGGAAATTTATGCAGTGCTTCCTAATAATGTTTCCTAGGGGAAGCATGTACAGAGTAAATAATATTGGTCCTAATACAGAACCCTGTGGAACTCCATAACTGACTCTAGTGCAGGTGGAAGAATCACCATTAACATGAACAAACTGGAATCTGTCTGATAAATATGATTTAAACCACTTTAGAGCGGTTTCTTTAATCCCAATAAGATGTTCCAGTCTCTGTAATAAAATGCTGTGATCAACTGTATCAAAAGCAGCGCTAAGATCCAAAAGAACAAGTACAGAAACTAATCCACTGTCTGAGGCTATTAGAAGATCATTGGTGACCTTTACCAGTGCTGTCTCTGTACTATGATGGATTCTAAATCCTGACTGAAACTCTTCAGACAAACCATTTATATGTAGATAATCACATAATTGGCTTGCAACAACTTTTCCTAGAACTTTAGAGATAAAAGGGAGGTTGGATATGGGCCTATAATTGACTAAAACACCTGGATCTAGAGTGGGCTTTTTGAGAAGTGGCTTTATTACAGCAACTTTAAAAGCCTGTGGTACATAGCCTGTTAGTAAAGAGAAGTTAATGACATTTAAAACAGCATTGTTAATTAAAGGAAAGATGTCCTTGAACAATCTAGTGGGGATGGGATCTAGCGAACATGTTGCTGGTTTAGAGGAGTTTACTATTGATATGAGCTCTGGCAGATTTACAGCAGAGAAGCAGTCCAAGTATAAATCTGGTCCTATGGATGCTTCCAGAGCTGCTGCTCCTAAAGACATGTTCATAATTGACAGATGAAGTGAATAACATTGATCATATTGCTACTATGTACCGTTCTGCTGGAAAACCTTGGATTAACATCCATGTTGATGACACTCAGACACCCAAATAAACATTGTCCCACAACAAGCACACTCCCTCATGCAAATGGAAATCCCAAAAGTCACTGGCCTACCCCCTGCAGGAAAATGCACCCAACCACATGGAAAAAAATCAAACAATCAGGAACATGTTGAGGAACATGACAATGGTCCAACATGTTGATTTGACCTCCAAACTTCCTACACTCCATTCTGATCAAGCATCAAAAGGATGCAGTGGAACAACTTTGATTGACAGAGGCCCCACTGCACAAGTCAGAGGCCCCACTGCACAAGTCAGAGTACCCAAACGATCCACTTCCAACATCCTGGTTCCAGACCCCATAGGACACCCTGAGAGGTCCTCTTGACCATGCCCAATGGTTCAGAGCATTTTTGACCACATAAGGGGGACCAACACTATATTAGGCTGGTGGTCATAATGTTATACCTGATCAGTGTATATAAAGATTTTCTGACTTTATATCACAAAAAAATGCCTCTTTCCTTTTTCCCCATGCATCTCTGTTAGCTGGGATCATTATTTCTGCTGGGTCCTTAATTTTGTCCAAATGATGGATAGTTAATTTCATTAAATGGAGAGGTGAATTATACACAACTAATTTTGCTTTTCATGACGACTCCTGTGCTGGCAGTGTTTTAAGTTCATCTGCTTATGGGAGTGTGTTAAATGCAGGCATCAACGGCGGCTGCATCAACGCTGATTAATATGTTTTGTAATTATGGGCATTTTCCTATACATGACAAACAAAAGAACAAACAAACTTATCCGTGAAAGCACTGACTGTATGAAACAAGAAAATGTTTTATTTTCCAGGCAGGTTGTGTCTTTGTTCTCTCAGTCACTCTAAGCTGGCAGCTAAAGGGTGGAGTTTACGTAGTTTCATGACTCACGGCCCCTCTGGAAGTCCAAAGACATGCACAAGGCCGAGCTAAAGTTGCCCGAGCAACAGCCCATTTTCCCTCTATGACTGAGCTGCCTTAGTGTATGTACATTATGGGATGTCCTGCCATCATGTGACACTGTAGTATCCAGACTTAATATTGTTGGTGTTGTGTGAGGAAATGATTAACAGGAAATAGTACAGCAAATGAGATTCCAACATGAAGCCATCATCTGTGTGACCTGCATCACTGCCTGTCTTTTGTAGCATCGCAAACAAAGGAAAAGCTCAATATCAGTATGTATTTCAAGTAATTGAAAGACAAATTGTACAAATTAAAAGTAGCTTGTAAGAAAATCCAATATAGCTTGCTGCCTTTTTGCTTATTATATTTTGCTTTCTCAAGGCCGTCAAAGTGCAGACTAAAAATTCTGTGCTTATTCTCACGGCGCTGCAGATCCCACACATATTAGTACTTGAACTCACTAATTAATATAAAAATCTATGCAGAGACAAAAGAAAATCAGAATTTGTTGCAATGTGAGATAAGTACAAAAGTACAATGTAAAAATGCCAGGGATCCTTCTGTGTGGAGTTTGCATGTTCTCCCTGCAGTGTGGGTTCTCACCAGGTACTCCGGCTTCCTCCCACAGTCCAGAAACATGCTGAGGTTAATTGATTATTCTAAATTGTCCGTAGGTGTGAATGTGAGTGTGCTTGGTTGTCTGTCTCTATGTGTAGCCCTGTGATAAACTGGCGACCTGTCCAGGGTGTCCCCTGCCTTGTCCCTGAGTTGACTGGAAAAACATTTATCACAATTTCATAAATATTTTCTTTATATTTAATAAATGGAACTACTGGATTCAAGTTTAACACTGTAAATATTTTCCAAAATTAGAAACAATTAGGAGCAATTGATAAAAAAGAAGTATTGAATCTGTAATTTTACATAGATTTGTTCATTAAATAAGAATTTAGTCATCCAATTATTGCAGGTAATGTGTAAAAATCCCTCCATAAAAATCAAAAACTGAAATAATGCACATGATCTCCTGTAAAATGATCAAAAACAAATTTTAATATTACTGTATTTTTAATGCGATGTTTATTTTCTGGTATTTTACAGTACTTTTTGGCATCCTATGCAATTGTGGGATTTTTTGTTTTAATGTAGATATGAAATATGATGCTAAATGATCCTACTGTTTAGTTTATTCATCACCAACACCTGTAGCCACAAACTAACCTAAACAGACTTGAACAGACACTGCACCAATTTCTATGGGGATTGCCTTATTTTTTCTAAAAACCAAATCCCATAGGAACAGTATTAAAGTTGCTACAGGATCCAAATATAGCAGTCTTACCTTTTTCATACGTTTTCCAGCCTGGCTGTCAAATGTTATGTTATTTCAATGTTGTGTTATTTCACTAAGTGCATGTGACTTATGGACCTTCACACAATTGCTGCATCCTCCACAGATAATCCAAGTGTGGATGTTGTTGTGACTCTGCAGGTGTTGTGCGTGAGGAGTATGAGGTGCAACGCCAATGGTGTGGATGATGGCGACCCCAGTGCACCACGTACTGAGAAAACTACAGCACATGACTGCATCATGTTCTCACCTCGCACCGATGCCCAGAGCAGCCAGGTAGCCTGTGTGTGAGTTCAGCATGTGTGTGAAGTTTTTAGCATTTTGTGGTGGTGACTGCTGTCGTTGGAGGCATTGTTTTTTTGACTTGTCCCTCTGTGTCATTCTCACAAATGTGATATTTCTGGAACACTTGGTGGGAATTTCCTCAAATCTGGCACAAATGTCCACTTGGACTCAAAGATGGATTTTGGTGGTCATAGGTCAAAGGTGTTTTTGGTGCAGTGGTGGCTCAGTGGTTAAGGCTCTGGGTTACTGACCAGAAAGTAAAGGCTCAGACCACCAAGCTGCCAGTGCTGAGCCATGGAACAAGGCTCTTAATCTTACAAGGAAAAAACGAGATCAATGGAAGAAGAAATTTTATAGTGCTGCAATGCATTTGTAATAAATAAAGACTGATTTTTCTTCATACAAGGGTACTTCAGAAGGTTCTTGGTCTCACACAGAAACAAGAGGTGTAGCGCCCATCCTGGGGTATAACTGCACATTTTAAAGCCTTACACCACTGTGTGCAAAAACTCAAATGTTTGAAGCAATCAAAGAAAAAAGGAGAGTCAAGCTTCGAGCTGGCTGCTGTCGCTCCAGGACAATTTGTCCATTCACACAGCATCAGGTGGCAGAAGCAGCCAAATGTGGCTTTGAACTGTTGCCTCACAAACCTCACCTTATCTGTTTCCCAAACTAAAGTCCTACTGATGTGGTCGCCATTTTCAGAGTGATGATGAAGTCATTCATGCTGCTGAGGAGAATCTAGAGGCCCAACATCGGTGGAACAAGTGCACTGAAGTTAAAGGAGACTATGTTGAAAAAAAATAGCAAAAATATTTCTCCTGTGATGTTTTCTGGGGAGCCTGACAGCTTTCTGAAGTAATCTTGTAACTCAAGAGCTCATAACTTAATTATTACCAAATATGTCTGCAAATAGTCCCAGAGGATAAAATGATAAAGTGATGACAAATTACATGAAAAACTGAAAAAAAAGTCCATACAGACGTGGATGTAAGAAGTAATTTGACACCTTGATGGATAGTAATTGTAGTTTGCGTAAAAATGGAATTTTACGGAGCCCCTCTGGTGACATTGGATGAAAAAAAATAATGCGTGGCCACGAGATAATAACTAAGAATTACTCCATGCCTTGCTGCAAGTATGTCATTGTAATTCATTCCTATATTAAAATAAAATGAAATTAAATCAAACTTGTCCATGATAAAAGCAACAGTCTGCATGGGTTGACTACAATAACGATCTGGTGGTCGTGCGTTATTATCTGGTGGGCACGTATTATTTTTTTTTCATCCAATGTCACCAGAGGGGCTCTGTAGAATTTTAATGTTAAGAAGAAATTTAAAAATGCAATATGTCTCTTAAGTGTCTCACTAAGTCAACAGGAAGACACACACACACACACACACATCACAGCTTTGCATCATCAATGAGTCACCTCTCCATTAATCAACAGGCAGGTGTGTGTGTTCATGTGTGCGTGAGAGCTGCTAATTGAAGAAGGATGGTGAATTAATGCAGGTGTGGAGGCAATGATTAGAAAAAATTCTGAAAGCTAGCAAGTGAAAATGAAATTAGGTGTAGAGGAGAGCAATCAAGGAAGAAAAAAGCAGTGACTCAGTAAGAGCAGCACGAAGCTTCATGGTGCCCAATTAGATAAACTCTGCAAGAGCACTGAGGTGCATTAAACTGACAGAGTGGCTCTGATGAGAGTCTCTCAACACTCCATCAGCTTGTTCAAGGTTATCAAAACTACAACTTTCCCCATAAGTCACAGAGTTAGAGCCCACGTGATTGTTTCCAACTACTCAATTATTAACGTATAGATGTCTGGTTATACCCAGAGCGCTCCAGACGTGATGTTTCTTTATTTATCCTTCGAGGGAACAAGTTCAAGAAAAAAGAGAGCTCAGCTGAGATAGTGGGAAAGGATGAAAAATAAAAATCAGACTGCAAGTTAAAGATGTAATCCGTAAGATTTTGATTCTGACTGATTTTGTGAGGGGCTGCACGGTGGCGCGATGGTTAGCAGCGTTGCCTCACAGCTAGAAGATCCCTGGTTCGCATCCCGGTTAGGACGCCCGGGATCTTTCTGTGTGGAGTTTGCTTGTTCTCCCTGTGCATGCGTGGGTTCTCACCGGGTACTCCGGCTTCCTCCCACAGTCCAAAAACATGCTGAGGTTAATTGATTATTCTAAATTGTCCGTAGGTGTGAATGAGAGTGTGCTTGTTTGTCGCTATATGTAGCCCTGTGATAGGCTGGCGACCTGTTCAGGGTGTCCCCTGCCTTCGCCTGAGTCGGCTGGGATAGGCTCCAGCCCCCCCCCCGCGACCCTACTGAGGAATAAGCGGTGTACAGATAATGGATGGATGTTTTTGTGAGACTAAAGGGCAATCCTCAGGGCTGAAAAATTAATCCAAAAACTGCACTTTCTCCAGTGTCCACTTGAGGCTGGCTCCAAAAGTGAGTTAATCCCCATAGACCTCCATGTTACTTTAAAACTAAAAAAAAGGTTTAGAGCCTGGTACAAAAAATGGGTTTGGTCTCTATGGCTAATTTTTTTTATTTATGACAGCTGTACGGTGGGGGGGAATTTTATATAAGTCACCTGTTTAAATTGTATTAAGGTTTGAAGTTATAATTAAGGATGTGCATTTGAGTGACAGGCCTCAAACTTCAAAACTGCTCTTCAGAAAGCCTATAGGTGACGACATGGCGGGTCCATCTTTATATACAGTACCTGGGCAAGACCTGTGGTTATTGTGATAGTAGTGAGTGCCTTTGGTGCAAGAACAGTGTGACTGATAGCAGTGACAAAATTAATACAGTATCTATAAAATTATTATGTCCCATTGGACGTTTTCCCCTTTTATTATTTTGCAATATTGGTTCATGGTCCATTTGATTTGGGTTGTTTGACAGGAATTTACAGTCGAAGCCAAAAGTACACGGGGAAAGGGATCAGTACTTATGCAGTCACTTACTTTACTTTTATATTTTTATTTTCAACATTACTTTGCAGAAATCGGTTTTAACCTTGACATTAAAAAGTCTTTTTTGAGTAAATTCTACTCACAAAAGCAAAATTATATTGCCCATCATTCAATGTTGAACAGCAATAAAAGAGGAAAACTTCCAAGGGGGGTGAGTATGTTTTATAGACACTGTTAATTAAAAAAAACTTCTATTCAGAAAGGTAATTACTTAGTGTAAATAAAGGGAAAGGTTTGTAGAAAAAATGTCAGCATAAAAAGGTGGGGAAGTTCCTCTTAACAGCTTTATTTGCTGTGCATTTTGTTGTGGTTGCCATTTTAATTCATTTAGACTGATCTCTTAGCAGCACACAGGTAGTGACAGATTTAATTTGGTGCTGAATGCTGAACCATGATGATGACGGACACTTAAACCAGGATTTTACTCCCTTGGACATAGACAGCTGCAGACACCATAGATGCATAGTTGTTTTAAATTACTCTACTTGGAGAAGGTGTTTCATACATGCAAAGTAGATCAGTGTCTGCACATTCTGAGCATGCACAACACTGCCCTTGTAGTGTAGTCCATGCTGACACAAATTTCAGGATGTCTGCAGAGGGGTCCCCGTGGACTCTTGTAGACGTGAGCGGATGATGAAATTTATGTTGTTTGGACCTTAGCCGACCACTGAGGATGTGAAAAGTACAACACTGGTATTACCCATATAGCATATGTGGAGTGTTTTAGACAGTAATGAGGAAAATTGCAGCAATAGCAGTATTACATTTAAACAAGGTAACCCAGAGGTGAATTAACTTCTCCTCTTTTTATACTTCCAATGTCAAACTCTCTCTTGCCTTTATCAACGTGCCTTCTTGTATTTCCCCTCTCATATATCCTTGTCACGGTCCTTCTTTCTGAAGATCTCTCCTCAGCCTCCAGGGTCGCCTACCTCTCACACAGCAGCAGACCTCCATCGCTCCACCCCCACATGCCAGTTTGCCTCCGCTTGCCCAGGAATTGGACCCAAAATTACCACAGCAGCCTCCACAGTTGTGACATCCATGATAACAGCAGCTGAAGCTCCCACTGTCACTGCCCTGACCACACCCTCCTCCTCTGCCTCCACAGCTGCAAAGGAACAGTAACAAATGGACTCAGAAGAAGGGTGAAGATGAGCTGAGGAGGAAAATCATAATGTGAGACTATAGAGAGGGAAGCAGAGAGGTTGGATTAGCTGAACTTTTCTGTGTATACGAATGGAAAAACCCACTCCTTTGACTTTTTAAAAACTTGTGTACTCATTTGAAATGCATCCTAACAATTATGCTCCATATTGGTGAAACAGCTAATGAATATTTTTGTTTACAGAGCACCATTTTTCTGACATAAGTGCCTTTTCAGCTGCTCTTGGCAATCACCACAACTTATAATGAGCGCAGCAACATTACGACCCTCAACTTTGTAAATCTGTGTCACTTAACAAATGAGAATGTATTTACTTTTCAGAACCAAATAAAGCCATTTGGGACTCAATAGATATGATTTATTGCAGGAACCTAATAATGGAAGTTTGTTTTGGCATAACAGGGTTCTTGAATGCAACATATGTGAAGTATTTTCAGATAAAAAAAATCTTGCCTACTACAGCTTTAATCTAACAGCACAATGCAATGATTCAGTTATTTATTTTTTAATTGTAATTTCAACCTCCCACTAATTTCAGTTTACTTAAGTTAAAAGGCCAAATTATGATGAAACTGTACTCCAGCATCTGTACAGCGTTGTGGTCTGCCGTGATCCTGTTTGTTTACTGTTTGTTATTTCGGTACAATGTAAATTCAGTAAATGCGACTCTTTGTTTGGCTCAATGCCCTTCTGTAACCGTGTGTCCAGTTGTGAACACAAAACCACTGACCTCTTTGTACATATGCCTCTTACATTGTGTCTTTATACGCTTGCGTGTCATGTGCGACTCGATGCATGTACAATTGTGGCTATTTTGCACATAACTGTGTGCTTGTCTTCTCATTGCAAAAGCTGGGACAAATCCAGACTTTACAGCAGAACATATTGTTGCCAGTGTTATTGTGTGCTTTGCTCAGTGCCTATTTAACTGTACAATAGGTGTTACGTCTATAGGTGTGAAATGGTGAGTATGCACATGGAAATTTTGCTATGTGCAGTAAATTTTTAATCTCTCTCTCTCTCTCTCTGGGTTTTCCTAAACATCTTCTTTAATCCTTTGGACCCCAAAACCTGCCAACAGATTTGAAAGGCATGTTTTTATAAAACAACAAACACCCGATTTACACTATTTATCCAAGCCAGAAACAGAAAAATCTGAGTTCATTGAACTAATAACCTGTGAGGTGTCCTTCCACTGGGAAACTTAACCAAATCTGAGCTTAAAATCGCTTAAAAACTTAAAGAACTATATTTTAAATATCAATTTTAAAGGCTTTGCCGAAAATAAATTGTTTGCTCTAACAAGCTTTAACAAGAAATTCTGTGCATCTTGGGGCAACCATGAAGCCATTAGTGACTCAGATACAACCAACGGCTACATGACAAAAATTCAAGGATTGCAGGCTGTGTTTATGCAGGGCTGACAGGAGACAAGAATAGAAAAAAACAAAGATGTAAATAGTAAAATATCTGTAGAATATAGAATCACCATTTTTTTCTCCAGGATTGATAACATCTGGGGACACTTGGAAAATGTTGCACATGTTGATTCCAGTTTTTGTTTTTAATTTTTGTAAAATTTTGAACATCTTTTGTAAAATTCAAACATCATTTTATGATTTCTGACAGCATAACTTTGCTATACCGCACAAATGACATCTTACAGTTCTGTCTGATTTTAGTCATTGCTGTGCTGTTTTAAATAGGAGTGCAGGACTTTCTATTGCTGTGAAAAATGAGCCCACACTGAGTAAAAATGGAACCACATTTTTCTTTTCAGCCACATCAACAACAAAGGTAATGCTAATGCTTTGGACTTTCCAAAACTGACTGGTGAAATGGAATTAAACCAAAACAAAGAGATATTTAAACAATAAAACTTTAATGAGTGAGGAACAAATGAAGCACAGCTTCTCCTTTTGTTGTATAGTGTGCCTAAAATATCGCTGTATTATTGTTTATGTATTGTTCATATGTTTTATGATGGTTATATGTCAGAATCCAACAGCCGTTCCCTTTGCAAAAGCATTCACTGGTTAAGATTATTCAATAAATGCTAAAAGAATATATAAGTCACATGATTTAGATCAATTTACTGTCATAGCTCATGCAAGATTCAGAATGAGTTTAGAAAATCTCACTGACAGAGTATTGTTCTTTTTCCAGCTACTTTTCATTTGTGTAAAGAAAGAATTCATCAGAAGCATACAGAAGCTGATTGGATATATACATATAATGAAGTGGTGGAAATGAATCATGGAAACTAATGCAAGCAAAGGAGGAAAAAATCAAGGCAAGACTTTCGCATAGATTGTATATTTTATTGATAATTATAGTTGTTCAAATGTGTCAGTGCTATATGTTTGTTCGGTTTCCTTGTAATAAAAGGGTGTGATGAAAAACCAGACACCTCTGCTTTGTGTTTTTCGCACAAAAATCCTGACATCTGAAAACTGTCACTGTCAAACTATGGAAATTGGCATTTTCAAGCAGACTGTGAGACCAACAGCATTAAATAGAGGCTTAAATTTTGTAATCTCAGTGATTAATAGCACTTTGAAGCTGTTGTCAATGTCTCCCTTTCATGCCCTGATAAAAGACAACATTTGGTGTAGCCGATCATCACAACCACACAGGCTATTGACTGTATATGGATGATGATATAACCTCATATCTTTCGCTCTAAGGTGAATAATATGGCAACTTCTTAAAAAATAATTTATGTCTAATGCCACTCAATACGGTGATGCTTTTTATTTTGCAAGTTTTTGAACGCTTTCTCATATATTTGCATCAATTTATCTGAAAGCGTCATTAGATTTTCACTTAAGTGGTAAAAGTAGGTAAGAACAACCTCGGTAAACAATGTTTGTCTTGATTTAAGCAGAACAGCTTCAACTCTGGGGTGCTGGTAGGTTTCCTCACAGGAGGTGCTCACCTCAGCTCCTTTCACAACATTTCTTTTGAATAAAGATCAGGTTTTTTATGAAGCTGTTGTAAAACATTAACTTTATTCTTCCTCAGCCATTATTTGGTGGAACGGCATGTGTGTTTAGTGTCATTGTCTTGCTGCATGGCCCATTTTATCTTGAGATTTAGTTCACGGACAGATGTCCCGACCAAACTATAATGATGATAATAAAAAAAAAAAAGATATGATATGATATGATTTAGGGGCAGTGGTGGCCTAGTGGTTTGCGAACCGAACTTATAACCAGTGGGTCAACCACTTGTCCCAGTCACTACCACTATTTTGGTCTTATTGTTACGGCCACTAGTGACAGTGTGTCGTATTTATGTGGTGGTTTTTTAAAAAAACGGTGTTTGTGGAAGCCCAGCTGAAGCTGACTTGGGAGACTGCTCCAGAGCCCAGCTGAAGGCCATCTCGGCTGATTAGTGAAGACCTGCGCTGCTGCACCTGTTCTCCCCGCGTCCGGACCTGCCAGATTGGGCCACCACTCCGATCCCTCCCACATCAGCCAATCCTCTGCAGCCATCCCACATCTGGAGACCTTAAAGCCTCCAACAAACCCCCAGTCATGGCGACAGGGATTTCATGTGACCTGTTTGCCCTGGTGCTGCATATTTGTGTCTCTGTGTTTGAGTGTACTGTGCTCGGCAGGGGGTTAACTTTGTGAAGAGGCATTTGTTGTGTCTTAGTGGAGACTTTTTGGTGGCCTCTGTTAACCCCTGCATTAGTTTTGGGACAGCATTAGCGTTTGCTGTGTGGAACTGACGCTAGTGTTGTTTATGTTCTGTAGCCACATTGTGTGGTGATTTGTGTCCCGTGCTGTGTGGTGATGTGTGTTCAGAGGCACCAGTTTTGGTTTAGTTTCGTGCACTGGGCACCTGTTTGTAAATTCTGTTTGGTGTGGTGTTGCTATTGTGTTTACGTTTGACTAGGGTGTTTAGTTGTGTCTTGTTATTTAGTCTTGGTAAATTTCAAGTAACTCTGTTAGCCTTCATTCGGTTTTATTCAGTTCTTTGATTTTAGCAACACCCACCAACTTTGTTACTTTGTGTATCACCTGTTTTGTGTTACTTTAGTCACTAAGCAATAAATTGCTTTACCGCACCAGTAACACCTGGCTTTAGTTTGTTGCACCCAGCTACCCCTAGAGGCTGGGTCATAACACTTATGTGTTCACAAAGTGTTTTCTATTAGACTTTTGGTTTGTCTATATGATCTTTAGCAAACTGAAGATGGAAAGTGGTGGCATTTATTATGCAAACTTGTCATGCACACATGATTGTTAATTGTACTCCTGATAGTGTACTCATAAATGTTAGGGTTAGCCAGTGTGAAAGGCCTCAGTTACTGTGTGTTCTGACATTGCAGACTGTTCTTGGAGCACTCTTTGTTGATTGACTGCTTTTAGGGAAAGAAAATGGTCTTGAATTTCCTCAGTTTGTACATGATCAGTCTGATTGTAGATTGGTGGAGTACAAACTCTAGATTTTCTTGTAATCTTTCCAACCCAGTTAGAATCAACAATTCTTTTTCTGAGAAAAGAAAATCTCTTGTTTGTGCCATGGCGTACTTCCACCAACATGTGTTGTGACGACCAGACTTTGATAGATTACAGGTCTTCAAATACAGCAGGGTGTGTCTTAAACCTGATTGCCATCCACTTGATTGAAAACACTTGACTCTAATTTTACATTTAAGGGAGCTTCTAATCCTACATACCTGTGTTGCTCACAGACCCGTGATTCTGGATCTTCTCTTTTAATAAATAAATGACCAAATATAATATAGTTGTCTTGTTTAATTGGGCTCTCTTTATTACCTTTTGGGAGTTGTGTGAAAAATCACATTTCATCACAGGAATACCTTCAGTTCAATTAAACTCTGGCATCTGTTTGGGAAAAATGTATTTCAGTGGTGTGGAATACACTCTTTATAACAGATGCTATACAAATAAAGTTTGTTCATTGATTGATGTTTAAACTAACAAAACAAGTTTCCTCAGATTAGTTTTCGATGATCAATGAGGCCTGACATGAACATGTTTTGAGTTTTTTTTTTTGGTTTTGATTGAGGGATTTGAGCATTTCTGTACTGCTTGCTCATGCTGTCAATCAAATTGGATTGAAACAACGCCCCCAAAGTCCCGATGGAGCGGAAAAGATTTTGTGTTCTACAGTCTCGATCAATAAGACCTGTGTATAAACAGGTTCATTTCATTCACAGCACTGATTGATCACCTGTGGATGACTGGAGGGAGGTAAAAAACAAAAGGTCATATACTAGATATCAAAGATCATCTTAGGCAACGGGATAGAAGCTTAAAGACAAAGTAGCCCTGAGATTAGAAGATTTCATCAAAGAAGGTCAAGGAAAAGGGCAAACTTTAGTGTGTCTTCAATATTTTAACTCAGGCAAGAGAAATGACAGATTTTATATCTTAATATTGTCTCTGTCTCATTATGTGTGTCTTCCCAGGAACATCTTTGAAGATAATCCATCTTTTTAAAGACCACAGACTAATGTCAAATTGACTCGTCTTCACTATAAACTCCACCATAGCAACACAAGCAAATGCACACATTGGTATTTGCATAATGCTCTTAATTATTTATCATTACATTTAGTCTATATAGACTGACACACATGGACGAGCACGCAGATGTGTGTAAGTTCAGAGCAGCGCATACATTTTTAATCCTTCATTATCTCAAACACACAGCTGTGAGAAGAAAGAGATGAGGGCAAGACGAGCAGCGGGAAACAATCTTTATTCATAAAGCCAGCATCAAGCAAATGTGCAAAATGTCTTATTCTTTGTGAGCACCCGGGCTAAGAGTACGGTTTGCGTCTCGGTTTATTAATTCATCTGTCAGCAGGATTTCTCACAAAGCTGGCAATAAATTTGCATTAAACTTGGTGGGCTCAGATATCGGTGGCAACAGCTCAGAGGGGACTCAGAGGAGATACCTTGTAGAAGAGTTTCTGTTGAACATTTGTTTCATCTGCATCTATTTTGGGCTCCTGATTGAAGGATCAATAATCAACTGACTAATGTCTGACATTTGACTACTTTCAAGTTGTTAACACACGTGTTCAGAATTCTAAATTCTTCTGTTTGAGGAAAAATGCCTTCTATTCTTTAAAAAGAACTGTGTTCTTGCCTTTTTTACAAAACATTTTAAGGATAAAGGTGAAGAAATACAGAAATTATATTCTTGAGAATGGCTGCAGGTTTTTGCATTTATGTGTCTCTTTTGTTCCACATTTCAGGCTGTACTGCAGTAAAAATGAGTCTAATGATAACCTTCTGTTGCTGAGTATCGCACCAATTAACACTTCAGAGACAAAATCTTCTTTTTAAATTATGTTAGATGCTACTTGCCACAAACTCAGAGCACTTTAATTATCTTTTCATAAATTTACGTGTGAATCAGGTCCAAACAAATGAATCACACTCATCACTTAAACTATGAACATTAAGTTCAAACAAAATGCAGATGCTTTGTGCTAATTGTGGGATGTAGCTCACTGTTCCACATTTGGACCTAATCATTCATTCAGAGTTGTCACTGCTTCTCTCATCAAAGCTTATCATACACCTCCCTGCAGAAAGCCTTGAGGTTAGTCACTGGGGAGTACTTCAGTATATCCGTCTACAGATTCATAGGCTTTACTGAGTGGCAGACAGAATCACAAAGATGCTCTACTGATATTATTTGATAGAAGGACAACGGAAGAAAGCTAAGGGAGAAAATCAATGGATTACACTGAAAGCAGAAAGTATGCAATTGTAGAAAATGATATGCTAAGGTTGGGGTCTACAGCACCACTTATCAGGTACTTACTGTGTGCAGTCTTGTTAATGGACTATTAGTCATGCGATTTGGGGCTGGCAATATATCTAGGAGTTAGATCAGTTGGAACAGAAGAAGCCTCTTAGATGAGACATGAAACTGGACCTTTCTTTCTATATCAACTCCAGTTGCGGTCGACTGACGCACTTAGGACACAGCAGAAAATTTAGTATGTCCTATAAGTGGTATGTCAAATGCAGTATGCAAAAAATACCAGGACATTTTACTACATCGGGTTGCAATTTGCAATATGTGACGCGACATGCTTTTCTGGCTATTGGTACCCACAATCTTCTGCACAGCGGAATACACTGTATTTCACATAGACTTTGTAAGGGCAGCTGCAGTACATTCTCAAAGTAAAAAGTATATGCTTCAGAACACAGCCATGGATTTCTCTGGGTTTAAACATCTGGACAAACAGTAGCTGCTAAATATGGAAATTAGGCTAACAGATTTCACTGACAGTATGACCTCAGTGAAAACTAAGAAAAAAGCAGATGAACAAAAAACAAACAACAGATTATTAAAAAGAAGAAGAAACTGAGGGCAAAACATGCTGCCTAGACAAAAAATAATTAATATAAACAAAAGGTAGACTTGTACCAGAGGTTAGAATCACAACTACGTAATCTGTTTTAATAAAACAGAAGATTAAAAATGAAGTCATGCTCGGCCTAAACTATCCAAAAAATAAAAGACACAAATGTCAATAGCACCTTTATCTAGTCTAACAGTTTTTCTAATTACACATTCTTCCAAATCAAAGAAAAGTCCTTAAAACCAACCCAGCCTCCTGCCAGAAGAAGAGTGTCTCAAACAATTAAACACATGGGCTACGACACACACTAGACAGCATGAAGCAGGTTAGCCAGGGTTTCTTTGTGTAAGCCGACTTGACAAAACCTGAAACTCCAGTCATAGATAACTGATTATTCCAGTGGATATCTACTTTTTCTGTTAACTCAGGCTTCCTTTTTCAGACTCACAATTAAGACTCTGTTCACATAAAAGTGGGCATTTAATGCATCATGTGAATCTTCTTCTGCACAAAATGGATCAATCATGAATCACCTACTTCAGTTAACAGGTTGTTATGACCTCAGGTCTAAATCCAAATCGCAGCACCTCATCTGTAACCTATAACACCCTGCTTCAGTGTAAATATGTATGGAGCATATACACCAGTCAGCCACAACATCATGACCACTGAGAGGTGAAGTGAATAACATTGATCATATTGGTACTATGTACAGTTCTGCTGGAAAACCTTGGATTTTAACATCCATGTTGATGAGACTTAGACACCCAAATAAACATTGTCCCACAACAAACACACTCCCTCATGCAAATAGAAATCCCAAATGTCACTGGACTACCCCTGCAGGAAAATGCACCCCACCACATGGAAAAACATCAAATAATCAGGAACATGTTGAGGAACATGACAATGGCCCAACATGTTGATGTGACCTCCAAACTTCCTACACCCCATTGTGATCAAGCATCAACAGGATGCAGTGGAACAAGTTTGATTGACAGAGGCTCCACTGCACAAGCCAGAGTAGTAGAGGAATATATTTTCGAAGAACATGATACCAACAGTGAAACATGGTGGTGGTGGTAGTGGTGTGATGGTTTGGGGCTGCTTTGCTTCCACAGGACCTGGACGACTTGTTGTAATTGATGGAGCCATAAATTCTGCTCTCTATCAGAAAACCCTCTGGGAGAATATCCACCCATCAGTTCATGACCTAAAGCTCAACACAAATGGTTTATGCAGCATGACAATGACCCAAAGCACCGAACAAGTCCACCTCTGAGTGTCTCAAAAATAACTAAATTAATGTTTTGAAGAGGCTGAGTCAAAGTCCAGACTTCAGTCCAACTGAGATGCTATGGCAAGACCTTAAAAGGGCAGTTAATGTGCAAAAACCATCCAATGTGACCAAATTAACACTATTCTGCAGAGAAGAGTGGGACAGAATTCCTCCATGGTCATGTAGAAGACTGATCACAAGCTATCACAAACATTTAACTGCAGTTGTTGCTGCAAAGGGTGGCCCAACCAGTTATTAGGGTTTTGGGGGTGCAATTATTTTTTCACAGGAGTGATTTAGGTTTTCAATAAATCTTTAATAAATCATCATTTAAAAACTGCCTTATCTGGGATTATCTCTGCATAATATTCAATGAATATAAATATTTGCTTGATGATGTGGAACATTTAAGTGTAAGAAATATGCAAAAATAGAAGATTTCTGTACTACTTTTTCAGAGCACTGTATGCAAAGCTGTATGTACACTGCTGTGTTCATTGTATGTAATGAAGCTTGCCAAGTCAGTGTGTTCACAAAGCTGCATACTGTAGATTCAAAATGCATTTTAAGTAAGTATCATCCAAGGAGAAGCAATACAATACAGGGTTCTTGCTCTGCTGGCAGTGTCAGAGCAAAAGGGCTGCCCTGTTGCTGCTTTCTTAGTTGCTGTTCATGCTTGGTTTGCTTGGCCTTTAGCTGCACTTTTTTTTTAATGAACAAACAAACTTAGACACCCACACAAACATGCAGGCATGAACACACAAAGCAGGAACGAGAGGCAACACACAGAAGAGCAGCTGTCCACATAATTGATAGTGATACTTTTGCATCCATGAGTAGGTCATAATATGCAGTGACAGACAGCAAGAAACATATGAGAGAGACATAGAGAATATATATTATATAAAAGATTAAAAATTGGCATATAAGAATTTAAACACACAGCAGTGAGAGGGACCTACAGTACATGAGATATGCTATACGTGGAGGAGACACAGACTGAGACAAAGAAGTGATGCACAGTTTCTCCTTGTTCCTCCATCTCATAAACCATTGATTGGAGGCAAACACAGTGCTGACACACACACACACACATACACCAGAAAAGACAAACACAGGGGAGCATGTGGAAACTTGCGATATTCAAGATGCTTTGGCAGCTACTGTTGTTGTTCTGCTCCTGATTTTAACTCCCCATTTACTCTTCCTTTTAAATTTTCAGTTTTATCTGGAAGATTTCGCTCTGTCACCTTCCCAATATAAACATCTGTTACATCTCTCTCCATCCTCTCCCTACTCCTCTTTATAGCCCTAGATTCAAAGCTTTGTCAGCTTTCCAGTTCACACTGATCAGCCTGTCTTACGCTATTTGCTTTTTCCTTTCTACATTTCCTGTGTTATCCACCTCTTCACTTGGCAGTCATGTTCATGCAGGGCAGGTATCCTGCCACTGAAAAACGATCATGAAGAAACAGAGGGGATACAGTGTGTGAGGGACACAAAGAGGTTAAAAGAGTGCACTAATGTCAGTGTTGAAACAAAAGGGGTAGAATTATGTGAGTCACCTGCTTTGTGGCCTAATCTCTCTGTGCTACTTGTGGCACATCCCCTGTAGTTCACCGCCTTGTCAATCAGTAACACATCTATTATTTTCATGTTGAAGCACCGCCAGTGCATGACAGTAAATCAGTAAATTAATGAAGTAACAAGGAAGACAGATGCGTCTCCAGGTTTTATCAGCATACACTTAGAGAGAGAGCAACATATATAATGGACAGACTGCAGTGCAATTGTCACTCTAATCCATCTATCCAATCCCAGCATGTTAAATTGTCAAACACTGTGGCAAAATTAGTTTGTGCCTAGAGTCACTATGGACAGGGTGTTCACACACAGTGGTGAGGTAGATCTACCTAAATACTGTGCTCATAACAAGAACAAGAACCCGCCCCATCCCCCGAAGTTTTTCCTTTTAATTGCTGGCAACACTGAATCATGGTCAGTTTAATTTGACTTTTTAGACAGGAATTTACAAAGCAGACTCTTATGTCAAAATGAAAACAAATTTTCACTAAGTGTTGTCAATTAATTAAAAAGAAAAAATGTAAAATATGTGATTGCATATTCACCTAATTAAAAGTGGCTCACCTAATTAAAGACAGGTGCAGCCAAATGATGCTAGAAATCACACAATTAGAGAAATTGAGATCATTTAAGTGCAGTGCATGTGTCTCCAGTGATTGTAGCATAAAGACACCTGTAGAACAAAGAACACTCTAAGCAACTCCATGAAATATTACTGAAAAGCATAAGTCAGGGGATGAATACAAGAAAACTTCCTAGTCACTGAATATCCCTTAGAATACGATTAAATTCATTATCAAGAAATGGAAGGAATATGACATGTGCAAATCTGCCTAGAGCTGGCCAACCACAAAAACTGTGCAAGAAAGAAACTAGTGAGGGAGGCCACCAAGACACCTATGACTCCCTTGAAGGAATTACAAGCTCCAGCAGCTGAGATGAGAGACAGCAACCTGCACTGGTGTCCTGTAATCTCCCGAACCTCTTGATGCATGCAGACAATGGCAAACATTCCATTCTCATTTTATTAGACCTAACAGCAGCCTTTGACACCATTGATCATATGGTGATCAATGGTGTCATCATTGCCATCCTCTTAGACAGACTTCACAACTGGGTCGGTATCTCTGGTGCAGCGCTAGACTGGTTCCATTCATACTGAACAAACAGACACTTCAATATCCGCATCAAGAACCATGAGTCCTCCTCTGCTCCCCTCCTGTGTTGAGTGCCTCAAGGCTCAGTACTCGGCCCTGTCCTGTTCTCCTTATCTATTGCTTCCCCTTGGTCAACTGTTCAGTCAGTTTCACTGTTCACTGTTATGCCGACGACATCCAAATTTACTTCTTCGCAAAAACCAACAACCTTAATCAACTATTCTCCCTCCATGACTGTTTAGCTGCAATTAAAGACTGGATGTCCCACAACTTCCTTCACCTAAACCCAAACAAAACAGAAATTCTTATAATCGGACCAGACACTTTCTCCACTTAAGTTGATCAGTTTATTGGTTTCGTTCACTCAGACATCATATCCACTGTTAAAAAGTTTGGAATCACCGTTGACCAACATCTGTCTTTTCAACCACCATGTCAATGAGCTTGTCCAGTCCTGTTTTCTCCAACTCAGAAATATTGCCAAAATCAGACACATCCTCACCCCTTCTGACCTCGAGCTCCTCATTCACACCTTCACACCAACTCACTCTTCACCTGCCTCAGTCAATCTACCCTTAATCGCCTACAATTAGTTCAAAATTCAGCTGCCAGATTATTAACACCAACCAGTTGTTGGTCCCAAATCACGCCAGTACTCGCATCCCTATACTGACTTCCAATAAAATGAATTCACTTCAAAATATTTCTAATTACTTTTAAAGCACTGCACAACCTCGCTCCAGTTATATTTCTGACCTCCTAGTTCCATACTCAACCTCACGGCCACTCCGTTCATCAAACCTTAATCTCCTCTCCATCCCCCGCTCCAACTTCTCAACAAAATGATCGTGGTGATCGTGCCTTCGCTATCCTGGCTCCAACTGTCTGGAATAGTCTCCCCCTTTCCATCAGATCATCAGATACTATAGACAGCTTCAAGCAGCTTATAAAAACTCACCTATATAGACAAGCCTTTTCCTAACTAGAAATGTGTAGTGTGTGTAGGGTCGTCTGTTTATGTCTGTATTATGCATGAAGTGTTGGTTATGTCTCTATCTAAAGCATAGGTGTCAAACTCAGTTTTAAATTTTGTACAGGTTTTAAATTTTGGCCCACTGTGTATTGGAGTTTGACACCCCTGGTCTAAAGGGTTGTTGTGACATGGCGTACACACAGTGTGTGCGTTGTGTGTGTGCCACTTACATCAGAAAGTTTTCTATCTGCATATTGAAATTGTTTCCTTGTTCTTGTTGTTTACATTTATTTGTTCGTATCTGTTTATCTAGTGAAGCAGTTTGTAACCATGCGTTTAAAAAAACGCTGTATAAATAAAGATTTACTTACTTACTTACTGTACATATAAAAACTGTTGCTTGTTTTTTGCAAGTCAAGCTATATTGGAAAGTGGCAAAGAAAAAGCAGCTGTACGTAAAAAAAAAACCCCTCAAATTGATATTATGTTTGGCGAACATCAAATGCTGCACATAATCACAAACACACCATTCCCACTGTGAAGCATGGTGGTGGCAGCATCATGATGTGGGGATGCTTCTCAGCAGCAGGCCCTGAAAGGTTAGAGGTAGAGGATAAACTGATTTCAGTAAAATATAGAGAAATCTAGCGGGACAACTTCATGCAATCTGCAGGAGAACTGCAATTTGGGAGATTTGTTTTCCAGCAACACAATGACTCGAAGCCCAAAGCTACACAGAAATGGCTTAACGACAACAACGTGAACGCTGTGAAGTGGCTGAGTCATGGCCCCAGACTGAGCTTGAGCAGATTTGCTAAGAGTAATGGGTTGAAATTGCAGCGTCCAGATGTGAAAGGCTGATTAAGACCTATCCAAACAGATCCAAAGCTGTAATTGCAGTCAAAAGTGCCACTAAATACTTATGCAATCATTTATTTACCATTCCATATTTTTAATTCATTGAAATTACTTTGTAGAAATCTGTCTTCACAAGCAGTTTAGGCTTAGAGCTCTATCCTTTAAACTGCCAGTATCAGCAAATCTACCCATTACACCTTCAACTATACTGATGGAGTCGCTGATCAATGGAAGGAGTTAGAGCAGTACAACATTAGTGAACTGTACATTTGGCGTACGTTTGCACTGATTCAGCAGCTTCAGATTAACGTAGATACCTCCAGACTGGACACTCATCTTCATATTTTTTCTGTTGCAGCACCAAATCAGCTGAACCAATGTCTAGCCGGTCGTTATTGCAGAAAGACATGCAATTCATTAATTCAAATACAACATAAAAAAGGACAAGGAAAACAAACTGAGGACGGTAGTAGATGACATCTGTGACAATTTAATTCAAATGTTTACACAGGCTGCTTTACTGAAAGATAAAGCCTTATAAAATCTCCCAAAAAAGTAAAATGTATGTGTTAAATGTCACCAAGCAGGGTTAGATTTACTTCATAGCGATGTCTTGTGCCCGGAATTGCAAGAATTCTAGGTTAAAACTTTTCCTTTTTCTTTTCAGGGAAATAAGATCAGATCTACTTTTGGTTACACTGAGTGCATCTTATAGCTCCAGAGAGCACACAGCGTCACCTCATGTCTTATTGTCTCCTTTGTGCAAAGAAACTTATTCTCTTGGAAAAAGAATGTACTGACCTTTAAAACCCTGAATAACAAAAGTGACTGATATGCTCCACCTGGAGAGGATCCGGCGTAGGCAGACTAGAGGGGTTTGAAAAGAGTCAGAGAGCAATGATCTGCTCTATGGAAGAGACAAAAAGTCAAGATGAACCTCTACTGCTCAGGGATGTTTGGAGGAGATGTACTACCTGCACATTATTGACGACACTTGACTTGTATGTTTCATGGGGTGGTGTTTGGAGGTTTTTTTTTTTTTGCTGGCTCGTCTTGTTCTGCCTTTTTTTTATACCCTTCTCTACATTGTCTGTCTCATTATACAATTTAAATGAAGCATAATGCCTACTCTTCAAATTCTGTACTGCTATTGTACACATACTTCATACTAAATAAAGAGATTCCATATTATAAGGGTAATTTCTGATAAATAATATAATATTGATTTTCTGTTGATGTTTCTGTATTTCTTCAGGCTTTAAAAAATACAATTTCCCATAAGCCTTGGGTTAAATGTAACAGCTTAACAATGAAGGCAACAAGAGGAGCTGCAGCAAGTTCAGGCAATGAACAATGGTTTCAGAATAAGGGTTTGATAAATGGAATGGAAATTATAGATATGGGCAGAGCAAGGTTACAGTGAAGCAGACCTCTGTTTTCTGCACTCACAAAGTTGTCTCACCTAGTAAGCGTTGTGATGGATGCTTAGAATATGAAACAGAATTTTAATTCATGTTCCTGCAGTGACTGTTAATTTGAAGAGCCCATGCAATGCTTTTTGATTTTCTTTTCCTTGGTGTTATTTCTGCTTTTATGTGCATGCAAACAGCCTGCAAACTTACAAAGCCCAAAGCTCATGCTAAAGCTGAAGTTATTCTTCTCCAGAGGAATCACTGATCTTTAGCTACACAAAACGTCCTGATTTAAGTCCAGACTTTTTTCTGTTACCTATTTACATCACCATGTAACACATTTGCATAGTGCCGGTCTAGTGACTAGTTTGGCACACTCTCAGACAAAGAATGAGCAGCTTCCTTGCAGTCTATTATCATTTCCTCACTAGAATGCTTCTGCTAGGGGTATCTCCCTATACTCAGAGATCTGGGTTATGATAACTAGCCAACATTGCCTCACTTTCATTAGGGCAGCTGATCAATCTCAGCAGACTAGGCCTTAAATTGACAGAAGCTAAAGTGGAGCATTTCAGATAGATGGTAAGGAGAGGGGCTGCTGCAATGTACAGTATGAGGGGCAAAAAGTGTTTTCTGACATTAAGGTATATAAACATATTCTAGTAGACCCTAAAAATAAAATTATAAAACTATAAATGTGCATAATAGGGGCTCTTTAACATTGGAACTGCCAAGGTTTTGTTTTTTTTTTTACCCTTTTAGTGGTTTTAATTGCATATAAATACAAATCAAAGCCCTGCACATATACACTGATCAGGCATAACATTATGACCACCTGTCTAGTATTGTGTTGGTCCCCCTTATGTGGTCAAAAATGCTCTGAACTATTGGACATGGACAAGAGGACCTCTCAGGGTGTCCTATGGGGTCTGGAACCAGGATGTTAGCAGTGAATCCTTTGGGTACTCTGGCTTGTGCAGTGGGGCCTCTGTCAGTCAAACTTTTTCAACTGCATCCTGTTGATGCTTGATCAAAATAAGGCATTTAGAATTTCCATTTGCATGAGGGAGTGTGCTTGTTGTGGGACAATGTTTATTTGGGTGTCTAAGTCTCATCAACACGGATGTCAGAATCCAAGGTTTTCCAGCAGAACAGCACATAGTACCAATATGATCAGTGTTATTCAGTTTACCTGTCAGTGGTCATAATGTTGTGGCTGATCGGTGTATATATATATAAATACACATTAAACCCCTACACATCTGCGGTTCATGACTTTTCCCCCTTAATCATCTAAACCATAGGTGTCAAACTCTGACCCGCGGGCCAAATTTGGCCCACAGTGTAATTATATTTGGCCCGCGAGGCAATACCACATGAATACTAGAGCTGGCCCGCCGGTATTTTACAGCGCATGTACCACTAATACTACTAATCCCAGAATGCTCTGCTGGTGTTTTGGCACGTCAATCAGGACAGGACCCATAAACACTAGCAACCTCCCAAAAATGGTGAAAAGAAAGGCAGTTTCAATCTCTTCTGACAAACAGGTATAAGATAGATAAAGACTTAGACTTGGACAGACTTTATTCATCCACAAGGGAAATTTTGTTGTCACAGTAGCTCAGAACAGTAATAAAAGAAGAAAAGGACAGCACTAGTAAGATATAAAATAAAGTAAAGTAATAGAGTAATCTATTACTCTATTAATAGATTACATAGCATAAAAACTTTCCAGCTAGTCAGCAGTGCAGTATTTTCCACTTCACCACTGTCCATAGACATTTACATTACATTTAGATTGAAAAACGTGAACCAAATTTGAAGGATAAATGTCCAAGACTTGTGGCAATGCTACAAGACATGACTGACGGATAATTGGATGAAGGAGAGATCAGGTTGGTTATTATGGAGAGACTGGTTATTTTTATCTGACGAGGAATCTTAAGCTCAGGACAAAGATCCAGAGAAAGGTGACAATAATGAGACCTCCCACCTTGACCATGTGATATCCCAGCAACCTTTAGAAGCTGCGACAGGTAAGCCAGCAGTCTAGTAAAATACATTGTTCTTGTTAGATCTGTCCCACTGAGCTGTTTTTAGCCAGCTGTATATATTGCAGCTGATATATATCAGCTGCAATATCCATATATGTGTATATATATATATCACACACATATAGTTTAGTTTTGTTTTGTGTCTGATAAACAAGAAGAACTGTGTGAGCTGTATGTAGCAAACATTCTTTTAGGTGATGCATGTCTTGAAGGTTGTACTGGTTAAGACCTTTAAAGCCGTAGAGTTTGCCTGAGTGAAAAGGAAGGACTCGAGAGTAAAAGAGCTCCAACGTTCAGGCACAATAGAGTAAAAGATGCAAAGAGTATATCAGGTTTGAGATTAAACATGTCACAAAGTGATTTCTTTTTTGTTCCTGAAGACAGTTGCTATCACAATAGCCACTGTGGCATTTGCATTTCTCCATAACAGGAACAGTGTGGTCCTGGTGGAGGTAAGATAGAGTCGATCTGAAGCCTTTGTAGAAATCCTGCTTATGTATGTCTCCAGGCAGAATTGTGTCTTTGTTTGTTTAAAAGCCAGAGACCTCCTGGCGAGATTATGAATTTTTTGGGGGCCAGACAGCAAAGGTCTCCAAGGGATTGAAATGAGGAGAGGGGCGGTGCAATATGAAAGGCCACGCTGTCGGTGGTCGGCATTTATCACGGCTTTGCAGCACCAGTTTCTGTCTCTCTCCCCAGTTTTATCTTAACACTCTCTGCAGGTTCTTTCTAATCTCTTTACCGGTCCTCACAGTCCTCTCCACTGTACTCAGCATCAAGCCAGTGCTCTTTTCCTCCTCTTTCCTGACCTCATTTTCTGGCAAGAAAATGAACAGTCCATTTCCAATACTGATTACCTCGATCAAAGTCTAACAGTGTGTCAGCACAAATAAGCTCCTACTGGGCTGGAAGCATGACTCAAAAGTAATTTAATTTAAAATATATGCCTTCATGAAAAGGCTTATATGTGAAAAAGGAAATGACTACTGGCAATACCATTATCCTTTTACAGAGTGTAAACATACTGTACTTAAATCTAAATAAAGGTGTGGGTGCCAAGAGAAAAATAGCCTGTTGCTAATGATAATATTCCAGCAAAGTTTTTTACATTTTTTTTGCAGCACCAAATGTCTACTATCTTGTACAACAAAGTTCAACTACATGTGAGACTTTAAAAAAAATCCCTATGGGTATGGTCTTATATTTGAGGACCAGACAGCTACATGTTCAGTTCAGTTACTGCTTTTGAATGGTGAAGTGTACCAGGGCAGCATGGTCTTCTATGTGGGTTGTTTGTTAGTCTTAGTGTTGTTAGTAAGTGTTTTTAGTCCATTTCTACCCCTTTTCCACCAAGAAGAACCAGGTGCTAGTTTGGTGTTGGTGCTAGTGCTGGTGCTTAGTTGGTTCAAATCTCGCACCTCCTAAGAACCTGTTTGCTTTTCCATTGGCAAGGCGCCAAGTTAGAGTCATGCCATTGGATCACTGTAAAACGACTATGTTTGCACTATGTTTGCATCAATTACACAGCAGTTAAACAAACGCAAAAACTTGATGATAATATCTATGTTTATCTTTATAGATGGTCTCACCTCTCCCCTCTCTAAATTCGCACCAATCTCCCAAGCCAATCTGTCCAAAATCATCACTTCCATGAAGTCCTCCACTTGCATTTTAGACCCTATCCCATACTCCCTTGTTAAACAGAGTCTCCCCATTTATCACCAGAATTGTGAACCCCTCTCTTAGCTCCTCCACTGTCCCTCCATCTCTTAAACTGGCTGCCATTACCCCCATCCTCAAGAAAACTGGACTCAATCCTAATGACCTCAATAACTTTCGGCCAATATCAAACCTCCCCTTCCTTTCTAAGATCCTTGAATGTGCTGTTGCCTCCCAAATCAAGACCCATCTCACCAACAACACCCTCTATGAGCAATTTCAACCTGAATTCTGTTCTCACCATAGCACCGAAACTGCCTTTCTCAAAGTCACCAACGATCTCCTCCTCTCCTCTGACCCTGGCCTATTCTCCATCCTCATCCTCCTGGACCTCACTGCCACCTTCGATACAATTAACCATTCTATCCTGCTTTCCTGCCTAAAAACTCTTGTCCACATCACTGACGACACCCTCACCTAACTGGCATCTTACCTCACTGACTAGAAACAGTTCATTTCCATTAACAACTGCTCCTCCTCCACTGCCTCCCTGTCCCAAGGTGTCTCTCAGGGCTCGGTGCTTGGTCCTCTCCTCTTCATCCTCTACCTGCTCCCCCTCAGTCAAATTATCCATAGCCATGGTCTCTGTTGCTGCCCCCAGCCTCTGGAACTCACTTCCACAACACATCCATGATACCGTTGACCCTGCCACCTTCAAGACCAAATTAAAAACACACCTCTTCCGTTCTGCTTTCAACTTGTAATTTCCTCAAATTTATATAAGACCATATACATTATTTACATAGACTTCTACCATGAATTTTTGTTTTCTGCTACACCTTCAACTGTATTTCTTCTGTTTTCTTTCTGATTGTTTGATTTGTATATCTGTATTTGTGTCGGTTTTTAACCTGTAAAGCGTCTTTGAGTTTTTGAAAAGCGCTCAATGAATGCAATGTATTATTATTATTATTAAGGCTGATTGTGAGGCAGACGTCGCCTGTTGTCTAGGCGCATCCGCGATCTTGCTGCTGGTGGGACACAATTGTACCAGATTTTAACAGTGTGTACAAAATGTCTGTGTGTCATGAGAGTCATTCCAATACATCTGTGATCTGACCAGGGATGTCCTGATGAAAAACAACACAAATTGCCACTAGTGTGTCACTTTCCACCGTTGATCGTTGGTCACAATAACCCCGCCACCAGCCCCTGATCTACTCGGTGCTTAGTGTTACGGGTTTCAAAGCTTTCAAACCACCGTAACAAAAAGGTTTTGGTCCGGTGTCTCCCTGAAAACACAGGTAAAAGATTCACAGGAATGAAGACACGAACCTCATTTCCATTTCTCTTCCCAAACTTCCTCTGCTTTATTGAAAAGATCTATTAAAACATTCAATATCACACTCATAGCTTATCTCCATAACAATCTTGTGTCTGTTACAATGTCCTTTTGTTTGGTCCACATTCTGTTCAAAATTAAACACAGCAAGATGGTTCTTTTTCACATTCACTCATCAATTCTCTCACAGGCATTCAACCAGATCAATACTATATCTATTCAAGTATCCTTCAGTACATATACTGGCTTTATGACTACTATAAGAATGCAAAACATAGTGTAATTCTAGCAAATAATCCATGCTTATACTGTTACTTCACTGAAGCATGTAGATTAACCAATACAATAAGGCATTTTCACTGGTATAAAACCGTTTTCAGTCTGAAACATTTGACACATTGCATAGGAAAAATGCTATTGAACTCATCACAGTGCTTAATACAAACTCACAAAAATACAACCTTTAATCCTTTAATCTTAACTCAATGCATTTCTCGAATTCTAAGATTTTTCTTAGAATTTTCCCTTGGTAAGATAAAAGTTATTCACAAAGCGTCTCAGGCCTTAAGAGAGCTCCTAAGGTGAGAAACTGTTAGGAGTAGGGAGGAGGACTTTTAAGAAGCCTAAGAGTGTCTTAAACAGACAAGATGGCAGAAAAACAGAGAGGAAGGAGAGATATTCTCTGTACGTTAAAAGACGTTAAATGACAGCGATTTAAAAACACGCTAGCGGCTCGATAGTGCAGAAATAATGTTTGTGGTTGACCTCATCAGGGATTAGTTTACTGTCCCACTCAGCGCAGTAACGTAATAAGTCCTGAGATGAAAGTTATCACAACATTTTGATACCTGGCCACAGGTAAAATGCACCAATGTAGCAGTGATGACTTGGGTCTGTCACAACCCTCTGTCAGCACAGAGACCAGTCAGACCAGTACGGTCTTTCACAGCCTCGTATCGATGCGCAATTTATTAATTTCAATCTCTCGCTTGAGCAGCAACCACAGGACCTGCTGACAGCTGAGTCTGTGTCCACCATTAATATCAAACACATGTAGTAAAATGACCAGCATGGACAGTAAACATGACAATAAGCAAATCAATATAATCGGCATTTTAATGAGGCACGTTCAAACATTTGAAGTTGTGTCACAACTAATTTAATTTTGCCGAGTTTCATCATCATGACATAAAATTAATGTCACGATTACTCATTTCTGAATACAGTCCAAGTTATATGATCTGTTGATTTTACTGTCCATTCATTACGAGGAGCACTTTTTTCTTTTGTCTTTCCCTCTTTTTGTAACAACCAATCACAGCCTTTAGAAGACTGCGTCACACTTAGCAACGGGGTCAACCACACCTCCTCACTAAGATAAAAGTTTGTGTGCCCTCCTTGCTCAGAGTTGCTCTCAGAAATTTCCTGAATCACTCTTAAGCTAAGATTCCTTGCTAGGAATTTTAATGCTAAGTTAGGAGCTCTCTTAGAGAATTCTATGACGCTTTGTGAATACGGGCCCTGGATTATATTTATTGTTGATAAATCTCATTGATCTGACCTTTTGCCTCTGTCTTCATGGCAGTAAAGTCTTACTTTTGTGGACATTTCAGGTTGTAAGCGATGTGAGGTTGGAGAGCAAAGTGAATAAGAAAGGTGTTTTGTGATTTTCTGGCATGATAAAAAGTGTCTTTTGTGCTCTCCGTTATGTTTTTGGACAATACTGGTGTTGAATAGTGGAAAAAGTCTGCTCTAAATCGCTTCATATAACTAGAAGAATGTCATTTCTGTGTGTTATGATGGTAAGTGGTTCAGACTTGTGCTGTGTTGAAGGTGATATGGAAATGTGACTAGGTTCGACCTTGCAAGACTGACTTTTACTGAAGTGTAAGCAGGGTGCTCATGCAGACATGAAGGCCACATGTTTAGATGCTGTGAGATTAATGGAAAGGAGTGCATGTCTGAAAGGGGCTTCTGTATCAAATGGACTACAAACACCTTTCATTTGATATGGATGTAAAAAAACACCATTAACCCCCTCTACCTTGGAGATCCCTGTACCAGGACTGGGCACACCATTTTTTATTGAAAGGTTTAATTTCATTTACTGAAGAGTCCGCCTGGTACTGCTGTCGCTAAAATGGATTTAGCATTTGTTGAGTTTCATTTCTGTTGCATTACATTTTGCGGAGCTGCAGCAGATCATTTTTAGAACAGGTCCAGCAACAATAGTGTCACTGACTTGTGTTGCGATTTACTGTTTGTTTTGATTCGGTGGAAGTGTTTGCTGCAGATTTTTAGATCTCATTGTGGAATGCTAAACGGGACTGAGAAACTTATTGTATTTCAAAATTCTCCAAGTGTTTCTTATCAGCACAGCCCAAAGTTGGTCAGTTTGCTCTTACAGTTTCGCAGCCGGTAACCACTGAATTTACTTTCCAGGAGTGCCACACATCTCACACCATCTGTATGCAATTATTGTATGGCCTCAGGATTTTTTTGTACTTTTTTGAATCGTCCCTTTGTTCTTTTATTAGAACAGCTTTTGGTTCATTGCGTTCAGTAAAATTTTAGCGTCAGAAAGTTCTTGGTCTCCCTTTACAATGAATTCATGCTACTAACTCTATAATGTTTCTTCTCCAGCATGCCTTACACAAATAGATCCGTAAAGCAGTGGTCTTTAATCCTGATACCCCAGACTCACCGTGGCGCTCGTTTCCTGCAAGAAGCAATCACTCTGTTCCTGAGCTGTAATCAGTGGGATAACACAGCTTGACTAAAAGCCAGCAGACCTCTGACCTTGATTGCATTTGTCTCCATGTTACCACCTTGTCTTCCCCTTTGAGCTGCCAGAGATGTAATTACCTGCCACACATGACTCTTACAGGTTGTCAGCAAGATTGCGAAGATGGCGATGTCTGAAGCTGAAATTAAATGTGAATAAAATAAGGTTTTGCTGCAACAGTCTTCCATCAGCTTGAGTGGATGAAAGCATGCAAGCTGAGAAAGTGTAGAGTAAATAGTGTCAAGTTGAATTAAATTAATAATTTGGAAAACAATTATGTGTTTAACTTTTTTTTTAGCTGTTTGATTTTTCTGATTGCTCTAAAAAACTATGCATTGAATTTATACTGGTACATTCTGCCTCTAGAAAGGTTTTCTACTTCTCAGCTTTCACATGTAACAAAACTATACATGTAAACATTTTGCATCAGGCTGCTGCTGCTGATTTCGGCTGTCAAACACACTTCCCATACATGCAAAACTGCTGCCTGTACATGAAAAAGGCAAAGAGGTGCACAGGTTCTGCGACAGATATTAGCACTCAAATCGTCTAATGACCCACTTCACTGACTTTAGCAGTTTTTCCTCTTGATTAGTGAACTGAATCTCAAATGATCATGTCTGTATGTGCATTTCCCTAGGAGCAAGCAGTCAGCGATGGTGAGAAGGAACCCAAAAACCACCCTTAGAGGGGAATTAGAGTATGCCCAATAATAAAAAAACTGGTAAAGTCAAGAATTAGTGTTGGATAAAATGCAATTATGCTCTAGTTTTTTGTAAAATCAGGTCATTAACATTAAAAATTCAAGAGTTTTGCTCCAGGGTCTGACACAGCAATCAGCAGGCCAATGCACTGGGAATGTGCTAGCAGTGAATAATTAAAATTACAGAAAACCTTCAAATACCACAGCAAACTTTACGTCATATCACCGCAAATCAAAAGGGAAACTCAAACACTTCAGTCACCCCTGCAACCGAAGGCAACACCAGCCAGCAGCACCAAAAACAACTTGGTAGCTTATGCAACAAACCTGACAAATACTAGAGGTAAGAAGATGTAAAGGAAATAATAAAAAAGTAGGTCGCAACCAGCACTTTGGCTGTGAATTTAACATAATAGAAATTAATCTGTCTGATAACAGGTGAAAACACAACTTAATGTCATGGCACTCTAATACTTTGCTGCTGCTGCCACTATTTTTGGACTTTCATGGCCTTTTATAAAAGAATCTAATTATTTACCCACATTTTACAAAAAAAAAAAAATCCAAGCAAACTCCACTTACATCACCCTAACAATTAAAACAATACTGGTTAAAATACAGAGTCTGTTTTGCTTACCGAAGAAACCGGCACACAGGAGTGATCACAGGAGCCACAATGAAGCTGACACACCTGACAGAGGTGAGCTGCTCTCACTCTGATTGGCCAAAATGTGCCTGGGTCCTAGTGCCCACTGCTCATATGCATGCAGACTACAAAACCAATCAGAAAACTGTTTTCAGTACTTACCAGTGGCATGCACAGACATAGTAGAAACTAACTTTTAAAATAACTGAATAGTTTTATGTTTCTGCTGTATGTATTAGTAATGAGTGATTATCTTAAAAGATTTGCAGGTGCTGTGTGTGATTTTTCATTTACTTATTAAATTCACAAAAATCGTACCTGAAGCCTAAGATATATCTAACATATGTCCAGCAGCTTTTTAGTGTAGTTAGACTGGGGACACAGTTTCACAGTCTTGTTTCCAAAGTCTAAGATATTTTCATTGCTGTTTTGCTTTTCATGTATCCTTCATTAAACATAAAAAGCTCAAAGCTACACATGATCTCATGTAAACGTGAGGCTTGAAACTGTATTTTAATTAGGAAAAATACAGTATTTTTATTAGATGTTATTTCACAGTGCTATCATTTCTTCACAGTTTTCTTTTTCAGTGTGGAGTGAAAACCTCTTGTGACCTCTAGAATTTTGTAACACAGGTACATTTTTGACAAGAAGGTGTCTTGTCCAAGCGGCACTGGTACAACTTTGATAAACAAGTACGGCTCTTTTCCAGGATTCAAAGCCTGGAGCTCTTGCACCTGAAGCAAGAATCATACCCCTAGACCAGGGGTGGGCAATCCTGGTCCTCGAGGGCCACTATCCTGCATGTTTTAGATGTTTCCCTCTTCCAACACACCTGATTCAAATGATCAGCTCGTCATCAAGCTCTACAGAAGCCTCATAACGATCCTGATCATTTGAATCAGGTGTATTGGAAGAGGGAAACATCTAAAACATGCAGGATAGTGGCCCTCGAGGACCAGGATTGCCCACCCCTGCCCTAGACCCCCAGACGAGCCGAGATGAGAAAGTCTGTTTAAAATATGCTAAAAATATAATATGTAACTTTTATTCCTTATGCAGAATGAAGCTCAAACGATCCAACTTGATCACATTTTCAAGGTTTCATTCTCTGAATACTGGCACATTATTAAATGTAAATATGTGTGGCAGCTCAGCTACTATATATTGCTTCAACTTGGGTGGGTATTATTTATGAAGCTCTATTGAGAATGATAAGATAAGAGCAAAATTTGTGAGTTGTTTAGAGAGTACATTTTAGGGCATTTGGAGTTGATTGGTGTCTTAACCATAACCACGAACAAAATCCTTTGTCATGATCCCCACTTTGGTCCTGCCTGTCTCCCTCTTTCTTTCTTTCTTTCTCTTTTCTTCTCCCTCTCTGTCTCTCAGCTTTTCTTCCCCTCTTTTCTTCACTGTCTCCCTCTCCTTCTCATTCTGTCCCTCTCACTCACCAAAGCTCTGCCTGCAGCTTGATTGCTGCATTTGTAACAGCTGCAGGCAGCAGCTCACCTGCACGGCGTAATCATCAGCTGCCATAAAAGCTCAAGGTGTTCAGTTACACACAGCCAGATCATCGACTATGCTTTCCTGCTCCCTGCCGATCCCTGCTCCACATTCTTTGCGTTTCCCTGCTGGTTTCTCCTGTCTCCTGCCTGGCATTCTGTTTCTGGTAATGCGCCTCAGTAGCGTTCTGTTTATTTTGATAACCCCTTCGTGTTGGCATTCTGTGTAGTTTGGTTCTTTACTTTTAGTTATATTTTGTGGATTTGTTAAGATTTGTCCTCATTGTTCTTTGTTTTATAGTTTCGTGGGTTCTTGTAGTTTCTGCAAATTGTTTCCGTATATTTAGTTTTTTCATTTAGTCGGCGTTTATAATGCTTTGAGTTCTGTGGGGTTTTTCGTGTTAATGTTGGTTATAAGTTGCGGGTTTGTTAGATTAGTTCCACCTGTTCTTAGTTTTGAGCCTTGTGGAGTTTGTAGGTTTTGATTGTTTGTATTAGGTTTGGTTTCTGTTTTACCTGGAGTTTTAGTTCGGTACCCTGTATTGGTGTTTTCTGTTCCTTAATTAAACCTGCAGTTCAACACTCCACCCATCTGTTTGGTCCTCTGTTTCTGCACCTGGATCTCTGACCACGTCCCCCTGTAACATCCTTATCATAACATGTAATCAATCCACACTGGGAATATCAGTGCCCTACCTACTTAAAAGTGAAAATAATTATAAATAATTCTCTACAAAGAGTGATGTCTCATGTTTACTCTAAAGATGAGATATCAAACATATCTCATCTACATAAGGTATATGTAATAAGATGTATTGATGAATATAAAGGGAATTGTGAATGCCTTGTTATTGCTTTTACCAAAACCTTAAATTCTAAATTTTGTCAGTGAACTGTGCTGCATCTATTACATTCAGTAGGTAATTGTACCCTCTGGATTAGGTTCCTTCTGACCAAGAGGACACACACTGAGTGAAGCAACCATAAGCAGCAGAATAAGGGCTGTGTTCATGACTAGACTCTGTTATAAGACTGGTGATGATTGACTGTATATAATGCTATTGTGATGGCATATAGGACCTCGGGCAACTTCCTTGTCAGTGCTTTTACAGTTGTGACTCATGGCCTTGATCTCTTGTTGCACAGTCTCTGGGGAACCAATATGCTGAAGAAATAATTTACCGTATGGTGAAAATCCATTTTTTATTGGGTTTCATGGTTGTTATAACCTTGGAGGTAAAACGTAAATGTTGCGAAGATATGAAGACCTTTCTTTCAGCTATTCTTCTAGCCCCCCAACAACTGGATATCTGCCCAGCTTTCCAAGCCAAAAAGAATTTTACTGAAGCACTATGTTGCAACTGTGGAACCAAAAGTCGTGGTGCTCAAATTTTATATAATTTGGCCCCGTCAGTGCTTCCAGGTGAGTCATTCAGAATGAGCAGCTGCCTCACAGTCAACAGGTTTATTCATTTTCTGGCAAAACAGAATGTTCTGTTGTTGGCTGCAAGAGCGAACACAAGAGTCTTCGTGCACTCCCAGCAACTGAGGAATTGATGATTGGTGGATTACATTTATTATTGATGGCATTGTCATGACAATAATAGAAAAAGTTAAATTAATAATATTAGGATGTTGTGCTGCTAATGTGTGCTAATACCACCATTACTTTTGATTGGATGTCCACAGGTCAGAGCTCTGTGGAAATTATAAAGCTGGGGGACTTTGAGAGATGCTGGAAACTTCAAGATTGATTTGAAACCACTAAACCAGGACTAGGTGGGTTAGTGTTTGTTTTAAAGTTGCCTGCTGTGCTTAACTAAAATCGAAACACAGTCATGAAAGTTGTTTACATCAGTTTGCTTCTCTCCTGCTCTCTGTGCTCACAAATTCTACATTTTAGTACAGACTAATAAAGCTGTTCCTGTTTCTGTTATCAGATGACAGAACAAGAATAAAAAAATGATTGAAATGCAGCCCATTAAGACTACGTTACCCATTTAGAGTCATTTCCAAGCTGCTACTCTGCATGACTTAACTACTGATTTTTAGAACCACAAAGTCACCAGACAAACTCATCATGCACATGATTTAAAAACAACATTTTAGAGATCGGGAGTACAATTTTCTGGTGCTCCTTCCATCTCCTCTTGTATCTGACAACTGTGTCTGATCAATAAACCTTTGTTATTCATCTCAGGTGAGGCAGCTTGTTTGGTTGTGTTGCTGGTAGAACAGTTAGTTCTTTGGACTCGGACATCATCACAAGGTCTCAGTCTGCACATAATGTTTTGTTTTAGAAGTCCTCCGCTCATCTTTTGATTATTACCTCCTGCCCTTTGCTACCTCTTGGGAATTTGGTAATCCCAAAATCAATAGTAAAGGAGAGAAAAACTCGGCCACCTGCATGTGTTTCAGGCCCACTGACTTGTAAGGGGATCAAGAATGATTATCTAGTATTGTATGGAGAAAATGCTTTGACTTTCAAGTAAATGTCACTTGCCTCGCCACTTGATAAGCAACTACATCTTTATTTGAGTTATTTTGAGCTACACATCAGAGAGATATCTATCTATAGGCATCTATTACATTTACTAGGCTGTTTGAAATAGGCCTTTATGATCTTATTTCAAGAATTGGTGAGCTATATTGGCATTTTGGCAGACTGAAGAATTTATTTGCTTTGCTTTTTTAAAAAATCACAAACATATTAAATTTTGGGGGGTTCAATTTGACAGCACTTTTGCAGTGATGTTAATTAACCCAAAAACTCTGATAGCTTTGTTCTGCAGCAGTCAGATCAAGTTAGGGGACATTTAGCAGCTACAGAGTCCAATAGTTCTCTCTGGCATTGTGTGACAGCTCCTAGGCCTCAGGACCTGTCTCTGTGTGGATGGTTGCTAGGAGCTGGAGATTGGCCATGATGGCTGACACCTGGGTTGCTCAGCTCCATCCATATATATATATTGGTGTGTTAGATGGCACTGGAAGTGACTTGATTTCACCTTGTGTTCCCTGGGGTCTGGTCTGGTTTGGTTATATCCTTTTGTTTTTTTCACACACATGATCACACATCCAGTCACTACACACATTACTGATGCACTGATTACACATTTAACTAAAATTCTTCAATAAATTTGATTGAATTCTAATTGGCCATGTGTGATCTCCATTTTTTGTCACATTCACTGAGCCAGATTGTGATTGTGAAAACATTTGATGTGCTGCATGAAATAGCTTTGGTCTGTGGTAAATAAAAAAAAAAGGTGGAAAAGTGAAGGGATAAATGGACTGAATGGCAACAAAAGACCAAAAGCTGACTTTAGGAACAAGTTGTGAGCAGTCCACTGCTACGAAGTATCTCCTGTTTCAAATGAAATTAGTTCTTCTGCAACGATCTGTTCTTCCTGCTCCACATATGAATAAAGAATAAACAATGCTACTGTGTTATTATTAGAGTGACTTGGTTTTTATTTTGCATCTTGAAATATCTCCATTTTTTGCTTTTCTCCCTCCCGTCAGCCTGTGTAAAGCAAAATGCGCATTTCTATTTGCAGCTGCATCAGCATCCAGTTTGACTGTGTGAAATGTTAATGCATTTGTTGCAACATTCTCCTTTGTGCGTCTCCCATCTATGTCAGAACACTATAATGAGACCTCCATGTTGACAGATGGCACAGATTCACAGAATGCGATGTGTGAAGTTTGTCCAGTTGTAGAAAAAGTGATGAAACAAGATTTATGCTATATAAAGACACATCACCTGAAACAGTCTATTTAAAGATGCCTATTATAGGTACTGTGTTTTACTGTCACCTATGTAGATTTCGTTTTAGCTGTACTAAACTGTTTATTTCTGTCAAGGCTTTCTTATAACATGGTTTTAATTGTGCTGCATAACTAAGAAAGCTATGAACTGCCAGGGCTAAAAAAAATTAAAAAATGGATCAATATAACGTAATATTAACTTATCACGTTATAACATGATTTTTTCATATACGTTATAACGTGATAAATATTTATCACGTTATAACATGATACCAACTTATCACGTTAAAACATGCTATTTTTCATGTTATAACGTGATATTTTTCATGTTTTAACATGATAAATATTTATCAAGTTATATTGTGAAAAATATCAGGTTATTGATCCCTTTTTATTTTTGAGGCCTGACAGTTCAGAGCTTCCGTACATAACAAATGAAATCGCAATCTTGCAAAAAATAAAATAAAATAAAAAATTCTGCAACTATAGCATTATTGTCATTAATATAATGGGCCCTTTGTGAGGTTGTAAAATAATTTTGCAAAGTAATGAGAAAAACTAATGACAAATAATTGATCTCTATGTCACAGGACATATAATGAATGCATCTATTGTTGCTTCTGTGTGTGTATTACATAAATGTCATGTGACACATAGTGACCTCCTGTTCTCAGCTAAGGGTTTGTGTTCCTGGTAATAAACACATTTTAAATAGAAGGGACTGTTATGTCGTGTTTATCAGTTATTTTTGTATCACTTCAGTTCCAGGTACAGAAGGAACAATATATTTTCTATCCAGCATTTTTCAAACCAGATTTCCCACCGCTAACTTAATGTTCTGAGCTCACATAACCTCGTTGTTCTCAAAATGGTAGAAAGAACCAGTTGGATCACACACAAGGGAGGAAAACATGCCCCAAAGAACAAAGATTATTTTGTTTCGTTCTGTTTTTGAATGAAAGACAAAAACACAGGTACCGTCTCCTGTAAGCTCCAATCTTTGTACACTCAGAGAGAGAGACTAGGAGGGCATCTACTTCACAGAAACTCAGTTATTCCTTACATACAAAACGGTGCAACTGAACATATAACTGTATTAAAAATGACAAAAATACCAGTTCATGCTCGATTTATGAGGTCTATTCATGTAATACTTGAATTCTGACAGTCCCATAATAAAGAATTCCTGTTAATCACCTTTTTATTGGCCAAGTCAAACTGAAATTAATGTTATTGACTGAATATTCTCGGCAATAAATACTAACAGACTAATCAGTTGTCTAATCTGTGTTCTATTAGCTGCAATCACCCTTTTCAGCAAATCAGAACCAAACATAAAAACATTTCCTGTAAGTTTCCACGGCAACATAACAGTTTGTGGTGCTGTAATTGCACTGATTCGTTCCCTGTCATTACTAACTGCTCAACAGGTTTGCAGATATAATTTATAGTCACTGGAAAAGACTTGAGAACAGGAAAAAACTGGCTTCATGAGTGTTTCCCTTTTATATATGGATAACGTTTTGGGCACTCTTGGCTTCTTTGAGATCAGCAGTCATTGTATTTTGAGCTGATGTTAAGCTGATGTTAAGCTGATGTAGGGCTCCTGTTTGTTTCATCCCATCACAATAGTAGAATGTTGACATTTAATCATGGTCTGATGTGTAATTAGGATGTGGTCTATACAACATAACAGTGCCTTCGTCCTACTTCGAATGTTGATGTTGATGAAGGTTTGAGAGCTAAGATGTAAACCTAAATAAAACTGCATTTGCAATTTGTGTTTCAAAATTTGTTTCTTTCTTTCTCAGTTCAGACATAAATATCATCATCTGACCGTACGAAATTATTGCTTCAGGGTAATTCATAATTAAAGCTCTTAGGCAGGTCAGAACAACAAACAGCACAATAACTGACAGCGTAGTGCAGGAAAAGCATATTAATTCTGATAAATACAACAAGCTACTTCTCTTTTTATTATATTTTCCCTTTGTGCAAAGTATTACACAGTGTAGTCATACTCTATGCCGCCAACAACATTTAACTGAAGTAAACGTACATAAATATTATCAGCAACATGTTCCAAAAGTAAAAAAATTTTCCATTTGTAATATTTTTTGATTAACTACTATTGATGCATCAAAATGTAAATGGGATTTTATTGTTGATATTCAAGAAGAAGCTGCTTTTTTACAAATTAAGGTGAATTCTGGATTATGACCCAGTCTTGTAATAGTACCTTGTACTTTTATATTTTAATTTTAACTGACACTGAGCTTATATGCTGCATATTTTTACACAGTCATTCCAATTTTGATCTGTGCAATAACAATAGATAAAAGTATTAGTGTCAAAATGCAATATTTACCTCTGAAATGTAGTGGAGTAGAAGTAGTGAGATGAAAATGCTAAAAAACGTAAAGTATCTGTAAGTTGTACTGTACTTGAATAAATGTGCTTACTTTCATAGTTTGCACTGGCCATGTTCCTGTGGGATGTTTCCTGCTTCACTGCTTCTGTCAAGTGGCCAAGAAGCAGAACTGCATCCAGCATCTTCAACACCTTTTGCTCGAACTGCGTTTCCACATGGAAATCCTGTGGCCTGGAAAAGGTTTTTTCTGTGTTTGTGTGACAGAACTGTTTTTTAATAAATTAAACTTTACAATTCTTTTCTGCTATCTTCAAAACTGTGAATGGTTTCCTTATAAATGTTTTTTGTTAAAAAAATTTGAAGTCATTGATCCACCTTAATCAATAACATGTTGACTGATACGGACCTCGGTGCAATTCACTTTGATCATCTGAGAACAGCCTGCCTTCTACTTTCTGCACACTTGTAGTACATTTGATAGATAAACATGATTCAGCAGTAAGGTCCCAGATGTTTCAGTCACTTTGCTATAAAATATACTGAAGTGCCAACTTGAGAAAATGACTGTCAGCCTTTGAGGAGTCCAAACAGAAAAGAAACAAATGAAAGAATTTTTGTAAATAGCAATGAAACTCTGAGGTATAAACTAAGGCGCCCTGGACAACAGAACTTCACTGCCACCAAGAGGAGTGTCCTGAGAACACCTCGCTTTTATGACTGATTCACTGGAGAAGAGGATGTCTAAGAAACAAAACCTTAAAAGCACAAAAACAGGGCCGCCATTAAGCTTGTTGAATTAGGACGTTACCATGTAGGCGCCAACAGTGGTTGTGAGTTTGAGTCCGGCTCATGACCCATTGCTGCATGTCTTTCTGTCCTCTCTCTACTCTCTTTTACCCTGTCTCTCGCCCTATCATTAAAAAAATGTAAAAAAAAAAAAAAAAAAAAGCAGAGAGACACAAAAAGATCCCATCCAGACATGTTAAAATAAATAATAATTATTTGCTTGTCTGACAAAGAATACCTGTTTAGAAATAATTAAAATGACATTGATGCCTCCTCCCTCACTGAAGTTTAATTACTGGACACAAGAGGTCTCACTTGACTGACTCGACTCCAGTTGTTGATGTGGAATACAGGCATTAAGTCTCCGCACATGCTGGACCAGGATTGGTTGCCAAACCAGCTGTGATGTCAAACATCCTGCTCATATATTACCAAAAGTATTTGCTCACCTGCCTTGACTCACATATGAACTTAAGTGCCATCCCATTCCTAATCCATAGGGTTCAATATGATGTCGGTCCACCTTTTGCAGCTATTACAGCTTCAACTCTTCTGGGAAGGCTGTCCACAAGGTTAAGGAGCGTGTTCATGGGAATATTTGACCATTCTTCCAGAAGCGCATTGGTGAGGTCACACACTGATGTTGGTCCAGAAGGCTTGGTTCTCAGTCTCCGCTCTAATTCATCCCAAAGGTGTTCTATCGGGTTCAGGTCAGGACTCTGTGCAGACCAGTCAAGTTCATCCACACCAGACTCTTTCATCCATGTCTGTATGGACCTTGCTTTGTGCACCTGTGCACAGTCATGTTGGAAGAGGAAGGGGCCCGCTCCAAACTGTTCCCACAAGAATTGTCCAAAATGTTTTGGTATCCTGAAGCATTCAAAGTTCCTTTCACTGGAACTAAGGGGCCTGAAAAACAACCCCACACCATAATTCCTCCTCCACCAAATTTCACACTTGGCACAATGCAGTCCGAAATGTACCGTTCTCCTGGCAACCTCCAAATCCAGACTCGTCCATCAGATTGCCAGATGGAAAAGCGTGATTCATCACTCCAGAGAACCCGTCTCCACTGCTCTATAGTCCAGTGGCGGCGTGCTTTACACCACTGCAACCCCATTCCATGAAGCTCTCTGCGTACTGTACTTGGGCTAATCTGAAGGCCACATGAAGTTTGGAGCTCTGCAGCTATTGACTGTGCAGGAAGTCGGTGACCTCTTTGCACTATGCTCCTCAGCATCCGCTGACCCCTCTCCGTCAGTTTACGTGGCCTACCACTTCGTGGCCGAGTTGCTGTTGTTCCCAAACTCTTCCATTTTCTTATAATAAAACTGACAGTTGACTGGAATATTTAAGAGCAAGGAAATTTCACGACTGGATTTGTTGCACAGGTGGCATCCTATGACAGTTCCACGCTGGAATTCACTGAGCTCCTGAGAGCGACGCATTCTTTTACTAATGTTTGTCAAACGGTCTGCATACCTGTGGCCAGGCCAAGTGATTAGGACACCTGATTCTGATCATTTGGATGGGTGAGCAAATACTTTTGGTAATATAGTGTACATGTGGTATGAAGTCAGATTTTGGATGACCACAGAGAAATTTACATTTTCAGTAGAACAACTAGAAAACAGCATTATACTTTGAAAAATGGAGAATATTGTAATACACTTCTTTAATAGTGAGGAACACACATAGAAGAGAAGTAGCACTAAAAACAACACATTTTTGAGTAGTGCAAAACTGGAGTGACTTTTTAACTTTCCCGGACCAACAATAAATGATCTATTTCCCTTAAAGTTTGAACATCAGATTATACTAATCACCTTCTTTAAGAAAAACACACAACAATTTGACATTATTTGTCAGGCAGAAACTTTTAAAGCATGAACAATTGTTGACTTTTACACCTTCTGATGGTCTTTGAACTAATCAGCTGTGACATGTGGTTCCATTGGGAAAATTTCTCCAAATCGGAGCCTAAAATTGTGATGTTTTATCAAAATCACATAATTCTACATTTCTCATTTAGAAATTTGTTGAAAATGAACAAGATTCTGTAAGTATCTGGTTATATATATACATATATATGTGTGTGTGTGTGTGTGTGTGTGTGTGTGTATAAGTTGTGTGCTCCTTGGTGCAACCATGAATGACTCACTTGAACTGCAGGCTGTGTATGCAAATAGCATATACGAGTATTGAAGCAAATTGAAACTGTATATAGACAAGTATTTACAGTGTGTTGTGTCACTTTTTTCCAGTATTGGTAACAACTGGTAGCACTTGGAAGAATGTTGTACATGCAGACGTTTTCTTAATGTTTGTAAAACCAAAAATCAAGGAAATTCAACTATAACTGTTTTTGTGAGTTCTCTCTGCCTCTAACCATGGTGGTAACGTTTACGCAGAGGTGCAGAGGTTTATATTGCACTGAAAAATGAGCCAACAGTGAATAAAAACCTGACAGAAGCAAAAATAAATAAATAAATAAAAAATAAATACCTCAGAAACTGCTTGAGTTGCAGAGAGTTAAAACCCATTTATTGAATTATTTAATTAATAACCACACCTTCAGAATACAGTGAGAACACTGCTGATTTTATTTACTTTAAATTTGTGATGAACTTATATTTTTGTAGCTGTGTTTGTTTTATTTTCTCCTCCTGGTGGCCACTGTGTTTTATTATGTCTCATCCATCCATTATCCATACACCGCTTTATCCCGTTAAGAGGTGCATAGTGGCTGGAGCGTCTCTCAGCTGGTTTCATTATGTTAGTACATACAGTATGACCTTTCGTCACATGTACTATTGATTCCTGCAGAGCACCGCTGCAAACAGGAACTTGCTTTTAGCGAGTTTCCCCCTATAAATAATCGAATGGAAAATGTGCACAAGGTGGGGCCGTGTGTGTTGTCACAGGAGAATAACATGCTCACAAGTACACACCTACAGCTCATTTACTGTGTTGCTCCACCTTCTTTCTGAGACATTGCAGTAACATTTGTCTTGCTATCTTATCCCACTTAGGCTCAAAAGTCAGAGGACGAAGCTGTATTGGGCTGTCACACACCTTCCTGACTTTCCCGCTAAGGTAAGCAGCATTTCATTTGTCATCAGGTGAGAGAAAATCAACTGTACAGGTGGAAAAGATAGTTAGTATGTTGGTAATAAAATGTAAATAGTTTGCCACTTTTACTGTATTTAGGTGTTAGGCAGATGGGTGCAATGTTGCTGAAGTTTTGTTTCTCAGTTAGAATATTCATTGACTTTACATTTAATACATTCACTATGTTTAGCTTAATTGAGAGTAAACACAGAAAATGGCAAAGACAAGTGAAGAGAGAAAAAAAGGATTTGTTAGATCCGTAGAAAACCTTTATCTCCTATCCATAGTTGGATATATTGTCAAGAGTCATTTAGCAAGTACTGACTTAATGAAGTTATTCCACTTGAGACTTTGCTCTCTGTAGTCATTAATGGCCTGATAAAACTCATACAAGTATACAGTGACAGTAAACCTCACCCAATCCTGTAAGTTGTGTGTGCTGCTGTGCATACTTGTAAATAGCCCTTATGTTGTAAATATGCAACAGATGTTAATATTTGACATCATTTTGTAACCTTCATAATGTCATTAAAATCTGAATCATCGGTCATGACAAGAGGTTTGAACAATAACAAATTCTAAATGCAGCAGTGTTTAAAAGGAAGTGTATTTAGGTAGACAGGTTGAACAAGATCTGCCATTTCACCACAGGGTTTATTTTTATGGTCACTCTTCTACTCTCAAGAATCCACCTGTCCTCCAATGCATTCTTTCATTTGTACAATGGCCAAGACTGCTCAGTGTGTGTTGCGTAAGAAAACACATTTAAATGAAGAAAACCCCTTTGCTGGTTTCACACCGCATATGTGTCGTTTGGAAAAACACGCTCTGCATAAAAACAAAAACACAAACAAATCACTTTTAGGACACATTTGACAGTAAAATGCAACACAAATAACTAACAATAATAATTCAGTGTGGATGCTTAAAATGTTTTAACTATCTGATTTAACGTGAATGTTCACTCTTGTTCTTGGAAAAATATTTATAATTCAAAGTTTTGAAGAACATGAAATATCTAGATGGGAATATTTAGATGGGTTGTACAAGTAACATCCACATGAATGCCAGGACACAAGGTTTCCCAGCACAGAAGCATAAAATTGTTACGTGATGAGTCAATATCATTAACTTCACCTGCTGCTGGTTTTAATATAGCTGGTGTATATCTGAGCATGGCGGTGGCATCCTGTGCTGAGCCTTAGTTTTACTTTGAATCCCATTGAAAGCTCTGCTGTGTTTTGTAATTCAAAAATGCTTTGGGAAGATGTGGCCTGCATGGACACTGCTTAATAAAAGAGCTTCACCTCTAAGAAGTTATTTGGTTGAAAAAAAGCACTGTTACCACCCTGCTACTAAGAAATGTAGTTAAACTACTGTTATGCTCTGTCTAGGGGTGGCCAAGGCGTAACATTAATGGTGCCCATCTTCCCAAGCATGAGGAGTTATTTCTAACAGCCAAAAAACCTGCAACATAAATCGAACCAAGAAAACCAAATCTGGCCTCCTAACTACAAAAACAGCAGAAAATGCTTAAACAAAAATGGCCGTCCACCCTTACGAACTCCAATAAGAAACCAAAAAAACTGCAGTCCAACAGAATTGCATTCACAAAGTCAGTATGTATTGAGAGATGAGGCTTTACACAACATCATTCTTATATAATCCGCTGCCATCTGTCCAGGGGGACCAATCACTTGCAGGTTGTGGCTGGTTACCCTATCAAAGGCTTGCAACAGTAAACTTCAGTTTGTGAAAAGTCATCTGAGGACTGCACCACAAAGTAAATTTGACAAGGCTAGGCTTTACTTTGTGTAAGCCGGCTTGACAAAACCTAAAGCCCCAGTCAGAGTTAGTGGCGATCACAACTGTGGTTAATAATTTTCTTATTAACTCAGGTTTTCTGCTTCAGACTTCACATATCAACATGACTCTGCTTTCGTACAATATGAGCCAATCATGTGCTACTTCTACTTCAGTCAGAGGAACAGGTTGTTATAATGGGGAGATATGCAGAATCTAACATCTTTTTTTACCGTGAAAATCAACATTGTTACTTCAAATGATGCAGGAGAGCAATGGTGGTTGAAAACAGATAATCGTGTTCCGATCACTCCGGCTTCTTTCTAATGTGGCAGCTGCACAATAAAGCAGTTCACCTTTAAACTTCATACATTTAAACATGATATTGAAGAAGTCCACTGAAGACTGAAACAGTCCCATAAAGAAAGATATCATGTTTCATATCTTTTTATCTCTGTAATAAATACCAATCTCTGTTGTGTTTGCTGCAGTACCAGCAGTGTAAAACCGACTGGGCAGCATACCAGCAACGCAGCACATGCAGTGTGCAAAACTGTATCTGCATGACTTCTTTCAGTGGTATCAGTAACATATAACTCAGTTGGTTTCTAGCTTTAACATATCCTTTCAGTTTTACTCACTTACTGTGGACAGCTGTTAATGTTACCTGGAATCTTCTCCCAGCAGATGTTTTGCATGAACTATCAGTAAAAGTTTCCATAACACTAAAAGCAGAAGCCTTTCATTTTTTGTGTAGATGAACCAGTTCCAGCGTGAAGCATGCTGGCTCATTGTTGGGGCTTATCGGAACACTTGATGGAATTGAGCCACCATTTGCAAGATTTGTTTCACATTTTCTCAAACAACTTTGAAAAGTTTCCATTGTGTTTACAGCTTGTCCCTGTGGTGTACAACCTGCAGCATTTCATTTGTATATGTTTGCTTGTGTGCCTCCATAAATATTGTTTTTGAACTCTGCTTGCAAGTTACACAACATTTGCACACACACATGTACAGTTAGGATGTATTTCTCACAGAGTTGTGTTTCCCTACACAGTCATCACAGACAGATTTCCAGAAAAAAATCAAATCGGCCTGCCGTCCTCTGCAGAATTGTACTCCCAAATTAAGGTTCAAGCAAATTTTAGAGTCACGGCTTATTTACATTCATTATTGTGTCTTGTGAAAGTCTTTTACATGCTAGTAAATTTAGTCCAACATATTCCTCTGTTACTGGCACTATTTGTGTCTTTGGTGAACCAAGTGAGTTTAGAAAATAACTTATCTAAAATCTGACCTTTCTAGGCAATTCAATAAAAGCCAGCTGGACTCAGTAACATGTCTGTAAAGCGGTTCGCCTCTCATCCAAAGACATACAAAACTGTTTAACATACAAAACTGTTTAACATACAGTTTTGTATGTCAAAACTGATGTATGTATCTTGACATACATCAGTTCATGTATGTCAAGACTAGACTGGGCTAGTTTGACTCACTAGTGGGGAACCCAGGTATTTAACCTCTGTGGAAGTGTTGCAAAGACCAGTGGTGATTGACGGTCGTTAGTCCTCCAAAGTTGTGACTCAGATGATGCTCCATGATGTAACATTCAGAGGAATTTGACTTTTGGTCTCCTTTGGTCGACAAGTTGCTATTTAACGATGAAAAGATACAATGCCACCAAACCCTCTTGCTTGCATATATGTGCATAGTGTTGTACATCAGCTGCCAATTTGTTGCTTAAAAAAATGTTCCAACTTGATCAACAAGTTTTCACACTTTCCAGAGAGGAAATGCCAGGTTTCAGTATGGACCAAAACCCACTTGTTCACTTTTTTGGACTGATTAAGCTTTAACATAGCTTCTTTTCATTTTTTTTCTGCAGCTCCTAAAGACCGATATCATGGAAAAGGGTCAACCACCAGAGATGGCAATGCCAGCACCGCCGTACCCCGGCCCCCCCATGGGCTACCAGCCACAGCCCATGATCCATCCTCCCGTCAATACTGGTAAGAATTCAGGGACTGTCACCTGTGTAGATCCCTTACTGTACTGTATCTCTTATTCCTGTGACTTAAATCTATGTGATGTGTTAAAATCATCTTTTTTTCAAGTTAAATGTCTGTCTTGTATGCCTACTAGGAGCCTACCAGTACAGCCCACAGCAACCTCAGATGGTACAGCCTGGTGAGCGTCTTTCTACAACTGTCTCTAATGGATTTTTTAAAATGTAGCACAAACTGCAAGTCGTAGAGCTTCAGTTTCAATGGCAGTGTTTTGTTGTGCTAACAGTGAGCCAGGTGGTCGTGGTGCAGCAGCTGCCAACGGACGTTCCTGGACAGATGACGTGTCCTCACTGCCGAAACACCGTTGTGACGAGAACTGTGTATAAAAACGGGATGCTTACCTGGCTCATCTGTGGTGTCCTGGGAGTCTTTCTGTGAGTAAAAACATCAGTACACACTATGTAAATTATGCCAACACTGCAAAACATCATACATTGCTTCTGTGGATCTAATTATAATTTTCTTATTAACTTATTGTAAATATCCCAAATTTCAAATTTATTTATTTCAGACTGGCTTCAATTCAAGTCAAAACGTATAAATATGAGTTGGTCTGACTTGTTTTGTTTTTTGTTTTTTTTTTAATCTTGAGTTATTATATGAATAATATGAACTGAATGAATATGAACACAATTAATTGAACTCAATTAATTGTGTAGGTTTGTAAAGAAACATGTCAATGGCAAAGTTTTTAATTTAAGTTGAACAAAGCATACATGAAGGAAAATTGCTTTGTTCCTTTACTACATATTTCAAATTTTTTATTGTGATAATAATAAAATCCCAGTTGTTGTCCAAGGTTGTCTTGGAATTCTATCAATATCTCATTAAACAACCAGTAAAAACGTCTTCAAACTAAATCTAAACTGTAAAAACGAACACACACACACACACATACACACACACACAAATAAACAGTTTTTAAAAAATTGTGAAAATCTGAAAAAAAACTTATTAGAAAACAGTATACTATTATATTTAAAAACTGTACAAAATGTGAAAATATCAGCAAAAACCTGGAAAATAATAATATTTTTAGCTGATTTGAACATAGTAAAACAGATATTTTATGGTCATGCATTGCAAACCAATGAACTGGACATCATGTACAATGTTGGCCTGTTTCCTTTAGGGTCAACATGTAAATTCATTTTAATTAAATAATTTTATTTATTTTTTCTATCTTACTGGATATTTTCTTTAACTTAACAGAACAGGAAAAAATCTGTAAAATGACAGTTTAAATAGTTTTTTTTTTTCTATTTTTCAGCCTTTAATATACTTTAACACAAACAAACAAACAAAAGGTAAATAATGATAATTTTTGCTGATTTAAATACAGTAAACATTAGGATTTGTAAAAATTCACATTAACTGAAGTTTCTGCCTGATGTTTAAGGTTAGACCTAAGGTTAGGTCTAGATTAATTGTTTCTCCTGTTATTTTAGTTGATATTATCTGCAATTTAACAAAACTGTGAAAAAATAATAACTTAAAAAAAACAATAAATTGTTCACAGTTCACATTTCACAGTGTAATACAAAGCAGCAAGAACATCAGCAGCCACAGTTGTCAGTTCTGGGATGGGACTTTATTGATTGTTTTAACTTATGTTTTTGTTTCCTTAAGTTCAGCAAACAACTAATAAGATGAACTTCACGTCGAAGCTGAGCCAGATTAAGATGATTCACAGGGTTCACTTTTATGTGCAAGGGATAAATGAATTTTGACTTTTTTCTGACGCTTCTCTCCAGGTGCTGGCCTTGCTGTTTTATCCCCTTCTGTGTGGACTCGTGTAAGGATGTGGAGCATTCCTGCCCAACCTGTAACAACGTCATCCACCTCCATAAACGCATGTGAAACAGCCCAACAGTGGAAACTCTACTGATGTCACAACTAAAGGTAGAAAATCCCACTGCGATGACGCACAGGAGCCAAACCTCCTTATGCAAACAGCAGACATCATCTTGAACCCTGCACACACTTGTGTAACCTACAAGCTATGTCTACACTACTCTGCAGTGTATATAGGTAAAGCGACATTCCATAAGCACTAAAGAGCTTCTTTCTTCTCCGTTATCTGATAATTACCATGCAATCAAAGTGTAAAACATTTGTGATGTTGTCTCTGTATGATCTACCTTAGTGATAAATTTAACAAACTAGGATGATGTGACATATTGCATTGATTTTATGTTCATGACATACTGAATGTTTTAATTGAAATTCCCTGTATTTGACAAATTAATATGTAGGAAAAAAATACTTAAACATGAACAAAATCAAAATTGCAGGGCCATTAGTCAAAATGTTTTCTGCAATATTCCAGCCTTTTAACAACATTAGAATCATACTTTCATTGAACGTTAGCAAAATACCTCTTCCAGTCATGCAAAGTTACATCATCTATTGTCTATATGTCTGCTTGTGCCATGGAATAATGATCTATGATGATTTATGAATATATCAGCAATTAATCACTATTGAAATGTATTTTTTTTCTTGACTTATTAAATGAAATGTGCCAGGTTTAGGTCAGAGAAAAAAAAAAATTAATTAAGTTTAGACCAAAATGTCACCTAAATGTTAAAATCTTCCCCATAATTTATTGCCATGTAGGCCACTGCATGGTCAGAATATGGTTTACACTGGCAAATTGCTCGCCATTAGATTTTATTTAAATGTATAAATATTAAGATAATAATTTCTAGTGCTACAGCTGCAGAATAAAACTTGATACTAAATAAAATGCTTCAAAATCAGACAGGAATGCTTTAATAAAACTCCTACAGAACACTTCTGGTCACTTCAGTGCTTCATAAAAGACTGCGAAGTGGTGTGACTCTTACCATTAATGGTGGCTACATTCCACTGCAGGTGTTGGCTCACTGGTTTGGTATACTGGAATGCCTAAAGGGATGAGCTGCACTTAGTTAGTACTAGTTACACCCATGATTTTTCTGGTCTGACAAGTTAAAATGCTGCTGTGGAAAAGGACACTTATGCAATGCTGCCATCTTTTATTCGTATGCTGTGTTTATTAAGAAAGAAGCCTTTGAATGTTTCTCCGTGATGTAATTCAGTTGAAACTGTAATGCAACTGTGTAATGTAACTGTGTCACGCACAGTAAGAATTGCTAAATGTTGGTGATGAGGTTAAGGCCAGTTTGTGGTTTCTCTGTGACAGTTTGCACAGACATTAGGACATGGAAATCAAGCCTGCATGTTTGTTTCATGCACCTTGTGTTTGTCGTGATGTATTAAACAACCTGTGCCCTATTTTCTTTTTTGTGATGTCATGTTATTCAGCCAAACACAAAAAACAAATCAGTTTATCTCCCTGCTGTCAGGAGGTCACCATAATGTATACTAGTTCCTGTCTTAGCCCTGTGTTGCCACCAGATGTCCTCAGATTTACCTCTCAGTTCCAGTCACAACCCCCCTGTATACACATGTATGGCTGCTATCTTGGCCTGCTTGGTTGTCAAATGATTATCTCATTAAGCTTGTATTGTCAGTTAAATAAATCTTTTCCTGCATGAGTCCTTTCTTAACATAATACTGTTGCACATATGTATGGAACGTGTCTGTGTATTTATGACTGTCAAGTATATGCAAAGTCCACTGTCAATGTGCACCCTGCAGTATGATCTGGGCTTTAGTCCCCCATTCAACAAATCCTCATTGTGGGGAAAAAAAAGAACAGCAAGTGCCCAACGAAAAAATGTTCTGCCAAATCTGTCAAATCAAGCGCTGATCCTCTCCATGGTAGTCGTCTGCTTGGCTGAAGACCAAACTGTGCAATGACTCATCGAATTTGACCTCAGACTAGAGTTTCCTGTAGTTCTCCTCCAACTAGAGTGCAGTTAAAGCCAACAAGCTGTGAGGTAGCAGCCTGTTTAATAAGTGCAATGTTTTATACAGTGTCTCCAATTGGGGGAAAAAGATGTTGCAAGGACCTTCAAATCACCATAAAAAGACTTCAACCAGCTGCACAATGACAAGATTTTATTCACAAATCCACCTTTATAACTTTTTTGGCAGATTAATGAAAGTCTCACATCCCTAGAATGTGTCTTTCAGTTTTTCAACTCAAAATACAGTGAAGATGATTGATTTCCACCACTACTGTATAACCCCTGGTTTTGGTCCTGTTTTTAAGAGGCTGTTTCAGTGACTGCAGCTTTAAATGAAGTTGAGCTGCTGCTGCTGCTGTCCACGCCTCCTTCAGGAAGAAGACTCTCTCTGTTTGAAGCAAAAATAGTTGACCACATGGAAGCTGAAACAAATGTGAATGAGTGAGTGAGACCAGGACTTTGTAGTGTCTCTAACAAAATGAGCAATTATTTTACATGGAAATATCGGCAAATTCGCACCTCAGCAGTTGTTTTTAACTTGTATTTGGTGAGTTTGTCTGAGAACATTGTAGTTTTAAAGTCAGTATTTTGCTGGTGCAGAGCCGCAGCTTAAAAATGGCTCTTGAGTGACTGCTAGTTGACATGTAGTCTTAATAGAATGCGTTTCATTCACTATTTCATACTCATTCTGTTGTCTGACAACAGAAAAAGAAAAACACGTGAATAAGACTTTATTTATTGAAAATTCGGCTGTATTTAAATGCAGTACATGTGAGCACAGAGGGCAGGAGAGAAGCAAACAAATATAAACACTGGCTGAGTTTAGGTTGCACTGAAGCACAACAGGTGACATGAAAACAGAGACCCATACAGTCCTTGTTTTGTGGTTTAAAATGGGTTTCTCCATCTCTGAATATCTCTCAGCACTACGTTTTCCACACAGCTCTGACCTGAGGGCACACGAGCGAAGCTAATAGTAAAGTTCGCCACATTAGCTGCACAATATGCTAACACTAAGCATTTTTCTATTGTTAAGGTAACATTACCTTGAATAATAAAAGCAATCCACTTGGTCTTCAGGTCCTCAGATGTTGGGAGTGCATGAAGACTTTTGTATTCACTCTTGCAGCCAACAGCAGTAAACTGAGTGTGCTTTCCTCATAGCTGAGGCATTTTGTTGTTAACAGAAGCAGCTTTAAAAAAGTAAACAAACCTGGCTCTCTCTCAGTGGCTCATGTCACAAGCAGGGGGCGCTGAGAGGGCAAGATTAGGCAAAGTTTGAGCTATATGACTAAGACAGACAAAGCCAGCTAGCCCATTAAGCAATACAGGCAAATGCTAAGGGCGCTGTGGCCTCCTAGGGGATGCCACAAAATTGGCAAAAATTTCCCCTTTGATATAATTATATTAAAACTAATTATTACTATTAACTCTTAAAATGGAAAATCTCACATTGATTCAACTGCAAAGCAATGCCCAATTGATATTACTACAAAACAATGCTATTCGATTTCTTTTGTAAGTGTATGTAAATTGCCGATAAAATGTCACCTAGGGTGTCACATTGGGTAAGGCCGGCTCTGAACACAGACGAGTTAGATGAGCTGCACGGCAGAAGATGTCATTTTATACCTCAAAGTTTATAAAAACATTTTCACCATATATGAACCCTTTCATAACTGAAGCCCTTGAGCAAAGCAGTCAATCCATCGCTGCGTCTTGGGCAATGGGAGTAAATCCACCACAGCAAGCCTCCTTTGTGAACTTCTTGTGCCCTGTGTGTGGGGGTTCTGTGGATGGTTGTTAGGAGATACCTGAAGAGGATAAAGCTTGGATTATGGGATGGGCCACGCTTAACAAGGTCCTGTTGGACTGTGACCATAGCAACCACTGGATTACCCAGATTAGGTCTGATATCCCGAGTTAGTCAGCACTTCTCTGTCCTGTTGTCTTCTTTTGTTTCTGCCAGAGCATTTATATATACAATGGAACAAAGCAACTCACTGATAACAAAGTATAGACATTGAACTGAGGTTTCTCAAATAATTTGAAATCTTGTAATTAATGCTCTGTATTGCTTGTAGACGCAGACAGGGATGTCAGAGAGTAACATCTATGAGAGGCCAGTAGATATTCAGCTACCATCTAGAGGGGATTCAGATCCAGATCTGTTAAGTGTCTTTGGATGCTGTAAAGACTGTCTGTGATAAATGATGGAGCTAGTCAAATATGGGGCTAATGGCTATAAATTATTTTTGCTATTAAATAAATGATTTATTTTTTAGTGCATAAATAGCCAGAAAAGCTTAGCCAGAAACCTGCGCAAACACTGGAAACTGAGGAAATAGCTACCAGGAAATGAGTCCAGGCTAAGAAGTAGTCTGGTACGTGACTCTCTGTGAAAGAACTCTTTGGATTTTGTACCAATAAACTGTCTTACTTAAATAAAGTCACTGGTATTTATTGAGGACATTTAAAGCCAGAGGATTTTTCTTCAAAGTACTATCCACTAGAAAAATAAGATTGCCATTACGAATTAACTGAATGAGTTTCAATATTTGGGTGAAGACCCTATAGCAATATTTTTGGTGTGGATTTATCAGAAGAATTTAAGTATTAAAGATCAAAATACTAAAAAAATGAAATAAATACAGCTTTACTGGATGACGGTATTGTTAATTTTGAATATTAACCCAACTAATTGTAAATTAAAATTATGTCCCTACAAAAATATACATGAAAACCCAACGAAGGAATCCCTGGAACCTCAATGATCAAGCCTTATTTTTATTGCTGTGCATTATTTCGTGTGTTTTTATAATTAATTTAGCGCTATGGGTGCTGGCCTTTATGCTAAGCTAACCTACTGGCTGGCTCCATCTTAATGTTCAGGGTGGCACCAATCTTCTCATCTTCTTTTTGAGCAAAATAGTGATTTTTTTTTGAAAAGGCCAATCAATTTCCTGAAGTTCAAGGTGATGTCATCAAATGTGCTGATCTAAAGTGCAAAAACCAGAATGGAGTAAATGTTGACTTGTAACCAAGAATGGACTGAAAATGAATGAAGTAATGACAATAAACTGTGTGGAAAGCTTCATTCATCATCACTTTCATTCATCCGTTATCACCAACCAAAGCAGTCACTGCTGCTGCTTGCATCCACCACTGTATCTACAGTAGATCATCTTGAGCAACCCAGCAGGTGAGCACCACTTTACTTACATCTGTTTGTCTACGAGTTCATTCGTGCACCACAGACCAGCTTTGGCTTCTCCTATATGAGCTCGCTGGAGTCTGTCAGCACCAATCTCTCACATGCTGATCCAAACTGACACGATTAGCTGGTACAGTGGGTGTCATGATATTCCTCACCAGCTCCACATGGCTGAATCAGGTCTTCCAGGGTATTATGTAACACTCTCTACAAAGACAGTCACATGGCCGTGAGGCTCACCTGTGTTTACATTGACCATCTGCCCCTCCTCGTTCCTCTAAATCCCATCCTCACACTCTGCAACCATCAACGCAGATCTCACCACTGAAGAAACTGCTCTCATCTATTGATCAACATTGAATCTGTATCTGTGAGGAGGAATTGTTTAAGTGGTAGGAGGAAGACGTGGGAGCCCGAAGGCAGGAAATAACAGCGAGATGTGCAAACGAGTGACTAATACCAGACTGGCTGTGAAATGCCGTGCTGATATGTTGTACTTATTTCCTATCCTCTTCCTGGTTAGACAGGTGCATCAGCAAGTCATACTCCCTGTGTGTGGGTGAGCAGAAGTAAGCTGGGATTGCATCTCTGTTGACTCCTCCGCAGATTCAGCGTGAAGCAGGGGAGAGAGAGACACACAGACATGCAGACAGAATGAATAGAAAGAAGAGGACAGAGGGAGAGCGGCAGAGAGTGAGAGAGAAGAGTGAAAGCGACAGAAGATATATTTGACTGTGGGGGTGTGTGAAGTATCAAGGCATGCATCATAATTGTGGATTCTTCTTGGAGCAGCTGGACAAGTCATTGCATCAGCAGGGCATTATTAGTCCTTCAAAGTATATTATTTTGTACTTTGAAACAGTGGGAGCTGTGAGCGCAGTCAGCGACATTTTCAAAGACAAAATGGAAACCGTTTTGTTTCTGCTGCCTCAAGGATTTCATTAACCAGGATTACAAAAAAAACAAACACTTTAGCAGAAGTGATGCTGCACCTGATGCGTGGAAAAATATGATGCCTCTGCCTTGTCAGTAATCAAGAATTGAAATCAACAAATTTATCTGAGGTGAGTAACATCATTTTTGATTTTTAGAGCTTGAGAGGACATTCTGACCTCATGTATTTGCTGTTTAAAGGTTAAAACTTTTTTTGCATAGAGTAAAGGTTAAAATTAGGTTCATGTCTGTTTCTGGTTTGAATCTATATCAGCGAGGGTCCTCACAAATAACTACAAACATCGTGTGTGTATGTCTGTGTGAGCATGCCCGTGTGTTTTTCTGTGATTTTGGGCATTGAACTCGACTTCTTAAAAGCCCAGTATGCAATGTAGTCAGCCCACGCTGTTTCCCGTTTCCATGGAAACTGTGGCCCAGTGCTAAAAGCAGTTCTGTTCTGTGTGGTGGGTGCATGAGTGCATGTTTGTGTGTGTCTGAAAGACGAGAAACATCTCATACAACAGGTTTATTGGATCTTAACAGATACCGACCGCTGTTTCTACTGTTTTGTGGATCATAAGGATGCTGCAGGAGATAATATACAGTTATTTACATCTACACTCACATTCCTGCGTCCCTCCTCCCTGGGTTTGTCACCCCAGCATCACTCCTGTTGTTTATCTGTCTGTACCTTTACCTTTCTCCCTCTCTTTCACTTCTTTAACTCTTTCCCTGTCTCTCTTCATCATTACATCTTTTTTTCCTCTTTGTCTCTAAGATGGCAGTCAGCCCTATCATCATCTGCCTCCTGTCACTGATTGGCTATGGCTCATCTCACCCCTCTCCTCCTCCTCGAGGATGCAGTGTGGATGTGGACCCCCCCTACAGAGTACTGTGTGACCTGGAGTCAGTCTGGGGTGTTGTTCTGGAGGCTGTGGCCTGCAGCGGTGGCGTCACTTCCCTGGTCCTCGCTGTGCTCCTGCTGGTAAAGCTGCGCTCCATTTCTGACCCTGCCAGGCGCTCCGGTCTGGGGCCTCTACTGCTGCTCCTGGGCACACTCCTTGGGCTCTTTACCATCTCTCTGGCTTTCCTGGTGGGGAAGAACCAGGCCCTCTGTGTGGTTCGCAGGGCCTTCTGGGGACCCCTTTTTGCTCTCTGCTTCTCCAGCTTGCTGGTGCAGGGCGTGAGGCTCAGGAGGCTGGTGGCTGGGAAGCTGAGCCCATCGGGCAGCACCCTGGCAGCTCTCGGTCTGGCCTTGGCCTTGGTTCAGGGGATAATTTCCGCCGAATGGGTCCTGCTGACTGTAGTTAGGGAGGGTCACCCGGCCTGCGAATATCCACCTTTAGACTTCGCGCTGACATGCAGCTACACTCTGGGGCTGCTCCTCATAGCTATGGGTCTCTCTCTGGGGGTGGTGCTCTGTGGAGGAGAGCTGGCAGCAGAAGGAGGAGGCAGCGGCGGCAGCGAAGAAGACAGAGAGGGAGAGAGTGAAAAACGCAGATGGAAATGTAACGCTGTCTGGCTCTTTCTGTCCAGTCTGGCATCAGCATTGCTATGGGTAGCCTGGCTGGGCTTTTACCTTTATGGCAGCCAGGCGTTGAGGGGAAAGGGGAAAAGAGGAGGAGGACAGAAAGATGCAAAAGTGTTGGATGAGCCTGCACTGGCTGTGGCCTTGGTCATTCAGGGCTGGATCCTGCTCCTGCTCCACGCCATACCAGAGACACATCTGTGTCTCCGGAAACCTCCACAGACCAACACTCAAGATTTCTTCGACACCAGTAACACGTCTCCGCCTCCACATTTTGGAGATGATCTCCCTGCACACTCTCACCGACCCTTCCCAGAAAACCAGGCCTTTGCCATGGAGGAGCGCAGTGCAAGTAGGCCTATGTGATGTCAGTGTGTCTGTGCCTGGTTGTAAGACAGAGATAAAGAATCACTTTCAAAGGAAACTGAATTTTAACCTGAGTCAAATGCTGCTGTCAACTGGAACTCATTAGGTGATATTTTCAGCATGTCAGATGGAATGCAAAATATGTTTGGCATTTAAGTGTTTTACAGTAAATTATGAGACCACTGTTGCTAAGCAACTGAAAACAAAAATGGAGACTGCCTGTTTTCTTCAACAAACGTAACCACCTTTCACATCAGTCAATCAAAACTAATTTCTTGGTGTCTTTCTGCTTTGGTCAGCTGAATTATGTTATTTACAGCAGACTTTAATAGTGACCAGGGGCCTTTTTCATCAAGTGCAGAAGACACTGTGTAGGTTTAAATGATATTATTACTGAATTTAAAATACTTCAGATCTCAATCAGTTGAATTTCAAATTAAAGCTAACTTAAAAAATGAAACACAATGAGTAAATAAAATGACACAAAACCAGATACAATTTAAGTAGAGTAAAATGATCAGTAGAAATAATAAACATTTTAATTAATTAAAATACAAATTAAATTAAGTATGTTAATAAGACTATTATTTAAAATAAGAAATATATAAAATAATCACAAATTATATTAATTTTAATGAAAATTCACAGTAAACTCAATAATAAGAATAAGACTAAGAATATTTTTAAAACTAAGGTAACACGAGGCTTGACCTTCTTACAAGTTTATAAAACTAAAGCTTAAGCAAAATATAATAGTAGAAAACTAATTTTTAAAAAGTCAGACTGAGATTGAACACTGACACTTTACTTCCAGAAAATCCTTAAAACTCCCCAAAAAACGCTAAAATTAAAATCATCACGGTAGATCAGCTTCCCATTAGGGATGATTGCTGTAACACCATGTCACCATAAGCACCATGTAGCGTTATTTACAGAAACTGTGGCTCACTTGTAGCTGCTCTAAAGAATCCAAAATCTCACTAAACCTCATGAAATCCCTGATTATCCAACAGGATTTTCAACAGAGAGAATAATGAGTCATTTTACTTTGATTGCTCTCCAGGTTTATTTGACGCCAGATGCACAGATGAGAAGCTAAACCTCAATGAACCAGGATAAACAAAAAGTGAAGACACTGGCAGAAGGGCAGCATACAGGCTTCAGGATGCTATTTGTTGTCCGCTGTCAAGCTGATATAATAGTGAGTCATGCACAGAGGATGTAGCGCAGTGTAAGCAAGACACAAGACGATTTCCTTGGTGGTTGAAAGCACAGATAGATAGGTAAAGCTTCTATTATTATCCTTAATGGACGTTGAAAGATACGTTTCAATCTTCCTGTGTCTAAAATGTTTGTAGGAGAGCTTGTGACTAATGTATTAATATAACTGTAGAGAAGCTTACTCATATCAAGCAACCTAAACTTTATCCAGTCCACAGTTAATGACAAAAGAACACAGCATTGATTGAACTGGCCTCTAGTTTGTAGGTGGGGTGGAGATGGAAACATTTGCTTGGGTTTCAGCCTTTGCAAGGTGGCTACTGATTCACTGAAGTGATTAAAATAGTGAAAGCTCGTTTCATTAGGCAAAATCACATTTTTCCCTAAATGTCTAAGTCCCAGAGTATCCTGCCATTGTAGTTCTGATCGTGCCAGTGTCCACACAATCTTCCTCACACACTTCTGAAAAGACAAATCCACCGCTAGCATTTTATGGTAAGGTGCGACTAAAACCATGATATAGAGGGGTCATTCCATTTCAGATAAATGAATCTTTAGAACAGTTTGCTCTTCAGCAGCTCATATTTCCTAGCATATAAATGGATGTTTATAAAGATAGTTGTGAAATTTTAGCTTGATATATTAAATACTCTCCAAGATAAAAATTCTTTTAAAAAATGCCTGTTGACCAACTTTCAACACGTTTTTTTTTTCACACATTGAAATCTGAGGCTGTTTCACCGCAGTATCTCAGGATCTACTAAAGACAAAAGGCTGACCTTTCATCGTTATCTTTATGTTATCATTATGCCATTTATTCAGAATCTTACATAGTCCAATATTGGACAAGTAGATGAAAAAAAAGATTATGGGTGAACTGAAATTTAAAAAAAAAAATTTAAATATTGACACTGTCATGAAAAGTCACATCTTTCAGCACACATTAGCATGATAAACTGATAAAGCGGAAGTCACCCAGCAATATTTTTCAACCATATGTAGCTTCATGTCACAATCATACAAAATCAAACATACTAAATATTTTGGATATATGCAATTTTGGAGTTCCAAAATGGTTATAGAATAAAAATCGCAATAAAAAATAGAACTAAGAAAGATTTTTTTTAAATATAGGCATATTTTTCATTTTTGTATTCTAGAGAAACACTGTAAACTGTTACCTCAACTATTATAGATACTATCAGAAATGTTTTGAAAGGTGGATCGATAGACAATTATCAAATATATACATATATATACACCATATATATATTTATATATTATCTCTAACTTTTTAAAAACATAAAGGCTTAACATCAAATAATGAACTTCAATATTTAAGTGTTTAACAAAGTAAAAAGGTGGCAAAAGCTGAAAATGTCCTTTTATGGTACATCAAAAGTTCAATTAACAGCCAATACGATGCACTCTTCCTGTATTCAACACATTAAGAAGACGTAAGACATTTTGTATTAGCTTCAGTAGCAAACTTTACATAAATACTGTGAGCCTGACATTCCTGAGAAATCTGCCAATATAACACTGCTGTTTTATTTTACGTGTAAGTGTAAAATGTTTTCAGTGTAGTTATCTCCAGTATACCTATGAAAAAAAGGAAAAAGCAGTGTACTATGGGATTGCTTCTTTTTTCTCACAATCCCACAGTACATCGCTCCACATTTTATAGTTGTGAAAACGAACAACTATGTAACACTGCACCTGTTACTGATGACACAAATGGATGATGACTCATATGTGTCCAAAATCTTAATTTACTGCTCACTATAGAGGAAGCTAATGAGTGTGAATTACGTCAGGAGGAGTGAACTAGGAGTGAAGTCGGATGTAGCCGCACAGATTGTTTTAATTACACTGATTAGACCGGGTTGAAGATGAGTCGGGCTGTAAAGCCTATAGAGCTGCAAAGTGGAAGGATCTGCTGGTTATTTCTCATTCCATGTTACCATTAAGGACGCATTAGCAGAGTTTCATACGCAGCTGCTGCTATTTTTTTCTGCTTTTAAATCTTATGTAAATCTTATGGAAGTTTAAATTTGTACGGTCAGCATGACACCTCAATGCAAAGTCAAAACCCAGAGGACAGAAAATCTTTTGAAGTTCAGGCTCAACGTATGCAATTTTCATTCAAATGAGCAGGTGCCATTTTTGATTTTGGTATTCATTTCTTCTTCATACATTCATGGATAGAAGCATAGAAACATGAGATTTCCTGGGTAATGTAATGATTGCGTTGATGTTGAGGTCTTCGATATTCATTAATTTAACATTGTTCCCGAGAAATCAGGTTTCATCTGTCATTTCTCTATAGTATCAATGAGATGTTGCTGTGCACAAATCAGAGCAAATTCAAAATACTTTGTAGTTGTAGTTCGCAAGATGACGTATGTTATGTAGTTGCAGTTCATAACATGGGTCACTTTAAGGCACTTTACATGGTAAGGATGAGAGCTTACAATATTATAGAGACAGACTCAACAGTTTCCCTTTTAACAAGATCTTGGCGACAGTAGGAAGGAAAAAGGAAAAAACCTCAGACAAAACCAGACTCAGGGTGAGCAGCCATCTGCCTCAACCAGTTGGGGTGACAGGCACTGAGCAATAACAAATGATAGATACTGAGCAGGTTGGTGGGAACAGCACCTGCAGATCAGAAACATGCAGATCTGGAGCCAGAGACATGAGCAGAACGAACATGGAGAGAAAAGACAGAGTCGACAGAAAGTTGATATGCAATGATATGCAATAGTGGCATATAAATGAAAGAGGAAACAGGAGAAAACAAAACAAAGTGTTTAATTACTTAAACTGACACAGAAAGCAAAAGTGAACTGATGTGAGTTATAAGCAGTGCACATCTCAGAGTTTTAAACTTTTGGACGGGATGATTCACTGAGTATCAGTTAACTTGTACCTTAACTTCATCCATATGGATCCACACTCACAGTTCAGCGCCCACATGAACTGTGGATTAATTGCAAAGTTTAACCATTATAGTATGAACTATAGTTTTACTGCTGTTGTAGACTAATTTCCCAGACATAAACTATAGGTAGAAGCCTGCCGTTTCCTTCACGTGACTTTCTCCTCCACTGCTGCTATTTGTGAGTAACTCCTGGTAAATCCCCTTCACTATAGCAAATAACAACAACTGCCTCTGAGCAGCAACCTATAGCTGAATATTTCAAGTTTTATTAAATGTTTGGAGCATGCAGAAATCAAAAGAATTAGCCATTTTATTGACAGTGTTCACCTCCCTGCATGCACATGTTCCACTAAAACAATTAAACTATTTTGCAGGGACACTGTTGCTGAATCCAGGCTTAGCACTGCCCATGAGGACTGTGACTGCTTTAAAGGAATACAAAAGACCCTAAGCATTTTATAGCACCAACACTTTACGGCACTATTTACCCCTCATTCTGTGAGTTTTGTGATCCGGTGCACCCCTATTTCTGATGCACGTGTTAATTGTGGATGCAAACAGGACTTGTTCATGTTGATAAGTACTCCAACCTGAGTTGCCTACCATTCTCTATGAGAAAAATAAAAGGAGTTCCCAGTACAGCTCCTCCCACTTCACAGTTTTATTATGCAAGGTCATAAAACTCCATGCACCACTGAGCATAATGTAATATAACTCATCCAGCCCTGCAAAGCTGGCAGAAGAGATGATGAGATGTAAACAAAGACAAACTCAAGTCGCCCACACAGTCCTAAAACAAGGTCTAAACAGCTATAATTAAAAACACCTGCCTGAGCTTATGCAGTTATGCAACAATCTAAATGACACCATAACTTGTTGGCTTGAGTGAAACCTTTGACTTGTGTTTGTTTTAGCTCTCCGAAGTGGAACATACCACAGCAGCCACGGGAGTGTCCGTCCTGGCATCGCCTTCAGAGGCCAGGTATACCAACCTACTGAGATGGCTTTGGTCATGAATGGGGGTACAGTAAGTATGGCAGAAACACAAATTCTATGTATCTGAGTCTCTCTCAATCACTAAACAACTCACCTGGAGGTTACTGCTTCTCCATCTCTTGTAGATGCCCACAGCCCCAATTAACTACACTGGACGACGGTTATGGTAATAAGAGCTGAGACTTGAAGAGGAAACATTCCAGTCACACTGGTGAAGCAGAAGAGTCTACTGTTGCCTAAGAAGAAGGGAATATTAACAATGCCACATATCATATACTGGGTTGACTTCATGCGAAATAGATATCTCTGTGTTTGTGTTTCTGCGCACATATATGAAGTTTACAGTTTAAACTAATAATATTTTTGCTTAAATTTCCTCGACTGCCTCAGAATGGATATTAACTCACAAGAGATGAAGACAGCTTCCACAGCTAAGTGACAGCAGTTACAGTGCATTATTTTGATCCACACGGATCAGCACATGCAGTCAACTATAATATGTACACACAGTAACAGGGAGTGTATAAATAGACATTAGGTTATATAGATAAGGTAAATAAAAAAGATGTGTATTAGCTGCTGAATGAGCTCCTGTTAGGGTGAAAACTGAGTGAGAAAAATGAGCTTAAAAGATGATTCTGAATGTAGTAAACACTTTTGCCTGAACAGCTCTAAACCAGTGCTGTTCCTTACTTATGTCTGCTCATCAATGACGCTTGCTTTGTATAAAAAAAACGCACTTTCTATCTTTTTTTGTTTGGCTTCAAGCTACAACTCAGAAAACACACCTTTAGGACCTTTATGTAAATGACCTGCATACGCCTACAATGCTTGCCTGACCTCTGTATTTCATGCTGAAAAGCCCCAAAGGACTCTCATAGTGCTTTTCTCTGTATTTATCTCTATTCCAGTATCAGTGCAGTTCGACCGTTTGGCGCAATTCACCATGTGTATTAGAGAACGCCATGTATTTAGAGCCTGTAAAGGGTTGTGGAGGATTATTAGATGGATTTTGAAGGTGAACAAAAAAACCTACAGCTCATGGATAGTGTTTTTAAAAGAAAAATAATAAGCAAAATTTTAAAAAGCCATTTAATACTGCAATACTAATTCTGCAGTATAGGGTTTACTGTCGGAGGCTGTGATTTTGCACTTTATCAGCACTGATTATATCTGGGAGTTGTGATATTTGAGATGCATGTCAAAGCACAGTTTAAAGTGTATTTTGTCAAAAATGTATGTGTTTTCTAGAGTTTTGATATTTATACTAAAGGATTATTTGTAGTTTTGAGTTTCAAAAATGCTCAACATTAGAAACGGCATTCGACAAAGCAGACTGATATGTTTTAAGCCAACATGGACAAGAAGTCCTGAAAGGAGTCATAAAAAATTTAAATTTATACATATACATTTTCATGACAACTGGGCAAATCCCATTTGGAGGGGAAGACCATGCGATAAGACTAACAATTGACAAATAGATTCTGTGGTCAGACTGTTTTGTCACCGACTTTCAGCATGTTTTTACTCACGAGTTCTCAAGGCTACCCTGGATTCAAGCAGGCTACTGATCATTATGGACACTTTGTTTATATAGAGTTGTGAAAATGTTTGTGAACTGTCTGAAATGATCTGGTTTTCTGCATTAACCGATGGTAATACTCAACCATTTATTGTTTGCCCATTTATTGGACACATACTTTTAAAATTCTCAGTGGAAAAAGTAAGTGAAACTTTACTTCTTCAGCAGCAAACAAAGAAAGTCCAGTTATCAGACCTGAACAAGAGTCATTTTGGACCTTCTTCCTGACAAAACTGCTTCATCTTAGTCATATTCTTACGATATCTGGGGAGATCTGCCTCTAAAGGCCATTTAGTGTCTCTCTTGGATTGTTTCTTGGATTTCCTTTGCTGAAAGTCATTCTGAGATAGATTTACTTCAGAGGCATTGTCCTACCCACCACAGCAGCTCCAAACCATGTTGCTTACTCTACTGCACTTCATCTTCTGATCGGGGATGTCAGTGGTTAATCGATTCACTTTCATAGGTAATTTAACAGATTAAAAATATATTAAGGAGAAAATAAAGACATGCATTTCAGAATTAGTATAATAATAATTAGGTGTAGCACCTGATTGTTCCACTAGGTGGAGCCTCCAGGTTGTTCCACAAGGTAGAGCTTCTTGCTATTCAGTGACCCAAGGAGACGAACGCACAGAATACAGGCACTTCTGTCTTGGCTAGCAGAGAGCATTGTGAGAGTTTAGCTGGCACTAGGTCACCATGACAAAGACTTCTGTGGTAGTTAATGACTTCGGCCCGAGCTAATGTATTCAAGATGAGCCTTAAATGTACTTTGACAGTGATGCTAAGGACCAGAGGCTAATGTAATATTGCTTTTGTAGCCGATGTTACATTTTCATTTTCAAATATAGCTCCATTAGCATATGGAAAAATGACCATTGTACGTAATTGGTGCTGTTGATAAATCTATTATAACTGATAACGCTGACAACTGTCAGATGATAAAATTATTCAAAATTTGTATCCCCACTTTGTAAGAAGGGATAATGTTTGTGTGCACTGCTCTTTTTACACTATACTTAGTGGTATAGTTTGGTATATTCATACCAAACTAGTTTCAAGGTGATTTTAGCTAAATTTAGGAAAGCAAAGATTGGTTTTACACATAAATAAGATAATTACAAAGGGTTAGCTTATTTTTTTTCTCTTCTCTGTAGATTCTGGCATTTAGGGTCCCATTAAATTTTAAATTCCACCAATCACAGAGAAAACATTTTGCCACCCATCAATGTCGATTTATCTGGAAACATGTACAATGTTTTTTCTTCGTTATGCTGAAAAGTTTCGCTCCAAGTCCAAATTGAATTCTATTAAGCTGTTAAAATGCATCAGTTTTTGAACTCTGAGGCAAAAAGGCAAGTAAAAATCCTATCACATTTGACTGGACTGTTGCAGTTTCTATCTCTAGAGCAACAGTGAATTCTAACCAGGATGATTCATCCCGCTCAAATGCAATTGCAATGCAGCTGTCATCACATTCATGTTGTGACCATTCCTTTTTGCTGTAACACTAAATTGTCAATAATTTTGCTTTGTGTACAAGTGTGTGCTCTGATATTGTACAATGAAAATAGAGGATTTTTATGTAATAACCCTATATAACTGATTTTTAAACATATACTGCAAATGTTCCAAATGTGATGAAGCACTGGTATTTCCCTTTTGAAATGCTCTTATGATGATAACACTGTCACTGTTTATTGGCAGCATAACATGAATGTCTGTAATGTGATTTGCACAAAGTGACTAATACATCAGTTCACACTTTCTGTTAAATATTGTCTTGTCTTTTTACTGGAGGGATCTGTCAGCTTGTACTGACCGATGTATGACTAGGTATTCTACTGTAACTAAATTACAAGCAAGTAAAGAACAGTTTCAACATGAAACTGGTTTTAAAGGGACACTAAAAACGTAAACATGTGTGATTTTCTCTGATGACAATCCATACTGCACACATTAAATTATCTCTCCTTATCAGATGATTCAATCAAAAATGCATCTATCATATGAAAACTGTGATAACCTCAGTGAATAAGTCACATTTATGTGACCCACTTGGTTGTATAAGAACGTTGGTCTGGAAGAATGTTGTGTTTTAGAAGGGAGTTTCACATTTCCTGTATTTTACACAGCATATCTATTCATGATCAGTAATCACAAAATAGCTGTATCATTAGTTTTAGGGGCATCGTGTTTAGCTTGACTTTCCACGATGTCTCTCCTCTGTGTGATGTGTTGAATCTCGAGCCAATTCCTATCTGAGCTGACTCTGTCAAAAAAAGCCCAAATCCCTCACTGCATGTGGGAGTGTTTTCAAAGGAAACTTCCAGTAGTAAGTAAGTCATGGCCTGTGGGTGGCATCTCAAAAGTCAGTGTGCAGGTTGAAGGCTGGGTGCCAAGAGGCTGTAGGTGAGATGTACAGTATATTTTGGTATAGCTTTGATTTCAAATCAATTCATTGTTCAGCTCCAGATGTATTGATTTTTCAGTGAAGGTTACTGCAAGATTTCAGTCTCTCTTAAATTATATTGTTTATTCAAAGATATTCATTGGTGGAAATAAGTTTTGTTTTGTTTTTTTATCTTGTTCACATGTCCATATGGTGTTTTTCATTTGCTTGAAGAGATATCATGAGCGGAATAAGCAATCAATGTCATGGCTGATTGTTGACATCTTTGAACTGCAATGTACCGGTGACAGTCTCAAAAACAGGGACTCAGACATTCAAGGTTTCATACATAACAAACCTAAGAAATCAATCCTGTCATCTTAGAGGGGGCTTTCTGTATCATTATTCTTAATAATCAGTTTCTAGTTTGAACATGCACGATTGAATTACTCTAAGGCAGAGTGTTTTTACAGTGTTTGAACAGATTCATGGGTCAGCTGGTGTGCTCGAGCTGCAGCCAGTTTGGAGGGGTGGGTGGAGGATAAGGCAGTGACTTCAGAGATCTGTACATTCTGGAGGAGGCAATGGTGTAGAGTTAAATCTAAGCCATTTCAAGGCAGGAAGGGGTTCTTTTCCTGGAAAAAACTTTTAAATATGTAACTGATACACAGACATTAGTTTTTAGGGGTTAAATCAGTGACCAAAGAGGGACTTTAACATTTCTCGTATGCATTTCTGCTATATTCAGTTAATTAAATATTTAATATTGATTGTTTACTTATCCTACCACCATCATTTAGACACACATTATGTGCAGTCAAAAAATCAAGTTTCTATTGTTGTGGTTGGAAAAGTGTTAAATTTAGCCAATTGCCACTTGGTCACAAAAAGGACCTTAAACCTATTTGAGTCATTCCACGCCAACTCACCTACAGCCTCCCAGTGGAGGTCATGGATTTTCTTGAAAAAAGAAACATGTAGGGGTGCCCTGATAGCCTAATGGTTATGTCGCGTGACCCAAGTGCAGAGGCGTAGCGGCAGTCCTGGGTTCAATTCTGACCTCGGGCGTTTACCGCATGTCCTTCCCTACTCTCTCCTGTTTCTGATTCTATCCCCTGTCCTATCTAATAAAGGCCAAAAATAGATCTTTAAAAAAAAAAAAGAAACATGTAAAAACTTCTACCTAAAACATGAAATTCTGCAAAATCTTACAGCTATACTCCAAATACTTTTTGAGTTATGATCAGTTCAACAATTCTTTTAAAGCATCTTTAAAGCCTCACCAGTTGCTTTTTTTTTTTTTTTTACAGGATTTGGCTGTTTTTTTGGGTTTTTTTTACTGAATATCCCAGAAACCACGAGAAAAAGCTGGAACTTGTAATCATGTCAATAGCTTATGCTGTTTTTTTCAGAAATTAAAATAAAACAAATCTATAATTTATCCTCAAAGCAAAAAATCTTTCATTTTTAAAAATTCATATCTCTACTAATATTCACTCAGTTACAACTAAATTTTTGTTATAGGTAGAAACAACTGAGTTTTGCCATATCTGTTTTCAAAAATTCACAACTTGAAAAGTATTTGGAGTAGAGCTGTGGGAATTTCAAGATTAAAAGAATCTTTAGGTAGAAGTTTTTGCCTGATTTTTTTCAAGAAAATCCATGAGCTCAACAGGGAGGCCCTCGGTGAGTTGGGCAAAGAAAGAATTTCACAGTGCTTTAATGTATTTGTGCTAAGCAACCTCATTAACTCTGTGCATCACAGATATGTGACCTCACCCTTCGTCTGCCCATTATTATTACCAATACAGTGCCGACTGGGTTGTTTCATGATGTCCATTCTGTTGTGGAGAAGTTGCGTGGTGACACATCAAATTACTATTCCTTTATGTTAACAAGAGTGGGCAGAATTGAATAAAATATTTAATACTGTGTTTATTTTTTTGTGGCAGTTTGTGGCCATCAAGCGAGCAGTAGATTTATCTTTGCTTGAGTGCGTCACAACTGAAAATTATACACACTATTATAGGAGTACTAGTAACAACTAGACCAATTCAACTAATACTAGGATTAAGTTAATGCCGATAAACATGATTAAAATAACGACTATCACACCTGATGAGCAGTTTGTTTTTGTTCAGTTCTTTCAGCTGTTCGTTGCTATGGAAGCCTGTCTTGTTGCTAACAGGAACGGGGAAGAGCTACTTCCGGGTCAGGAACGTAAGCGGGTATCCACGTGAAAAGTGTGCAAAGTAAGTACACCGATCTTAACTCAGCATGTTACGATACAATACAATGTGCAGTTGCTGTAAATCTTTCTCACTGTCGGTTTGACTGATTTGTTTCTTTCTGCGTCGGTTTAACTCTTTAGCAGTTGTTAGCTCGCTAGCTAGCTAGCTTGGCTAGTGACAATGAAATATGTGGTTTTATGTATAAAGTTGGTTCAGCTCATTCGGCATGAAATATAGAATATGTTCCTGACGTGTTAACGGTGTGGCTTTGTTGCATATCAACATGTCAATAAAGCACGTGTAATATGTATAAGATATTATTAATAAGGAAGCATTAGTGTGTCAGCAGCATGTTTCTGTTGTAGCTGTTGCAAGTAAAGGTAGTTTAAATTTCTTTACTATACAGTTTCATGTGCAGGTATCGCAGTAGATAAATGTCAGAGGTTGTAAATTGATGAAAGGAAATCTGTTCTGAGTTTTTGACCTTCTTCTCCAATGCTTGATTTATGATTTGAACAAACACACGTTTAGATTAATCCAAGTTTGGTGGAGCAAATGACATTAACAGAGATCGGAGATGTGACCTTATATTCACACCTTTTGTAAGAAACTCTTGTTATAAAAATCTCCATCCTTAAAGTAATTAAAGTGGTCAGTTAAACGCAGTGGAGTAGGACGTTCAATATTTCTCTCTGAAATGTAGTGATGTGAAAGTGTAAAGTAGCATAAAATGAAAGTAGCCCAAATTAGTACTTAAGTCCATAGTTGAGTAAATGTTCTTAAGTACTTTAACTGTGTTATTATAAACCACTTATTAACAATACTTAAAATTAGAATAATAAAAATGGCACAATTTTGAAATATGGTTTTAACAAACACAACAAATTACAATTAAGATAAATAATATCATTTGTTTTCACTTAAGTTAAATCCTAGTGAATCTTAAAACAAGCCGTTGCTGGTCACATTTAAAAGTAAAATAAATTAACATAAATAAAAAAGTGCAAACATGACAAAGGGGTAAAACCAGGGAACTCAGAGGCTGAACAGGTCTGCTGTGCTGTGTGACCTCTTCTACTTGTTGCTCCACATGATTCAGGTAGGATCAGTGCATCAGTCCATCTGGGTTTACCTTACTGGGTCTGGTAGAGCCATCCGCTAAATTTAGGGTCAGCTAACCATTTTGGATAAATCCGCTAGCTCGATGTTTACCATCTCGGCTAGCAGAAGGCTGCTCCAACGACGTGCTAACTTGCACTGGCTCTGCCTCATCATGGAGCCACGGCTCGGTTGGCTCGCCGGGGATGAACTCCAAAAAGTACACCTGATCTCTCACCCCCTATGTGTTCACGTATCGAAGTGTTTCAGCACACTTCTGTTTGCTTCCCTGTAGGAGAAGCGATTGGTTCTACAGAGAGACATCAATCAGCAGTCCCAGCCCAAGCAGTCGGCCAAACCTTTGGTTAGAATTTATTGCTCTGTTAGTCACTCGCCCATACATTCAGAATCAAGGAGCCTTGTCTTCCTTACTATTTAATATTTTTAAAAAAGCTTTTCTTTTGCAGTAACTGTCTTTCTCCCTCCAGACAAGTCAGAGGCAAGTGGAAGGGTTGAAAATGAAGATGGTGGAGGAGAAGCCTCTAAAGAAGGAAAAGAAACACAAGAAAAAACAAGCATCGCTATCTGAACACATAAATGGTGTTGTTGATGATAAGAGCCTAGCAGAGGTGAAAAAAGAAAAGAAGAAAAGTAAAAAGCTTGATGGCATGGCAGTAGTGGAGGAGATGGAGAAGGAAGGGAAAAGAAAGAAGAAGAAAAGGACAATTGCCAGTGATGCTTCAAATGATGTTAATAGTTCAGGAAAAGAAGAAGAAGTAGTCAGCAAAAAGAAGAAGAAGAAGAACAAAGAACTGGCTGACAGCGACAATCAAGTAGAAACTGAACAGAATTCAGTAACAGAAGTAGAAAAGAAACAAAAGAAGAAGAAGAAAGTAAAGAATGAATCCGTACAAATTAAACCAGAAAGTGTAGAGAAAGAAGAAGAGGAGGAACAAGATGTGCCAAAGAAAGTCAAGAAAGGAAAAAACAGTTTTACTATGAGCACAGAAGAGACCAACGAGCCAGTTAAAGAAAAGAAAAAGAAGAAAAAGCAGAGCCTTCTAGCTGTGGATGGAATAAATTTAACAAATAAGAAAACTAAAGTGGGTGAAAACGGAGTGAAGTTGGAAACACCAGAGACTGAGGTTGAGGAGGTAAAAATGAAAAAGAAGACAAAGAAAGAAGCCAGAGTTAAAGAAGACAGAAATGAAGTGGAAGCAACAGAGATCAAAGACAAGAAGAAGAAGAAGAAGAGCAAATCTGGATCAGGCTGCGAGGTGGAAGATGGCAAAGTGAACGGGAAAAAAAGGGATGAATCTGCTGAGGGTGAGATTATTGTCATTGAGGACGAAGAGCTGACCAAGTTAAAGAAAAAACGAAAAAAAGGAACCTACAGAATGGGCTCTGAGGATGTCATTGAAGTTGAGGAGACGGAGCCAACGAAGAAGAAAAGGAAAAGGGAAAAAGGCGAGGAGGAAGAAGAACAGGAGGACGGGCAGAGTGGGGATCATCCTGTAACAGCAGCTGTTGATGCTCCGAGCAAGAAGAAGAAGAAAAAGAAGTGCCCTGCTCAGGAAGAACAGGTGAAGGATGCTGGCACAGATGCGAAAAAGAAGAAGAAGAAAAAGATCAAAGAAGAACAGGAAGACCCACACGTGAGTGAATCTGTCCCAGGTTGTTGACACTGCTTGGATGTGGTTTTGATTTGTCGTATGTTTAGTGATCTTGGTTTGTGTTTCAGGAGTCTTCCCAAGCAGACGTCATTTTGCTGTCAGTGAAGAGCGGAAACACTGATGAGATCACCATCAACCAGGTAAACGCTGTAAATGTGACATTTCACATTTATTGTGAATGAATGCAATTTGACATTTAGAAAATACATTTATTTTATTTCCCACAGCAAGTTAGATGAGAATACGGATACCACTTGCATTTCTACCCAGGACGTATACAGCCACTGTAACAAAAAGTACAAGAAATGAGCACCTGCTAATGTTTGTGACAGGTTCATCAGCTCTGCAGTGTCAAAAGGTCAGGCTTGTGGGTTTTAACACATCTCATCAGGTTCAGCTAAATATCTCATGACTGGGTATGAGTTTTATGAACAGAGATGAAAGTGGCATCAATCTTCTCATCTTAGTTTCAGTTTGCAAATAAGTGTAATTTCCAAAATGTTGAACAACCAATTGTCTGTATTTTTATTTATGGTATGTTTAAGAAAAGCTTCACTATTCTTTTAAAAATCCCTGTAAGCTGCTTGGTGTCTGTGTTTAATGCAGAAGAGACCCATGAAATGTGTTGTTGTTTGTCACAGAAAAGACGACAGGCTTTACAAATGGAGATTGATGAGGCCTCTCAACCTCAAAAACCAGCCAAACCTACGGTCAGTATTCGCGCCTTTATTGTACAGAGAATAAAACTGTGGAATCTCCATGTCGCTCACTACCTTGAAGGTTTTCATTATTGCACTTCCATGAGAAAATGAGAGTTGATAGAGATGGAGCAAAAAGAAATGATCAAAACTGATGAAGTGGAGACAGAGATATTCTGACTTCTAGGGCCTATTGTGCATAAAGCTTTTTTAAAAATACTTTCCCACAATGCAACTCAGTCTCAGCACAAGTTTTTACAAGATCCACCTTGTCTTAATTGTCCTCTCCTGTTGTGCTCCATGCAAAGAGTTTGTAACAGAGGCCAGAGGTACACAGATCAGGAATTACATTATGACCACCTGCCGAATATTGTGTCGGTCCCCCTTATGTGCTCAAAAATGCTCTGAACCATTGTGCATGGACAAGAGGACCTCTCAGGGTGTCCTATGGGGTCTGGAACCAGAACGTTGGCACTGGATCCTTTGGGTCCTCTGGCTTGTGCAGTGGGGCCTCTGTCAGTCAAACTTGTTCCACTGCATCCTGTTGATGCTTGATCAGAATGGGGTGTAGGAAGTTTGGAGGTCTAATCAACATGTTGGATCATTGTCATGTTCCTCAACATGTTCCTGATTGTTTGATGTTTTTTCCATATGGTAGGATGCATTTTCCTGCAGGGGCAGGCCAGTGACATTTGGGATTTCCATTTGCATGAGGGAGTGTGTTTGTTGTGGGACAATGTTTATTTGGGTGTTGTAGGAGCTATTTAGTAGTCTCTATGTTTCTTTAATATCTGTTCATTTGTTTTTGTTTGGATTACTTGTTTGCTAGTTATTTGCGTAGATTTATTATTTGCTTATTTATCATATTTTGTTTGGGTTAATTAGTAGCTTATTTGTGGGTTTATTTATTAGATTTAGTTAACACTATGGGCACCTGCAGTTTATTTAGGTAGGTAGTAGTCATAGGACCAGCATGCACCTGGGTGGGCCTATGGTTTTTTTACCTGAGCAGGAGAGGCAGCAGGAGGATGGCGCCTTTGTTCATTTGTTTGTTTGCCAGGTATTAAATAAAATAAGAAGAAGCGCAACACTTTGGTATGGACAGTGACTCTTTTGCCTGCGTAAACCACATACCCACGGTGCATCAGCTGCCTTTTGATTAGTTAAAGTTGTTTTTTTTTTTTTTAGACAAACAGCCAATACAGGTGTCTAAGTCTCATCAACATGGATGGCAAAATCCAAGGTTTTCCATCAGAACACCACCTAGTACCAATATGATCAATGTTATTCACTTCACCTGTCAGTGGTCAGAATGTTGTGGCTGATCAGTGAAATACTATGATCACATTTGTAAAATCAGTTGAGAGATTCTGTATACATTTCTAAAATCTGTCCCCGGTGTCTCTGCTCTGCAGGGTTTTGGCCAGTGGAGCACGGCTCAGTTCAACAGCTCCGCACAGCAGCAGAAGTTCCTCCGGTTAATGGGTGGCTTCAAAAAGGGTTTCCAGCCAGCTGGTTCAAGCACCGGAGCAGCGAATATGGCACTGGGGAAGGACGCACAGCAGCAGCTGCAGCAAGGGCTTCTGGGAGAGTTTGAGCGAGCCCAGTCTCGCAGAATGGACTTCAGTAACAGGGGGGCGGGACTTGGGTTTTCAGCACTGTCCAGTAAGAAGTTTTCTATTGACATCAATGCAAGTCGATCAGTTCGCTTTGATGATTGATCAGCTCCACTGGAGGATTTACAACAGATAACTATTCAAGTGTAAATGAGTGTTTGTGAATGAAAACAAATTGCCTGTTGTATATACTGTGTGTTAAACACCCGTCCTACATTTAGAGACACTGGACAGTTTTTATGAAAAAAAAATTGTGAGCAGCAGCTTGTTTTAACAGATCATGTGATTCCATGTGGGTCAGTGTCTTTATAGTATAAAATTTCAGTTTTATCTTTTTTTTTTAAAGATGAAGAATCCTTCTAATAATAGAAAACGAGTAACTTGCAAACAGATAGTCATTGATAGTCAATTTATTTCATTTTTGCACATATGATGTTAAGTGAAGAAAGAATAAGGAAAGTTGAAATACACTTCAAAATAAAAAGTAAAAACAGAAGCTTTATTGCTTGGTTGTTGTTGGCTCATAATCTTTCAGCTGTAAAAATGTGCTGGAAAACAAAAATATTCTGACTATCATAGGCTGTACTTCAGTAATCGGTGCATGGTAGCTGTGCTGTAAATCTGATTTAACATTAGGCTGTCACATTCATTTTCCTTTGAATCTGCTGAGTGAACAACATTCGTCTGTCAAGTTACTCAAAACTGGAAATGCTGTTAAGGGGTAAGGAAAAATGAGCCTCAGGACATTGAAAAGTTGCAATAAGTCAATGCGTTTGTCCCATTTATAGACAAAGTCATTAAAAACAGCAAAAAACAGGTCTACCGCATATATGATGACATGCAAAACAAGTGCAGCACTGCCCCATGCAGCCTTTCTGGTCGAATCAGGTTCTGGCCTTTGCAATTTTCTCAGGACACAAAATGCAAAGTGGTCATGAGAATCTGAACCATCTGCACCAACTGCTTTGTCGTTCAGTAATCCCAGATGCTTCGGTAAAAAACAACAGGATCTCTCTCTTAGGTTCTTGAAGGTGTTCTATAGTTCTTGCTGCTCCCCACCAGTCAGCTAGAACTGAATAGGGATGTGAAAATTCCTTTAAGAACCTAGAACACAAGTCCAGTTGCTTTTTACTTTTAAGAATGACAGAATGTGCAGAAGGACAGTGGTTAAGAAAATAATTTAGGGCATTAAACCAGTAACGACCTGGCAGCTGTGTGGGCGTGTAGCACCAGCGGCGACTGCCCGGTTTCATTTCCGGCTGGCCGGACCACTTGCTGCATGCCATAACCCTACTCTTTTTAGCCACATCTCATGTCTCCATCAAATGAAGGCATTAAACGCCCAAAAAAGAAGAAAAGACAGACATGAAATCAAAAGTAGCCGATGAATCGCATGTCGCCCAGTCTCTCAGAGCTGGGAGGCTACCTGACGACAGCAACTGAAGAAAGGGGAAGGGAGGAAGTTGTGTGTTCCTTGTGGTAGAAAGAAGTTTCAGGGCTCTCATGCTTGTAGATACTCGGGCTGCACTCGTGCCACTTTGCGGAACTCTTTGGCATGTGTTCGCGGGCACTGCATCTCACACCAGCTAATGGGAACCATCTGGGAACCTGGTTTGCAGAGAAATGCAGTGGAGATGTGATTAAATAAAAGAGAAATGACAGCATCAATATTGAATATTCAGTAAGACAGAGTCTACAGTGGTGCAAGCCACTCTTTCTTTCTGTAAACAATAGTGCTTTGAGCTAAATGTTAACATTAGCATATACACAATAACTTATAACAGCTAACATGGTGATGTTTAGTATGTGTAGTGTTTGTCATGCTTACAGCTGCAGCTTAGCATGTCAGCATGCTAACATTTGCTCATGAGCACCGTGCAAAAATGTACAGCTAACCCTATAAGAAATGTCATTAGTTTTGCAAGTATTTCATCATAAACCAAAGTATTGGACAAAATTACATTTTGACTTGATGATGGAAATGCAGGAAAGATAATGGCATCACCAGACTTATCAAGATAAATCCTCTAATCTGCATGAGGTTCCTCATCAAACTTTTTAATTAATGCACCCAGTTAATCATTTTTGAATTTCACCATTAACATTGTGTTGCAACTATGAATCTCATCAGACTCAGAATGAGCATATTTTAAGGAGAGGAATGCCATCACTCTTACAACTAGCAAAAACTGTGTTGAATTCATTGTTAGACAAGAAAATACTACATGCCTGCTCTCTTAAAATTCAGCCAAATCACAGGTATTCAACGGAAAATGTTAGTTAACATGGCTCGCTCTCTATGCAAATGACTTGACTCTTCTTCTGCAAGGTTTAAGTTGCAATAACACCTCCTTTCTCTCCAGTCATCTAGAGAAGATACTCCACCAGCTTGCACCACCTTGTGTTCAAATGGGCTACCTGTCATATGTGCTGGAGTCCTCTTGTGCTTTGAAGATTTAAGTAAAACTCTGACCAAGCAGAAGTTTTGTGTAACTGAGCGAGATTTACCTGCTTCACTGTGCGCCACCACCACTCCCAGTTCATTCTCTGCTGTTGTCAACAGGTAGTTAGACTGAACATCGCCGAGAGAAATCTGACACCACAGGTCAAGGTTTAAACAACACAGAAGTGCAGTGTACAGTGACCACCAAAGAAAACAAAACCAGACAATGTAAAGACATATTATTTTAGGAGTGGCTTTTCTTCTTAAAATTAAAGCAGCTGCCATTGATTTAGAAGTGACATGTGGAAATGTGCACCTGTGACACACCATAATCTTCACATGCCTTTTATTTAACACCAAAACATTCCAAAAGATCATAACAAGACTGTCTTGGAAATGTTTTTCTTGCTGTACATGTGTCACATCAAGCTTAGGAATTTTAGAGAGAAAAAAGGTAGCTGAGGAATGAGCTGAATAGTTCTCAGAGCTGATGAATTACTTTCACCTTTCACTCTGGGGAAAAAAGGTATTTACTTGTCTTTGCCTCGAGGTCAGAAGAAGGATACAACTTTTGCCAAGACGATGTCACCGGGTCTGAAGCTTTTGTATGTCTCCACCTGTAACAAAATGGTAACAATAAGCATGCCATCTTGATTTCATAAGTGTGCAGAAGATGCAGAGAAAACCGATGACTGATCAGAATGAAAACAAGAATTCAAACATACCTTGTCCTTCTCTGTTGCACGCACATCTTCTTTTCTGTTGAGCCAGAGAGAATGAGCTTGTGTTTAGGAAAGAGAATATTACAAACACAAAAGTGTGCGTCACTCTGGAGTCAGTTTCAGGGGTTACCTAATGGTCCCTCTGAAGCGGTCCTTCAGCGGTGTGGAGCCTACGTAAAGGATGTGGACTTTGGCGAACCTGGGGTTGATGCTGGTCACCTGTCGAATTACAAAACAACCCAAACCTGCTCTTTAAAAAAGAAGCTCTAAACCTAAAACTGTATAAAATCAGTTAATCACAACTTCCAGTTGTAGAACTGTGATTCCAGTGCTTACCTTACAGGTGACTATTGCTCCTACATCTGGCAGTAGTTGCGTTTCTGTTTCCCTCACAACCGAGATCACTGGTAACTGGAAAAAAAAATGTGCACAAAGGTTACACAAAACCTGTTCAGTTTTGACGCACAAATTACAGTGCTGTGCAGATTCCACTAAAGTCACTGAACAAACCCATTTCGGCTCAGTCATGTTCACAAACATTGCACAATACTTTCATTCCGGCACTCCTTCTTGCCTCATTACTTCTAAAGCTTTCTCCACATCTCCCCACTCTCACCCACCACGCCTCCTCACCTCCTCTCCCTCGTTTTTCCTGAGCACGTAGCCTGCTAGTGAAGAATATATGTAGCCGTGCCGCAGATATACTCCTGTGCCAGGAATACAGTCTTCTACACTGCATAGTTTGTCACCTGGTGTACAAACAAGAGACAGCAGAGGTTTTGTCAGTGGGGGAAACAGCTGATGTTAGTACAATATGTCAGTGTTGTGGTGATAAAGGTGGACCATCCCTGCATGGATGCACAATTTTACAAAGCAAGTGCCATGTGTGTACACCTGACTTTTATTTAGGCTGTCATCTGCTAGTTGAACAGATCACGAGACACTTCAAGTCAGGATCTGGGTGGATTGCCTGGAGGCAACTCAGTATGTTTTTGCAGACTTTTAACACAACTGTAGTGACAGATTTACTGGTTAAGAACAAACTTTGGACAATAGGAATGAAGGACAATAGGAATGAAACAAATACAGGTTAACTCATCTGACACCTTTGTGCAACATTGCCCTTCTTATTCCCTTCAACTTATTGGTTACTCGATCACTTTGAGCTCCTAGGACCTATCACTACCATTGTCCAATGCTATTCCTGCATGGTCTTTCAGTGCACTGATACTATCCTGCTTCCACCACATGTAATTAGACAAAATATGTTACATTGTGATAAAATTTACTACTAACACCCGCATAATAAAACTGCGGATTTCCCATGGGTGCGTCAAAACATATGAGCAAAGGAATGTGTTATCCTGCCGGAGGCGATGGGCAGGGCAGCTAATGAAACCTGCCGAGGAAAGTAAAAGTCAGAAAGTCAGCACTGAAAATGCGGTTAAAAAACTAAATTGGAAAATGGAAACAAAAGCTCAGAACACACCAACTCTGTCTAATATCCAGCTGATAAAACCTGTCGTTGAGTAGACAGTAAGCGGAAAAGACGTTCAATGCGCTGGAAGTTACTCCACGCATGGCAGCTGGAAATGATTAACGGGATTTTTACACTTTCAAACTGCAGTTTAACGACATTTTCTAGCAACATGGCGCCGCCTACACAATCCGAAGTGAACAGAATGCCAGCAAACCGTCTGAAAAGCGGTGTAACTACGTCCAAAGCGGTAAAAAAAAAGACACATTTATGGGACTCACCTGGAACACACAGCTTCATGGGCGACATGTTTTCGAGAAGAGCAGATCGTTCGCCGATTGGCTGAAAGGAAGGGCTCGAGTTGATTCTGATTGGCTGGTCTCACGGTGAGCGGAAGAAGAAGAAGGACGTTCCTCTCCGCCATGTTTGTTGAGGCAGGTTCGGGCACATGCAGGCAGTCACATGCCATGTGTGAATCCAAAACAGTTTAAATTCCTCCAAACCTGGCACTTAAACTTTACAGTATTTTTTTTTCTTTTCAAATATAGATGTTTCTCCGACTTAAACTGCAGCACAAATTTAACACAACATGCACACATAGTTTTTGATTGCTTTTGAAATGTTTAGATTTTTGCCAATTAATTTAGAATTAATGGCCCTAAGATAAAAGGTGCAACATTATTATAATTTTAGTGTCATTTGATATTTGAATTCCAGATATCTATTGTATTTAAATTCCAGTCAGCAGGGAGGCTTAGCTTGGACTAGTAAAGAATTCAAGCTGACTAACTAGTGCTCCAGCAAACTAAAATAGCACAATGTTATTAGCTTAATTTAAAGTTAGCTAGACTTCCACACAGAAAATTTGTGCTGTCTCTAGTCTTTTCTTCTGTGACAGCCTCACTTTTTATGGCATCTTGTGTGATAATGGTTCATCCATCCTTTAAAAAATTATATTGCAAATCAAACTGCAGTTGCCAACATCTCTCAGAAAAACTGGAGGTAGGTATTTTCCTCGGTTCATTTAAGACAGTTTAAAAGTAGAAATGCTCAGCTGTGATGTTGACGGCTTATTTGACTCATGATATGTCCTGTGGCATATAAAACCACCCCATAAACATGTTTACAATGTTAAAAAATAGAAATCTTCTGAAGAATTCATTAAGGGATATTAACTTACACCCACACAAGTTATTCTTCATTTAAAATCTTCATAAAAAAAGAAGTATGAAAGCAACATGGGCAAACAGAGAACGTTCTTTAGTGTAAACAATCACACTGACAGTATTTATAACCAAAAGTTACTTTGCAGTGGTCCTGTTTAATATCTTCATTGTGCCATATTTTTTGATATTACATGTATCATATGTAGTGCAGTCCAACTTTAACATATATGTAAGAATATGTTTACTTTCATATTTTCATTAATTATTTTATTTATTTAATGCTGGAAATATATAGAATAGAATATAAAATAGAAATACTTAATTGTTCCCCAAGGGGAAATTCTGTAAATGACACTAGACACCAATAAAAGATTTCATCACATAATAGCTCACAACATTTATTCTTTTTCGAACAATGCCACAGCAAACAATATTTAGCAGTGCAGAGCAAATAAACTTGCCTTATTGACAACAGCCAGTGTTTCTTTATAGGTTATACTGTTCCCACTGAGTTTCACCTACATGGATTGTAAAGAGGGAGGAATACTTGGGAAGTCTGCATGGGTGATGTATGTTTGCTCCTGTTTGCTGGTCCCTAATTTACATTTTGGTCAGTGCTTAAACCATATTACAGCTGAAATCCACAGTCTAATAATGAAATGCATGATTCAGTATGACACAACTAAAGACCAATCAGATTGTATGTTTGTCTGAAAGCTGGGTATAATTCAAGTAAAGTGCACACTGCGTGTCTGTATGTGCGCATGTTTGTGATGACACAGACAATAAATGACCTTTTTTTTTTAACTTGAGAAAAGAACAGGACATGATTGATTCGTACTCTCAGTCCCACAGGAGTCTATTTCTTGACTTTGCCCTGAGCTGCCACAGCTTCCATGGCCTTCTTGACAGTCTCCTCATCTCCCAGGAACTGCATGGGTCCTACAGGCTTCAGGTTTTTGTCCAGCTCGTAAACTATGGGGATGCCTGTGGGCAGGTTCAGCTCCATGATGGCTTCCTCTGACATACCTGAGGAACAACAACAGACAGTCATGCAGAAGTTATAACCCAACTGTAGGCATCTGATACAGACTGAATGCAATGGTTGATGCTAGCTGGGTATGGTAAATACTATTCATAACTGAACTGCATGGCTGAATTTGAAAATTTTACAGGTTTCATATCAAATAAAAAGGGAACTAAACTAGTATTTTTGGGGGGTAAAAGTGTAATATTATTTTAGTTTTACTGTCAAAGGGAAAGGGAAATAATGATGGCAAATAACTCTCAAAGGAATAGGTGCAAAACTCAGTATTCAAGAGCCGTGCCATCATTTACAGTCTATTATTGCTCTGCTAATTATTACTTTCTTAATCCAATTACATCTCATTTCTGGGCTCAAAGTAGGGCATTTGTCAATGGACAGAAGGTTACTTTGGCTGTGCCTTAAGAAACAACACCAGGAAAGGTTTGTGATCAGCTGTTTGAATCTTTAAATCTAGTTTTATTCAAAAAAGTATAAAGCATAATAAAGCACACATCAAAACTAGAGATACTCTTAGCGACAAGTCAACTCTATAAGTCCCTGAAGTTGAGTACTGCAGTTGAATTGTGTTAAAAATCATTACAAAAGGAAAATATATGTAATAAATTTAGATTGTAATTTTACAAAATAACCTGCTATTAATGTTGAACTAAACCACAGACTCCTTGATTCAGGGAAACATCGAGACATTCAATAAATGCAAACTTTCCAGAATTTAAGAAGGATTTAATACTCTCAGCACTGGGTGGCATATCATAAGTATCCACTCTGTCTCTTACCCTCCAGGTGCTTGACGATACCCCGAAGGCTGTTGCCATGAGCGGCAATCAGTACTCTCTTTCCCTCCTTGATCTGTGGAACGATCTCTTCATTCCAGAAGGGAAGTGCCCGGGCAATGGTGTCCTTGAGACTCTCACAGCTGGGAAGCTGGTCCTCCGTCAGGTCAGCATAGCGTCGGTCCTAAAAAGAAAAGAGTGAGTCAGTGCTGATGTAATAAGGAGGCCTGCATTTGTGAGAGACAAAGAGTCAGTGTGTCATTGTTTTCCTGAGCTGTCACCTTGCTAATGGTCTCATAGAAGTCGTGTCCCTCATCCATGGATGGGGGAGGAATGTCAAAAGAACGCCTCCAGATCTTGACCTGGGCCTCTCCATGTTTGGCAGCTGTTTCAGCCTTGTTCAGCCCAGTCAGGCCCCCGTAGTGGCGCTCATTTAAGCGCCAAGTTCGGTGGACGGGCAGCCACATCTGGTCGATGCTGTCCAGAACAAACCACAGGGTGCGGATGGCCCTCTTTAAGACTGAGGTGTAGCAAATATCAAATTCATAGCCAGCATCTGAGGTGAAGCAGACAAAGGACAAAGAAAACATAAGGAAAAAATGTTCATTGGTATTTCAGACAAGGCAAAGAGGCTGACTAGTGTGTAAATTCCCAGCTGCATAGAAATTAAAATTAGGTTTTATGATGAGGAGGAATAATTAGTATTCAGTGATGACTATCTGCATAGTTTACTGCCCTTCTACTAACATCTCTGCATTTGCTTTTGCTTCGTCAGTGGCCTTGAGGCACTGGCACACTGTGAGCTCTGCAAGGTGTGTCTGCTGGGGATGATTGGGTCACAGAATCCAGCACAATGAACAGACAGAATCTCTCACAGCGAACAATACCACTCTACAGTAAACGGATAATAAAGGCATCTTTGCACAGCAATTTGGTAATATGCTCCACTCTTCCTTAGATCTGAATGATATGGATTTACATTTTTCTCTTCAGTTGTCACAACAACCCTACTAAAGAAATATGATTGCATCTTAGAGGACACATGCTCCACAAGGACATTAACTGTGTTAAAGAAAGCTGCCTGTTCATGTTCCTTCATGCTTATCTACTCTTATGTCAAGGCACATTTCTGAATAAACCATTTCTATTTGAAAAATGGTGTTTTAGGTGAAATCCTGTCAATCTGGAAAAAAAACTTAAATTGCACTGGTTCAATGAGTTAATGCCTGTTTTTCATTTGTCTACTGACAGTAAATTAGTGTCTCAGTCTGGGTCTTCTATACAGCTTTTTACACATTTCATCTGACTTAGGTGTACACGTATGTGAATCTGAAATGTCCCAATAAAATCATGGATTTTACGAGGATTTGTCCCCTAAATGTCTCTGAGATTAAAGCGGTTACACAAAAACTTCACAAATTCATCTCACAAAGGGGACATATTCTATCATCTGTGAATAAGTCAAACACATCTGTATCCTGGATCCTGTACCTGTAGTAGTATTCGGTTGCAAGATATAAATGAAGACAGCAATAATTCTGTGCAGAACTGACTAACCAGATGTCTGAAGCCATTTGAAGTAGTGGCTGAACGATGTGTGTTTATTCAAGGCTCTCACAGATACTGAGCATTAGAAATTAATGAGAAGGATCATTTTTATTTTGAACAGATTTGCATTTGCTGTAAATACCTAAGAAAAATGTAGAATAACAATAACTCCAACAAAAAAATTGATAAAATTAATTATGTTTAATTAAAAGGGAGCTTTTCAGCGTTCATCCTTCAGGCTATTACTTGTCATGCACAATCAATTAGCTAGCAGTGCAAGTGGGAATTTACCTGCATCACAAAGTGGTGAGTACAGATATAAACATGCGGCGCATCAGAGCATTTTTAAATGTTTTTATTTTATAGAGAACAAGAAAAAAATGATACCAATAGTTTGGAAAAAGCTGAGTATCAGTGCAGATAATCAATCAGGCCAATCATCAGTTGATCCCTAATTCACAGCATTTGTTCTCTATATTTTATTTCGAACATCGACATGTGGATTAACAGCACAACTCACAGCTTTGGAAATTATTATTAGACCACTGTTTTCTACTTCTTCCTTCATGGTTCTTGGTTAATCCACACTGTGTTTTCCTCCTGAGGTTATGGACAGCTGTTTTGGTGATTCCAAGCTGGTTAGCAATGGACATCTTGCTGTATCCCTCTTAATTGAGCTCGAAGATGTCGGACTCATCCCTCAATTCTCTTCATTTAATCACTGATGAGTGATAATTTCATTCGGATTATCTGTTGACTTCACACATACAGCTTATGCACAAAATAATAAAGACTGAAAAACAGTTTTCTGCCATCTAGAGGGAATTTTGACATATTTAGTTTCAATATATCCGATTTTAAAACACAGTTCACTGCATGTATTGAAACATTACATGACTTTTAAAAATGAAAATGCTGTAAATATTTAGCCACTATGATAAAATTCAAACAAAATGATCATTATTAAAAGACCTGTTGGGCAGACTTTGCAAGGGAAACAGAAGGTGGTCTAATATTTTTTCATTGAAAGGCTTTTTAAAAAATAAATTCTTCTTTTAGAATAGAATAGAAGATTTTTAGTGTCATTTTTTCTATATATCCAGGACATACTGAGGAACTGAAAAGGTGTTTCTCTCTAACCTTTGTGTTAGTGCCATACATTTAAAAAAAAGGGATCAAAATACAGTATAAACACAATAGAATAAAATATATAAAAATCAACCTATGCACACTGGCAGTAGTGCAAAACAGTGAGTATTACTTTTTAATATTTAGGCCTACTTTTGCTCTTTGCTGTTGAAGTACATTGTATTTTAAATAGTCTTGCACTACTGAATTTAAAGTGTAAATGTGCCCATTGTTTATGTATTGCACCATTGGTGTTTTGTTTTATGTCTCTTTTGGGTTTTTTTTTTCTATCGTTTGTAATTTTTATATTTATTATTTTACATACGTGTGTGTTTTCTTCCGTGTAAAACTTCAATATAAGGCTGTTTTAAGATGAGCACACAGTGACCCTCTGTCCCTGCTGTGTTCATGTCGCAGTGGAACCACTACCTGTTTCCCAGCAGGGTTGCGTAAGCTTGCAGCGGCTTTAATCCAATGACCGAGAGAAAGCCCGATTAGGCCGGATGACATTATGTGACAGCCTACCTTTCAGGGCCTGTCCTCCCCTCTTTGCCTCCTGCTCCCCGGTCTCACTCAGGTCGGCGTCGAACCAGCCACAGAAGCGGTTCTCCTGGTTCCAGCAGCTCTCTCCATGGCGGATCAGCACCAGCTTGTACGCGGCCATCCTCGCTCCGATGCCCTCTGCGTGGTGTTTCCGGAAACTTTGGGGAAAGAGACTCTTCCTAGAAGACGGAAGCGACGCTAATAAACCGGCCCGGACTCCGCCGCAACAGCAGAGGCGGCTGCAGAGGAACTGGAGCGGTATTTTTTAGTGGAAAGGAGGAGTGATGTCGGATGTGTGGGTTTAGTTGAATAGGCTCGTCTGGTTGAACTTGACAGCGCTCACGACCAGGCTTGTCTTTCTCTCTTCCTGCTGCTCTCAGCCAATCAGAGGCCGAGGTGAGCGCGCCGGAGGAGGAGGAGGGAGTCAGGAGGATGCGCACAGAGGCACGTCCGCAAAACCATCAGGTCATCCGGTCCACTGCATCAAAGGGTTAAAAGTAGAAAAATATTCATGAATGGTCCCTGGAGTCACTGAAAAAACTATTTGTATATATAAATATAAAACCCTCACACCAACTGTCTGGACCTGAGTGGCTACTAGCAACTTTATCTACTCACTTTCAAATCAACAAAACTGGAAACACCTTTGCACCTAATACCATATGCACCTTGTATTTATTTACTGAAACTGCACGTTTACATATAACTGTATGTAATTTTTGCACTACTTTGACTCATTACTTTTTCATATATATTCAGCAATGTGCAATATCCATTTACAGTGCAAATACAACATTCTGTTTTTATAGTTCTCAATATAGGAGATAAGTTATCTTTAAAAGAATAAGCACTTCTATATATTTCCTTCAACCAGATGTTCATATTTTATATTTGCACATTTCTAATTGTACTTTTTAAAATACTTCAGTCTGAACGCACTGACAGGATTGCTGTTTATTTATTTATTTATTTATTTATTTGTACACTGTGCAATAGCAACAAAAGAACTCTATTCTATAGTTAAACTGCTGCATGATGCCTCCCTGGGGTAAAAAGCACCACCATCATATTACCCCACTGATCATGAAATAGGCCTATTGTACATTTTTATTTTGAGTCTTTTCTTTCTAATCTTCAAATAGTTCTGAAATCATTTCACTGGTTTGAGCATTTTTTAATGGTTCTGAGGTAAGGATATGTAATACTGTGATGTACAAAGGCTAACTAGCTGACTTTAGGTTAAGCAAATGAAGTTATGCTACATTAGCTTGCTGTAGCTTGAATTCTTTGAGTCAGCTAAACATCCCTGTTGACTTGACATTATTTTTGTGAACCAAAAAAGCACAGTCACAAGATATTGCCAAAAACATCACAGACTGTGAATAAAACATGTTTCAGTGTGTCATTCATGGTTGGAAACCCTAAGAAGGGACTTGGGCTTTCCCCTCTATGACAAATGACTATAGCAGTCTCTCACTAGATTTTAAAACTAGACATTTGTTACTCAAAGATGTGGCGATTGTGTGATTAGAACAGCCTTAAAAAGTCCCCCACCTAAACAGGAATCTGCCCTGTTGAAAAGCTAATAATGAAACTATATTCAGTGAGTTTCATATTTTGTTAAATTTGACCTTCCAGTAAAAAGAGGGAAGGAATCAAAGTTTCCCTTTTACATTTTTAAGAGCCAAACATTTAAAAAAAAGAGGAGTTGACAGTCTATAATAGATGGGAATATAAGTAACAAAAATTTAACTACACTGAATTTGCCTCCATTATAGTGGAGCAAAGGAGTCACCACCAAATTAGTCACTGACTGCTTCATCCAAATGACCTGTTAATCATTTCAGACCAGACATGTAAAAAAAAAAAGAAAATTCAAAAAAAATTTAAATATATATATACATATATTAGATTACTTAAGATTACTTATTTAAACACCAATCAGATGGAGGGAATATAGCAACAAAAATCATAGTGACCTGTGGAAAAACATTACTGACTAAGCTGTTAATGATGATTTTTGAATTGGAGTCAGTTGGAGCCAGAGCTATTGGGAGTCACTACCTAGTGACACTCAGTAGTTTTGCACTTTCTGTTTTTCTCCATTGGTTTGGGTCATTTCTTGAAACTGAAATTACATTCTCAAAACAACATGGACAAACCTCTAAACAACTTGGCAATTGTTCATAACGGAATTGAATTTCTTCTTCATTTCATCAGATTGCAAATGTCTTAGTATATCTCTCAGTGTCTCAGTACATCTTTGTAAATGATTCAGTACAGGTAGCCTGCATTTAGCACAATTTCCAAGTGAATAGATCTTGTTGATTTAAACTGATTATTGACTTCTCAGTCTAATGGTCGTTCTCTCCAGAACATGTCAGCATCATTTCATTGTGTAAGTCATCACAAGCAAAATAGTCTGTTCAACTGTCAAAATTAGTCAAGAACATATTCTGTTGTGTGGGACAATGTGAATTTCCACCGTGGCCCGCTCATCAGAGCCTGTTTCACTACTCATCCAAGGACGGTCAAGATGTTCCTACCACCTTATTCTCCTTTCCTCAGTCCTATTGAGGAGTTTTTCTGTGCTTGCAGGTGGAGAGTATATGGGCATCAGGCTCAAAATCAGAGGTCACTGCTCGACGCTGTGTGTGAAGACAATGCAGGTGATCAGTGTTGGGGATGGTTGCAACATTTACGCCGTTTCTTCCATCGTTGCATCTAAAGGGAGAATAAATGCTGTGATGTGGATGAAAATCTGTGGCCAGACAGACAACAGCATGTGGACGGCCAGGAGGGCCAGGAGAGGGAGGGTGAGGACAGCGACCAGTGAAGAAGTGTTAGTCGTGAAACTCCAGCTTTATTTACAGCACTGTAGGCTACATATAATTTCCCTTGTTTTGTTTACGTGTTTATATTACAGTATGTTATGCTGCATACATTTTCTTTTTACTCTATGGAAGTTATTTTATGTGTGTGAATAAAAAATTACTGTTTCCTTGACAGTATGAGTGCAATGTATGATGTCAAACCTTGGAGGCTATTCTTACTGTAAAATCATATTTTTTAAAATTTTATACACAATTGTATTTTGTTAGCTACACAAAAAAAACTAGCACAGTAACCATTTTCAATGAAGGAGTGGGCTAAGACTGAGAGGTGGACATGAGGGATATTTCAGTGGTCATCTGCCATAGTGACAAAACATCTAAACATTTTGACCTGCAGTGCTCACACAATGCCAAAGGGACGATGCATGTTGGGGGCACTGACTATTTATATAAGAATAGAATTTAGTTTTGACAAGTGAGTGAACTGTTTTGGGAGAGATATGAGCTTTTGCAGGTGAACCATGGTGTTTCGCTGAACCATCCAGGATATTTAGCAAAAGCACCAAGAGTGTTGAGAACGTCCTGTCTCTTTCAAGAAATGAGCCAAAGCAAATGAGAATGATCTTTGTATCTGTGGTGGCACTGACTATTTATATGAGAAAGGAACTTAGTTTTGAAGCATGAATGAACAGTTTTGGTAGAGATATAAGCTTTTGCAAGTGAGCTATGATGTTGTGCTGAACTGTAAGACTGTTCTGCCAAATAATCTTAGAATTTTGAGAATGTAATTTCTGTTTCAAGTCATGAGCCAAACCAATGGAGAAAAACTGTAAGACACTCTTGCATTGGTGTCACTCTTGAGAGCCAGTTGATAAATCCATATTCTCTGTTCAGTCTATGGTTGAACTTAGTCTGACTCACCAAAGTAGACTGCTGGTGTAAGCCTGCCGTTGCCTCTGCATCTTGTGTGGCTTTCTTCTCTCCTTTCACTTTCAAATGTTATCCTTTTTAGAAACTCACTTTGGGAAACAACAACAAACTCTGAGCACTAACCTACACACTGAAAATTTGCCAAGAATCTGGATAGTTGACTAAGCAGTCCAGCTGGTTTTGTTTAGTTAATTATCATTTTAATGGCAGCGTCTCACCTCCCTGCATTAAAATGTTCCACCAAACCACTTCTTCCATCACTATTAGAGTGAACACTACTGCATTCTGTTCTTAGCTTCACTCAGTATGAGTGTGATTGGTTTAACGAAGAACAAACAGCCTAGAGCTTTGTTCTCCTATAGTAGAATGATAATGAAATGCAACCAAATTGTTCTACACAACAATATGTCTGTGTTACAGAATGGTCTGACTATACAAGACTATGATGAAACCCATCAGTGTATAATTGCATCCTAAAATAAACTCTTGAGGATGCCAGAATATTATTTGACTGCAAGTATGTGACACGATATTACAGAATTACTTGTGGGGTCAAAAAATAATCACACAGATTTTGCTCTTGACCATGGCTATGAATACCATAATGACACAATGCTCTTTTTATATGGTTTTAAGTAAAAACAAGCTTGTTGTTTGAGGACTCAAGTTGTCCACTACTATTATTAAACAATATTGATTAATTCAATTTGTGGATATGGATAAAACAGATTTTTATTTACTGCAAAATGTCTGACATGTAATTTACATTCATTAAAGGTAGTTGCTCATTTGCAGGCTGATCCTGATGTCTCACTTTTATACATCATTCCCATTATATTGGTCTTGTAAACTGTGCAGATTGTGTATCGTGTTTACAAAAAAAAAACACTTATTAGAAAATGTCAGACAACTTTATTAGTTTCCAAATGACCTAGTTCTTTTAATTAATTAGATTAATTGTATGTATTTTTTTAAATGGTTTAACACAATTTGAAGCTAAAAATATTTTTTAAATATTTTATTAGAACAACAAATTTGTTCAGATTTTTCAGTTTGACAACAAGTTAAACAATTATTCCTCAGTTCCATAATATCTTACATATGTTCATGATAAAATCAAAAAATGTTTATCAACGGCTTTTTTGTGGCGTTAGTAAGAGATTGGGTTAACTGTGCTGTCACGTGTCTTCCGTGGGAGGAATATTTGTGTCCAATCAGCAGTCGGGACTGAGTTGTTGACATCAACAACATGGTCGCTGATTGGTCACAGGTCAAAACACTCGTTAGGTCCCGCCTCTTCCCGGAAGCTGACAGTCATCTGATTTTTCTTTTTTGCTGTGTTTCCTTGTTAGCCAGCGTCACTGCTAGCCAACAAAACAACCGTCCCACTTTCTGTCCCTCTTCTATTTTGTCCTCTTTCTTCTTCTTTCTGCAGGAGTTAACACAACTCCTCGTCCACTTCCGAAGTCATGGACGAGACGAGTCCGCTTGTCTCTCCGCTCCGAGACTCCGGTGATTTCAGCTACTGCCCCACAGAGCCCACCAGCCCCCGGGGCGCGTTTGGAAGCACTCCGGGCTCTGTAGTGCGCATCCCGGCCGGCAGCCCGGGGCGCAACCGGGAGAGACAGCCGCTACTCGACCGGGACCGTGGAAACTCTCCGCGGGATCCACACAGGAACGAATTCCCGGAGGATCCCGAGTTCAGAGAGATCATCCGTAAGGCCGAACGAGCCATAGAGGAGGGTATCTACCCGGAGAGGATCTACCAGGGCTCCAGTGGAAGCTATTTTGTTAAAGACTCACAGGGGGTAAGAAGAGCTGCTGCTAACTTAGACCTGTACATTTCTGACCAATTTGTTTGGCTCTCTTGTCTGATCTGTGAAATCCAAAGTGTTGCTGGCGATGCGACGAGTTCAAGACTGTTTTGATACAAGTGTTAGTAGGAGAGAGGCCTCTTCTAACTAGCCTGTGATGACTTGGCAAATAGATTATAGGACATGTAAACACAACAGGAACCCACTCTGACCCGGATAAACTAATATCAAGTTCCAATTTCAGAATCAAATAGGACACAACTTTGTCCATCAAGCTGAATTTTGTCTTATAAGAACCTACAGGTGCATCACACAGTGAGGCTTTATGAATAAACATACTGAAATCCAGCAAAGGCGAGATAGAGATGTCCCCAAAAAGTCTCCCATCACATGAGCAATTCCTGCTTGGATAGATGGCTTCTTATATACTCTAATTCTCTGTTGCAAAAGGCATCCTGTTGCACTTATCAGAGATGGAGCCCCTGAAAGCCTCTTGTGACTCTCTGATTAGTTTGCGGGCCATGCTGATGACTTCTGCCAGCTTATTTCTATATTTAATGTACAGTAAAACACTTTAAATGAGAAATATGCAGCATACCACTTGCAAAAAATACTTGTTTTTAAACATAAACAGCCATAACATTAACATCTGGGCATTTTTAACTCATTGATCACTTTGCTTAGCTGCCTCTGAAATGCCTTTATCACCACTGCAACTGCACTGTGAGGTGTTCATCATTTCAGATCCATCTGCTGAGGTAGGCAGTCTGTCAGCCAACGTCTGTCTGAGCAGTTGACACTAATGTCAACAGCAATATGTCTGTTAGTTGTTGTTTCAGGCAGCTTTTCTGTTTGTCTTGTTTTTTCTTCTATTTGTGTGTCTGGATAAAAGACACACTGTCAGGTATCTAATCAGACAGAAGGTGCTGAGAACATGTCTAATTTGCAGTTGGACAAATAAAGCAGAGTCAAGATAAATTGAAGAATTAACATAGGGGAAGACTTAGAGCATGTCTTTCAATTTGTCGCCCTCGTAACAACTTTAGAGTCTTTCAAATCATGCCAGCTTATTGACAGTGAACTTTGATTGTCCTTATCAACAGTATATGTTGAGTTATGTAAGAACAAATTAACGGAAGTGTGTCTGTGGACTGTGGATCATCTCAAATTTCACTTGTACTTTTAGTCTGTTCAAGCCATTGTAGTTCTTTAGCCTTTTATGTGCTGCTTTCTCCCCCGTGTAAAGATTTATAAAATGTAAAGTAGTATTCAGGGCTGAATGTGTGAGGTTTTTATCTAGTAACCTACTCCAGTCAACCCCCACCTCTCCAGTTTCTTTAGTCAGTCACCACTGTGCTTAGTAGTCATGTGCTAGCTGCCTGTGAGGACATAATTCTCCTCTATGACCAAGTTTCATGTTGTAATCGGTGTGTATGTGTGTGTTTGTGTGTGTGTGTGTGTGGGATTCTAGTATAATGTAACATGTGATTTCCCTATGCGGCTCTAAAGTAGTACCACTCCCCAAATCTGTCTTTTTCTTATCAAACGTTCACCCTGTGTAGGTTTAAAAGAGTTTCATAGTTTCACAGAGCATGGAGCATTTGCTCACAGTGATTAAAATAGCTTTCACTGTATTTCTGTATTTGTGCTGTACATTCCAGTTGTAGTTTTAAGTTTGTAATAAAAAATACTGTCTTTTCAGTTGAATATGTCCCTGTCTCATAGCCAGCCAAACCTTCCTTCGTTTTTCATTTCGAAAATCTCTTTATCTGCATGTAATTCTCACCTTTTTCCACTCTGTCTCTCTTTGCAGAAGATCATCGGAGTGTTTAAACCTAAAAATGAAGAGCCTTACGGCCAGCTGAATCCCAAGTGGACGAAGTGGCTTCAGAAACTGTGCTGTCCTTGCTGTTTTGGCCGCGACTGTTTGGTCCTCAACCAGGGTTACCTCTCAGAGGCTGGAGCCAGCCTGGTGGATCAGAAGCTGGAGCTCAATATCGTTCCCAGGACCAAGGTATGGACGAACACAGTGCTGTCTCCACATTACTAAAATAACAGACCATTTGGCAAATATTCCCTCTTTCTACATCAACATTCCCACTTTAGGTGGTGTATTTGGCAAGTGAGACATTCAACTACAGTGCCATAGACAGGGTCAAGTCTCGAGGAAAACGGCTCGCCCTGGAGAAGGTCCCTAAAGTGGGGCAGCGCTTCCATAGGATCGGATTGCCACCAAAGGTAAACTGACACTTGTAAAAGTCATTTTATTCAGATATTTACTTGAGTGTGTTGTTCCCAAAATGCACAATTCATCCGGTAACGTGTAAAGCAAAGTTCACTTTTAAATCAAACTTCTAGATCTTTTTTGTTTATGCCAATTAAAGTCCAGGAGCTATTTCTTTCATTTCTCAAAAATGTTCAGTAACCAGTGTAAAGTGAGTGTAAACTTGTTGATAGTAAATTGAAATAATTATCTTGTTTTGTTTTAATGATAATGATTCATTTTTGGTCAAACTGTCAATTTGTCAATTGTAGTGTTTTCTGTTTCAATTCCACTAGGTTGGCTCCTTCCAGCTCTTTGTTGATGGATACAAAGATGCAGATTTCTGGCTGCGGAGGTTTGAAGCTGAGCCTTTGCCTGAAAACACCAACCGTCAGCTCCAGCTGCAGTTTGAGCGGCTTGTAGTCCTTGATTACATCATCAGGAATACAGGCATGTAGTAACACTGTGCTCTGCAAAGTAAAGCAAAACCAACTCCTGCATTCAAATATTTTGTTATTAATATCTTGTTATAAAGTCTTCCTGGTCAGCTGGTATCACCGCTGAACAGAGTTTTTGTAGTTATCATGAACTGTTGGTCTGATTTGATTAAGATTATCTGAATTCAAATCTTTCTGCATTCTAGACAGGGGAAATGACAACTGGCTGCTGAAGTACGACTGTCCCATGGACCCTGTCGGCAACAGGGTGAGGAGACACAAACATATTCTCCTATATACACAGACACAATAATAACTGTTGCTCCTTTCCACCTTTTTAAAAATATATTTTGGCATGTCATGTCAGGAAAAGCATAGGCAGTTGTGAATGCTGGTTCAGGGTTAACTGGACTGAGTTATCCTTCAAGTTCCACTTTTGCTTTTACTGCTGTCAAAATACCTACTATAGAAGGGTCTATGGCTAAATATGTGTTTATGTTAAACTTGTGACTTGATCTCTGCAGGACACAGACTGGGTGGTAGTAAAGGATCCTATCATCAAGCTAGCAGCCATAGACAACGGCCTCGCCTTCCCTCTCAAACACCCTGACTCCTGGAGAGCTTGTAAGCACCTGCACTGACATTCCCATTTTATCACTTTTAATTCCACTTTTCTGTTAAAATACAGTTTTTATTGTGATCGTGATTCAATCACAGTGTTAATTTATCCATCTTTAAACAAATAATATATGTGACTAAGACACCGTTTCACTGTCCAATCACCAGACCCCTTCTACTGGGCATGGCTTTCCCAGGCCAAAGTTCCCTTCTCCCAGGAAATCAGAGACCTAGTTCTACCCAAACTCTCTGACCCAAACTTCATCAAAGACCTAGAAGAAGACCTCTACGAACTATTTAAGGCAAGGAGAGCTTCATCATTAACATATTTGTGGCGAATGTTTGTCTGAGGAATGATGTGAGTCAGAGGAATTGGAGAATCAGAGGTTGAAAGAAGAGAAAATGCAAGATGAAGAGGAAGACGACTTATTTCTCCAAGCGTTACATGTATTATAAATGCATTTTCTGTTGTCTTTCACAGAAAGATCCCGGTTTCGACAGGGGACAGTTTCACAAACAAGTAGCTGTTATGAGGGGGCAGGTGAGTTTTCTCCTCTCTTTTCTGAAATTATCTATCTAGACAGCAGAACCTGAGGCTGTAGCCAAATTGGGGAAGTCAGCTCTTTTTCAGCAGTTTGACACATAACCAGTCTCTTTGTTTTAGAACATCACTCCCCCATAAGTTTAACACATGTCTCCCTTTATATCCTAAGATCCTGAACCTGTGCCAAGCCTTGAAGGACGGTAAAACCCCCCTCCAGTTGGTCCAGATGCCCCCAGTAATCGTCGAAACAGCCAGAGCACCTCAGAGAGCCAACAGTGAGTCTTACACGCAGAGTTTCCAGAGCAGAAGACCTTTCTTCACCTGGTGGTAGGAAAAGAGCAGCGAGGTGAAAGAGGAGGAGGAGGAGCAGCAGGAAGCTGGAGCGAGGAAAGGAGTCAGGAGGGTCCGTGTTCAGAAGGAGGCGAAGTCAGAATCTGAAAGCACAGGTTTTTGTCCTGGAAATGGAAATAGTCCTCACCCCCACTCCTCTCCTGATGGATATTTTGGTAGCAGAGAGCGAGTCAGTGGGTGTAAAGATGAGGCCAAAAGAGGAAGAATTTCACAATAGTTCTTCCCTGTTTGCTTTTGTGCCTTTTGTGGTTGTCAACTATACAATTTAAGTGATGAAGATTCTGTATCTTCCCGAGTGATATTTCAGTCAGATGGCATTTCTGTTGGACTCCTGCGTGCACGTAATATTTGCTCACACTCACATGCACGCCAGTCAGAAACCTCTCATACGTTTGTTAGTGAATGGGAGGCGTTGCATTCCATGTTTTTTTGTTTTTCTTCATACCTCTCTGCCTTTTAATACTCACATGCATATTCCCTCCCATGCAGTTAAAAGCCCTGGGCTGGTGAAAGCAGTGGTGCCGCTAGATCTGCATTTTTTTTAATAAATAAGAGAAGTGCCCATTGTGGTCAAGTCTTACAGATTTAGGAACTGGACACCGTGACAGTGGTGTGTATGTATTTACACAGTGAACACAAACCATGTGAACTGGTTTCACCTTACTCATTGCTCCCCCTAAGATTAGGTTCTGCAAGTCATCTGGGGTGATGTTGGAAAGCAGAGGTACTTTTGGTTAAAGAAGTAAACTGTCACGCTGAGAAAAGCATGACTGTGACGCATGACTTGTCTTTTCCCACTAATGGTTAAAATCATCAGTGAAGGAGACAAAATTATTGCATCTGCAACTAAGTGGAGGAGGACTGGTGGCTCTCAGTCCACCAGCTCCTGCTTGTTTAGGCCATGATGATTTCTGTTCATTTTCTGGCTCGTGGGTGGACCTAAGTAAACAAAGAAGTAACTTCCTGCTGTACTGAACTGACATGAAATGTATTGTGACAATGCACTGTATAATTTGTATGTAATATTTAATGATAGATTATAATTAAAACATATTCCATTAATACAGATGATCTGTGTGTTGGGTGATGATGTATTCTGTTCATGCTGATTGGTTATACAGTACCAGTCAAAAGTTTGGACACACCTTGTCATTCAATGTTTTTTATTTATTTTAATTATTTTCTACATTGTAGATAAATACTGAAGACCTCTAAACTATGAAAGAACACAAATGGACCTATGTAGTAAGGAAATCCACAGAGTTGTATAAGTGTTAAACAAACCAGAATATGTTTTATATTTTAGATTCTTCAAAGTAGCGCCCTTTTGCTCAGCTTTGCACACTCTTGGCATTCTCTCAGTCAGATTCATAAGGTAGTCTCCTGGAATTGTTTTCCAACCATCTTGAAGGACTTCCCAGAGGTGTTGAGCACTTGTTGGCTGCTTTTCCTTCACTCTGCGGTCCAACTTGTCCCAAACCATCTCAGTTGGGTTTAGGTCGGGTGATTATGGAAGCCAGGTCATCTGACTCAGCACTCCATCACTTCCTTCTTGGTCAAACGGCCCTTACATAGCCTGGAGGTGTGTTTGGGCTCATTGTCTTGTTGAAAATCAAATGATGGGCTCAGTAAGCATGTTTGTGTTCTTTCATCATTTTATGTCTTCAGTATTAATCTACAATGTAGAAAATAATAACCTCAGAAAATAGTTACTCAACCTCCTCTACCTCTGGTAGGCAATTTTAATGTTTTGGTTCATTGTTGCTACTGTCATCAGACTTATTTTAAGTGACAAATGGCAGACAGACGCATTTAGCGGCTAACTGATAAACATAGTAGAGGATCTAGCAGCTAAACTTTTGCCTGATATTTTCCACAGGAGTTGGTGGAGACCAAAAACAGAGATAAAAGTAAGAGAATATTGGATTTACATTTGCCAGATAGCCACGAACAAAACCACAATCTGCAGTTGTGCTTCTGTATCTTCTAGAGGTACAGTGGTATGAAAAAGTTTGGGCACCCCTGACAATTTCAATTAATGTCATTTATAAATCATTGGATGTTTGGATCAGCAACTTAACTTTGATCTATCAAAAAACAGATGGACATAGGAATATTTCAGAAGTGAAACTAGGTTTATTGGACTGACAGAAGATTTGCAATATGCATCAAAACAAAATGACACAGGTGCAAAAATTTGGGCACCCTTGTCATTTTGTTGATTTGAATACCTGTAACAACTTACCACTGGTTAACTGGAACACAAAATTGACTTGGTGAGATCATCAAGCCTTGAACTTCATAGACAGGTGCATCCAATCAAGAGGTATTTAAGTTGGCTGATTGCGTGTTGTGTTTCTCTTTGAATCTCTTGTAAAGAGTGGCAACATGGGGGCCTTAAAAACAACTCTCAAATGACCTGAAAGAAAAGATTGTTCAACATCATGTTTTCGGGGAAGGCTACAAAAAGCTATCTGAGATTTCAGCTGTCAGTTTCCACTGTGAGGAACATAGTGAGGAAATGGAAGACCACAAACACAATTCTTGTTATGGCCGTAAGTGGCAGGCCAAGAAAAATCTGAGAGGCAAAGGCGAAGGATGGTGAGAACGGTCAAAGACAACCCACAGACCACCACTAAAGAACTACCACATCATCTTGCTGCAGATGGTGACACTGTCCATCATTCAACAATTCTGCGCAATTTGCACAAGGAGTAGCTGTATAGGAGAGTGATACAGAAAAAGCCTTTTCTGCACACACACCACAAACAGAGTCGCTTGAGATATGCAAAAGCATATTTGGACAAGCCAGCTTAATTTTGAAATAAGGTGCTGTAGACTGATGAAACAAAGATTGAGCTATTTGGTCATAACAAGGGGCGTTATGCATGGCAGCAAAAGAACACAGCATTCCAAGAAAAATACTTGCTACCCACAGTAAAATGTGGTGGAGGATCCATCATGCTGCGGGGCTTTGAGGCCAGTCCTGGTACTGGGAATCTTGTTAAAGTTGAGGGTTGCGTGGATTCCACTCAATATCAGCAAATACTTAAGAATAATGTTCAACAATCAGTCACAACGTTTAAGTTACGCCGGAACTGGATATTTCAACAAGACAACCACCCAAAACACTGCTCAAAATCTACTGTGGTATTCATGCAAAGGAGCAAGTACAATGTCCTGGGGTGGCCATCCCAGTCCCCAGACCTGAATATCATTGAAAATCTGTGGGATGATTTGAAGTGGGCTGTCTGTGCTCAGCAACCATTACACCTAACTGAGCTGGAGATGTTTTGTAAGGAGGAATGATCCAAAATACCTCCATCCAGAATGCAGACACTCATTAGAAGTTATAGGAAGTGTCTAGAAGCTTTTATTTTTATAAAGGGAGGCTCTACTAAATATCGATGTGATTTTTTTTTCTGTTGGAGTGCCCAAATTTTTGCACCTGTGTAATTTTGTTTTGATGCATATTGCACATCTTCTGTTAGTCCAATAAACCTGGTGTCACTACTGAAATATTACTGTGTCTATCAGTTTTTTGACAGATCAAAATTAAGTTGCTGATCCAAAACCCAATGATTTATAAGTGAAAATAATTGGAAATTGTCAGGGGTGCCCAAACTTTTTCATACAACTGTATGAATCGGCAACATAATACCTTCACCATATCAACGGTTTGTCTTTAGAGCTTGTTTCTACAGCCTGTAAATGGCTCTAATATCAGTGAATGCAAGTTTTAAAAAGAACTGATGGTTTCATATTTAGTTCATTTCAGTACTAAGTTAAAAAAAAAACCTCAAGCAAGACGTGCTCCCAAAATGCTCTTTAAACGTTTAATGTAGTGTTAAAGACAATTCATGGTTTCCGCATGACTTGAAAAGTGGACGCGCACATGATTCTATTCATACTAGGAAAGGTATGTGTCAGTCTGCCTTATATTAAACAGAAAAACACAAAGGCCTTCTGTGGATGTTTCTGAAAGGCTGGCTGTGACTTTGCACTTTTTACAGATTGGGCTGCAGCACCGTGTCAATGTGATTACTCCAGAGGTCAGCCGAGCAAAGTGATTAATGCCAAAGGATTTCCGGAGAATTTAGAACTTCTTACTGTGGTTGAGCACCATCAATAGAGAGCAGGTACAAATCAAAGCGCCTCCAAAGTCCGACAGCAGCCGCTTCAATTCCAACTCTTGTAATAATCACTTACAAAGTTGTGGATGATGGAAAAATCTCTTCATGCAGCTTCTCCTCAAAAGATTTGTTTTTAGCACCATTTGGTCACAAATTTAAAGATGAGATTTACCCTACGCAGAAAGCATGAATTGGCCTTAATGATAGCCTGTCCTTTTTGATAACTATCCAGGAAACTCTTCTACCGTCTGTAGGTCTATACACAAAACACTGCTCTCACTTTGTGCATCAGAAACAGTCCATTTCTATCAAACAGCTGGTGTGACTCCATCGTGTAAATCTATGACCTACTGCTTACACACTAACACATTTAAATTCCCTTCAGTAGTTGGTGGACTAATCTCCCCAGCAGATTTCCATAGTTTGTCTGAGGTCTAACATTTATAATGCATGATAGCAGAAGCTGCAGCATGTCTTTTCATCCAAAATCAGTCTTGTGTTTCATGACTTCAGTTTTTTCTTGCGTCTTCCACCACTGTGCATTATTCCAGTTTTTAATGAAGGATGTGGTGAAGGTAGCGCTCAGAGTCTCTGGCGCCCTCCACCCTCGCCACGCCGAACCTCCATGATGAGGGTTTGAAGGGATTTTGGTTCTCTGAGATGCCCTCCTTACTTGGAAACAAAAATTCTCCCGAACTTGGCACTTGGTCGGCCTCCTTGTCCTCGACAGTGTAGCCGGTTAGTGGCTCCTCAATCCTGGAAGAAAAGAGACGTAATAGTTTCGATAAACTATTAGAGGCCTATGATTTATACTTGGGGCATGGTAGCATATAATTTCCCACATGAAAAATGCTGTTACAAGGAATAATACTAAGTCACAACTGCTGGTGAGCTTCTGTGAATGTCAATTAAGAATATTAGGGATAGTGTGCTCAGGTTGGGAGTTCAAGCCCCCAAACTACAAAGCTGCCACTTCCTGAACAAGTCCCTTAACCCTATCTGCTCTATAGGCGCCTTGCTGTGGCTGACCCTGTGCTCCCCCTTCTTAATGGAATATGCGAAAAGAGAATTTCCCCTCGCGGGATCAGTAGACTTATATAGAACAAAAATAATACATATTTTTATCAATACACACCAAATCGTCTGAATCAAAGCACCGGACCTACTAACAGGCTGACCAGCCCACACTGCACACCCCTCCAAAGCGATGCTGCTGTAAAGCCTATAAATTGTTGCTGTATGCTGTTTTATCTAAAGCTGCACTGCCATGTCGACTCACACCAACATTTCACCATTCTGTGGCACTCCGTTACTACTTTAGCAAATCTAATTTCATCTCAGTGAGGAATGCGGAAAGCAAAGCGTGACAGTTGTGTGTGTGTTCGTGGTGGTATGCAGAGAGAGGAGGACAGTCTCGTGAGGTGAGTTTGTTATGCACATGACAGTTTACACACTGCATTTCAAGACACAGACTCTTGACCCAAAGTTAAGCAGACGCTTGTGCATCAACTGATGACAATATTCTTCATTAAGGCGAGAGCAGATTTTGCTGCATATTAGGCCAAACTCTACATAGCCTCGCTTTTTGCACCCTTTCTTGAGTTTGTTTTGCTTATTCTGTCACCTACCTGAGATATCCTGACGCTCTGAGCCACTTGTGGTCTCGGTGTCCCTCCACTCTGATTCCTGCCTTATTTCTTGCTCTGACTCTCAGCCCCACCAAGGCCTGAGCTAGCCCCGCCTCGTCCTCTTTCTCCATGCCACTCTCCTCCTTTTCCTCCTCTTCACCCTCCATATCTGCATCCATTCCTCGCCACACCAGCTTCGCCCGATGTTCGGCGTTTCTGTCCCCTGCAGTTCTGAACAGCCTGTGCAGCTGATGAAGGTTCACCCCTGTGAAGATGTTGGAGCAGCCGGACTTCCTGCTGCGTCGACTTGAATGTTTCCACTGTGTAGTCTGGCCGTCCTCTGTGGAGCTGGATGCCAGGGCCTCGGCCATGTTATCCAGATGGAGAGCCTCCAGGTCGGTATATGAGGACAGGAGGTTAATGTGAAAGGAAGGTAGGAGCACTGACCGGAAGGAGTCAGCTGAAAGGGGAGAGAATTAAAGAAAGATTCCAGCTTGGTCAAAGATAAAGATAAAGAGATCACAGCCAGAAGCCCAGCCTGCATGCAGCACACACATTTCCATGGGTGCAGCCAGAAAACCTAGTTACCTCAGACAACCTTTCCTGTGTGCCAAAGTCTTATCTCATTATTCGTCGGTATTGGGTTAAGAATGTGGGGAAAGGTAACATTCATGCATGTGCACACAGATATGCACATTTTCATTATTTTCTCTAGAAATCATATGGAAATGTTATAAAACAGTGAACAATTGGCTGTCAATAACCCAAACATGTTGAATTTTAGATCAGAAAATGAGGAAAAACATGTGAGTAGCTGAAACAGGTAGACGTTTGTATATTTTTTTGTTCAAAAGACAACAAACCCAACAATAAATCAGTTAATCATCATTTCAGCTTTTTTTTTTTTTTTAAAGAATGCCGGTATGGCAGTCTAGACCTGAGAATGCTTATCTCTAAATAATCAATTTAGGCTTCTTAGTAAATTCTCATATGCAGATATCTCTCTTAAGAACCCAAAAGTGCTTTAATAAGCCATGTTTGAAGTGGTGAGATCTTTTTACTGATTCATGAGAAATTAATACTTTGTAGAGGATTTTTATTTATCACTGCTGATACAGAATAGAAGCAGACTGTTGCTCTGTGATGTTGCATGCGTCCCTTACCATATAAAGTAGCTGCTGTTGCTGCAGTCAACTCAACATTTTGTGTGTGTAATGTCATATTTAAGTCACCAGTAGCACCTACTCTTTGAGCTACTCAGTGATAAGATCAGTTTGCTAGACACTAACAGTTATTTTAGGTAGAACAATGAAAGTTTCTTACCTCTGAGGTCCGAATGAGACAAAAACTAAGCATGCACTACAGACAGACAGCCTGATTATTGAACCGGCATCCAGACTACAACCTTCACACCCACTAATGCTGAGCCGACCCACTTCCGACTGGCGCGTCTGTGGAGCAGGAAGCCGTGCGTAAAGCAGTAATCAAAGTGTAATCAGGCTTATGATGCTAGTGCCAAGAGAGAGGAAGGCGAAAAGCAGTCTGAATATAGAACAAACAGAAGCTACATTATAATTATTTATTTATTTATTTTTTACAATATTTCAAGATATTTTTTAACAGAAAATTATATAGCAGAACTCAACTAATAATGACACCTTTCTGCAAGATTACACCGAGTAATTGGTATCATAACATTATTCAACCATGTTTGTAGGTATATATATCATTTATACAAATGTAAATAGTCTACATTAAACGACAAAAAGCACACCAAAAAATACACAAAGTCTCATGTTAAATTAAATCTAAAAACTGTTATAGTATTTTTATTGGATGGTTATTTTCCATTATTTAAAAAAATTGGGTGTCCCAGCTGAAATATGACCTTTTTAAAAGTGTTTTGTATAGAAAAATATTTTATGGGTCAGAAGGATGTGAGGCGCATTAAACCATCCTCTTGGATCAGACCTCTTTTGTAACCTGGAGTGTTCAATTAACTGTGACCGTCTGTTCGTCTGTGTCTTCTAACACTGTTGGTTATAAATGAGATTAATGGATTCAAGCCATTCAGGTGCAGTGAGCACCTCTCAAAGAGTATCATTTAACTAAAAGGCCCAAGGTTAGGAGAGCTGAACTAACGCAGAGGACTGCTGTTGAGTAAGTCTCCTGCTGTTCAGTGCATTTGGAAGTGTACATTTCAGTATAAATGGATCAGCATGATAATGATGACTAGTTAGCCGTTTTCCTACGTACATGTATAGTCTCTATGTTTATATTTATTTTATTTTATTTATTTCAATTTAATTTTCATTCATTTATTTTGTAATTATTTATGATTTGTATTGTTTTATCTTATTTGTTTTTACTGTGAAGCACTTTGTAACTGTGTGTTTTCAAAGGTGCTATACAAATAAAGTTATTGTCATTATTACTGTTATATTTGGAAGTTGTTGATGCAGTGGTTGTGGTTATTTCATGTTGTCAAAGCAGTCGTCATTTTTATAAAAGATGCAGCATTTAGTATTTTATTGAGTTCTGTCCATTCTTTCAACATCAGGGAACGAGTATATTGTTCCAGTACCTATCATCTCTACAACAGAATGGACATCATGAAACAACCAAGTACACACTATACTGGAAATAATAATGGGCAGATGGAGAGTAGAATCATAGCCCAGAAATCACAAGTCAGTAACAAATCACATCAGTGTGACATATGGCGCTAATGAGGTTGTAGATGCTGCTTGTTTAATGTTGTCTCACTTTTCCTAAAGGACTGGGTGAAGCTGACAGACATTTTAGTGGACAGCATCACACTGTCAGACACATCCCTCCAGAGCATCGTGTGGCAGATTATCTTTCCTTCCATACTGTCTGAAACTATTTCTTACACAATAAATGGTTCAGTTGTGGACATATCTGGCTACAGGTCCTAATCGACAAGCATCCAACAGGCCCTTATGAGTCTCTTGTAACCTATTAATCACCTTCCCCTTGTTGTCTGTATCATTGGCAGAAGTTTAAACTCACTTCTTAAAGTCACACCTGATTGGAGTGTAGATTTGTCACTATTTGAACAGCTCGATAATTTTCCTGAACAATTGTCTACATTTCTAATCCTAACAATAGAAATGAGACTTTACAAAAGAAGACCATGTTTATGCTGCCTTTATATTTATGATCGGTGCATTTGGAGCTGGCTACACTCTCCAAAGCCTGACAGACATCTTATGCCTTTGTGTATATTAAACAACATCCAGCTGTCAGTCACGAATACACTGCAGTAATCCCTGTGTTTGACCACATTGGTAGGGTAGGCTGGTAATCAACTTTTCTCCAAAATGCTTCCTAAACTCTAACAAGAAACTAAAATATCCATCTAGAATAAATTCACGCTTTAGAAAGTGACCTCCCTCAAAAAAAAAAATCCTGTGGCACCTGAAGGCAACATGGCTAATTAAGACCAATTGGCAGGTGCGTTAAACAGCCATGATTAGCATCCTGCTCCTCATTAAACGGTTATTTCTCTTGTTCTGGACTCCTTTCCTACCCCCCAAAAAACCAACATGTGTGGACTCTTTGCTGGACTGCTGAAGGCTCCACGGACCCTGATACTCAGGACAGGAGTCCAACAGCGAGCAACTTACATCCATGGCAAACCACCTAAAGATAAAATCGGTGTTACGGTGAGTTAAAGATGAGTCATGCTTGTTGGTAGTTGATAGACGGGTGGGGTGTTTTTGACAGAAACTGAGGATTTTCAAGCTCTTCAACCGTTTTTCCTGAGCAAATTGGTAAAGTAGTGTGGTGTTGCCCTGCAGGAGTCTCTGTTCGTCTTCACTGTGATGACTCTGACCGTCCTCGGACCTTCGGGTTGGGTTCTTTCCCACTTGGACGATTATAAAGCCCGCGGGCCCTGACTGGTGGATGGAGCGTCGTTCACACTGCTGCTAAATGTGCCATGTTTTGTCAATAAAATCAACCTGTATCTCTCAGTTTGTCTTTGTCAGTCTACTTTGCACCTCGGTGCAGTTCAGCTTTGGCACCAGCAGGCGTCACGTGCTGCCAGCGGAAGTGAAACCTTTCCCTCGACTTACAAACGGGCAGCATCACCGCAGAGACATCCGTGAGAAAAAAACCCATCTTCATCCGCAGGGAGTTTATAATTTTTACGCTAACACGCTATGAAGCCGCAGCCGATCGGCACCAAAAAGCGGCCGCGCGTAACGGACGCTGCGTCTTTTCAGGAGGAGCTGGTCGCTGCGATCCACGGCGCGTTCGAAGCGGCCGTGGAGGTCGCGGTTCGGGAGGTGAAGCAGCTCGTGGGTCAGGCGACGAGCGACATGTACGAGGAGCTGTGCCGAGAAAACGAGTCCCTGAAACAAAGGCTGCGGAGAGCCGAGGTGCTGCTGGACGCTGCGCGCACGGAGGGAACATGTGGCGGCTCTCCTCCTCCTCCTCCTCCTGCGAAACAACTCTTCAACGGCTCAAAGCGCACAGATCAGCAGCACTGTAGCCAGAGAAACCCAAATCCCGCAGCGAGCAGCTGCACGGAGGTCAGAGGTGACTCTCCTCATCCTCCTGCTGCAGGTCATCCGCCTCTGAACTCCCAACAGAAACACACGAGCAGAGATGAACAGACATCCAGCAGTGATGTGAGCCAGTGTGGCAGTGATGCAGAGAAAGAACGAAATGATGGATATTCAGAAGGTATGTAGCAGCTCCTGTACTCTGTAGGTGCATCTACAGTGCATTTATTAAGGTAAAGCACTGAAGCAGCTCAACTGCTCATATGGTGGAGACTGTTTTCACATACTGTGTAGACATTTTTAGAGATGACACCTGCTACTTGTTGCCCTGACATGCTTTAGTATTAACAGGATTGCTGAAGTGCAAACACTGGTCCCTTTCTTCACTTTATATTTAATCAAGTTCATTTATATAATGTCACATTTTAAAATAACCCAAGTTGATCAAAGTGCTGCACATGTTATCAGACAGAGGGCAACATATATGTGTGCAAGGAAGCATATTTAAAATGTAGATTAGATTAGATTGTACTTTATTAATCCCACAATGGGAAAATCCACTTGTTACAGCAGTGAGAAGATAAAAAAGGAAAGAAATATATAGTATACCTTATACAGAAAAGATAAACAATCTACTCTTAAAACATTTCAACAATATACAATAAACCTATGAGTGAAGTATGAGATAAGTAAGTATGCAAAATAGATAAATGTGTGCAGGAAGATTTCACAGCAGCATGTAAGGAGACAAAAAAGGCCATGGAGGTATTTAACAGTTTAAGTAATATTTACCAGGACAATGAATGAATAATATTGCACATGATAGCAGTTGGGTGTGAAAAACAATACTACAATATACACAAATATGTGGTAAGTGGAGGTTTTGCATGAAATACTAGATAATGCACATGATAAGAACAGTTTTTGTATGTAAAATGATGTATGATACTAAAAAATAAGGTAAAACAAGACAACCAGTAAGATTGATTTCTAAAACATAGTCTTTTTAAATAAAAGAGGAGATGAGATGTGAAGAATCAGTGACTTCTTGTAAATAAAATGCATTTTTTATAGACTTAGTTGTGTCGTGTTTTTGTCAGTTTTTTGCCTTTTGCTCGTTTTGTTTTCATTTTACCCCTGTTTTTACAGTTTTACTCAGTTTTTCTTTTATTCTATTCAATCATCTTCTTTTGCTCTTTTACCGTGTATCCATATTTTTCCTTTCCTTTAATGTGCTATGGCATTTTTGGTGCTTTTACCATTTTATTTTTTACAAGTTGGTGTTTTTGTGTAGATTTATTCATTCATTTACAATGAAATTCTGTATTTTGCATTCTGTTTTACTCTATTTCTTCACTTTTTGCTTCTCTGGTCTTTTGTGTTTTTTTCCTCTTTCTGTTTGACCAGACTGGTTTTCTATGTAATATCGTCTTCCTGAGTATCCTCCTTTTTTCTGGCTTGTCTGTCAAAGCAACCCATAAACTAGGTTTTTAAAAAAGTGCTCTATCAAGAAAGTATTTATCCTCCAAAATTACGAGCAGTCAAAACAACCAAAAACATGTATGTCTTGAGATTGTTCCTAAAGGTCTAAATGCAGGAGGAACAGTTGGTTTAAAGAGGAATGCTGTTCCAAAGGTTTCATGTCCACCAGCTTCAATCGTGGAACGGTTATATGCACTAAAGGTCTGAGAGGCCTGGAGGTGAATTATGGGTGGAGAAGTTCCAAAATGTATCCAGGTGCCAACCCATGCATGGCCTCATAAATGAACAGAAAAACCTTCAAATGACATTTAGCAGGTAACCAGAGCAGGGAGCATAGTACAGGAGTTTGATATGCAAATATTTTGGTACCAGTCTTGCACCAGTTTCTGACAACAGAGAGGTGTTACAGTAATCCAGCCTAGGGGAAATTCCTGCAGTGGTCTCAGTGTTCATGTCATTTAAACAGATGGTGAATCTCAGTTAGTCAACGTTCCACAGTTGATAGAAAGTAGCACCTTTTTACCACAGAGTTAATCTGTTTGTTGAATCTTGGATAGAGAATAGGGTTAGGATTTATGCAATAGGCACGTTGGCTGTTAATGGTCTTGAGTGGCTTTTGCTGCTTGTGGTGTTTGAGTGACTAAACACAGTCACTTCTGTCTTAATGTCATTGCTAGTAATGTGCAATAACTTGTAGCATGTAGTTTAATCGATTAGATGTTTGCTTGTATGTGCAGCCACCAAGAGCACAGATTTGATCAGGTGTCTCATTAAAAATGGAATTTGCAATAAAATCCTCTGCATAATATGGCATAAAATCACCAAAGGTAAAGCTCCACTTCGTAATCATCACTTTGATTTTATTTTTAAAACTTGCATAGTTGTCTCAAACACTTGGAATGCTTTCTTCTTTAAAACACTTAATCTAAAGCACGCTGAGACACAAAAGGAGCATTTTAGAATTACTGTTGGTCTATTAAGTTTAAATTCTGGGTCAAATTCTTCATATTTCCCCCCCTTTCAGTAACCTTAAAGGGTTTTAGTGTTTTAGTTAGTAGGTTGGCCAAACACAGCAATGTACTGAGATTACTTATCTTGTTCACTTCAAGGGCACTCACAAAAAGATTCTGAAGTATGTGCAGTGTATAAGAATGTGTGTGCTTTCCAATGTACAAAAATGTGTTTTGTGTTTTGATGCTTGTAATATTGAAGTACATATTGATTCTAAATTCTAAACAAACATTTTTTTCTTTGCAGAGGTCACTGAAGACATTTCCCGTATATGTGCCATGAAGGTAGAAAGCATGAATCCGCCATGTCAAGATCGAGGAGTTCTTACCTGCGACTCGCCCCCTCTTCCCAGCCTTGATAACAGCTTGATGTTGGAGCAGGTTACTGTAAAGCAGGAGAAGCCAGAAGACGAGAGGGATGGCTCATCTTGCTGCTTGGACTCGATTAAGGTGGAGGATTTTAGTTTGGAGTGTATGTCTGCGGTCCAGTCCAAACTGTTGGAGGAGTGGAATCCAGAAGTGCCGGATATCCAAGACCCAAACGCAGATCAGGGTAAGAGAGGGAACGGGGAGCGTCTGAAAAAAACTACTGCTACTACAACTAAATGACCATCTTTTAGCAACATATGAGTTGGAGCCAAAGGTTCAAAGTAGTGATAGTTTGTGTTGATGTGTAGAAGTCTTTGGAAACAGCATTTAGGCTGGGGAGGGCTGAACTGTTTGACATCCGGGATGATTAAAAACAACAAAGCAGGGCTCTGATTGCCTTTTTTTTTTACAGCTCAATGCAGTTCAAGGTGCTTCACAGACGACTGATAAGCTGATAATAGGACAGAGCAAGACTATAAAGGAATGAAAAAGATTAAAATAACAAACAACCAAATAGAATAATAAAAACAAGATAAAAAAAATAGTAGTATATTTGTTTTGGTAGCAAATTATACATTTCACATCACTCCCAACTTATGGTTTAGACATTTGGAAGCCAGAATGGTTAGTAAATCAGCTCTACAACCCATAAACCAATTTTCAACATTACACTCAAACTGCATTATCTGCATTCAGGTGTGAAAGTTCCACATCTGCATTTCCAGTTTGGCTGCTAAACAGCAATGATTTGTCAAAGCAATTCAAACGGAATCAAACTATCAGTCTTGTTTGAGTTAAATATGATGACCATTGTGCCAATATACAAATTTACTGCGTGTAAGTACTGTGTATTTGTTGTGTATTCTTATGGCTGATTTTAAAATGTTGATCTGTGTTGGGAAAGAGTATCTGAGACTGAAAAAGTTGGATAAAACTTTCAAACTTTAAAGGACATTGAGGTGAACACGTTTTCTCATTTTCTTCCCTTTAACTCCTCGTCCGGTATATTTCAACAGTTCACCCTCCAAACCTGACCACCAGCCTCCCGACACCCACAGATCTTCCATCCCTCTCCTCAGAGTTCCCAAACATCCTCCAGCTGGCAGAACCAGCTCCTGTATCAGAGGCTCCTCTACAGGTTTATGGAGTCCACGTCCGGACCGGCTGCAGCCTCAGCCAGACTGTCGCCGCCCTCTACACCTGTAAGTCCTGCGGTCAGACCTTCCACCTGCCCAGTTTGCTGCGGCGGCACTACAGTCAGTGCCAGCAGAGGCTACAACAGCGCTGTCCGCAACCCGTGACGGGAAGCAAGAGGACCAGACTGCAGCTTTACCCGCCGGGCTGCAGCCCTTTCCGCTGCACGGAGTGCAACCGAGAGTTCAACCGCATGGAGAATCTCAAGACACACCTTCGCATCCACACCGGCGAGAGGCCGTATACCTGCTCAGTCTGTTCCAAGTGTTTCCGGCACTCGGGGGCGTTAACCAGACACTTCCGCATCCACACCGGAGAGAAGCCTTACATCTGCGGACAGTGTGGGAAGTCTTTCAGAAACTGTGGGGGGCTCAAATTCCACCAGCGTTCTCACAGCAAGCAGCTACAGTAGAGTGGGACTCTGTTCAAGGTGTAAACAGTTGATTTATGCAGTGCTCGCTATGTTTAGATCTTTTTCTGTAAAAATCCTTTTAGGAGGGTTTTACAGTCTGCACATGTGAAGCTGTTGAATTAAATAGTGTGAGCAGACATCTGATTATCTTACCTGATATACAGACACAGGACAGCTTCAGGAATCCAGTGTAAAGAATTAGCAATGCAGAAAACAACATTCCCAAGTACAAGGATGCACCATGAATGGATCATTGTATTGGGGGTCACGCCTGTACTAATTTGAACTCTTCTACTACTTCCCTTTGAGATTGTATTGACTTACAATGACTCACGCAAAAAAAGCAGCATTTCAACTAATCACAGGAACTGTCAAGTGTATCTTATGGAGGCAGCAACTGTTTCCATGGTTGGAATACATTTATATTGAACCCAAATATAAAAGCAGCATGTAATATTTTATTAAATTTCATCAATTATACGTCCAGCTTAAGTGAATATGTAATTACTGCTCCAACACTTATCATCTCTGCAACAGAACAAACATCATGAAGCAACCAAGTACGCACTATATTGGCAATGATAATGGGCTGATAGAGAGTGGAGTCATAGACCAGAAATCAGATGTTAGTACTGATGCACACAGTAAAGGAGGTTGCCAGTGCTGCTTGTGAAATGCCCACTCTTCCTGAAGGTCTCTGTGAAGTTGACAGACATTTTTGGTACCAGGTCAGACACGTCAATCCAGAGATTGTCTGTTGTACCATGATCTCTGGAAGTAGTTCTTTAACAACAAATGGTGGATTTAGACATTTAAGTGCCTCCCTGCAGCCTTAACTGACACGCCAGCAGCCCGTTCTGGTGTCTCGCTTGTATCTGTAGCTTTGTGTCATTCAAATAAAGCTGCATTTTAAGGTGGCCTTTAATAGTCACTGGCCAACGGACTGTCTGTTTAGTGTTATTGCTATTTGATCGTTGTACTTCAAAGCCACACCTGACGAGGATGTGGATTAACTCAATGGTCAAGAATTTGTCTTGAAAAACTGAAAACAACTTTTTGTGCACAACTGGCTAAATGTAACCCTTTTCTAATCACAACAGTAGAAAGGAGATTTTTTACTTTTTCTCAAAGTCAGAAACAAACACTATTTGCTTGCTGCATTTATATTTTGTTCAGTATATTTAGCTTTATATTAGCAGAAATGGTTCAAATACAGTAGCTGTGTGATCCCTGAGGTGACCATTTTGTATGTGACTGCTCAGCTGTAATGAAATGAAATATGTGTTAAGCCTTTTATTGTAATTCTAAGTGCCATTTTTTCTTACATGTTTTATGATTGTTATTAAAGAAAGTCACTGGCTGGGCCAGTTTGTGTTAATTCAACCACGTTTTGTAATTATTTGTTTGTGTGCTTTCTAAATATAAATCAAAGTGTGACTATACTGTCGAAAATAATGTAATTGGATGAATAAATTGATTAGTAAAAGGACATCTGAAGCCTTTAGACTGATTAATCTAAATATTTAATTTGAAAATTGGAAAGTGACAGAGTAAATCAACTCAAGCCAGAGCATAGAGTCAGGCTCAGATCATCATACTGTTAACTTTGAAAGGAACTACCAAGCGCAGATTTACACAGAATATGTGAACATCGTCTTTTTATATGGCATCATGTCATTAAATAGTAGAGGAACGATAACTGGGAGACGGTAGAGGGCAGCAAAGATCAAATCACTATGTAAACTAATCTCATCACAATCTTGTGTTCAAAGAAATAAAAAAGTGGAAAGGTGAAGGTTAATATCAGTAGCAGATGCTCAGAGAGGTGATTAGTAAATTTTGACCTTCGTGCAACATAGTGTATTTTTTATTGGCTTATTTCAATAGCTCTGGCACAGGACATTCTGTAAAGACTTTGGTTAAAAACAACAACAACAACAACACTACCCCACCCTGCCACCCAGAAACACTTTCTCTCAGGCACACACCTATCAAAATTTTGCATCTCACACATCACATCTACTCATATGTGTTCATGTTGAAGAGCCAATTGCTGTTAATTGATAGTAAATGATGAGGTTCTTGCTGCAGCTGCTAAATAGTTGCATTAAGACTTAATTAAATCATCCCCGTGTCCCAAGAGATGGTCCTGTCCCAACACACCCTACCTGTCTGTTGATTGCATGTTTAAATAATGGAAATGGAGGCAGTGTGGGTGATCATGTGTGTATGTTTGGTCAGTTCTTATCTCTGTTATTTCTGTCTGTTTCTTTCCTCCTGCATGTATATATTGTGGTATAAAAACACAACTTCAAATTCCTGCAGAGAAACAGAACAGTCACTTAAGGTCCACATACAGCGGCAGAATACAGCTGTTGAGAACTGATTCAAACAGCTCTTTATCAGCTGACTTTTTATTTAGTCGTCTCAGTGAAATTGACTTTCAACTCTTTATCTACCCTCACAGATGGCCTTCAAAGTGACAATTTCCTCTTTACAGACTGAGTTCCAGGTTCACTTCCTCTATTTCTCATTTTTGCTTGATAATGAGAGCCTATTAGCAAATCAAGGACTCTCAGTTCTCAGTACAATCCAAACAATATGAATGAAGTACTGCTGAGTGGGAGTGTTTGGCTCTCCTTCCCTTCATTCACTGCTTTTTTTTTACAAGGCCGATTATTATCCAAGTCCCCCAAATCCATCAGTGTTTTGTCATTATTTTTAGGTGTCTTAGATGTTTGAGCTTCACTGTGCAGAATCATGTATGTCCAGAAATTCATGTAGGCTATAATTTATGATGTGGGTACAGGCCATATACGGATCAACAGGTGCAACAGTCAGCATGGGCCACATTAAGTGGTTTTATTAGACAGAAAACAGCACAATAAAATCATACACATACCCCCTTTTATTTTCAGTTTCTTTAAAACAGTAATAAATACAAATAAACAAATGTGCATTATTCACATATACATTGTGGATATTCTAAACATGTGCTTTGGATCATAAAATGCGTAAATGTACAGGAGTTTAAATAAGAATGTTCAGAGTTCCTCTTTGTTTGACTGTAATGATTAAACAGATCAAGCAGAAAACATAAATGAATGTATGTTTCTCAGATGATACAAATGTTGTATTATTTTACCAGTTTTAAAGTTTTACTACCTTTTGTCTGTTATATTCACCCTGAATCCAACCAGGTATTTTAATCCTACTAAGGATTTTACAGACACACGCTGAAGGTTTAATTAAAACCAAGACCAGATTACTTGATCTAATCAGATTTCAGAATCCTCCCTTTTTTCTTTTGAACAGCCCGTTATCAAGATTTGGACCGATCTGATACTTAAAATCTGACCAGATTTCTGTTGAAGAATTTGACATGAAGACTGACACGCAATCTGACACAAAATTACACTAAGAGCAAATTATTTGTGTCTTAAATGTCGTTAAATTGGTTTCAGTTCAATTTATAAGCAGATTTACGTTCTATTTTGATAACTGATTTGATTTCTTTTCCGACACCATCTATGTTTACGTCCTCGACACTAAAAGGAGTTTACAAAACGCTCACAATCACTTCAACTCATTCAAATCTGAAGCAGACGATCATCCTGCTCTGCGATCGACTGCGTCGCCCGCTTTTCTGCCATCCATTACGCGGCCTGGATTAAACGAGGAAGCGGACGTACTCAGATCGAAGCGAAGCTAACAAAGATAGCTCGTTCACAAGCATAATAACCGCCTCACTCTGCTGTTCTGCCCGCAGACAGCTGGATACTTTTATAAATAGTCTTGTTTTGAAGGGTCGCTGCTCCTGCAGGACGGCGGGCTGCTGTCATGTTGACGGAGCTGCTTGGATTTGGAGGCTCTTCCTTCCTCCGGGCTCATGATGTCGGCGGGACTCGCTAGTTTCGCCTGAGCGCCTCTCTGCCGTCACCGCCGCTGCTTCATAAGTTGGTTGTTGTTGGACGCTCAGCTCGGGGTAAATTATCTCCCTTACGTCCAGCAGCTAATATTAGCTAGCCCGAAGTGTCAGTGATGTACAGTGTTCACAGTGCTGCTGTCCTGCCAATACAGCAGGAGTTAACTTTCCTGTTTGACAGCATCTCACAGGCCACAGCGGCTAGCCCTGATTTAAAGAGATGTTGACCGTAGCAGTTGTTTTTGTGGATGTTTGTGGTCACTGCTTTTTACACTTTTTAGAGAATGAAAAAAAACGTGGATGCTTTAGCTGAGTATAATCTCTTTCAAATTTAAAAACAATGTACTCAAGTTAAGTGGTACATAGCTCTGATAAAGGCTAAATTCGGTACCATATCACCGAAAAATGAATCCACCCCAGTAATCACTAGTAAAATAAGTCATGGATTCAGTGGTATTTACTGCCTACAACAGAAGTGAGTACAAACCTGTGCAATACGTCAAGTGATTAAAAATTACTTTACTTACTTTACAATAATTGCATTACTTGTCAGCTTCTAAGTTGAACACTGGAGTATTTGCTCTTATTTAAAAATAAAAAAATTGATAGTTTGACCACACTGCAGGAACTCAATGAAACAGAGGTCAGTACACCTTTCATCACTGAGAGTCAAATCTTTTTTTGTGTTTTGAATACTTTGTATGAACCCCTTTATTTTTTAGCAACAGGCTCAGTCCTCCTCGACATGCAGGATACTATATTGCTGGAGAGATGTTCTAGCCACTCTTCAGAAACAGTTTCCCCCAGCCGCTTTTTTGTGCTGGCTGGGTTGTGTTGCTATGCATTTCTCTTTAAAGTACCCCATAGGTGTTCTTTGAGATACAAGTCAGATGACACAGTTGGCCAAGTCACAGGTGTCACTTTTTTCCCCTTCTTTAGAAGCTCTTGTGTTATTTTGGATTGTCATCATGCTGAAATATATGCAGTCACACAGGTTGTATCGTACCATTATCATCATGCCACCTCTGTGCTTCACTGTTAGGACTATGCATTTATTGTGGTAGTTCCTGCCAGGTTAACATCACACATGCTGGACCCCAAGTAAATTTATCCTGGTTTCATCTGACCAAAGAATGTGCTCACAGTATTCATCAGGCTTCGTTTCATGTTCTTTAGCAAAGTTTCATCTTGTAGTTTTGTGCCAAATAGAAAACAAGGTTTTTTTTGCGTGGATGTTGCCCAAAGAGGTTGATGTGTTGCACCGTCCTTCACACATCACTTCCATTGATAACCCCAGTGCCAGGTCTGAAGCATGTGACTGTTTTTCAAAATTAGATTGTGTAAGTGTAATTAGCAGGACTATAGCTTATTCAGTACCACAACTGTGTTTCACTTACTTTTTAGTTGAGCGTAGATCTTTTGTCCCTTTCCATCTTTTTGAGTTATGGTACAGACATGCACATAGACACATCCCATAGATCCAAAACTGAGAATGTTTTGGTGCTCACAGGTCATTTCATAACCATGTTCATGGAGTTAGGGTTATTGGAAATCACAGGTGTAAACCAAGTGTGTTCTTCCTTCTGTTGTACACTGTATATATCTAGTACATTTGGTTGTACCTCACACACATTAGTTACTCTAGGCATTTCTGTAAATATTGTCTTTGTATCATAAATGCACATATAAACTACTCAATTTACACTATCAAGAATGTTTCTTATTTGATGCTATTTACTCCTGAAAATGCATTTAAGAGTATCTTAACATCAGACTGAAAAAGCTGTATAATAGCCCTCTCTGGTTGAAAGTTTGTGTGATCCAGAACACACTTCTTTAGGGATTGATGATAATATCAAGTCTGGGTTCTTTTTGCCTTTTGAAGTCATTTCAGCTCCTGATGCATTTGTTTTTCCTAACTTTGTCCAGGAATGGCGATGCACAGTACCGGATCGTTCCAAGATCCGTCACAGGGTGCAGGAGAACGGGGTGAGCTGGTCCACTCACTATCTAAAGAGACCGCCGGGTCTCCAGATGCCTCTGAGTTGGGGAGCCCTCGCTGCACACCAAACTTTGACCTCCTCAACATGGTCGTGTCATATAAGAGAATGGCTTTGTTTTTAGAGCCAGTTGCAGATGCAGTGGAGCTAACCCGCTTCCTGCTTGGGTGTGTATATATGTTTCTCTTTAGCCTGTATGAGCATCATATGATATAGTTGCTTTTGTCCTTGAGTACAAAGTCTTATTTATATTGGAGTATTCAGTGTCATCTGCTTTTTTTATCTCTCAGATGGAAGATGCCACTGTGCTCTCTGCTTGTTTGTATATTCCTCAATATCTTCTTCTGCACAGTTAATGAAGGTAAGGTGTGACATTAGACATTAATATTGATCCTGCTTTATTGTAGTGCTTTATAAGACCCTTGAATAATGCATTAACTTCTTGTTCTGTCTACTTCTCCGGTATCAGTTGGTTGGTTCACCGTGAGTGTGGTGGCAGTATCGGCACCCGCTGCCCTGGGTTACCTGCAGGACAGGTGTGGGGGCAGAGCCTCTGAAGCTGAGCTCCAGAAGAGGCGCTATCATGCTGTGCACCGGAGAGACCTGCAGACAGTACATCTCACCAAGCAGGAGGCCATGCTGGAAGTCAAAGACCTGTAAGACTGCAGTTATTGTTTATTGCCATTAATGATTAATTTGCTTGCAATTGTCTTAATTTATTGATTTTTTTTAAGTCCTTAAAATTATCAAAAATGCTGGTAACCAGTGTACATGTACATGTCGCCATTACTTCTGTATACACTTGATGGTAACAACAATAAGCAAGCATTTTTATACTAACTGTTTCCCTTTTGTTACAAACTTGTATGTGTCCTTTACGTATAGAGTATATAAAAGATGGACGTACCCTACTGAAGCCAATAAGGAAATTCTTTAAACCTGCATTCTTTCTAATGGCCAGCAGGGGGCGACCCATCTGCTTGTATAAAGAAGTCAAAATTGTATTGAAGTTTATGAGAATATAACTACTTTTCACTTGATTTGCTATCATAATACACATTTGCCTAATGAGTTTATAGTCTCATAAGGCCGAAATGTCAAGCACAAAGCTTCAAAACTATAGTTCACAAACAAGTGGATGAAGTCATTGTGGCTATTAAATCATTAATCAAGGAGTCCATGTACCCTGATTATCAACAAATTGTCTTATAGCTCTCTTCAAACTCAACAGACTGACTTTAAATGTGCTTATTCTCTTTGTTTTGTCCAGAAAAAAATAATTGTTGATTATTTAATTGAAAATATATGTCAAAGACTATCAGCTACCGCTCCCTTTTTTTCTAAACTGTATTCAGACTGTGGCTAGTGTGAACTCCTCTGTGTACATGACATTTGTGCATGGTATTTGTTCATGTGTGGTTTGAAGTGTACCTTTGTTTTTACAACATTTGTGTTTGTGGGTGTTTTCTTTCTTCAACAGGTTGAAGCACTTGGATGACATGTTATCCTCTGCTTGTCAGTCAGCAGAAGCTATTTACAAAGTCCTGTACTGGGATAATCACACCAAGTCATCAAGGTCTGCATCTGCACACCAACAACCATACATGAACATCACATGTAATTGAGTCGTTATTGCTTCACAACAGAGTCACTGGTCATTACAGTTGTTCAGCTCAGGAATGTAAATGAAATGTGCATTTTGTAACAATTTCTGATGACCTTAAACCTTCATTGTTCTGTGCTTTGTAGTATGTAATCAGGAATACTAATTTAAATACTGCAGCATGACTGATAGTGAATTTTTGAGGCTGAAACCAATACTGATTTTTGGAGAAGTAAAGATTCCTATATTGAAGTATTTAACAGTTTAGTTAGCAGTTTATCTTGAAGACATTCCTTGACTCCTTGTCTGCTCAGGTTTGATCTGTACTCTGCTACATGTGCTGCAGAAACTGCTAAGAGTGGAGTTGGAGCACACTCTGTGGCACCAATTGCGTATGAAACCATTTCTAAATTTCCCCAAGCATATATACAGTATGTACATTCTATTAAAAAAATCCCAGAAAGTTTTCATATTGCTGCAAATTGGACATCATAATATACTGAAACTGTTACATCTGTGATGGCCAGTGTCTGCCCATTGCATCGGCCAACTGATGTATTGGTCGGGATCTAGAAAATACTGTGTTAAGGTGGATATATGGCTCTGTGTTGGTGTCCGTTTGTGTAGCTCTGAGCCTATGCAGTGTGAAAAACTATGAGAATTCAAACAAACAGAGGCTACGGAGACGCACTTGTGTACGTTCCTACAATAAGCAAGTATTGTGTTGCCCTTCAGTTATGATGCTTGATGATGATGCTTGATCTCGTAGATCAAGTACTGTTTGGTAAAAAGGTCAGCTTGAATCAGAAAGAGAATGACAACAACAGAGTTCACCTACACACTGCTGGTGACTGCAGATGCACTCTGTTACAAAGATGTTGTTTTTGTACCAAGGGCAAAAGAAAAGGATGAACAATGGCTTACATTTTCCACATGTGCGTCTGTAGAGCTGTGTGTAGCACCAACACAGTACTAGTGCCATAGCATGTTTTGGCCTTTATTGAGACTAGGGTCAATAATTACAGCTTTATAGCTCTTATTATAAACTCACTCTTTGTAGGAATGTTGCATCTGATCAGTTACCCACAGATCTGAATGGGACATTTCTAATTTTTTCCCTGCAGGTTCTACGGAGGGATGATAATCGTGGTGTGTCTGCTCTATGTTGCACCTTTGGGCTGGGTGCTCGCTGGGCTCAACAGCACCATCTTCCTGTGGAACAGAGACTTCTGCAGAGGTTAGTTCATCCTGCCTCAAAGACAGTTTAAAGTAACACTTGTTTACTACCGTAAAGTGGTAGTTTTTTAATTTGCTGTCCTGTTCCAGTTTTGTTGGACCTCAGGAAGCTGGTCCACTTGGGTCCGACACCAGCCTCAGAAGGGATGTGTGAAGAACACGAACACAGCAACTTGTTGGACCGGACTCCCACACCGACCAGTGTGGAGGTGAGAGGAAGGAGTACAGTGGTGGAAGAAAGTGTGTGTGTGGGATTAAATACTGAAAGACTCTGTTGTTGTGATTTACTTTAAAACCGACCACAGCTGTAAGCTTCTTACCCTGGTTATCCCATGTTCTCAATGTATTAACCACAATGCAAATCCATGCGTGGATTTGTTACTTCCATCCATGGTGCCATTTTCCCTGTTATCCTTCCTTCTCCAGCTAAGGCAGAAACAAGGGCTCAGATTAAGTTATACTTTATGTCAGGATCACAACCAGGCAAAAGTGAAGTGACGTTCATTCGTGATCATTGTTTAAGATTGTCCGTTGGTCCTCCCATAGTTTACAGCAGGACTTGGATCACTATGGAAATCAGGAGATCTCTGGAGTATAATTTACAAACAAGTATTCATGTATAAACCTATGTTTGTGTGTGTTTGATGACAGGACCTGTCTCCTGGCAGTGTAGAGGAAGCTGAGGAGGCTGAACCCGATGATGAATTTAAGGATGCCATTGAGGTAAATGCACTCCTAAACTTTTATTATGATTGTGATATTTTTGTGCCACAGTTTTCCCCCAAGACTGCAGTCCTTTGCTTTACTGTTGAAATTCTACAAATTTTATTTGCCTTTTTGTCTAATATAACTTCTTCCTAATAATATAGGATGTGATGGTGGAATTACAGACATATTTCTTATTAAGTTTGTGATAAAAGACACATCAGGAGAAAACAAGGATTGCAGCAGCCATGTGCTGGTAACTGTCTCTTATGTATGTACAGTATCACCAGGGTTATATTAGGAAAAAGATGGTAGGTATGATTCAGCGCATACAGATACACTCAAGGGCAGAGTGAAAGAGACATTTACAGTGTGGCAGTGCATTCACATTGCCAGTAAGAGAAGTAGATGTTTGAAGACCAACATGTGCAGACATATGAGTGATATCAGTCCTTTCATCTAATTCTTGTAGAGAAAGCAGATGAAGTTATAAATAAAACAAACCTGAATGCAGAATTTTGTAAATGATCTATCTTTATGTCCATATTGCACATTTGAGGCGTTATTGTAGGAGCTTGCCGATCACGAGCCCAGTTACAATCTCCAGACTTTGAGGCATGTTCCTTAGCAGGAACATACCTCAAAGTCTGTCCCACTGTCAGACTGACAAATCCATAAGGGCTTTGATGTGTACTTTTCAACTCCATTTTGCACTCTTTCTTTGAGTTTGCATGTCTGCAGACTTCTTTTTCCAAAGTTTATCTGTGAGTGACAGAATCTGACTGCTCACTGTTGTGGTTATTTATTGCACCTTTGTAGAGTTGTTTGCATTTTTTGAATTTATTGCTTCCCTGACTTTTGGTCGTTTACTTAGAATTTATAGACACACTTCAAACTGTTAATGGATGTGAAGTCAAAATTCTCTTTTTTCAAAAATGATGTGCATTACGTTCGTGCAGCGTGTTTTATTAAGATGTTGTGTCCTATTCCTCTTTTTTATACCATTTTAAGCCTTCATAAATCCAAACACTCATCTACACTACAGCTGTGCACACAGGTGATGTCAGTTAAATCTGAGGATTTAGAGATTAGGCCTGGAGGGTGGAGGTTGGGATTGAGCCAGTGTGTGAAGAGCAAACCTGTTCTTGTTGATGACATACCTCCTGTTTTTTTCCTCTGCTGTCCTCTAAACTCAGGAGCCTTCCGTTTCAATACAGGTGAGTGTTGCCCCCTTCTGTTTAGAAGAGACAAATGCATTGTCACCCAGTAAACTCGCACTAAACAACTATTTAACACATGAGCTTCATGTGTTTTATGTTGGTGTGAGGCAACCTTGAAGTGAAGTTCTTGCTTTGTGTTTACAAGCATGGTGTTGGGTATGTTTGTGGTCAGTCACACTAAACATTGTGTGTTGTTCTGTTTCCTGACAAGGAAACCCCTTTGGTATTAGTGGTAAGTGGATATCCCAGCAACTCCTTTCCATCCGTCCGTCCGTCCAGTCATGCATTTGGTTATAGGTAAAGCTATAGCTGTGTTTCAATTAAGGGGCTGCAATGAAGACTGAATGTGTCACAGAGGTGCAACAAGGCTTTTAAAGGCTCCTTCAAATGTGGCAAAGAAATGTAGGCTAAAGGATCGACTCATTGGATGCCAAGATTCATTGTGTGGCAGTTTTTTTACCCAGAATATTGCTGTAGGCTTCCAGTCAGTGGACCTGGCTGCTTGGCACATTAACAGTTCCTCTGTAGGTAATTCACATCAAAACATGCACACAGGACTACCAGATAAAGTTGAAGTGTTTACTTTTACTAATGCACAACAAAAATACTTTGCAAAAAAAATCATTGTCCTTTACCTAATTTTTCAAAATAAAATAAAAACAGAGGCCAAAAAATTGCATTGCATTTAGGCTCCTACAATAGCAGACACCTTTAAAATAAAGCAGCAACTGAGACGTAAACCTTCAAATTAAAGTACTGGGTTTCTAATCATTCAAGTTGACAATGTGAATGTTAAAAATGTGTCCATGCAGCTGTCAAGGCTGCTGGGTGAGAGGAGCAGCGCTTGTTGACCCAAGTGTGAAGGCAGAACAGCTGGTGACACAAATAGGAGGTCTTCTGTAGACCAGATCGTATCATTTAACAACACTATGTTCAGCCTTCACGTGTACAAAGGAGTTCCCTTAGAACAGGGGTGTCAAACTCAAATACACAGCGGGCCAAATCTGAAAACCTGGACATAGTCGCGGGCCAACATTATATTATTATTATAATATATATATATATATATATGTATGTATGTATTATAATTATCAACATTATTATATTGATATATTGATATAATATATGTAAATAAAACTAGCCTTTACAGCAGCTTCACTTTGTGATGTGGCTTTTTTGAACATAGTCTGTTGTGAAACCAAACTTCTTTTCATCTCCTTTACTTTCTGGCTGCTTTGACTCATGTCCAGGTCCTTGTACTTGTCCTGGTGTTTCATAGTGTCGTCTAATGTTGTTCTCCGTGGTTATCGCCACGTTGGCTCCACATACTAGACGGGGTTGGTCTGAATAGCAATAGGTGAGCTCCGGATATTCTGGTTCAGTTACTGACAAATATCTGAATATTTGGGTCGTGCGGCCGCGGTGGCCGGGACCGGGGGTGGCGGCGAGGGCGAGGGAAGGGGAAGTGTGTTCGTCGGAATCCGACGGCATTAGCGCGGATATGTCCTGCTGGTGGGGGCACAGTAGCAGCGTCCTGTTGTGCCGCTGGTGCAGATGCTAAGTCAGGTGGCGGCGGCGGAGGGGTGGAGGTGGTTGGGTCAGTAGTAGCGTGCGGTTGCCATGACTACTGTCAACAGAGGAGAGGGTGTTTATGGGTCCTGTCCTGATTGACGCCATATGTCTCTGATTGACGCGCCGATACAGAGCAGAGCATTCTGGGATTTGTAGTATTAGCGATACATGCGCTGTATAATACCGGCGGGCCAGCTTTAGTAGTCATCTGGTATTACCTCGCGGGCCAAATATAATTACACTGCGGGCCAAATTTGGCCCGCGGGCCTGAGTTTGACACCTATGCCTTAGAAGGATGTGGCCCTTGAACTGAGGCACAGTTTATAATTAACAGCCCCATAATTTTCAACTCCAATATTTCCATCAGGTTGTTAATTCATCTCTAGTCTACATGACTGGGATTGCTGATTTGACATATTGCATCAGTGAAATCAGCTTTTCCTCCGTCAATCATTTCATTAAAGCATCCTCATTGATGTTTTTTTAGTGTTTGACTGAAAGCATGGTTTGCACAGAGGTGTGTTGTTGTTGTTTTAAATATAGCATGTGCATTGTTGATTTGGTGCATGATGACATACATATTTTTTTGAGTTGACATTAGCTGACTTTGCTTCCACTGTAGGTATTTCTTGACTAAAAGACAGGCAGCCAGTGGAGCCATTTCCATCCATCTCTGATCATATTTAACAGACATGAGAATGGTGTCTCTCTTCTCATCTTTTTATTGGCAAGATAAATACAGCAGGCAGAAACAAACTTTTCTGTTCCCTAGAGCCTGACTGATCTGTTGGTTGATGCTGGCCTATCACAGATATCTCGTAATATTGTCTGATATTTGCTGATATCAAAACAGGGCTTTTTTTTTTAGCAGAGCATAATAGAGAAATAGATACTTACGGTAATTTAGAAACAGTGTCATTGCATAGTTTGTTACTGTCACCACTGTCTGCAGCACATGTAGCACAGCTTTTTTTAGAGCTGAGCAGACAGTGGTGAAGAGTCAAGGGGTGTCTTCATGGTAAATTGCTAACTAGTTTGTGAGGAATATTGTTTAAATGTCAGTTAACATCGACCTTTTCAACATCAGTTGATATGTCGGTGTACCTAAAAGTTGGCATTGGCTCCAAATTCCAGAATCGGTTGGACTCTCTGTTCTTTACAAGATCTGTTTGCTGAGGGTGGACATTTTAAAAGTCCTTAATAATGAATAGTAACATAAGAAAAGTAATGTCTTCTCCTTGTGTGTCGTTTTACTCTCTGGGCCTCTATACCATCTTATTGCTGTCACATGTAGTGGTAGATGTGCTGTGGTTTAGACTGTATTAACCTGACTACCTAGTCTTTAGTCAGTAGAGTCGTATTTGCGGTGGTTTTCCTCACATTTGGCAGATAGATTAAGTTCATCTGTATGCATGCATGCATTTTCGTAGTCGTAGTATTTGCCATCACCATGCTTGACTTGTTTGCCAAACATCTGTCAGTCACACTGGTTGTATTTCAGCCAGATCAGCCCTACTGCTGTTTGATCCGTTTCCTGGCCAGGTTTTCAAACCCCAGAAGACCATCTCCGGTTACTTACACAGTATGTAACTGCTTTTTTTCCCTCCTCCTTCCCTTTCCTCTCCCTCAGGAGGATGACGACGGGCCTCTTGGAGCTCCGGAGTATGACACCATCTCTGAAAATGGTCTTCTGAGCCGCAATGAACCAATTCGCAGCAAAGTGTCCAAACTGACAGAGAAACTGCGTAAACGCTATCCCACAGCCAGCACAGGTCAGTCTGCTCTTACTCATCCGCTGATTTCATCCCTCTCATTTTACCTCTCTGATGAAATAAGAGTCTTTGGGCAAGTCTCACATCTTTTTTTTTTTTTAAATCTGTCTCTGTTGGCTGTTTCTTTCTGTCTCCAAAGGCAACTGTTCTAGCTGCACTGCCGTCTTTTCAGTTCTGAAGAAAAGGGTGAGAGTAAAAACTTGTGAGAAAAATTGGGGATATATTTAGGCTTTGTGTCATCATTGCATTTAATTTAGTCTTTGTTTGCTGTTGGCACCAGTTTCAACCTGATGTCTCTCTGTGTTGCAGAGGAATTGCAGTAACTGTGGCAACAGCTTCTGTTCCCGATGCTGTTCCTATAAGGTACTGCGATCTTACATGGGAGCAACAGGTGAGAAGAGGGAAAAGAGATTTTTGTTTTTACAGATTATTCAAATTGCACAGCAGTTGCATCATGTCACAGTCACACAATCCTGAGTTACATTCTGTTATTATTGTTTCCTCCTCAGCTCCGGAGGCGCAGAGAGAGACCGTGTTTGTTTGTGCTGCCTGTAATTCCTCCCTCGTCAAGTTACAATGAGATGGCATGTTCAGCAGGAGTTCATTCACTGTTCACCCTTGAGCCCTTCATTGAAACCCTAGCCTACATGCCTTAGTTTTCAAGTTACATCTGTCAAGATACCTCCCATGTGGAACTCAAAGACCCCCCTTGTCTTTACAAGTTGCATCCCTCCTTAACATCTTTTATTGCTTATGGGACTGAAAATGTTAAACTTTCCCTGTTTCAACTGTCAGTGAAGGACTGGACCTTATAAATCACAGAGACTTAATACAGAGCACAGATGGCTCTAAAATTTATAGGACCTATTTTTTCCCCTCTTCCTGAGCAGATATAAGTACAAAGCATGCACGTTGGAGCCAAGACTGAGCTAGTGGTGCTGGATGATACAAATAGACATAAAAGGAAGTCATACTTTGCTTTTCCACGGAGTTGATTCCACTTGAATGTTGATATCTTTAGCCCTGTGTAGCAGATTGTACTGTAATGCTGAGAGGACTTTTCTGTATGAACAAAAGCTAAAGCTGCACTGTAAATTTGACGTATTTTTAGACTGGAGATGAATAAGGCACAAAACTGAACAAAATAGTGGATATACAACCCAAAGAGATTCTGCATTATGCCATCCAAACCACTCAAAACATTTGCACAGGCTTGTTCACTAAAACACTTTGACCCACAGCTGTCAGCAATTTCATGTGATCAGTTGAATGTTTGTCCAAGTCTCTGACCTCAAGTCAGTAAGTAATACATTGCTCACATTGCCATATTCAAGAGCATTTCATGCATTTTATATTAGTTGCCACTAGAGCACTCACTGGTGCTTGAGGTTTGCTTTGTTCACTGAAGGAGCAGATGTGAAATGCTGAAAAACCCATAACTCTAATGCAGTAAACAGAAAATGCATGGCCTGCTTTAATTCACATGACATTTCTGATAAGTGATGGCGTATAGATGGTGGGGACTGAGGCTTTGTGATTTATTTTATTTTATTTAAATTTTTTTGCACACCATCTTGCTCTTCTTGTGATATTTAAATCATTGTGAATCCCACTTGTCATATTATCCTTTGTGGACGTGTCATAAACCTTTTTTTTTGGAGTATATCAGCAGCCTGAAACTCTAGAGGTCCCTGGAGTCCATGCTTTTCTTCTAACTGGATCAAAGTCAACCCAACTGGATTAAAATAATCAGAATGGACTGTGAAACCAGCTGAAACTGTCATCAGAGCCTCACACTGTTGCAAGCAGGACTTGACGTGAAGAAGAACTGATGTAGAGGCACTGAAATCTGGGAGGTAAATCCTGGCAGCAGTCGTTTTAATCACGATTCAGACACAGATGATTGTAACCGTTTGCTTTGCTTTTATTGTAATCGTATATAAACTGTTACTGTAAATCGTTCTATATCTAATATATTTAATTTAAAACTCCAGACAGTGCAAGTGATCATTTGACTCAATGATTGCTTCTGTATATATTGCCCCTGATTTTAAAAATTGGAATATGCCGTTACTGAAATAAACTCTGTGAAGATTTAATTACAGTTTTTCTCCACTGGTTTGGCTCATGTCTTGAAACAGAAATTACATTCTCAAAATTCTAAGATTATTTGGCAGAACAGTCTTACAGTTCAGCACAACACCATAGCTCACGTGCAAAAGCTCATATCTCTACCAAAACTGTTCATTCATGCTTCAAAACTAAGTTCCTTTCTCATATAAATAGTCAGTGCCACCAAAAATACAAAGATCCTTCTCAATTGCTTTGGCTCATTTCTTAAAACAGACCGGACGTTCTTAACACTCTTGGTGCTTTTGCCAAAATATCCTGGATGGTTCAGCACAACACCATGGTTCACCTGCAAAAGCTTATATCTCTCCCAAAACAGTTCACTCACTTGTCAAAGCTAAATTATATTCTCAAATAAATAGTCAGTGCCCCCAAAATGCATCGTCCCTTTGGCATTGTGTGAGCACTGCAAGTCAAAATGTTTAGATGTTTGGTCTCTATGGCAGATGACCATTGAAATATCCCTCATGTCTACCTCTCAGTCTGAGCCCACTCCTTCATTGAAAATGGTTACTGTGCTAGTTTTTTTTGTGTAGCTAACAAAATACAATTGTGTATAAAATTTTAAAAAATATGATTTTACAGTAAGAGTAGCCTCCAAGGTTTGACATCACACATTGCACTCATACTGTCAAGGAAACAGTATTTTTTTATTCACACACATAAAATAACTTCCATAGAGTAAAAAGAAAATGTATGCAGCATAACATACTGTAATATAAACATGTAAACAAAAAACAAGGGAAATTATATGTAGCCTACAGTGCTGTAAATAAAGCTAGAGTTTCACAACTAACACTTCTTCACTGGTCGCTGTCCTCACCCTCCCTCTCCTGGCCCTCCTGGCCGTCCACATGCTGTTGTCTGTCTGGCCACAGATTTTCATCCACATCACAGCATTTATTCTCCCTTTAGATGCAACAATGGAAGAAACGGTGTAAATGTTGCAACCATCCCCTACACTGATCACCTGCAATGTCTTCACACGCAGCGTCGAGCAGGGACCTCTGATTTTGAGCCTGATGCCCATATACTCTCCACCTGCAAGCGCAGAAAAACTCCTCAATAGGACTGAGGAAAGGAGAGTAAGGTGGTAGGAACACCTTGACCGTCCTTGGATGAGTAGTGAAACAGGCTCTGATGAGCGGGCCACGGTGGAAATTCACATTGTCCCACACAACAGAATATGTTCTTGACTTATTTGACAGTTGAACAGACTATTTTGCATGTGATGACTTACACAATGAAATGATGCTGACATGTTTTGGAGAGAACGACCATTAGACTGAGAAGTCAACAATCAGTTTAGGTCAACAAGATCGACTCACTTGGAAATAGTACTAAATGAAGGCTACCTGTACTGAATCATTTGCAAAGATGTACTGAGACACTGAGAGATATACTAAGACATTTGCAATCTGATGAAATGAAGGAGAAATTCAATTCAATTGGTTTAGAGGTTTGTTCATGTTATTTTGAGAATGTAATTTCAGTTTCAAGAAATGACCCAAACCAGTGGAGAAATACTGTAAAGCGACAAGTAGTAAGTGTGTTCTTTATGACATAAGAGTTTTATTAGCAGCTAAAGACACAATTGTAACCACTGTTTAATGGTAAGTGTAGAATTTTTTATAGTAAGATCACTAATTTGTAGCATTTAAAATATTTTTTTGAAAACCACTTGAGTCCTGTTTTTTTAAAGAGTTCAGGCTGGATTTTCACATCTCTGCCTGGTCGGAGGTCCAAATTTCAATTCCTTATTTTGAATTTTGGTGTCTGGTTTCATCATTTCAAAGAGCAACCGGACTGTTTTTACTTTATTTAAATTTTTAGACATTTAAGGTCTGAATTTGTGAACCCTAAAGTAATGTATTTAAATTCCATAAACTATTTATACTCAACAAAAATAGAAACACAGCTTGTAATTAGTTTGTTTTTAAAATTCTGTACATAGGAATAGGTTTTTGGTGTTCAAACACTCTGCATCTCTACATCTTGTTGTACAGAATGGAACTTATGAAACAACAAGAGTGGGGTGATAGACCAGAAATCAGAAATGACTCACACATCTGTGACACATAGAGTTAATGAGGTTGTTGATGCCAGCTTGTGGAATAATGTCCCCCTATTCCTGAAAAGCTTTTAGAGGTAGATGCATTTAAGGATGGATGGATTATGATCAGTATAGGCTAATTTGTGCAGTTATGCTGTTAACCATTTATGTAGCTGTCATTCTATTGGGGTAATCAAGATTTAGACTTATTTTGTGGAGCATAAGCCTAAATGTTTGATATCACAAACCATATAATTGGACATGTTTATAGGTCTGCATTTAATTATTTATTACCTCCGCCAAGGAGGTTATGTAATGGCCAGCATATGTTTGTTTGTTTGTTTGTCTGTGTTCAAAATAACTCGAAAAGTAATGGACGGATTTGGATGAAATTTTCAGGAAATGTGTGAAATAGGACAAGGAAGAAATGATGAAATTTTGGGACTGCTCTGGATCACCGTCCAGGAATTTTTTTTTAAGTGTAACTGGGTGGACAATTAAATGCAGTTTACTTTAAAAGCCACCAGAGGACACTCTTGTTTTTGGGGTAACTCCCTGTGACCACATCAGATTTTGAGTCTCCATGCCAATGGTGGATTTCTCTTTCCTTCCTGTGCAAGATACATATGGTTGGGCCGGCATTCTTATCTCTGGTTGTCTAAGAAGCTGGGAGGCTGCTAGGAGCTGCTGCGCTACAGGGTGCACCAGTTCATTAGGTTGGATGGGGTGAACGCTGCATTGTCGGTAGGACATTTGAACTGTATGTAATTACATTTGTATCTGTAACGTTCCATACCATATGTGAATTGGGAGATTGTGTTGGGGGTGGACTGAAGGTCCTTGGCAGAGGTATGTGCTCTCTGAGTGCTTTTCTAGTTGTGTAAGTTATTTAAGTAGGTTTTCTGTAAAGGTACATTTTTGAACCAATACTGTTTATTAGGGTCTGTCAGTATTGCAGGGACTTAGTTGTTGCTTAACCAGCGTTCCAGCAGCATTCATCCGACTACTGGCTCTCCAAGTTTCACAGAAACTCAACTCAAGAATTGCACATACATGCTATCATGCATGTCAACTGCTTGAACCTGTATCAGATTAGCCTGACTGCATGAACGGAACTGGCCTTTATGGAACAGGTTTAACCCTTAGCTTTGTTGAACAGTAATAACCTGACAATAAGTCAGACTAACTGAAATAAACCTAGGTTATTTGTTAAACTTGTTTTTCTGAAAATTGTATTTAAATGCCATAAAACAAGTTCAAGTGTGATAGGACCTTGTACACAAACCTTCTTGCAGTTTGTGCACATTGTGCACTTTAACAGGCCCCTGGTTAGTTTCCCAACATAAGTTTTTTGTTTTGTGTTTTTGTTTTTTTGCTTTATTGAATTGCAATAACCTGACAATAAGTCAGACTAACGGAAATAAACCTGGATTATTTGTTAAACTCATTTTTTTGAACAGGCCCCTGGTTAGTTTCCCAGCATAGGTTTCTTGTAGGATTTTTGTTTGTGTTTTTTTTGTTGTTTTTTTTGCTTTATTGAACTGTAATAACCTGACAATAAGACAGACTGACTGAAATAAACCTGGGTTCTTTGTGGACCAGGCTCCAGGTGTGGATGGTAAAATGAAACCTGGCTGCATAAAAACGAAGCTGCTCCAGTTTCAGGCCCCTGCTGTTGTTCGTCCCGGTGCTGGCTGACACGTGTGCTTTTTCTACTACGAGTTCAAGCGTTTCGCTGTGATCCAAACGCACACCGGGGCTTTAGAGAAGCTGTACTCACCCTAAGCACCGCCCCTCCGGCTCACCCGCCCACCCCCTCTCCCCGCCCTCCTCCCCTCCGTGTCCCACTAAAGCGATTTTCAGCGCATGCAGGGACTCGTCCCTACGGCCACGGATGGCAACATGGCGACAGAGGTAAGATCCTGGCACACTTGTCTGTTTTATATTTCCTGCTCGGTTTTTTCCCCCTTCGATCGGCTGCATTAACAGTGTCTTTATAATGCAATGAAACTGGCGGTGAACGCGGTCAGTGAGGGCATCGAGGCTGCGCACGGTTAAACTGTGCCACCTGAATCGGAGACTGTGTCCTACATTATGGTTTCATCTGAGGGGTTGGCTCGTTTTTTTTCTCTCTCTCTCTCTCTCCGCCTTCTGCAAGGGTGTGTTTTTAATATTATTATTATTAAAGAGAAAAAACCAACAAAGGGTGAATTGTGAAAGTCAGCTGGGCTACATGGAGACAGAAATCGGGCAGAAACAGCGGATCAGCGCGCAAAACCCCTCCACCCACCCAACCACCCAACCACCGCGAATGTTAAGCTGTTTTGGTGAAAGCAGATCTGTTTTTGTCTGCTGAGAAATCACGGTAATCCGGTGACAAGCCACTGTGTTTGACCACTGACTGCGCACACACACACACACACAGTCACAGACGGAGGAATAAAGCGTTCAGCACCATGGACAGAAGCCGCCCTGACCTTCCTCACTGCTTCTTGGTTCATCTGTGCTTTTTACATGCATAATAATAATAATAATAATAATAATAATAATAATAATAATAATGATAATGCACCCTGCAGGATCCAATCAGCAGCATAAATATTTGGATGCCTTCTAGCTCCATCTCATCGATCTGTTGTCCCATCTCCTGCAGGATGTGCTTCCCCTTGTCAGACCAGAGAGAAAGGAAAGAATCAAAGTGTGTGTGTGTTGTGAAAATATAGTATGTCCATTGCTGGGCTCCCCTCCAGCAGTTAACAAGGCAGAAATGAGTGCAGACACCGAGCCACAGAGTGATTGATCACATTCTGTCTGCTGCTGCTCCATCATCGTCTTACACTCCACTGTTTGCACACAGTACAAGTGAACAGGTGCTCTGAGAGGGACGCAGCTCTCTCATGGGGACCCATCACAGAGATACTGCATTAACTCCCATTCTGCTGTGTGGTTTCTCAGTTTCATAACCTGCAGGAGTTGAGGCACAGTGCGTCTCTGGCCAACAAAGTGTTCATCCAGAGGGACTACAGCGAAGGGACCACCTGCAAGTTTCAGACCAAGTTCCCCTCCGAGTTGGAGAGCAGGGTAAGGAGCACTTTCAGTTTAATTCACTTTTGTGTTCTTTTATTGTGTGCAGCAAAGCATTCGTGCATTTGGATGTTCTGCATATTTGCAACCAGAAAAAATGCCTAAAATGCTTTAAAATATATGACTCTCATGTGATTAGTTGGAGAAATATCTGGTAATAACAACAGAAACTACTTCGACGACATGTATTTTCTCCACGTTAAAACTAGGAACAGTAAGTAAAATGCTAAAGATTTCTTACTTACATATTCCAAGTAGCAACATTTTGTCCAGTGTGATGGTAAACTGAACATCTCTAGGTTCTGAAGTTTTTAAGACTGTTTTAGTGGACGTTTTAGAGACTAAAGACGCCCTTTAGTCTCATGTTAATAATCATGTTATTTTTATTATCTTGTTTAATATCCTGGAAGACATATTATGATAAAATGAGTGGCCAACACCATGGCTGAGGATATCCATCTTGAATCTGCAGTGTGCTGCTGGCAGTCAAAAACACAGATTCAGACTTCCAGTGTTTCATAGGTAATGAACTTAAGGAACCAATCCCATCAAATTGCAGCATGGGGCTTTGTGTATTATTCTTCAGAATCACGTTGTGAATGAATTACTCCTTGTTACTGCTTGGTATTGTGTGGTATAGAGCAGTTTTACAGTGTTTGAGCAGACTTGCAGGTGAGCTGGTGTGCTTGAGTTACACCGAATGGAGTGGAGTAGGAGTGTGTGTAGAGAGCGACAGGGACTTTCATATTCCAATGTCTAAGTACATCTATCAGGCATAACATTATGACCACCTGCATAATATTGTGTTGGTCCCCCTTATGTGTTCAAAAATGCTCTGAACCATTGGGCATGGACAAGAGGACCTCTCAGGGTGTCCTATGGGGTCTGGAACCAGGACGTTGCCAGTGGATCCTTTGGGTACTCTGGCTTGTGCAGTGGGGCCTCTGTCAATCAAACTTGTTCCACTGCATCCTGTTGATGCTTGATCAGAATGGGGTGTAGGAAGTTTGGAGGTCAAATTGACATGTTGGGCCATTGTCATGTTCCTCAACATGTTTCTGATTGTTGGATGTTTTTTCCATGTGGTGGGGTGCATTTTCCTGCAGGGGTAGACCAGTGATATTTGGGATTTCCATTTGTATGAGGGAGTGTGTTTGTTGTGGGACAATGTTTATTTGGGTGTCTAAGTCTCATCAACATGGATGTTAAAATCCAAGGTTTTCCAGCAGAACATTATCAATGTTTTTCACTTCACCTGTCAGTGGCCATGATGTTGTGGCTGATCACTGTGTGTCACTTTGAAAACAGAGATGAGTTTTCAGGGATTGAACCCTCTAAACCCCAGAAGTTTCTGGGCGGTTTTTGCCTCGGTCACATTTTCACTCACTGCAAGCTCATTCTTTACTGCAATATGAAGTCCTGTGCCTATGTGGAAAGAGCACAACAATGACTAGAAGTAGTGTCAACCTAAAAATGTGACAAAGTTACACTGCCGTAAATCATAGAACAGAAATATAGAATTCATTACTTAATTTACAAAATTGTAAAAAACTTGGAATCAACATGAACAATATTTTTAAGGAGTGCCCACCATAGGTGGTTTACTACTTTAATTTTCCACACTGACCTCGTCTCTTGCAGCGGAGTCACTAACAGCCTCCCAGTTGCACTCAGGCACACAGATTTTTAGCTTTTGCAAAACTGTTAGAGCAAAAGTTTTATCTGTCCAAATGATTGGACAACATATGTAGAATAAAGTCATTTTGGTGAAATATCATAATTTTAAGCTTAATTTTTTATTTATTGTTTCTAGATATAATCTGTCATTGAAACCTTACAGTGGCTTGGGGGGTTCAGATGGTTAATTAATGACAGGAGAGTCACTTTAGTTGAGAAAATTAATGTGAAATTCTGGCTGCACTCCCACTTCTTTCATGTTGTAATTGACTTTTGTGAGAAAATTACACAGACGAATCTAATGATTTGGTGAATTTTTCATTTGATTGCACCTTTAGCTAATTTTTTCACTATAAAAAAATAGATGTTTTCCTTAGTGGGTTCCTAATCGCAAAAACAAACTAATTTAAGTAATTCAGTACGTTGTGTTCTACTGACCAGCTTACATGAATTTATTTCATTTTTATTTCTTTATGTGACTTCAGATTGAGCGGACACTGTTTGAGGACACTGTGAAAACGCTGAACAACTACTACGCAGAGGCAGAAAAGATTGGAGGACAGTCCTACCTGGAGGGATGTCTGGCCTGTGCTACAGCGTATCTCATCTTCCTCTGCATGGAGACGCGTTACGAGAAGGTCAGACTCGTCTTCTTCACATTAACAAGACTTGGGTCCCACACAGTTTCTCATTTATTCTTTCTGTTGGTGTGTGTGTCAGGTGTTGAAGAAGATAGCCAAGTACATTCAGGAGCAGAATGAGAAAATCTACGCGCCCAGAGGTCTGCTCATCACAGATCCCATAGAAAGGGGAATGCGCGTTGTATCCTTACTCTGTGTTTTTGGGTGTAGGTACATACACCCAAAGATCAGGCATAACATCATGACCACCTGCCTAATATTGTCTTGGCCCCCCTTATTGTACCATTGGGCAAGAGGACCTCTCAGGGTGTCCTATGGGGTCTGGAACCAGGATGTTGGCAGTGGATCCTTTGGGTACTCTGGCTTGTGCAGTGGGGCCTCTGTCCATCAAACTTGTTCCACTGCATCCTGTTGATGCTTGATCAGAATGGGGTGTAGGAAGTCTGGAGGTCAAATCAACATGTTGGGCCATTGTCGTGTTCCTCAACATGTTCCTGATTGTTTGATGTTTTTTCCATGTGGTGGGGTGCATTTTCCTGCAGGGGTAGGCCAGTGACATTTGGGATTTCCATTTGCATGAGGGAGTGTGTTTGTTCTGGGACAATGTTTATTTGTGTGTCTAAGTCTCATCAACACGGATGTTAAAATCCAAGGTTTTCCAGCAGAACACCACATAGTAGCAATATGATCAATGGTATTCACTTCACCTGTCAGTGGTCATGATGTTGTGGCTGATCAGTGTATCTTTTCTGTGTATTGAACCATACTCTACAGTAAATTCTTGGTCCCTAACTAGTCTCACCAGATAGAGATTTCCATCTATGAGGACCGAGGCTCCAGTGGCTCCAGCTCAGGGAGCAGCTCTGTATCCGGCAGCACTGCTCGATGACTGGGTGCTTCCTAGAACCGAGTCCCTCTGATCACTTACATCCCTGGAGGAGATGACGGCAAAGATGCCACTCATGTCCCAACACTTAGCCTGTACACTCCTAAGCTACGCTCACACAAAGGATTCACTAGCTTTTTCTTCTTTTTTTTATTTTTCTCCACACCTGCCATCACAAGTTGTTAGAGCTTCTTTCAAAGTAAACGTGAGCTTTAGTAGTTTGTTGCAAGGAAGTGTGCACAGGCAAGGATGCAGTGTCACAATGAAAAGGAAAACAAATCATGCAGCTAGTAATACTTTGTGTGATCATACCATTTCTTTCCTTCCTGTCGTCCTTGAAGTTTAAAAAAAAAAAAGAAAAGGGAGAATCGCCGAGAGGACCACGAGCCTCATCAAATCTCATACCTCAGCCACCACAGCTGCACCACGACCACACCGGACCAACCAGGAGACTGATCTCATTCCCATCAACCCTCACACCGAACCCTGGCTTTTTTATTATCTGTCAGTCAGATTTTTCACATTTTAGCAAAGGACGCACAAGTATTTGAGTAAAGCAAAGTTTCACCTTCCTAGAGACTCACATAAACAGTACAAAGCACCTCCTCCTCCTGTTTCACCTCGGCTGTAAATCATGCTGTCTGGTAGCAGATGAATGTCATTCATCCCGTCCATGTATATAATGTAGCAGATCTTCCATATTTCTCACATGAAGCCTGAATTTTACTTGTTAGTCACACAGACATGTGCACAAATCGAAGCACTAACCTCTTGGTGTCACTGAACGAGACCAACTCTTCCTAAATTTTGATTATGCAAAGACTTACTGTGCAACAGATGCAGCAGTAAGTAGAGAAAGGATGGGCCAAAAAGAAAAAAAACGTCTTCCTGAATCTTAACTGTAGTGTTTTAAAATATACACCAACCCTTCCTTGATTTATGAACAAACTTCCAAAGAACAATAACTGCCAAAAAAAAAACTGGCTCACAAGTGTGAATGTGTCTTTTGTTTTGGTGACATTTTGTGCAAGAAACAAATTTTCGTACTGCTTGTTGTTTGATACACATGGCGATGAGGTATATATGACTGGTGTCAAATAAACAGTTTCATCATGACTGCACAGGACTGATGTTTCTTTTATTATCTGTTATTGTTATGTTATTAACATACAAAATGTTTTTTTCTCATGGCAAGCTATTTGACTTTCCACTCAAGCTTCTTCTTTTCATGTTACGCATGTTTTCTGCCACTTTTCATGTGAACAATCGAGTCCAATGCTATGAATGCCTTGTAGGAGAATGTCTGAAAAGGTGTGCTGTTATTCTCATATTCAGCAGAATCACATCTTTCCGCTCTCAAAGTGTGCCCTTTTGAATCAGGTATAGATACTTCTTTTTTATTTGAACTGGACCATTAGTAATAATAATAATGGCCCTGCTCCATTTAAATGTGCTGGTAGGTGATGACAGTTACCATGCATGGACAGGAGCTGCTAAATGGACTGCAGCCAAAATTGGAGGCGCACTGGTCGACGTTGTTGCATTAATAATGACAGAACAATCTAAAGGCTGCGTAGCTCCTGGAAACTCTTCAGTCATTAGTGGGTTTAATCATATTTTCATCTGTAACTTTGGTGTTTTGTTCCACTGTCACAGCTCTCATTAATAATGGTTTCCTGCCACATTTAGCAGCAATGCCGTGAAAATAAAATGCGTACAACTGGCTAGTGAATATAGTAGTTTTCTTAGATACCTCTGCCAGGTGGCCAGATAATGAAGATGCTCTAAATGCGTAAATAAGCAGCCTTTTTTCGAATAACATTTTCATGCTGGCTAAAAGGTGAAGTCATTGTTGTGTACAGCTTGTCTGACATGTCAAAATGTCTGCTGTGAAAATGATGTGTATCTACAAACCTTCTGGGCTTTCCCACACTTTATTTTGTTGTTTTAGATCATTTTTGATGGTCTATAAATCTAGGTAAATCACAACATTCCCAAATTTTGTGAAGCCTCTTACCTACAATGTGAACAGATTTTACATGTAAAGGCCATGTGGTCATGAGTTTCCAGTGATTACTACAACTCTTAATTTCCTATGATGGAATAATTAAAACACATGCATCTTTTTTACAAAAAAACATAATTATGCATTTTGGTTCTTTCATACAATTTTGTTGGTCTTTTGGAAATAGGACAAAATCTGCAGTGAGAAATATATGTACAGAAATCATATTATTTGGTTAAATGTCCTTTGGCTGTTTCACCTCAATTAGGCACTTTTGGTTGTCGTACACAAGCTTCTGATTGGATCTTCTACCACTTGTCTTGACAGAATTGGTCTGGTAAGCTAAATTTGTTGATTTTCTGACACAGACTAGTTTCTTCAGAGTCCACAGGCTCATGATGGGGTTTAAGTCAGAACTTTGGAGAGATCAGTCTAAAACCTTAATTCTAGCCTGATTTAACCATTTCTTTAATACTTTTGAAGTGTCTGGAGTCATTGTCTTGTTGGAACACCCAACTGTATCCAAAAACTACCTTTTGGCTGATGATTTTAGGTTTTCCTGGGAAATGTGGAAGTAATCCTTTTTCATTATTCCATTTACTTTGTGTAAAGCACCTGTTTCACTGACAGCAAAACAGCACCAGAGCATAATACTGCCACCACCATGCTTCACAGTTGGTTTGGTGTTCTTAAGGTTAAGGGCCTCACCTCCTTTCTTCCAGACATAATTGTGGCCAAATAGTTCAGTTTTTGTTTACCTGACCACAGAGCTTTCCCCAGAAGGTCTTTCCTTTGTCCATGTGATCAGCAGCAAAGTCAGCTATGGCTGAGCCTGATGTATGAAGTAGGTACTATAGAGAAGCCAGCAGCTGTAGGCACGAGAAGTTAAAAGGCTGAGCCGCCAAGAAAATTTGATTAACACTGCTTTCTACATCACAAAAACTGATAATTCAAGTTGCTGTATGTATATTTTCACACAGCAGATTTTGTCATATATCCAGAACACCTATAAAAAATTTACGAAAGATCCAAAAAGTATATTTTTTGTGTGACAAAGACACATGTTTTAATCAATTCATCATAGAAAATTAAGAGATACAGGAATCAAGACTGCCATGATATATATGATATTTACAAGTGGATGTAAAATTTTGTTCACAACTGTATGTGAACACATTTCCACATCACAGAGAAATTCACTACACATCATATACTGTAAAATTGGCATTTTGTTTATTTATACGCAAAACAAACCCTTTAGTTAAAGGAATTTTGTTGTCACAACAGGGAAAGCATGGTGGTAAATAATTTTAAAAAATAGGGATAGATTCCATTTCTGTTGTGCATGCAGACTCATTGTCTCGACGGGACACTTAAATAGAACAGAGCCAACAATAAGGTTATTAGTAGCTTCTGATTTTCCTCCTATGACATGTAAAAGTGTCGAGACAAACTTTGGTGAAGCAAATGCGCTCATGTTTGCCTCATGCATGCCGGCCTCGCTATATGACACTGCAGCTGGGTAAAGGGCACCGTACTGATCCAGTTACTCAGTCTTCACTTACAACACAGAGGGACTTCCTCATGCAGCCAACTTATCAAAACAAACAGGAAGCGTCCCCACTGCAGGACGTCCAGATGCTAGGAATTGATTACATAGTGTATCCAGATATAACAAATGGACACCGCATGCAACAGTGAGTCCTTACGGCATGTTTAATCCAGGCGTGCAGCGCTGGATAGAGGCTGTCGTCATTTCCCTGAAGACTACTCTCACCTCAGATCTGCCAATGCAGACAGCAGCATGACACACTGTAGCAAAACTGTGTTAAAACAGGAGGCTTCAAACGTGGAGACTTCAGAACGAACACCGTCGTAAAAAGGAGCCAACGCTGCACAGATGTAGAGAGAGAACAGGGAGGGAACGACAAAAATAGTGGAAGAAACAAAGAAAAACAGACATCAGATTGAGACAAAACTAAATGAATGGTCATCTAAGCGGAGTGAAAATGAGGAAAGGAAGGAGAGGTTTACACAGGGGACACCAAAGAAACTCAGGATCTGTCCTTTGTTCAAAACACTGATCCTTTCTGATTATTTCAGTGAGTCTGTGTCAGACACAGAGTTCATGTCTCACTCTTACTACAATAGTTCTGTTTCAGCAGATTTTAGTGCAAACTGAGCATGTCCTAAAACACGTCAGAAGAACTTGCTGCATTCACTGCCGTTGTGAGTCAAAGTAAGTTTAAACGGCGAGGTTGTATGTGGGACTAAATGTGTCACAAGACAGATATGAAATAATAATCTGACTGACGCAGTTTATTGATGTGATGCAGTTTATTTAATCAAAGAACAGCAGCAGAAGTGAAGATTTTGAGTAAAATACAAAAAAATACTGGAAACAAAAACAATAAAACTACTCATAGAGTAAAGGAAAACAAGGCTCTCTTAAAACAAAGACAAAAAGAAAAGCTTATTAAAACCATGTTCTCTGTAACAGTATCGTTCACACACACAACAGGTCTTTATTGCATTTCATGTGATTATCTTCACACACCTGTAGAAACATAAACATTAAAGTAAATTCAAAAGAAAACACAAAATTTGGTAATAATAATAATAATAATAATAATAATAGTAGATGCTTACCTGCACAGCGGCCATTCTTGACAGTGAAGCCATTTCCACACTGAGAAGAAGAAGTAAAAAGAAAAAAGAACTTGGTGTTCAATTCAAGCATGCTGATTCTTTTAGATTTTACAGACAAAAGCCTAAAATCTAAAAAAAAAAAAATGAAGAGAAAAAGAGTTCACAGGGTTACATTCTGGTGTAAAATGGCTTCTTATTTAACTGAAATTAGACTGTGATGTGTTTGTTCAGTTTATAAAGCCACTTACTCACAAATACACATGCCTCATAATTCATGCCATGAATCCGTACTGTGTACCTGTGTGTCATTGGCAAGCACAGACATTTCCCCTTCTTTAGGATAAGCGACTTCCATCACCGAGTTCATTTCACCGGCCTGAAGAGTTCGAGAGACAGTGGTACCGTCTGGCCAAGAGACCTCCAGCACCTTCACCTGGTCAGTTCCTGGAAGTCATGGGTAGAAAAATCACTGAGTATAACACAGTTTAGTCAGTTTTATTTTGTTTTACCTTCACCACATTTACTTCTTGAGTTGAATCTCAATAATGTGCAATAACCACTTCTCTGTGCAATAACACAATTATAACTCAATTATTATATATTACACTGTATACTTATTTTTTCTTCCGAGTTTACATTTTATGCTTTATACATTTTTCTACTTATTTTTATATTTTTAGTATATATTTTTTCTACTCATGTATATCTCATATTTTTCTACTGCTTAGATTTTTCTAAGACTTTTAATTGGAGCAATTGTAACATAAGCAATTTCCCCTCCCAATAGCTTAGCTTAGCTTAGCATATTAAAGTAGTTAGCCTGGCTCTATGCAAAGTCTTAAAAAACATAGCTTCCAACAACAGGCATGAATAAAGCTTGACATTTTTGTGAAACACTTTATATAGTTTTTGTTTAATCCGTATACAAACAAAAATACACTATATTAGACAACACAATAAAAAGGACGAATGAAAGAAGTGTTGAACTGACAGATTGTGACCATTGTCTGTCAAGACATAGTTACAAAACATGACTGCCACTTAATCCACACTACGTTGTTTCTCTTTGTCTGTTGGTTAGAAATTTGTTCCATGTTCGTTATTAGCTTTAGAGATTTTGGAAAGTGAATTTTTGAACTTTGGACAAAGTTAGGCTAACTGTTACCCTCTGGTTCTCGTCTTTAGGCTAAGCTAAGCTAAGCTAACTGGCTCTACAAACTGCAGCCTATACTCATAAAAACAATGTTTGTTTTTGGTTTACAGTAAAACAATAATAGCAGTATATACCATTGTTACTTGTGATTTTTCAGTGTCTGCAGCGTGTAAAGGAGTTTACCTAAGCCAAAATGGGCGACTGGTTCCATCTCACAGAGGTACCCAGAGCCTCCATCAATGATACGTGTTTGAGCTCCACTCTGGTTGGTGAAGGCCGTTACCTTGGCACCCCGAGCAAAAGCACCAAATTGGGTGCGAGGAATCACCCGCAGCCAGTTATTGGATGAGCCCTGACAATGAGGACAATGGGTTAGTTAGTAGGCAGTCAGAGCCCAGAGGGTTGCAACATCAGGCGAGTTCAACAAAGCCAGGCTTTCTTTGAGTTAGCTGGCTCAACAAAACCTACAATCCCAGCCAGAGATACAAGTATCATAACAGTGGTTATCAGCTTTCTTTATTAATTAGGTTTTCTTTATTATCCTCCGTGCCCTCCCATAAAAAGGGACGTTTGACGTGTCATGTGATGCCTTTTTCTGCACAAAATGGACCAATCGTGTCCCACCTACTTCAGTCAGAGCAACCAGTTGTTATAATAGAGAGATATGAAAAATATAAACATTTATTACGATTAAAATTACTGCTACTGAAAGTGATGCAAGAGAGGAACGCTGATAGAAAATAGTTAATTGCATAACTAATATGTTTATTTTGCCACTCAGTGCACCACCAATGCAGCTGCTTATTTCTAACATGATGGCTGCACATTAGAGCTCTGAAACTTTAGACGATATTAAAACATGATACTCAGGCAGTGCATTTAAGTCTGACACCGACCCATATTAAAAGGATATGTGGAAATCATAATAGTTTTTGACCTATTTAAAATTAAACTAATGTTATTACCTGAATATTCTCTGTGATGAATATCAATAAATTTTAGAGTCAGTGTTTTATTAGCTGCAGTGCACACCTTGCAAATCAGGAGCAAGGATAAAAGCATATTGATACATTTTCAGCATCACTAAATGCACGTAGGCTACTGTGTCAACACATCGCATACAGTTTGCACTACTGTCACTGCGTGTCGTCATTCAGTGGCATCATTAATATATGGCTCAACAGGTTTGCAGATGTAACCTCAGCTGAGGATCTGTATCACTGAAACAGAATTGTCATGAAAAAAAATTGGTGAAAGGGTGGTGCTTCATCCAGCCAGTTTAAATCCCAAACTCCAAACAGACCATCCTCCATAGCAGGTTACCTGTGCTGTGATGATTTAAAAGAGTCATAACCGTGACACTGAAAACTCTGGTTTTAGGTTCAACATACCAGACTGTTAATCTCACTTCATAGAGGATGCCTCAGTTATTATGAACAAGCGCAAACATACAGACACATCCACAAACACTCTCACCTGTGTGACCTTGAAGACAGAGATTGGCTGCTGAGCGCTCTCCCCATGTGCCAGCAGCAGGTCCAGCTGTCCGTCGCCGTCCAAGTCTGTCACAGTGCCACCTGTCCAAACACACAGACTGTTTTCACTGCGCTGACTTACATAATAACTTCACTGATGTGTTCATCTGACGGCTGTGAATCTCATCCAAAATAGAGGAAGCTGAGGTAACACATTCACAATAGCATATTGAGAATAAAACTGATGAGAATGCATCTAAGTTTGAGATGTCTGACCTGTTCCTCTCCCCTGTGGCTCTGCAGCGTCTCCCACATTAAGCTCCTGGATCAAAGGGTCTGCATTAACTTGCCTTGACACCCTACAGAAGAAAACAAGCTTGTAAAAAATTGCTGATAACCTTGCAGCAATAATTCAGGCTATGGTCATTCATTCTCTAATTGATGACTAATGGGGACTTTAGTTCATACAATGTTTGAAATCTAACCTGAAGAGCCTGTTTGGGGAGACTCCTCTGTAGGCAATGTTGTTGAAGAACACCTCCAGCTCCTTGTCATTGTCAAAGTCGGCAGCGATGACAGTGCGAATAGGTGAGGGTGAAGCAAATCTTCCAGTAGCAATATTCTGCATAGGACAACACATAACTGTCAAGTCATGCTTTATTAGAACCTTTATATTTTAACAACTTTGACCCTCTTACCCGGAATTTGGAGTCGCTGGTCTGTAGGTAAAGTCTATGTGGGCCGTTCCAGTTGCCATAGACAATGTCTGTCTTTCCATCGCCATTGAAGTCAGCTAGCGCCACTCCTCTGCCATGCTGGTATCGGTCCTCCACACCTTTATATATGGACACGATTTTACAAGTTGTTAAAACATTGAAAAAAATACTGTTTTCGCATATAACTTTGGAAAAGACTATTAATATGATGAGAGGACCTTCATACATGTTTGTTCAATTTAAAGCTAATTCCAGCAGGTGGTTATCTCAGCTTAACATAGACTAGGAGCAGGAAAGCCTTGGTCTTCTGTAAGCAGTAACTTTGGGCTAAAAAATGAAGCCAATGCCGAAGTGCAAAAAAGAGTAGTTCCTCAAACGGCCACTTGAGACTGGTTTCAAAAGCAAGTCAATCTCCATGGACTCCAATGTTAAAAGGCCCAACTTTACAGCGGAATTAAACAACCTTTACAACCTGGTACAAAAATTAATTTAGTCTCTATAGCTAATCTCCCTGCTTATGACAACTGTGTAGGGGTCATTTCTTAAATAACTCATCCGTTTAGATTGTGTTAAGGTTAAAAATAAGGCAGAATTTCAGATGTGACCCCTTTGAGTGACACAGGACAGTCCATGGCCCAGAGATGTTTGCGGTGTCTGCCTCCAGCTTCACCTCTTTACTAATTTTTAAATTAGTCAGGAGTTAGGAGGAGTCTGGCACTGCCGAGATGTGCAGGTACTATCACCCCCAACCACTTGGAGGGTCTATGTGTTGTTTTGTAACTGCTAACTCATAGCTACAAAAAAGAATTATGTGCAAACTATATATAGGAAGTGTAATAATAAATACATACTGCATGATATAAGATATCGCAAATATGAAAACACATTAATATTAGTTATTAAAATACAGTCATTATTAATGCACAAGGAGGAACACACATGTATTTCTATCATTAACACCTTTTCACACAAACCTTTCAGTCATTCAGAAGTAAAGGGGATAAGTATGAGCTCTGAATCTCCTTTCATTTAACTTATATTTGTCTCTCCAGATATATAAAATCTATCACACTGAAAAATTACAAACTCCAGTGTAGCTAGGTCACATTAGTCTAATAATAAAAGTACTATTAGACTAGCATTACCCAAATGTGTAGTCTTTTGGGGCTTTACTGCTTTGCTTTATTGTTTCCCAGAATCTTAAAGCCAAGACAGCCGCAGTTGAGCTGAGATAAGTCAAAGTTTACTTAAGGTACTACACACAAAGAAAGACTACTCATACTGCTTAAACCCCATTAGCTCAGAGAAGCAGGGGCCCTAAAGAGACAAGTTTGCTGTTGGACTGGTTTCAGACAACCATCAGAGACTTTACAGTAAAATAACTTAAGCTAACATGCAGCTTACATAACAGTGGTCTCTTTGTTTTAACTCTCAGCAGTAAAGCAAATCATCAAACTTCCTTTAAAGGTTAACTAGTACCAGTAGGCACTGAAAACTGCAGGGTGAAAAACAAAAATGTGGAAACTAAATGTTGAAAAATGTCAGATTACTTTCAAGAAATACTACAAATTTAAGGGTAAATAGAAGGCTTTTCTGCTCCTATCATATATTTTTCACCCTTTTTCCCTTCCCCATTTTATTCTCACCTGCTTTTCTTGCCATGTCAACAAAAGTCCCATCTCCGTTGTTCTTAAACAGAAAGTTGGGCCCGTTCTCATTGTCGCAGAACACGTCGGACCTCGACTGGCTCAGGATAGGTCCGACAACCACACCACGACCACCTGTGCAACAAGCCAACTGTGAAGGCCTCAGCTTGCCTTAACCAAAACACAACATGCTTCAGATCCAGTGTGATTCCTGACCTGTGAACTTGTTGACCCCGGCCTCAGCAGCGACGTCAGACAGAGCGATGATACCCTCAGCGATGTTACTGGCAGCCTCGTCCATTTCTAAAAGAGCATGCGGGCCGATGTTGCCGCTGGCGTAGTTGGCCACGTAGACTGAGTAGCGACCTGTTCCCTACGGAGCAACAACAGATTTTTTCATAAGACATTGTGTTAAATTCACTTACAGAGCAGGAAATGGGTGAAAGACAGAAGCTGAAATGTGTACAGTGAACTTGTGGGACTTTATGAGAGTTAATCAATAAATTCCAAGACTATCTGAGCATGCAAGGAGTGTGTGCCATGAGTCAGGATGTCACAGGACACTGTGTTATCAACAGCGGGATCAGTGTTCCACATGTTTTTATGCCTTTGTAATTTCTCTGTGGACCAGAGAAGAAAAAAACAGCCAGCCAGCAGCTGAGATGAGCCAACCTTCATGTTAGGAATCATCATTGGTGATCAGAGGTGGGTCTGCAGCTACCATTAAAAGAGAAACAGCAGTAGTGCTTCAGTGTGCATACGTTTTTCATCACAACAATCTTCGCTCGCCCACCTGCTCTACTATCCAGATGTGGCTCCCTATGACTTATTGCTCTGCGAAAATGAAATTGAAGTTGAAGAGTTGCATTTTGACACAATTTAAAAGAGTCAGCTCTCATTGCAGATGGTGCTTGAAATGTTTGCATAATGGGATTACCAAGGAGCATTAAAAGCGTTGATTTGCTGGGACAGCTGGATCAGAGGTGGCGATGATATTTGAATCAGCGTTTTGATCAGCCCTCAATTAAGTAAAATAGATTTACTGACCTTTCTGTCGACACATGCGACTGAACGTCCCGCCATGCGATTAGCGACACCACGACGCACATTGAGCTCATCACTGAGGAGATCCTCAAAGCGACCATTACGAAACTTGAAGAGCTTGTCTGTATATGTTGCCCGTCCTGCACAAAAAGTCATACATCGTGAGGGAAAGTCTTTCAACTACCTTATTTACTTTCTTGTGTATCTTTTGGAACTAGTCAGGGGGATTTACCAGAGTAGGCATTGTTGGTGTTGAGGAAATAGATTTCCTCTCGTCCATCTCCGTCTACATCACAGGCAGTAACTCCAATAGCATTCCCTGCCCGGTCCCTCAGTGCATAGTAAGGAGAGTTACTGTCATCAACAGCAATATTAACCAGCCTGTTTTGAGTGCGGTCGTACTTCAGCACCAGGTTGGGCCCATTGTACCTGAGAGAGAACGTCACATATAACAGTTTTATGTTAAAAAATCATACATAGGGTTCCGACGTAGCTGTAAGTCGTCATCCCATTCGCTCTTGTGTCTTTAACAATTTTCCACACTCACCCCGCCACCACCACTTCTAGATCACCATCACCATCTACATCTGTCACGGCCATCCCATAGTTGAGCTGTGTGGGATTGTGCACGCTGTCAGGAGGAAGCATCGCCTGTGTTACAACCTGGAGCATTGGCTGAGAGCTCTGGCTGTGGGAGTGATGCCACAGTGTAACCAGAAGGAGCAGAAGACGTGAACCCCACATTATTGCAGCCTGATGGGACACAGATCAAGACTGGTTAGTGCATTTCAATCCAAGATGCTAATTCTGTGTGCTTGGCTGAAATATTAGGACACACTTTCATCTTTACACAGGTTAATTAAGGTTCTTGTCTTTGTGTATAAAACCCTGCATGGGTTGGCATCTGGATGAATTTCTGAACTTCTCTGCCCCCACTCTGCTCAATGCCTCTTAGATCATCAGACCAACTGTTTTGAACTGTTTCACGGTGGTGGAACAAAGCTGGGGTTTAAGGAAATTAAATCTTTGCAGTAGCTGTTCCTAAGCTTTGGATCAACCTTCCTCTTAAGAGTCAAATGTTCCTTCTCCACTGATAGTTTCAAGAAAAACCTCAAGACATGTTTTCAACAGCTTTAAGGGCCTTAATATCTCCTATTAATTTTATTTTAGAACTTGATCTTACAATGTGCTTTTTTGCCTGTGGTATTTGCTTTATTTATTGATTTTAAAAGTATTATATTGTTTTTATATGTATATATAGTATGCACATTTTTATAGTTATCTGATAACATGTACAGCACTTTAGTCAACTCAGATTGATTTTCAATGTACAATATAAATAAATTTAATTTGACTTCATCAATAAATAAATCATCGTTCAAAGTTTTTTTTTTTTTTATGAGATATTAAACGATCAAAGTGTACAAAACAAATATCATTTAATTTTTAAGAGAGAAAAACATTAGATTACAACTGAAGCTTAGAGTGTCTCTTTCACAATCCACCAGTGAAATCAACATTTTTAGCAACAACAGCATATGCATACAGTGAATTACTAATGACATTTTGTGTTACTGACTTATAAACACTTAAAATAATGTACGATGCAATATCTGAATTATTTTAAGTTTCTTTTGCGCAATGCAATGAGATCTATATTAATGGAAGCATGCATGACTCCTCATCTGCACTGTGCTGAGCAGAGTCGCCTGCAGGAATTTCATGTCTTCATTATGTTAATACCGCCTTACCGTATCAGTGCGTAGAGCAGCAGTTGATCTGATTTCGCTGAAGCGTAGTGAGTCACTCTGCGCGGTTGTTGCGTAAAGATTTTCCACCTTACACAACTAGTATATTTAAAATTTACGAAACAGCTTGTATAACGTGGAAAAAAATGGCCAATCGGAGCAGCGCTTTCTGAATAAGGAGGAAGAGGACCAATGGCTGGCCTGTGGTTTTATGTACGTATTTCAGAGACGCCGGACGTTGGTCGGTTTTGTAGTTGCTGCTGCATAAACAGTTACATCGCTAGCACAGAAATAACACATTCACGAGACAACATGTTAATTTATCCCACTGGAAAAAACATTTAAACACACAAAACAACGCACAATATACGGAAAAACAAACTAATCTCGACAAAGACGTGATTAGTGTTCAGATTGTTTGGGCTGCGGAGCCGAACAATGACTTCATCTCCCACAATGCTTTGCTAAAATCTGCGCCTGCGTCAGCCGCGCGACGGAAATCTGATGTTAAACAAACCAAACACGGGTAAGCCGAAGACTTATCTTATAATACTCAGGTTAAGTAGTGCGAATGAACATAAACAAACACAGTTATATTTAATAGAAATGTTTATTCATTTTATAATTGTGTCCTAAATAAACAGTAACTGCAGCAGCAACGAGAGGAAGTTTAGCAGCTAGTAGCTAAATCTGTAAGCTAGTGTAGAGTTTCATTTGAAAACTGTTCTCCCGGGAGAATTGCCTGGTTCAAATCACTGACAGAAATGTATTTAAAATTCGATTATTAATAACTGTCAGTAATTAAACTTGTGTAGAAATCTCTTTTAAATGTTTGCGGAAGTGAGTGTTCCCGAATCTCATTCATCCAGATGATTTGGTAACATCATTGAACCATGGAGGCGGAACAGCCTAAAGAAGACTGTGCTCCATCCCAGCCAACACCTGCACATTCGTCTCAGTCAAAGAAGCCTAGCCAGCCGCTGTACGTCCCCAAACAACGACTTCGCGCCGCCAAAGATAAAACTCAGACTCAGGGAGAAGGTAAACCAAGACCCAGACCTCGCTATACAGACAAGGCACGAAAGAACGCAAAGAACAAGAAGGACAAGGCTGGAGGAGCAGAGAGGGCAGCGCCTGCTGGAGGAGACGGAGATGAGACACAGACAAATGATGTGAAGGAGGAGCGATTACAGGGTGCAGAGGTGGTGGTTAATGGGCAGCCCGGCTCAACCGATGTGGGGACGGAGGATACGTCACAGCAGGAAGCAGCATCTCCTCAGGAAGAAAAGGGGGAAGAGGACAGCTGGGACGCCTTGTTCAACGACGATGGAGACTGTTTGGATCCGCATCTGCTTGAAGAGGTGAGAGCTTGGTGTTTGTTTTGACAGAAACAAAAAGTCAAGATTACCAGAAAACTTTCCCCTATTTTCATATTCATTTATTTGTACATGTAGCTATTCTATTACAACACTGGCCAAAACACAGAACAGAGTTATAACTCAGGTCCAGTGCCTCTTATTCTTTTCCCTCTCTTTTCGTTTTCTTCTTCTACCATCTTTCTTACTGCTTGTACTGCTTATTCACCCTTCCAGCTGGCTGTGAAGGAAGGTAAGAAGAAGGAGTCAATCCAGGAGGCCCGGTTTGATTATTACAACATGGACAGAGACGACGATGATGACATTGACCTCACAGACGATGAGCTTTCTCATATCGTAGAAATCTACGACTTCCCTACAGAGTTCAAGACAGAAGACCTTCTCAAGTTATTTCACTGCTACCAGTATGTATACTTTAATGTATCGTTACTAACCTTTAGATATTCTTGAAGTACAACATAGGTCCTTTTTATCAGCATGCTCCAGATTTAATGTCTTTTCTTCATTTTGAAATCATAAGGAATCTTGAGTAAAACACTTTTTCTAATTCATGGTTTCATATAAACTTTAGAAAACATTTATGCATTAGAACAGAAAATAGTCTTTGTAACCTGTCCATTCAATTGAAAGCACATTCAGAAGGGATCTTTTATTAGCCAGCATGAATAGGAAGAATAATCACAGCAAGCCATGCACACTTCAACATTCATATGGGCACCAGACTATTGTTTTATGACAATCTTTAAGAACTGTTAAGAACATAGTTTGAAATAGTCAATTATTTTGATGTCTCAGTAAGTGTGTGGTCCTCAGTAGAAGTAATGCATTTAAGATCCACAGGTGTCATGTTATGAAATATTCTGTACAGCCGATGTGTGACTTCTGACTGTGTTTCCAGGCAGAGAGGCTTTGACATTAAGTGGATTGATGACACACATGCCCTGGGCCTCTTCTCAAGCCCCATAGCAGGTGAGTGAAGCTCTTTTTCAAATTTAAGGTAACTACAGTATATTACTTTCTGCAGGGAATATCAGGGTCTGAATAAGGAGAAATGGTCGACATAAATAGACCCTGACACACAGACTCTGACAGAAAACCTTCACACTGTTAACATTAGATAAGTGTTTGTTTGAAGGCTGTTATGTTATTTTATGTCTATTATTCTGTCCATCATGTAAGTAAACAAATGTACAATTCTTTTTGACTTATTCTTACAAGCATTGATTTTGCAGTTGACACTGACTTGTGTTTATTTTCTCTTTTCAGCCCGTGAAGCTCTGAGGTCCAAAAATCCACTGATGAAGTTGCGACCACTCTCTAAATCTTCATCTGCCACAAAGGCCAAAGCCCGCAGCTGCTCAGGTACAATACACCTGCCTGTGTTTCCAGTCTTTTACACAGTACAAAAGTAAAGATGCTTTTAAAACAAATGCCTTGACTAGTTGTCTTTAATTGATTACCTTGATTGAGATTGCAGTAAACAGAAAAAAATAAATCACCTCAGTTTTCTCTGTTTTTAGGCTCATTTGCTTCCTCATGTAATCCCAGACTGACTGTAATGTTAGGATCAGGGTTCTGTGGGCACCATACTATCTGTTACAGGAATCCTTGTTCTTCTTTTCACTGGAGATTCTTGATGTTTCAGGTTGTAGGTTTGGGATAGATTTCATGCTGCAGTCTTCCCTGTTACCATTAAGTGACAGCAGTTAATCTAAATACACTTTTGTATCTCCTAAATGTAAACACTCCTGTCGTCCCCAGACTACCTCCTGCCTGCTAAAGAGAGACCTCAGACGAGTGCAGCACTGGCTCGGAAACTAGTGATCGGTGCCCTCGGTGTAAAGAGCAACCTGACAAAGGAGCAGCGTGAGGCTGAGAGAAAGAAACTGCAGGAGGCGAAAGGTACATTATACACAACACATTATGTTTAGCTTATGATTGTGGTGCTATGGTCAGATGAACACTGAATGTTTCTCATTCTCAAGGTCTCTGTTATTTTTCTGGGAAAGGTTTCATGAGTAGACTAAATGTAGACTGAAGACAGATCCTTATCTTGGGTGGGCTGTGAAGAAAGAATTTCAGTTGTGCATGTGTAAATCACTTGTATGGTGCTCACTTAACCTGAAATCAACCCCGAAGTAAGACATTTATGAAATGCATGACAGCCTTCACATGAAAGTCCCAGACTGCTTCCCAAATCAGCACCATTTCATGCTGTATACATGCCGCTGGAATGTGCTACTTTGCCATGATATTGGCCCTTTGTCATGTAAACACCGCAGCCTGTAATCTCAACTGAGATGACATCTTAATGTGCGCTCTCAGCATTTCAAGCTTGGGTTTACTAGCGAGAGACACCATGACGTATGTGACGTGACGTCTTTGTGGGTCAGAATGAAAGAATGAAAGCATGCTGGATTGCAGACTGCAAAATCTGATTAGATGTAGTCGGACATCCCAGTATTTTTGACCAACTGCATTTCACATACACATACTAAGCATTAGGACATACTAAATCTTTTTCTGGTATACTATAGTGTGGTACTATGGATGTCGTAATGCACCCCCAGTGTTTGTGTCACAGGGTTTCCACCACAAGTGGGAGCTGTTTTCATACTTACTGACAAAAGTAGAAAGTTTAGTTGCAAAGTGAAGCCAAGAGACCTTCATCCACTGCTGAGTGAATCGTAACAGGTCTATAATCAGTACAGCAGTCATTTCCCTTCACAGATGGAACATAAGTATATAGGCACAGAAAACCACAACTGGCTGTCCACTGAACAGTCAGTCCAGGAAGTCAGAGCCGTGAGTATAGCAAAACTAAAAAAAGCTCCTTTGTTCTTAGGATGGGCTCACTGCTGTGCTCTTTATGTAAGATCACAACACGCACAGTTAATGTCAGTGCAGAAGTGCATCATGTGCTAAATGTTGTGTACTTGGAGGAGATGCCACGTATGGTTTTATGCAGAGATTAATTTGCAGCTGGCTCGTCAGTCGGCTTCAACTCTTCACTTCCCTACATGTGGTAAAGAGTGATATAAATTTAGATCAGTGAACCACCTAAGTGTTGTTTCTATAATGGCTTTCACTTATTCATGTGTTGAATTGTCTGTCTTTGATTTATCTCGCAGAGCAAAAGCGCCTGGCAGCCAAGCAGAGGGACGATGCTTGGGAGGGGAAGTGACTGAACACACATTTGATTCCTTGATTCAGCTGAGGCCTCAGACCTTTCAGTTTCTTCTCCTTTCTTGTTTTTCTCAACCTGCCACTCCCTCCTACCAGCCCACTTCCCAGAAATGGGTTCCCTCCATGCTTTCCTTCGTCCGTACAAATACTTTTGCCCCTTAAAATGGCCAGGATTATCAACACTTTGACTCACCTGGACTTCCTCTCAAATTTCTGACATTGTGAACACAGTCTGTAGTGAAGCACTGAGGCTAACACGTTTTCCAAGTGTAACGAATTCACTGAAGTAATTGCTTTCTGTAGAGATCCAAAGCTTCATGTTTTTCTGTGTATGGAAATTTTTCAATGTTTTTAAACATTAAAAATGTGAGTGTGTCTAGTATCACGTAAATTCGATCGTAATGATGCAGTACATCATTATACACCATTCAGCCACAACATTAAAACCATTTCCCTAACATTGTATGGGCTTCCCTTGTGTCATCAGGCACCAAGACATTTTCAGAAGATTCTGACAAAGTCTTGTAAGTTGCAAGAGCGTCAACTTGTCAACACTTTGACTTGACTTCCTCTTTGTCGCCTCTTTTTCATGCTCCTCAAACAATTCCTGAACAGTTTGTGCAATGTGGCGGCGATCATTATCCTGCCATCAGGGAACAACGTTGCAGTGAAGTGGTGGCCTGCAGCGTGTTTAGGTAGGTGGTATGTGTCAAAGTTACAGCCACAGGAATGCCACAACCCAAAGTTTCCCCAGCAGATCATCATCAAGAACATCTCACCCCCTCCGACTGGCTTGCTTAATTCTCATAGTGCATCCTTCTACCATCTCTTGCCCACGTAAACCACACACACCTCAACGCATGAGGATGTAGGTTTTATCTGTATGTAGCTTCACATAGTAGGGTTTACACCATTCCGTATTGTAGAAGGGAATCCAGCATATTCAGTAGTTCCTCTTAAACATGTTGATGGTGTGAAGAAAAAAAAAACTCCCTTTAAATAGGAAGAGGACCGCACCCCCTCCCCCCCCTCCCCCAATTGTAGGTGCTAAAAAATTGAGGTTTTCAGGAATTTGTGCTGCAGTAGCAGTTCTGTGAGACTAAATCACACAAGCGTCAGTAGCCCTGTCGCTGGTTAACCAGTACTCTTTCCTTGGCCAACTTCTGGTAGGTACAAACCTCAACATACAGTGAGCACTGCACAAGACATGTTTTTTTGACATATTTAGACCCCGTCATCATTCCATCGCAATTTGGCCCTTGTCAAAATTGCTCCCATCCTTTCTCTTGCTCATTTCTCCAACACACAACTTCATTGTAACACACAACAATTATTCACTTGTATCTCTGTGGTTTTAATGTCGTGGTCGATTGGTGCAAATGAAGACATTGTTGAGGTTAGTTTCCATTTGAGTGGTGGAATTAAGTTTGTGTGAATTTATAAATGTTCAACAGTTACCTTACTTTAAACCATTGTGTCAGATAGTTTGCAGTGTGAACCAACACCCAGTATCATGCATTGTTTTTAAAGAGAGCAGCTTTTATTGCTGATATTGACTTTCAGGTGAGTAAATTTAATTTGTCGCAGTGTAAAAAAGACTGTTAAATAAATGATTGACCAAAAGGTGCCATTTCAATTACATTTCCACTCCAGCATTACATGATCTATTAGTTGAGATGTTCAGTGACACTAGAGGTTTACCACAACTCTTTCAAACTGCTTTAGATTTAAGAAAAAGTCTTTATTCCTAGAAAGTTGAGATATTGGAATTGTAAAAGCTTTCACTACAGAGAGACTGTATTTATTTAATTAAACTTTTGTCCTCAAATTCACTTTCCCAATTCAGTCAGCTTTCATAATTCCGCTTCCTCAGACAACCACACACACACACAACTCAGGCTCGAGAGACTTTCCTGACAGCTGCAGGCAGCCGCCTCCTCTGAGCCTTCACCCAGCCGACCACAGACCATGTGGCACTGCGGCTCATTCACCTCCTCAGCCAATAATTACACCACTTTCAGCCAGCTTGGAAAAAGAGCTGCAAATTTGTCATTTGTTCTTAGTTAGTGAGCTTTGTATCAAACCTAAATCTGATATTAAGGTTTGGCCTCAGTAGCTGCTATCTGTTGAGATGTTAGCACAGTGATACAACAGATTACTCGGATGTTTAAAAAGATAACTGATGCTATTTTTATGTAGTCTATGGACAACTATTTAATCACTTACTGTGTGATGTCAACTCTCCCACTACCTAATATCCAAATCAGTTCAATGCAGCACTGCTGTAAGAAAGCCAGTTTTGTAATAGTTTGACTCTTCAGCTGAGGGCAACTGAGACTCTGTGCCACGTGGCTCATAGTGGGCTAATTAAAGTGCCGCAGCCGCAGAGGAGGCATCAGTACATGTTCATTTCTTTTCAAATCAGTAGTTTTAAATGAGTACAGACAAGTTCCTATTCATACAGAGATTCCTTGTTTCCAAAAATGTTTTAGTACAGCCGGATCAGGGTTCAGAAATAGAAAAATGACTGGTTTATGTTTTGTTCTTGTCAAGTGTAGCGGTAGATTGTTGTTAAAATGTGTCTGGAAACAGGTGTTGTGATTTTTTTTTTTTTGTTATTGACACCAGGGCAAGACAAAAAATATGGAACAATAGGTTTTCAGCTCAGGAGGAAAATGATATTTTCCCTCATGGACAAGTTGTTCAGACATTTTTATATAGTTTTCTAGTGTTTGCTGATGACACAGGATGTAGCTCTAATGTACACGATCTTTCCCTGAAACTTGAATCAATCAGAATAAGGTGCTTAAATACATAGAGTCAGGAATAAGTCAGTGATTTTTTTAATCTTACCTTTTTTTGTATGGTTGTGTGATGTTAATGCTATACAGTACTCATATTTATTTAAAGTCTAAGATCTCTGACTGTATGTTTGGAGAGATGAAGGGAAAATCTCAACATCTAATAATTTTATTTCAACATCAGCTATATATATTTTATAGCCGTTTTATACCCTTTTCTGTTCCATGACTAAACAGAAACTGTATCGTAGATTGATGTGTCACCCATTAGGCTTGTAAGACTCTTTGTAGAGGCTGTTGTTCATGTATTTTGTGCCAAGGCCTCTGCTGGTCTCACTGCACACATGGCGTTCTCTTTCATAACCTGCTCACAAACTTCCAGTAGCAAATGCAGACAAATTTTCACAGTCGACCGCCCTGTGTGCTGCTGTTCTTGCAGCTGCACTACATATAGTGACCGTAGCTGCTCTTTACCATCATCGTGTGAGATCTGAGCCCTGCCCATAATCTCCTGCTTTGCTGTGGCTTCGTGAGGAGGAGGTGATGTACCACAGAGCAGCCTGCTGGGTCCCTCGTACACAATCATTAGATTAACTACACAAACACAAACCACTACTGAGCGAACGGTGGTTTCAAGTGCCACCGTCGTGCTGCACAGAAAAGGCTTCATGTTATGTCATGGAGCAAATGAAGTGTGAGGCATGGTCCAAATGAAGATATAATCTAATGTCCCACCACAATAAAGGACCCTGGTGGTGAAGAGTGACGAGTTTCCCAGCACCAAACGCTGTCAGGAAACATACCTTACATCACTCATCTCCCTTTTTTACTTTGCTGGACACGGTTTCCTCACCACTGAGAAACAAGTGTCTTGCCAGTAAAATATTAATAACAGGTATTATTATCAACATCATATTTATTTGTGAGGAACCATGTCTACAAAAAGATGCAAATGCAAGCTTGTTTCATGCTACAAATGAATTGATTTAAAAATGTTTTTCTCTTAATAGCAGGTGCAGGCAGAGATGGCCATAGCATGTTAAGGAACCTATTTGTCACTGTCACCTGTGGCAAGGTTTTCTAAAATGTGTGGACAGTTGCATTCATCACCTTAAAGGAGTCTCTGACAGTGATGCTCTCAGAATTTTACTGTTGGTGTAACCAAAAATTACATCTCTACATGTTTATGTTGCCTCCAAGGACTTGTATTTGATTTTAATTGCAACTTTACTTATAGAACGTGAACATTATGTTCTACACCAGCTCATTACGGTTTAAAAAAAAAAAAGAAAGACCAAAGTAAATCACATAAGAACAAAGGCTCTTATGTGACAATGGGCAGCTGTGAGAGTTTCCAGTGTTTGCATGTGTTCATCAGTGGGAATGAGGTTGTAAACTACCATAAAACATGGCTTAGCTCCTGGGAAAAAGATGAGAAACCCAGTCTTTTTAATCTCTTCAGATCTTTTTTAATATCTGCTGAACGAACTGAAACAATGTTGATGTGATCAGACTGTCAAACTTGCGTAAGGCACTGCACAAACTGCAGGAATCTCGTTGTAGTCACTGAGCAGATTCCTTTAAAATCTTCTGCAGCAAACTGTGACGTTAAACTTTCTTTTTTGTTCTGCATTAGAAAAGTCTGCAGTCAAAATAACCATGCCTCGAATGACCATATAGTTTGTCAATCTGATGTTTATTCTTTCACTACCATTACCAAGTACTGATAAGCGCAATACCCAGGTACAACCAGATCTTATCTGTTGTCACCGATTTTAAACAGGTAAAGAACAAACAAAGTGGAAATAGCTGTCATAATAAAATTAACAATACAAACAAGTTTCAACTCAAAAGTACATTAAAATTCTGCATAAATTAGAGAACCTAAAGAACATTAATCCAGAGAGGTAATATAAAACTGTACATGACAATACATTTGCAATACATTACAATATTTATTCAAAAAAAGGCAAAAAATAGCACCATGATTAAAAAAAAAACAAAAAAAAACAAAACTCATTCAAAACCAAAAAGGAAACCAGACAGTTATAACAGTAAATACTGCATTTTGTAATGTGGACAATGAAAGCACAGGAAGCATGTACAGACGTTGCAGACGATCTATTACCTGTGTTGATATTGTATGGAGGACAGTCTGGTGATGTACTGTAAAAGTTGTTCTCGTGTGCCTTCGTGTCATTACTTTCTTAACTGTAGTCATCAACATAATTAAATTTATGGGGAAAAAAAAAACAAAAACAAGACAAGTTTTCAAAATTGTAAACTACTCTAAGTTGTATCATGGTGACAGGATGCTTATGACTTTCTCCTACTTTGTCTTTTCCTCTTTCTACATTTCTTCTTTAATCTCCTTCTAACAGCAACAAGATGGTGACAATCAGTCACGGGGTCCCAATTAGTCATTTTTGCATCAAGTCCATCAATCCCTTCCAAAATATCCGCCTTTTCCCCCACCCTCCTCCCCCCCTAACCCTCCTCTCTCTGTTTACTGGCATGTCATTGTCATTCACCCTCCTTCCCCTGACACGCTGAGGTGTGGTGAGGAGTTGTACAGTTGTTCTGTTCTTAAATCTGGCTGTTCCTTAATTCACAGGAAGTTGTTGGAAATCTGACGTTGGTGGTCAAACAGGTTCTCCGCCTCAGTACTAAGAGCATCAGCTGGTGAAAACAGACAAAGAAGAGAAGTGGAATGCACGTAAGCAAACGGGTGAGTATCAAGTTGTCGGAACTGAGAGGATTCATGTGCACTGAAAAGGAAAAGCACTCTACCTGCATGGCAACCGAACATGTAAACTCGTGCTCCATCATACTTGCACCGGCAGCGCATCACATTGTTCTGGAAGTCGGACTCAGCCATGTCTAGGGAAGGATTGACCTCCACCTGTATAGAAAAAAGAGATAACACGAGTCAGTCATCTTCCTCACAGCGGTAAAGTATCTTTCTGAAACAAGAGGATTTATTAAAGGACTGCCAATGCGCAAAGACTACTATATATAAAAAATATGAAGTAAGTTTATCCTCTCCTGTCCTTGGATTTGGAGACCGTTTGATTTCTTTAGTAAAAACACTTTAATATACTATGAGTGGTTGTGTACAAGACAAGACACAACTCCACAGCTTATCGCTATGTCAACTGAACCACAAGCACAAGCAATTATCTCCACTTATCTTTCCTAATGCAACGTAAACACACTGAGTATTTTCTTGTATGCTGATGATCTTTTGCAATATTTGTCAAATCTCCCTTAGGCACATACTGAACTTGAGATGGGTTTGGTTAAAGGTGTGTTTGGGATGTGAAGGTTCTCAGTCATTCAGGTCATGGTGTATTTAAGGGCTAAAATGAAGGTAGATTGAAAGTTTCTTGAAGATGCTTCACCTCTCATCCAAAAGTCGTCCTCAGTTTTAACTGACCAAAGTCCCAGTAACTGAAACTTCTGTTAGCACTTTGAGACTGGTTGAGGTCACATGTGAGTCACTGACCCACCCGGCCATCAGGGGGAGTCATTTTGGGCCCCTGAGCCAAGATGTCAGTGGGTGTTAAGGTCAATTCATGCTTTCCGCATTTACATACTCATAAGAGTATGGGTGACAATGTTCTCAGGTCTGCAAGGATATGTGTGGACCCCTCTTGTCATCCACATGCAGCTCAAAATTTCTGACTGTCTGCACTACAACTGCACCAAATGCACATGCTCCCGGAAAACAAATGGTACTTAGAACAAATGCTTGTCATTAGGAGAGCTGTATGAGAACATATGCCATCATCCAAACCTTCATAGTTCATCTTTAAAAGAGTTGTAACTGAAGTAGTCACTGCTGTACCTTGGAGGTGCTTTGATTTGCCCATGCTTTCCATTAACAGTGCTCAAACAAAATGGAAAGTTAACATTTTCTAGAAAATCCCTTCTATGTTCACCTATCGGGCTCAGCAAACCTCGGAAACAGTCACATTACAACTACTTGTTGCTGTGTCTTGTATAAAGTGAAAAAGTCATAGGCAATATGTTTACGGGATCCCTGTGTGTTACTCTGAGGGGTGATGCAACCATCTACATAGCAGACCAGCAGCAGTATGAATGTAGTAGAGTCCACCTCAGATGTAGAAAGCATGAACTGGCGTTTCAGCCTTGATTATACTCCTTTGTGGACACACGCCGAGACAACTGCAGACACCATGAACATGTGGTTGTTACTTTTGTGTAGGTTAGTATCTGTATATTGCAACGTCAGACTGTCCACGTGGACACAAACTCTGGGCTGCATGCGGACTCTTGCAGATTTAAGGAGATGACAAAATTTACATGAAGATTACCTCGCAGATCCTTTCATACTCACAGATGTGGAAATACTGGCCTTATACTCTGTAAATTTCATCATCAGTCCACATTTGCATAAAATATGTCTTAACAGTGACTACACTATTAGGGGTAATAGTGCACATGCTTTTTGTAGCAGTGTGCTTGCGCAGAATATGTAAATACAACTTACTGTGCATGTACTGTATGTCTGCAAGGTAATATCAACACTTAACACCGGCCTTAAGTTGTCTGCAGTTGTGGGTTCTGAGACCCCTCCCCAGACAACTTACCATTAATGCCCTGACTTAGGGGACCCTAACGACTCATATGATGTCCAGATCTGTGCATCAAGGACTCATGTGACCTTAACTACTTTCAGGGTGCTATCAGAAGCTTCAATGTTCAGGACTCCCACCACTTAGAACCATAGACGCCTTTCAGGTAAGCATCTGATAGAAACTCAATCAGAACTCAATCAGCACTTTGGAGGTAAAATATCTACTATAAAGGAACACCTCAGTATTCTAGGATAGAAGCTTCTTGTGATTATTTTATCATGTCTGAGTGTTAAAAATGAAACCAGAGCTAGAAGACTGTTAGATTAGCATACAAATTGGAGACGGGGGGTGGGTGTAAGTGCGGGAATACTTCTTTGTCAGTGCAGTGACTTCCCAGATTTTCCTCTGGTTGCCTGGGAAAGTAACTTTCTGTCTAGACTACAAACACAGCAGAGAGTGCCTTTTAATAAAGAAAGAGAATGAGTGAGAAAGTAACACTTTTTTCAGACAGTTAGGAAACAACAGCCTTTCCACCGGACCCGACTGAGAAGCCACAGGATTATTGTTTTCTTTTTCTATATGACCTGTGATGTGTAAATTCAGGGTTCAAGCGATGCATGACATCACTTTCCACTGTTATCTCTGTGCAGGAAAAAGAGGCCCAGAGATGCAGATGACAGTTTTGGGTTTGGATTTAAGTTGCAGCCTATCATTAGACCGTAGCCATGGTTGGTTGCCATGGTTTGTTGTTTTCCACCCTGTCTGTCTGCCTGCCATATATAAGAAAAGCACACAAATGAACTTTCCTGATGCACACATCAAACAGATAACCTGACCACATATTCAATAAAACAACCCACTTTCATTTTTTACATACAGTATAAATTTTGTGGTCCCAATTATATTTACAGGCAAAGATTTAAGATGCAAAATATTCATAATTATGATTCTTTTTCATTACATTTTAGGCCAAATTTAGTATTGAGAATTTCATATATTTTTTTAATATTGCATGTCGAGAGCGGCCCACAACACATATTTTATAGTCCCGGTGTAAAACACCATATTAACTTGGTGGCAGTAGATGCCCTATTAAAAGCTCTTGTAATAATGTGAAACAAAGGGCCCACAGCCTGTTTTACAGAACTATGAAAGGCTGTCACTGCCATGTAAAAGGTTGTGAGGAGGTTGAGCAGTTGAATTTTAAATAGCTTCACAATCAAGAGCAATCAAGCTGAGGTGGACGTGACTCATCAGCTTAAATATATGGTCCTAAAAATGGCTGCCACCCTGCGCTTCTTGGTAAAGACTCACAGAAACACCCAAATTGCAAGATAGACGAATGAGGATTTACGCCCTCCCTCAATCTCTCACTTCTTACACAAATTTATGAGCGGCTCAACTACTGTTGCACCGCGATCCTCACCACAAAGTGCTGCTGGGTCATGGTGTCGTGGCAACAGAGGATCACGACTTTACAGCATATATGTGGTTTATCTCTTAAGACGTGACTCGTCATGTACATGTGACAAACTGCTGCTACACGTCCCTTACGTACAGCCCACGTGAGTGCGTGCACAAGTTCAACTTCTTGATTTTATGTAAATTCTCATAAAATAATTAGAACCATCATTGCTTTTCTGCTGTCGGGAAAAAATAGAACAAATGACAGGGAGGGAGGACAGATGAGTAGGTCACCACAGCGGATTGAATGTCTAGAGAAAGACGAGACATGTGAACTCGCTCAGCTGTCAAACATAAAAACTTACAAATGAAAAGTGCTGACGGAGCTTTTTCACCGCCAATAAGTCCGTGCTTTGTGCAAGGGTGGACTAATAGCAGGTCTACTTTCTATATAAATCCAGACTAAATTCACTTTCCTTAAATACACACACACCCTTAAAACTACATACATTCTACACACCTGAATGGCTGAAAACACAGCCAGGAGGCATTTAGCTGAAATTACAGTCTTTTATCTCAGCTTTTATCTTGCATGGGCCTTCAGATGTCGAAACTCCTGTAAAGGCTGTGTTCTTTTCTCTTTTTTACTTCTTCTTTACTTTCATGCCCAATCTAAGAAGTTGTGTAAGCTACTGAGATTGTTGATGCTATTTCACCATGAAGATTAAGAGCGGGTTAGTTTTTTTTTCCATGTATTTCTACTGGAGTACCAGTTTCTCCAGCTGTACCTTTATAAACAGTTGAACATAGAGTACAATAGATGATTCATGTTACTTGTAATAAACTGACCTGAAAGATGTATTCACCAGGGCGTACGTCTGTGATGTCCACCCACTGACAGTCAATGTCATGGCGGTAAGTGTCCCAGCAGCCAACTGAGATACCCTGTTGTCCCATGTTGTAACAGGCATACCGCTTATGGATACCTGGAATAAACAGAGCAGTTGGAAACTCATAAGAAGACATAAACAAGTGAAGCCTATCGTGTGTAAATTTTCTTCGCTGTCAGTCGCTGTGGATTTAATTTCCTAGCAACAGTCTGAAATTACAAAATGATTTGAAACCCAACTCTTTTTTTGGTGTCCTTCAAATGAATAGAAGGGATCTAAGCTGTCTTGGCTCTGCGAAGCCAAGATCAATTTAGGCTTGGCCTCTGATCTTACAGCCTTTGAGAGCTCTGAACATAATTTCAGCTTTGCATTTTTATGTGCTCTCGTTTGTCACGATTGCGTGCTCATTTCCAAATTTCCCAAAAAATAGGCAAATTTATGTGCGATTAATCTGTAATCATGTCTTACCGTCAGGGCAGTAGGTGTCCTCCAGGCAGAAACTGGCTTTGTGACCTTCAGCCACCTTGGTCCCATTGACAGTGAGCAGATCGTAGTGGGTGAACACCTCGATGCTGTGGTAGTGTCTGAGAACATGATCAGAATGTGGTAAATAAAGCATGACGTGGGTAAAAATAATAACAGAAAGTTACAGAAAGAATCTGAGAAAGATCTCCACTGAATGCGCTGCTGTTTTTGTTTTCATCTACATTCATAAAACCCTCCGAGGTGAAAAAAAACTCAACCCTGATGTTTATTTGCGGCCATAAATCCTGTTAGGTTGTTCCGAAGGCGTCAGACAGACACAGACAACTGTTGTAAAAACAGATAGATATCAGTTTGGTGTTGCTCTTTCTCTCATTACAGAACCAATTCCCAGAACAAGCTACCAAGGCTGAAAGTCGAACCCTGTGTTTGCTGGTCGTGGAGGTAGTGAGTGGGTTGTGGCTGGGAAACACAACGAGCTGTGCCTTTTCGTTCTGGGACACGGAACCACAACCGCCGAGATAAGAGGCCAGGCTGCTCTGAGTGCAGTCACTGTAACAACTGGGTGACCGGTGAGGAGGATGTTTGTTGTAAACATCATTTTAGAGGATAAAAGATTGTGTTTATTGTGTCAAATAACAGACTTTTTAAACGTGCTTGACTATTTATAGGCCACATCTCAAAAATATCACCCTCCTTTGCCTGCACCCAATGATTCCCATTCAGCTTTGGCTGCAGATTTAAGCTTAATGTTTTGACCCCTAGTAGCAACTGGGCTTTTTTCTCTCTTTCGCTCTCTAAAATGCTCCTTTTTCTTGTGCCACCTCATAATGATGCCCAGTCCTGCCACAGAGGAGGTTATGCAACTTTTCTTTTCAACTAAACCCAGCGACTGCTAAAATCACCACACAGTTAATCCCTAACTGGTTGAAAGCATAAAATGAGCAGCCTCTGCTTTAAATGGAAACATTAAAGCTCCTCTAAGTGACACAGTGACTGAAAGGGATCCGGTAAATGTCTGTTTTAAGTTATGCATCTTCTTTCCAGTCTTACCTGTGACACTGGTGCCATATCCAACTTTCTCTAGTGGCCCGGGGTCGGAAGTCGGCGCGACCCAGGTTCATGATGCGGGAGGAGAAGCGCAGCAGGCGGCGGTGTCCATAAGGCCAGTTCATTCTAGCAGCAGAGGAGGACAAGCAGTTCTCCTCATTGGCACAGGTCAGCAGGTGGAGAGGTCGATCCTCAAGGTAGGCCGTCTCCTGGACAAGCTGGGCGTCCACTACAAGGTCAGGAGCAGCTGCAGGAAACAAAGAGTTTAATTTAACAAAGTGATCCCTCCCAGTTTGGCATTGCACTCATTTAAAACTATTCTTCTTTGTTTTTCCTGATCCACAATGAAACTCAACCTCTACCTCAGCAGTTTGGCCAGAAATTGGAGTGACTCATGCAAGTAGCAACTAATGTAATTATCAGACTTCATGCAGCTATTTTAAACACAGCAGTAGTTTCCAAACACCTGTAAACGGACTGATGCGTGTAATTTCCAGAGCTCCCGTTTAACAATAAAACAAATAAAATTGCTGTTGTGTATTTGCTGCTTTTGGACTCACTCTCCACACATGTGACTCCTGCAGCTCTGCCTTCTCCTCCTCTGGGACAGTAGACATTTGTGTTTCTGCGACACTGCTGGATGGACATCTCAGTGCCGATGCAGTGAGTCCCGCTCAGCACCACCTCACCAGCATCTGAAGATCCAGGCCAGTACCAGGTCTCCTGAGCAGAGACACAACAAGAGAACACATTCATTGACAAAATCATCGCAGCACCTCTGGAATAAAGACAAGTGAAAAATGCCACAGAGCTGAAGGCAATAGCAGCCTCTGCTGTAAACAGCAAAACCTCTCTTTTTATAGGAACTATCAGTACACATTATCACATTTTCCACTCTTTTTCACAATTCTAAAACTGCCTGTTAAATGTTCCCAGCAGCCCCCCTCAGCACACTCGAGCTGCCCTTTCCGTGCACAATTCTATTTTCAGTTTGTTTGCTCTGTGAATTTCTCCCGATCTCTCTTCGCCTCACTTTCCCTCTTTTATTTTCGGTGCGCTGGAAGTGGACGTTTGAGAAGCCTGTAATTACCTCAGGCCTCGGTAATAACACAGCACAGACACACAAACAGGAGGGAGAGAGGGAGCGAGAGCAGGAAATATAAGAGCACACAAAACAAAGGCTCATAGACAGAAAAAGAGAGAATCAGAGGGGAACTTGTTAAAAAAGAGAGCAACATAGTGAGCTCTGTGTTTTTTACCTGATGAGCTCTGGAGGCGAATCCCAATCCCAGCTGTCGACAGACCACCATGGCTTCGTTGAGGCCCCAGTTCTCACTGCAGACGGAGCCCCAACGCTTCACTCCTCCGACCTCCATCAGCACCTCCACACGGCCCTCTGCAGGCTCTCTGCCTCCCGCCAGACGCACCTGAATGTGTAGTTAGAACAGAGTGTTGTATAATCAATCCACAAACGCTGCTGCTGTATTGATCTGTACCCATGTTTTTGTGTGTATTTCTCACCGTGGCCTGCAGGCCGGTGTTGGGCACATTGCAGCGGATTGCTACATCCTGGCTGTGTTTGCAGGTGTAAAGTGGCACCTGTTTATAGCGACACTCGGTAATGGACTTCTCCCTGCCTGTGCACTGCACGCTGTTCATGTGGATGGGACCAGTGCCTGTAGAAGAAGGGTGTGGAGCAGGAGTTGACTGATTGCCAGTTAGAGTCCACATGCAAAGACTGATGCTCACACACACAAGACACGCATGCACACATAAAAGCCTCTAAAACCTGGTGGCTGCGCAGGCACAGATGTCCACAGAGGAGTATTAAAAGCCCAGACGTGATCGGGACCTCTGATGTGGCTCTGAAACTGAGCTTAGCCAGAGAGTCTTCCGTCCAAATTGCTGTATGCTCCATGCTGCACATTTGCACACCAGGGCTTTATAAACCAAAATAGACACCAAAATGGCCAAATGGAGCAAAATCTTTGAACACATCTATGTTTGCGTAGGTGTATGAGGCCCAGGCTGAAGCCCATTAAAGCCCTATAATTTTACCTTAAATAGCTAATGATGTCATCACACCCAGCTCTGAGCTGCTCTTCTCTGACTGCACTACCCATGAGCTCCATGTCTTATATGTTATAACTCATAAACTGACCTGAGACGCTGAAAGCAACAACGCTCCATTCTGACACTTAACCATGAATTCATTATTCAGACACAACAGCCCCATAGCACCTAGTTTAATAGAGCCCTAAAAGTAACACACAAATGCTTTCCATGACTTACTTAATTAAGTAAAGTAGAGAGAAGGAAATGCACCCACCATTATAGGACATGCTATGTGCTCATTTGGGCAGAAAGATAATGGGAGGAAATGAACGTGATTACAGTGTTACTGCAGAGGTATGGCAAGAAAACGGAATATAATCCAGTGTGAGAAAGTGGGGTCTTTGCAATTTCCTAGGAAAATGTTTAACTCTGTTATTGCTGAACACACTTCAGCGGCCATATTTTCACGCTCACAACAAAAGCATTGCCAGAATAATTACATTTGAATGTTTGCTCCTTCTCAGTGCTGATTGCCTGACATCCTGGTTTCAAAGCAGCGCTAACTTCTCACGTACAGCAGGTTTATTTTGACGGCAAGAACACACGCCATTGTTTTGGTAGCCGGACCCTCCTAGCACAGTTTAGACTTGTATAATTGGTCATGGGGAGAGTTCCTCAACAATCAGCTTTTCCGATAGAAGTCGATTTCAGGATGTAAACATTTTCTCTGGGTTTATTTGTCTGCTCAGGTCCACAGTTCTTGGAGTATTGCGTTTAGACTGAGAAATGTTTAGTCTAAAGGAATCACTGGGCTAAACTGATCATACTCATGGTACATGGTGAACTCAGGCACTGATTCAAAGCTGTTTTACCCATAACTTGTTATCAGATCAGGAACTGGTGGTCTTTTTTGATAGTCTGGGATTTTATGAATAAGGTTGTCTGCTTATTTAGGACAAAATAACAAGTAAAGGCTCCGTTATAGTTTTGTTTAAACACACAAATGTTTCCCACAGTGACCTCCTAAGCCATGGTGAGTGAAATCATGACTGGAAAGCACCAGAAAGACTTCAAAGTGCTGTTTGACTGTATGTGTGTGGCTTTGTTTATGTGTCCTGTCTTACCCTGTCCTAGCTGAGCCTTGGTGAGCGCCTCCTTGGCTGTCCCAAAGCCCAACTCTCTGCAGACCACGCTGGCAGCAGGCAGGTCCCACAGGTGGTCACACACGGTGCCCCACTTGCCCTCTCTGAGCACCTCCACACGGCCCTCACCAAGTCGGGGTCCGGCCTTCAGACGCACGACAGGCTGGATGGAAAAACAGAAATGGCAGTTTTAGAACATGTCCACAGTTAAGTGCTACATTTTCAGATTGTTAGACTAACTAAAAAGTTAGTTTATATAAAGTTCTTTGTTTGGCATATTTTTATGTAAAGTCTTTATTTTCTACAGCGTGTGCTGCAGCAGACGTTTCTTGTAGCTTCATAGCGATTAGCGTAGCTTAACACAGACACCAGAAAGAATTGACATGTTGAAAACATACCTTACAAAAAACCACTGCAAAACCTCAGTGTGAATTTTTTACATGTTTGTTATAGACTGAACAACATAATGTAACAACTGAATTAATTTTCTGATGTTTAGAGGTGTTGATAGATCCAAACTAGGCTAGCTGTTAGCTGCAAGGTAAGCTAAATAACTCATGGTTGTAGCTCCATATTTAACCCCAGTGTGGAATTTTTACACCTTTTCTATGGATTAAGCAACAAAATATAACATCTTAATGAATAATGTGAACTTTAAAGTTGTTGTTAGACAGATTTTGTTGGCTTTACACCAAGCCAGGCTAGCTGTTAGCTGCTAGGTAAGCTAACTAGCTCCTGGTTGTAGTTTCATATTTAAATGGACAGATATGAAATAGTGTCAATCTAATCATCCAATTCTTGACAAGAAAGGCAATCATAACCCTGTAATTTTAAACAAATAGTTTGAAATGAAAAAAGGCACATTTGCCTTCTTGCTGAAAGGTAGATGAGTGTTTTGCAGCATTTGAGCTTGAGTGGATTTGCCTAAAATTGTATACTAAATTTAATATTTCCCCTCTCCATTGTGTCCACCTCCACACTGACCGGTACAGCAGGCGGTGCAGGTGTTCTGCCATAACGTGCGAACTGGGATCCGGGAACACAGCGGACCACGGCGGACATGCCTCCCCTGCACGGGACGTCGGTCCTGGGAAGGGACAGCTGGGCCTGACACTGCGACAAAGAGCCCTCCACACCCTGACACTGCACCTTCTCCACCCAGTAAGCCTTCTTACCGGCCTGTGCCCTCAGCCTGGCCAGGGAATTGAGGAGAGAGGTTTGTGATTCAACACATTACTTGTGATCTTTTAGTGCAAAAGGTTAAGTCAAAGTTACTGTACATCCTTTAAAAAAGCAGATAATGAGTTCATTTGTGAAAACAGCAACGGTCATTCTCAACCTTCTGAATCCCAAGCAGTTTCTGGGCATGTTTTGCTTCTGTTACATTTTTGTTCACTGTGGGCTCATTTTCACTGCAATATAATGTCCTGCACCTCTATGGATACAGCACAGAAGTAGAGAGAACTCAGAAATGTCTTTTGTGCAGCATAATAAAGTTCTAATGCTGTAAATTATGAAAAAGTGAAAGTTGAATTTCTTTGTTTATTTTACAGGAATTGAAAAAACCTAGAATCAACATGCACAACATTTTCCCAAGTGCCCACATGTCTTACCACGACTGAAAAAATGGTGGTTCTGCATAACAAAGATATTTAACTATTTAGATTAACTTGTTTTAAAACTTGTTTTCTATCTGCTCAGTGTAAACGCTGTCTGTAGTTCAGACAAACAGTTTGTGATTTTTTTGTGATAACTGTTAGTCACCGCTGAGTCATTCATGGCTTCTAAGTTGTGACAAGGAGCTCAGAATTAGTTGTTTCTTTTAGAATCTGGCTATTGCAGAGGCTTTCCTTTTGGTGAATTTTAAGCAAGACTTGTAGAACTGTCACTTTCCTGACAGAAATGCATGTCATTTGTGATTAGTTAATGGTGGTTGGAAAGTCAAAAATCAAGTTTCTGGTTCTAATAAATGGAGTAATCTTAGTGTTGTTGTTTTTTTTTTAAAGATAACATTCCTTTCAAACCTGCTGGCTGGTTTTGGGGTTCAGAAGGTTAAAATGAATAAACCAACACCAGTTTCATTCCCTGGACTGCATAAATAAATAAAACATGACAGAAATAACTGTTTTTCGCAAATGAACCCTTCAGATGTTGATTTTACCTGGAGGAAGGATCAGCCATCTTGGAGTCCCACAGTTTCCTGAAAGACAGAGAACATCACACTGAATATTTTAGCGTTACAACTGAGCATCTTTACATCAAGTATAGACTAAACAACCAGCTGTCCTGTTCACTCCCACAGTCTGCACTCCTCTTCAATCACCCTCTCCTCTCTCTCTTGACATCCCTGCTTTTACATTCTGTCCATCAAACGTTGAATAAACACGCTGAAACCTACAAATATGAAGGAAACTCAACATGCTGGAAAGGGCGTTTGCGTCTCTGGTAAACTTATCCCTCATGTAAGAAACAAAGAGGGAGAATTATAATAATAAATCACAAAGCTCCCTTTTTCTTTCTTCTCCCTAAAACCACCCCTTTCTCGTCTTTTTTCAGATCTTCCATTTCTACATTTACAGATATTTCTGTTTCAGTATGTCTACTGTGGATGTCTGGTTTGAGGCATCCATGTGGAAAAAACTAAAAATATGAACAGGCCACTATACATTAATCCCTGCAAGGAGCCTTATTGAGGTCTGCCAACTCCAACAGGGTTTTCTAAACTGTGTCTAGTTTCATGGGTATTACCTTAAACTAGAGTCAAATCCAAAGGGGAAATAGTGGGTACACTCAAAATGAGCCCCTCAATGCACAAACATACACGAACACACACACACATTAGAGCTGACCACTTGCATCAGCCAGGGTGACCACAGACAGGTGCAGTGTGACTGACGCCCTTCATGAATGCGCCTGAATTAAGTGAGTCATGACACCAAGTTTAGACAGTAGGAGAGTTTACTGTGCAACCAGAGTCGTGATGCAATTAAATATTTGGCAAACTAAAATAGGAGATGTTTCCTCTCCAGGAGAACCCCAGTATCCTGCTATTCCATGCACAGTCCCAGCATTAGAAGAGAAATGTCTTTGAGGCTAGAAGGGCTTAAAATGAAAAAAGGAAAGAATTGGAATCTTGAGCCAGTGAAACTACGGTATGGAACATGTGCACCGCAAGCCATTTACAAGCGAACAACAGGCCAGACTGTGAAGGGAAAACTATGAGTTCTTTAACAGCAAAAGAAAATTTCCACTCTTAGATAAGCTTACATTGATACCTGTTATTATTTTCTGATTCTGCCACAGTCCAGTGGTGAATTTAGACAGTCAGTCTGGTCAGGACAACAGGCCTCCTCTGGTGAATTAATCTACTGTGTGTTTCCTCCTACAATGAATAGACTCAAAGTAACTAAGAAACACTAAACTCCTCATTCTCTCTGGGTTGTAGCTGCATTGGATATTTCTCAAAGCAGCTCAGTGGTTGTCGATTTAACTCCTAAAAACTCATCTCTGTAAATCAAAATTGCATATTTAGAAGTTTTTTTACATTTTACATTACCCTAAAACGGCTTAGATGTGACTCTACACTTAATCTAAGTGCAGCTCGAGCACACCAGCTCACCTACAACTCTGCTCAAACACTATAAAATACTCTATGCGACACAATGACACTGGCATGTCAGAGTAATTCAGCCATGCAGATTTAAACTGAATCCAATTCTTAAGAACAGTAATGATTCAAAAAGCCCCTCCATGGAAGCTGCCAAAAATAATTTCTTCGGTTTATTACGTACGAAATAGCAGAAATGCGAATCCATGTTTTGAGACTGTTGTCAGCACACTGCAGTTTTAAAGTGGAAATGCTTTGTCATGGTGTTGACTGCTTATTTTATTCATGATATGTAAAACATATATAAAAAATACCATATGGACATGTTAAAATGGTAAAAAATTGATATATTTTAGGCCACTTGGGGCAGCTGAAACACAAAACTGACACTAACATTGTGAACTTGTTAGCAAACAGCAGCTTATTTTGCAGCCAGCTGATGAATGTACAATATATTTTAATCACTCTTTTTCAGCTGTAAGTGAAATGTCTGATTCATGAGTCAGTCACTTACTCTGTCTGCTTTTTCATGATAAGTAGCAAAAGACGCTATGTGAGAACTTTTTCCTTGTTGCAAATAGAGAGCTAGGAGAAACTGCAGTATTAAAGTATGAGCACTACTCATGTAAAAATCATATTTTCTATTTTTATACAGGACATATTAGTATACCAACTGCTTATTTTGCAAACCTGCATACTTCTTTTGCACTACATTTCAGAAATATATTAGGGAACTTTTTTAAAATTATTTTCTTATTACTGTACACAATGTGTGATGAGATTTCGTTTCGGGAACATTTGTTTTGAGAATAGTCTATTCTGGAATTGTTTTGATGCTTTGCATTTATGGTTCATGATTTCATAATTACATATTTTCTTTACAGCCTGTAAATTAGGAACTAGTTGAGACTGGGCGGAGTGATACATCATACAGTGAACTGATGTCTCCGTTTGTGGGGCAAACATTATATAAAGGTTGAAGTTGTCCCTGCACTGTTACTTACCCATGATTAGAAAACAATAGTTTACACTAACTTTTGCGAGAGTTACATTACTAAATTTTATGTGAAATAAACATTTTAATTCAATTCTGTCTTTATTTCTCTGATATTTTCTATCTCTTTCTTACCTCTCTACTGTTCCTTCTCTTTTTCTTCTCACTTTTGTTCCTCCATCCCTTCTTTAATAGTTTGTCATTTGTTCTCTTTGAATTTTCTCTCCCTATTTTGTTCATTTTCTTTTCTCTTTCCTTCTTTCTTTCATTCCTACTTTCTTCCTCCCTCCCTTCCACATTTCCTTCCTTCCAGTCGCCCTCCTTATTTCTTTCTGCCTTAAAGCATAAACACCCCTAAAACTACAGTTATCACCTCGGCAAGAGAATGTGACACATAAAAATTGTACATTAAGATCTGGAAACATGGTCTGTGTTACAGATTTCTTCTTATGTTCATGACAACTGACAACTCCTGTGGCTTCTGCGCTGTACATATTGTGGATGAGTAAGTGTAAATTGTATATGATTGCATGTATTTGCTTGTGTCTATCTTCTCAAGCGTGAGCCTATATGTGAGTGTTTGCGGCATTTCAAATGTTTCATAACTTGGTGGTAAATCAAAACGAGATAGACAGACTATATGGGGGTGTTAGTTCATGGTTGGGAGGAGGGGGGAGGGTGGGGGTGGAGTGAGAGTGCTACCCATATAATTGCCTGCTCTGCTTGGCAGTGTCTGCTTTGTGGTTGAGCAGTAGCATGTTGGTTCACACACACCAGACGTGGAAATATGCACGTACATATCAACTTTCCCTGCCTTGCCTCTGTAAAAACAAAGCTCTTTAAAACCCCAGTGTCGTTACCCAACGTTATGACTGCATGCTGGGAAACACGGAACGGGTGATGTAAGACTGAAATCTCTGTGAACTGGGCAACTTTTATGAGAATCTTCATGGGAAGAGAAAAAGCTTGTTCTTTTGGTTTTTTAGATACATTTCAGTTTTCCTGCTGAGAGCTAAATGCATGGTGTGTGATGCTCTTCATCAAGTTGGGAGCAGAGTGGAGCTGAGTTAAGGCTCTCTCTGTCTTAAAATGAAGGGAAGTAAACCACAGCAACAAGCCTCGACACAACAAACAGGTTGTGTTTGCAGCACTATTGATGAGTTCTTTTAACTACAAGACTTTCCTCAGCTTGACGCCGGGTTTTTTAAGCATCTCTGACTACAGAATACCATAAGCCACAGTGGTGAGAGGAGCTGACTGTCAAAAAAAGCAAAGATAACCTGTTATTATACTGCATGAATGCAAAGCTGCCTGACTGGAACAATCGGCTCACTCAGGAGACAGCAGGTTGCCACACTTACTCCACAACAGCCCCTAGACAGTCCAATCTACCTCCATGGAACGAAAACTCAAAGGGGTCATAATGATGTACTTTCCATGAAAGTGGGTTTTAGTATAATTGCCGCAAAGGCATTAAACGTGGCCTTTAAAAAGGAGGCGGGGAGAAAACAGGGAGCAGGGGGTGAAAGTAAATTAGAGGAACTGAAGAAGTTACTGTCAGCCTCAAAGAGAGTGTGAACGTGATGAAACAAGGGAGCTGGAAAATGGATTTAGCACTTGCTTTTTGTAAGCACAGCAAAGTGGGGGAGTATTTAAACATCTGTAAAAATGCGCTGAGCAACTTAACAGACAGAGACAAAGGCAGTCACAGAAAAAAAAGACAACCACATGGCCCTAGAGGGAAGTGCTGACACAGCAAAGGGTGTGCAGCAGGTTCAGTCGAGCAAATATTCAAGATTAGAGGATCTCTCAGACCATAATTACAACTGTTCGAGTGGACGTAAACCCCAAAAAAGACTGGGCAAGGACCAGTACCAGTGCAGTGGGTAGCACCACGACGATGTTATGCGACTGTTGTCATGCGTAGATCAGCTCTAACAAGAGTTAGCTGCTTTATAATGCTGATGTTGATATTCTGATGACAAAGCTAACATACTTATGTTTAGCACATCTAATGTCTGGAGTTAGTTTTGCATGTATTTTGCAAGTGGAAACCTCTGAGGCTAAAAAATGAAGTCAGTGCTGAAGTGCCAAAAACTGCAGTTCCCCGAATGGCCACTTGAGGATGGCTACAAAAGTGAGTCAGTCCCCACTGACTGCCATGGTGAAATGCCCAACTTTGCAGCAGAAATAAACATGTTTACATTTTGGCACAAAAATAATTTTAGTCTCTATAATTAATCTCTTGGTCAATGACAGCTGTACAATGGGTGAATGTTTTTTTTAACTAATCCACTGAGATTGTATTAAGGCTTAAAGTTATGCCTAATTAAGTGCATGGCTGTTTTGAGTGACAGTTGGGTGACATCACAGGACAGTCCATGGTCTGCATCAGCTCTAATTGTGCTCTAACACTTAGCCAATTTTTAGATTAGCAAGAAGTTAGGCAGTGTCAGGTACTACCAAGAAGGCATTGGCTGGAGTCACCAATCTGAGCTTCAAAACCATTTTTCGAAAACCTATGGGCAACGTCAAAGAGGGTCCAACCATCTTTATATACAAGTACTGGACACTTTAAAATGGCTTGATGGTGGCACTTGATAAAAATGAAGGTATCATTCAATGTATTTCAGCTGAATTTTATGGCAGGCCTACCAATAGTTGTCAAGACCTTTCACTAAAACCCAACAATGTTTGAGAAAAGTTGGGGAATCGCCATGTATTTTTTCTTCCTCTGTGGGCAATGAATGCCTCTGCAAAAGTTTATGACCATCTGGTAAATAGTTGTTGAAATATTTCAATCTAAACCATAGAGATTGACCAACACTGCCATCCCTAGATAGCAATGCTGCTAAAAAAGGCTATTGCCACTAAGTGTATAAGATATATCAACCTCTAACTCATTTCAAAAAGGCGGTCAACAGTAAACTATCTGCTTTGAAATACATGAACACATGTGGCACCAGATGCTAAAGATTCTACTTGTCCTTGTCTGGTACAAATAAAGTCTTCCTACCCCCCTCAACTGTTTACTGTTGGACAAAAATGTCTGCTTCATTCATCTCCCACATAGCTGGGTGGAGGTTGACAAAAAACCAAACAGCTTTCATGGCCTGGCTCAGTCTTTACACAAGCTGCTGGTTGGATTCTTGGCACAGAAATGTGATGTTTCTTCAGGCTACTCTAAGGTGTTTTTCAGTGTCGTTCTGGTGCACAACAGCATTAGATTTAGAAAGTTAGCATGACGGACAACCAGCCTTGGCCACATTTTTGATCTTTACCCCATCTTTGACTTGATAGCACTGCTAATCTGGATGAAAAGCTGTACTTAAGTAAAAGCGGGGATAAAATAGATCAAAGCGAAGTTTATCATACCATTGCATCTCCCCCTAATAGCTCTGAAGAAACTGTGTCAGACGAGACACTGCGAATGACAGACAGTTTTTCATTGCTAGACTGTGGCGATGGTGGCGAGCAGGGCAGCTGAGGAGAAGCAGCTTGTATCCTGCAGCTGAGTGGAGCAGAGCAGGACACAAGGGGTAATTATTGGCGACATGGAGAGACAGATGGTGCACGGCAGGCCAGCGGTCAGTACAGTCGTCCTGTTAGCCAAGCCGTAAAAAGACCTCTGTGGGCAGACAGACGGACACATGGAAGGTTGTGTTTGCATGTGCACTAGTGTGTGTTTGCATGTTTATTTGTGTGTGTGCACGTGGATTTTGGACATCCTTTATGTAAGGTCTGTGTGCGTATGAGGGTGGAGGGAGGAATGTATTAGCACTTGTGTGTAAGTGAGGTTTTGGGGGTTTTGATGGTATGTGTGCAAGGGCTTTGAAGGTTTGTGTAGGTACTTTAATGGGTATTTATTGCTAAAGTTAGTTAGATTAGGTGGACTTACAGGAATAGAATCAACATAACAGTCTGGCATCTTTAGTAGAGCAAATTATTTGAGGATAAAGAAAGAGTTATAAAAACCCACAATAAAAAGAAAGCAGAATCCCACCACTTTGACTCATTGTGCTTTAAAGCTGGGGTAGGTAGTATTTTCTGGCACCACTGGGTAAGAAGTTCTGTACTAACCTTTCTGGATATTGTGCTTTCCAGTGGTCTGAGAAGACGTTCTGCACCTCCTCTTGACTCTGGTTTCAGGCTTTAGAAAATCATTTGCCAATCACAGGGCTTTTCACCAGAGCATGTGAGATTGTGTAAATAGGGCCAAAATCAGCAGTGAGAGTAGGATGTGGTTATGCAGTGGGTTTCACTCAGGATAGTGGGGTTTGACTCCGGAGCGATTTGCTTGTTTAAATTCTTTCCAGATTTCTACCTACTGGAGCTTTAATTCATTGGATTTCCTCATAGAGGATTTATGGATCAACAGCTAAAATGCATGTCTATTTTTTCTGTTTATTTGCTAAATTAAACATGCATGAATGACTATACTACCTAGTAAAATATGGTCACACAGCAATTTTAGTAAGCATAAATGAATGGTTATTTTACATGGATTTAACAAGTAATGCCAACATGCAACAGTAGATGTTGAATGCAAACACACAAATCAATACATTTTTTCTTAGATGAAGTGCTGAATTATTGTCTAGTACAATGATAAATATCTGTTCTGCTTAACTCTGTAAAAACAGACTTTTTTGCCTAATTTGGGGCAGCAGAAACAAGCTGTAAACACAACTTAGACATATTTAGCTCACTATTAGAGTTGATATGGCAAACATCTTATACAGAACAACTTTAGCTGTCGTTTGGAGTCATCTCTTGAAAGAGATGTGCACAGAAATCTAACTGCTTTAATTGTAAATTTGCTAAAGTTCAAAAGAAGTGAGTCTTCAGTCTCTCTGATGCCCACCCAGTGTTAGAAAATGCTGCTGCACACAGTTTTCACTGGAAGATTCTTAATTATATGAGATTAGAGACCATGTAATGGAGGTTGCATGTAAAGACAAACAGCACGAGGATGATGATAATCTTGTAGTCTGGATTTGACATTAATAACATGCTCTCTAGGACTATTTTAAAGGTTTGTGTTGAGGCCCACGCAGCCAATGGGGCAGACGGGCCTGGCGGACAGCCGGCTAAGGCTAATACCACTGTGGACATTTCATGCCAAGTGTGGTTATACTAATGACAGCAGTTGTGGTTAACCTCTACTACAGGGGGGTTGGAACGGTAGTCTGTGTATGGAGCCGCCTAATCCATGAGGGGATGTGTAGTCCACCACAGTTTTCCATCCCATTTACACACACACACACACACAGAACACACACAGAACACACATCCATTTGTGCACACATGTTCTTTTTATGTCAGTATTACTCTGCCGTGTCCACTCTCACATACTTACCTGTAGGCGTTTTGGTCAAACGCTTCGGCTGCGGGGAATCCTAACATGCCACAGACGACACGGCTGCTGCTCATGTCCCATCCGTGGTTGCACACATGACGCCACCTCCCAGCATGCTTCACTTCCACCACCCCCTCCGTCACCAGACCCCCTTGGTTGCCGGTCAGCACAGGCCGGAGACGAGCCTCCTCTAAGTGAACCCTCTCAGATCCCTGTTCAGGAGAAAACTGATTATGGCACTGATCTATCCAAAATAAAGACTTTTATTTATCTTTTTATTTTCTCATGAAAAGATGATTGAGACGGATCTTTGTCACATTTGTTTAAGGCTTTGGCCTCAACCTCAACAGGATTAATTTCAGTTAATAAACATGCCGTCAACTTTACTTAAACAATACACTTTCACATTGTTTTACTAAATAGCAGACGGCAGGCATTCAAGGCAAGAATAACATGAAAGGATAACATGCAATGTCTTTAATCATGGCACTCTCTAATCATTTGCATTACATACTGCAGGCAGCAGGAAGGAAACTAAGAGAAAACAGAGTTTGTTTAACATGACAGGATATGTGTCATGATGATTACAAAATGGTAAAGAAAGTATAAACTCTGCAAGTTGAAAAGAGAGAAAGCCAAACAGATGTGATAAACGACTCAGTTTCCCCTGAGCTGAAGTTTTTACTTCAGAAGAAGAGTTACTGGTGGTTAAACTAAACTTCAGACCCAGCTGGTGCACAAGAACTGGATCTGGAAGAAGGTTTGGTTTTAGGTTTGTCTCTAATTATACATGTCCATTGCCCTGTGGCTCCACAGATGACATTTCAGTATGAGTTGGTATAAATCTAGACTGGGTTACTTCTCTGGTTTGCACTAGAGCTTGTGTGTCTGGCCTTTGTGTTTTTACCTGTATGTATTGTGCATCAGTCTCCAGTCCCGTGTCTGGGTAAACTGGTTCTGGTTCGACATGGTTCCCACTGAACTGCTGTTGCCGGTCACTCCTCCTCTCAGACTGGAGCTGGGAATTAGGCTGAGGTTGAGGCTGCCTGCTTGTCTGCCCCTCGGCCTCCCGTCTCACTGCCTGTGGACTGGTCCTCGAGGTCTCCTGTCTCTGCCTGTAGGCTGCACCGTTTGCCAGACGCGAAGGGAGCTGGTGGCCTTGTGGCAAAGCAGAGCTGACCTGCTGGCTTGGTCTTGAGCCACCTCGATTCCGTCGCAAGATCTGGATCTCGTGGCCATTTTCCTGCGGGGAGATGCCACTGCGGCGGGAAGATGTTGGGTTTCGATGGAGGGCAATCTCATGGCCTCTTGAAAGAGAAGCTGGGGCTGCAGGTGGAGCTGGGGGTAATGCAGACTGTGGCGGTGGTGGGTTTCTCTGTCTTTGCTGGCTTAGCTGCTGCCTTGAGGGTGAAGTGGCCTCCTCCACAGAGATGGAAGGGAAGCCATGTCTCCTTTCTGGACTGCAAATGACCCCTAGATCCTCAGCGTGGGTGCAGTCATTGATTCCCCAACCATTGGAGCGGCACTCTGCAATGGAGAGCTCTGTGCCCTTGCAGTGCACGTTGTCTAACCAGATCAGACCTATCACAAGAAAGGGCAATAAGTTACTAAATCAACAGAAATGAAAAACCAATTCAACACTGAATGTTCTTGGCAGGACATACCTTCTCCCTGGCCAAACTTGGCACTGTGTGCCCAGGTAAAGCTGCGCTGAAAGCCCAGCTGTCGGCACACCACATTGGCCAGGTTAAGATCCACCTCGTCATCGCACACTGTGCCCCACGCTCCGTTGTAGAACACCTCCACACGTCCTTCATTTGCATTGCGTCGGCCGATGCCTGCCAGACGTACAAGCACCTCCTGTGCAGACAGCGGAGGGGGGTAGAGGAGAAGCAGGGCGAGGAGCGTAGACAGGGAGCTGAGGCACAGCATCCTGGAGGGAAAAAAAAGTCAAATGAGGTGTGAAAAAGGGGGTTGATGGAAAAAGTGTGACATTAGGGTGAAGACAAGTGCAAAAAGCAGAGGATGCATGCGAAGCAGGAGCCCCCAAATAAATATGCATATGTTACCACAAAAATCCCAAAAATCACACAAAGCCATAGAGCTCACATTCCACACTCTGACAAAACATATAATTAGAAACTTCTCTTCTAACCCTAATGGGACATTCCACAGTAAAAGGAAAGATTGATAGATGTTTTTTATCCCTTTAAAATAATCAGAGTCATTTAAAGGACAGTCGGAGGCCTGAGAAACAGTCTGAACCAGTCAGGGCAGAGGGAGTAATAACCAAAGCTAAAAGTAGCCTCTCCATCCAGCCAACGGAAACTCTGGCTTTCCACAAACCCTCAAGCTTAGCTGCATGTATTTAGCCAACAGACACAAAAGCAAATAAACACTGTCATAAAAATGTTCTCACACATAAATAAGGCAGCAGGTTTGCATCTGTGAGAGATGTTTTGGTTAATGAGCAATGATTAATTCATCTTTGGTTGACCTCTAAAAACTTTTAACTTCCAACAGAGAGGAAGAAACTAGAGATAAGGAGCAATTAGTAGAAAAGGAGAGCTTCAGGTATTTGCTTTGCATATGGATAACAAGACCTAATCTATACAACAATACAAATATGTGCAAGTACTAGGTGTACCTCAGACTGAAGAAGTGAAGTTATTGAGAGAAAAAGTGTGTGAGGATGAGTCCTGATGGAAGCTTGAGTTATGGAGGAGATACTGAGGCAAAAATGACAAAGTGTGAAAAAAAAGGAGATGTAGAGAGAAGAAGGAGAAAAATGCTGAGGTTGAACTCACCTATCTGTTGAACTCAGCCTGGAGTTACTGTGAGAAGGAAGGGAGAGAGAGCTCTGGAAGAAAGGAAGGCTGTGAGTTTGGTCCTGCTGGCCCTCTATTCTCCTCTCTTCCCTCCCTCTTTCTTTTTCTGTCACTCCCTCTGATCTGCTCCTTCATCCATCCCTCCCATTTTATTCATTTAAGGTTTGTTCTTTTTTCATCGCGTCTAGTCACGTTTCTACTTTCCATCACATACTGGCCATCAAAGAAAATCTGGAAAAAAATACCCCCTCCTTAACTTTTAACATTTAGGTGGTTTTGTGGCAATTAGAGCATCCCAGTGCAAACTTGTTAGCACTTATTTACATATGCAGCAGGTGGTTGAACTCCTGCACCAACCACCTACTTGTAGGCTGATCACATGGTTGGATACATGGAACACGTGAGCTCAACTTATAAAAGACCATGATTTTATAAGGATCTCTCCTCTTTTTTTCCCCTTTATTATTTGCCCAAACTTACTCCAATCAATGGGCATTTGTTTTATCGTGTATCAGAGTCTTCTCCAGTCCTCAGTCACATAATCTCAAAAAAACTGTCACTTTCCTCTCTGATGTATAAAGACTTGTGAGTTCTTTAATCCCACACAATGATAAAATCATATGTTCACACACACACAAATGCGTTCACACACACGGTCCTGGCACTGCACCGTGCCCGCAGTCAGTGGTGTCATAAAATAAATACTATGTGCTTTGCAGTAAGAATGAAACTGCATGTCTGAACTCTTTGCATAAAGCTGAGTTTCATAACATCCTCAGTCGTGGCACCTCCTCACTCGCAGCAAGTTCTGTCTAAGAATAGAGACGAATGGTGGCTTTATGATTACATGAAGAAGAGTGGACGATCCCAAAGATGAGGCACTCAGTGAGAATTAAGCATATAAAAAGAATTTTAAAAAAATCTGCATTGACTTATGCAGTTTATATAAATGGCAGAGTGTCTTTAAAAGTCAATAGATTCATTTTAGTTTCTAAAGGGTCATGTTTCAGTTTCCGCTTACATTGAAATACTTTACTAATCTTTACATTATACAGGTTTGAGAGCAGCTCAGAAAAAGGGAAATATGAAAGATGTGTTTAAGCATCAATATTAAATGCTACAAATTAAACTCTTACTGAAACACTTTGACGTGCAAGTGCTTGTTCCACTTTACAGTTTGACGTTTCATTTAGACTTTTAGGCTGCTTTTGAGGTGGAGAACAGGCCACTGCAAAGAGATGTGACAAGAGAGGAGACATAGAAGATCAAGGGCGCTCTCTGGTGGAGTAAATCACTACTAGAACTGTAGTCTCAAAAATGGAAATACTTTGTGTAATGATTTTTCTATCATTTATGTTTTTTCTGTGAAATACCATGGGAATTACAGGTGTGAAATAATAACCAGGGTGTGAAGCTTACAATCATTCATGGCAAGAAAGTTTATAATAGTAGACAACATTCTTGTTTTTTATTGTATCCTGGTTTACATATCTGGCTGTTAGAAACAAAAAATAAGCTTCCTTGGCAGTGCAATTTCAGACTGCAACCAGCATCAACTCTCTTGATGATTCACAAAATGTTAGATGACTCATCCCATCCACTGAATAACCACTTTCAGTTCTCTTCTTCGGGATGGAGTTATAGAGTTCTCTTTGTGAAGTAAAATATCTACAACAACAAAAAATGCTTTAAATCAGTTGAATCAGTGACTCTGATGCGTCAAACCAGCCTGTTTGTAACAGGCCACCTTGAAAACAGAGAATTGTTGGGCCAACATAAATGATCAGCTTTGTCTCATAACATACAACTGAATAAAGTTAATCCAAATTAAGTTAGCAAGTAATATTAATGCCATTGGCTTAGGTTATATATTCTCAAATTGTTTGATTCCTCTCAAATGAGTATTGCTGCAACTTCTTTTCGAGGAAATGAGGAACTTGAAGTTTCTATTTTTCCAGCTTAACTATTTGCTGTACCTAAATGCCGAATGTAAAATATGAATTTGTCAGTATAAATGCTGACAAATTCTGTGATCCTTCTGGGATCACAGAATAAAGTAAAGTGCTTTACTTTATTCTGTGATCCTACCAGAAGAAAACAGCAACTGAACTGCACCAGGAAAGTGTGAAGAAGATATCTATCTATCTATCTATCTATCTATCTATCTATCTATCTATCTATCTATCTATCTATCTATCTATCTATCTATCTATCTATCTATCTATCTATCTATCTATCTATCTATCTATCTATCTTTGTCACTTTGGAAATTTCACAAGAAAGGAAATGACATCTGACTAATATATACCAAAGTGCAACTCTCTGAGATCACGATTTAAATGTGGAACTGAGAGATTTTAACATTTGCACTCACCCAATATGTACTGGAGCAGTAATCGATGGAGATGTGGAGCGTACAAATCCTTCTGTTCATCCTTTGCAGTAAGTTCTTCTAAAAAAAGCCAAAGAAATATTTTTTTCCCTGCTATTGCAGGTGGTTAAAGTTATTTATCTTAATGTTCTATCATAATGACCAGTGTTGACATACAGCTGTAACACTTATAGATTAGATTTTAAACAGATGACATTTTGTCAGACATAAATGTCCATTTTTAAAGCCGTTTTGTAATTCACAGTTTTACCTTCTCTTTCCAGTTCCTCTGAGTTGTGTGATCAGTGCAGCAGATGTGCTTCATGTGTTTGGATATGAAGGGAGAGAAGCCAATGTCTCCTGCCCCTATAAAAGAACACATCGGTCTAATAAGAAGTACTTCTGCAAGAACAACTGCGGCAGGCGCGATGATCAGATCACAATGACACAAACAAACAACAACAAATACTCTGTATATGATGACAAAGATAAACAACTCTTCACAGTGACCATCTCGGAGCTTCGCTATACAGATGCTGGGAAATACTGGTGTGGGGTGTCAAGATTCGGAAGAGACAGCTACACGGAAGTCAGACTAGATGTAGTACCAGGTAAATAAATGATCACTCTCAATAATCATGTAAAACTCGGTGCCTTTTACTGATATTTTGTGTCTAAGCTCATGACAGTTTCTGATTTTGTTTATATTTTACTGACAGACAGTTGCTGTGACAATGTGACCAAAATCCAAAGTTATGGAGAGGATTCAGCGTCCTTCAGTTGCCATTATGAGTCTGAGAACCAGAACAACCTGAAGTACGTCTGCAGAGGGAAGCAGCCGTCCACATGTCTGCAGCAGGCACTGATCACTTCTGACAGCGAACACAACGGACAGTTCACTCTTACCGATGACAAGGAGTCCAGAAAATTCACAGTGACCATCAGCAGTCTGACCCAAAATGATTCTGGCTCGTATCTTTGTGGCGTCCGTAGAAACACTGGACTGGATGTTTTCTCTGCTGTTGAGCTGGAAGTCAAAGGTTACAACTCATAATATTAAACTCACTCTACATTTCACAGTATATAGTCACATATATTACATACAGTATATAATTATTTTACCAAAAGAGAGTAAAAAATGATGTAGTTGTAAAAAATATTTGAATTTAAATGGATTTAATTTCATAGGAACAGTGCATTTTAACATAGTTTTGATACAAAGCCTGAAACTGATGAGCTGCTCAGTGAGTTTTATAGCTACTTTTCAAGTCTTCTGGGCTTTTAGATACACGGTGCAATTATAACTAACAGCGTTCATTCTCATAAAGCCACAACACAGTACAGAAATGGAAATATAATGAAATGCTTATAACAAATACATTAATTGTGATGTGTAAGGAGAAAAAAACAGCAACAAATGAGGTATGAAGTGAAGCTGGTTAGAGGAAAGATGTGTCCAGATGAGATCTTGAGAAATGGCAACAAGTCTGGTTGCTTTTTAGTTCAGTTTCTCCTGATAATGAGCCCTTGTTGGAGAGACCTGATTGTCCAAATCTGGAATTAGGAGGTGATATTTCATATATCGTGCTCCTCTGTTACTGTCTTGTCTTTGGAGACAGAAAAAGGTTCTTGGCCAAAACTTTTGATACAGTTGAAGACTATTTTTTAGGGGGGGAAAAAATGAATGAAGCTCTCACAGCTGAGTAGATTTTATGTTTTCAAGATGTGACAGTGATGCCACCACTACAAAGATGTAAGGTGTCTGGCTGTTAGATAGAGCTGCATGAACCCATACCGTCATACAATATGAAAAATGATAGAAAATCTGGGCTGCCTGTGGACATGTGGTGCCTGATTAATTTAAAAAAAACAATCAAATTACACTTAAAGTTTCATTTTCATATTCTTTTTCTACTGAGAAAATAGCCAGTTGTCCTTTATCATAGTAACATGAGAACACTCTGGCTATTTTAATCAGTGTACATCATCATGCATCACACTTTTAATGTTCATTTTTGCACTTTAATCCATGCAAACACGAGGAAAACTAACATCGTGGGCTCACGAGCTGAGAGGAATTTGAGATACCAAGAGCTCAAAGGTCCGTGTGGACATTTGGTGCTACTTCTGCTTTTTAAAGAAACCGTAATAATAATATATGGGAGGAGTGTGATACTGAAAGTGCACATTTTTATTCAGTTTTGTGTTTTTGTTTTTTTGTTTGTTTTTTACTAGATGCTACAGCCCTTCTTCGCATTGTGGTTTACATTCTGCCCCCGACTCTGGCTGTACTGCTGATACTGACAGTAACTTTGGTCATGGTTTATAAATGTAAATCTTACAAAGGTATGTTGACACAACACACATGCACAGGCACACACACACACACACACACACACACACACACACACACACACACACACACACACACACACACACAGGCACTGTGCTGTAACACTGGGATTTTCTGTGCTGTTCTAGGTGCTGACATCAGCATGAATGGAAAGAACACCACTGAAGCAGAACAAGTAAAGTTTTCGGATCACGTAAGAAAATAAATAACATGCGTCTCCTACAGGAGTCTCTAGAGGATGCAGCGTTGATTTCAATCAGCATTAATGGACAACATTTTACTGTCACTGGTGCTAAAAATGTAATGTGGAAGGTAATTGTAATCTTGAGGCACTTTACTTGAGCATTTCCTTTTTATGCTATGTCATACTCCATTCAGTACATTACAAAGGTAAAGGGAGTCCTTACTATTTGACAGCGTTAGTTGCTTTTAAAATGAAGACAGTGGGTAATATAATTAGTTTTCAGTATACAACACATTGTTATGATTAAACCAGCAGAGTCCAAACTTTCTGGCTTCTGATGTCCTACAAAGATTTATTTGCAGTTGGTTTCACTTGGTTTCAATTAGATGAATGTCCAAATGATCCAATATTTTACCAAAACAAAAAGTCCCGAAACTGAAATCAGACTTCTTCCTCTCCCATTAATCGCTTCACAGCCTTTCTTATTTATCTTCTGTCCCTGTTTACAAAACTGCATATAAACTAGTTCAAACTGGCTCCACCTGCAGCAGCCACAACAGTAACATGCTGCTGACACACTTCAACACAAACAATCGAATGTTGCTATGATGTATCAATCAAAGTGACCAAACCAGTAATTTTACTTTTTTTTCTGCTAATACTTTCCATTGCTGTATTGCTACTTTTACTAAATTCTTGGAATGGAAGTGGGATCCTCAAAAGCAAAGTGTTTAATGCAGATGGTACATGCACATACATAGCCTCAGCATTTCCTTTGCATGTTGTTTAGCATTTAGCCTGAAGCCCTGCTGGGCCTCACAAGCCACTAGCAATCCTGTACACTCCTGTCTTTATTGCCTGTGAACCAAAGGGTTGGAGAGAATAAATGTCCCACAGATTTATGTTTTATCTGTTCATTTTGCTGTTAGTGGGTCGGAAATACAACCGTGAACTAAATAACTTTCCATGGATTACTGCAAACCTGTTTGAGCTGAGAGATTACACCAATTGTGCCTTAAAACTGTGACCTCTGAGCTAAAACATGATGTTTTTGCTCTTGTTTTTTCTGTGTTTATAGATCTATGAAAATGGGGTATCTGAGGTGCGTGCAGTGCTGGATTTCTCTGAGCAGCAAAACAATGATGATGAGGATGGCAACAATGTGTACAGTGAATTTACTGAACCAGAATATATCTACTGTAATCAATAGGAAATGAATCCAACAAAGCCAAAACAAAGTTAATGGAATGCACAACTGGAGTCAAATCTGTGGTTAAATTAATCCCCTGATGGTTGTGTGTATTTCCTCAGTATAATGCCAGCCAATGAATAAATAAAATGAAGTGTGATCTGAACTTCTTACTGCCTGAATAAATTCAAGTTTAGATTTTGCAATCATTTGATCTGTAACCATAATGAGATGATGTTTAAGTTATTTTTATGCGTTCAGCCTGTGTTTACATACTGGCTTTCAGTTTTACACCACTTATTTATTCTTATAGCTAAACTGAGCAAAAGTTATCAAAAGAATTTTGCTAATGTGCCACTTATGAATACACTTTTTTTTCTGCTAGCTAAAAAGCACATACTGTTGCATATTTTTGTCAACGTGAAAGCTATCGACATTGAACTCAACTCACTTGTGTCAGAGGTCAACCAGAGGCTCTGTGCCAAATTTGGCGCAAATTAGCCGATAGGGGGCGCTATAAACAGGAAAAATTCAAGCAACATGAAAGTTGATCAGATTGGCACCAAATTTGGTGAGCATGATGTGGGCCTGCTCCCGAGGCCAGCTGTAAAATTTAGTAATGTTTGGTCAAAGTGGGCGTGACTTGTTACAGCTGACACATTCAGCCTTTCACGCTTCCGGTGCTCTTCCCATTACCATTACAACACTGCTGGTGAGACGTTGGCCGGTATCCTGACGCTCGCCCTGTGTCCGTGGTCCTCCTGGGCGGACTTCCGTGGGCTCCGTGAGACCTGGGGACCGAGTCGCACAAAGAGGCTTGGCCCTCTTTCATAACTGCTTGCAGTTCTAGTTAATATATTATTATTATTACTATTGAATTTTTAAATATGTTTTCAATGGATATGAAGACATTTGCTTCAGAAAGTTTCAAAGAAATATTTGATGATTTTAATTGTCAGGTTAATATTGGTATTAACCTGACAATTAGCATATTGGCATATTAGCATATTGGTATTATGCTGATTTCAAGAACCAATGTCTTAAAAGTGAATGAATAAAGAAAAGGATCCAAAACTAGTACGTAGAGCTCATCTAAACACACAGTTAATTCTTTTTTTATTTGCGTCACATAAACACGGATATGAAAATGAATTGAAATGCAAATGCTATGCTCTCTACAGTCTTTACTATGCTCTCTGCAACAAAGAGCCAAAACAAACCAAAATTTTTAACCTACAAAAAATAGCAAACCCAACACAGATTTCAGAAACACTCAGAATTTGTCGTCTTCAGTATCCTGACAGTACTGAGATTGGCGGATACCGTTTACGGTGAGCCATGCACTTTTCTCTCTCGATGAACAGCGAGTGGGTTTTACAGTTTATGTCCTTCTCGAGTGCCATGCGTGACTCCTCCAGGTGGGACAAGGAACCTCTGGCTTCACTCAGCTGCTGCTGCAGAGACGCCACAGTGGCATCAATCTGGCTCACCTCTGCTTCCAAACTACAGACACAAGAAACAAATGACTGCGCATGGAGAAAGAGGAAATACAGAAGTTTTTTTGTTTGTTTAGTGTGTGCAAACCTGAACTGGGGTTCATCCCTGCAGAGCTCCATGTTGGGTCTGAGCGAGCGAAGGTAAAGTCTGGACTGAGCTACTCTCAGTGGAGCCTCTTTGCTGTGGATGGCTTGCTGTAGAACCACAATGTTCTTCTCCTGGGCTCCGATTTGCTCCAAGATCTGCACACGGGATCCTACAATCAATCACCAATTATTAATCAGCCAATTACTCAGTTTGTCAGTTCCCCTACCTCCACAAGCTTCATCTCCAGCTGGGTTTTAGCCTCAACAAGCTCCGCACAGCGCTGGCTGAAGGCTCGGTCCACATTGGAGCATTGAACTCTCAGATCCTCAGTGGTGTCCTGCAGCATTCGCTCCACCAGCAGTCTGACACAGACAAACAGCATTATGATGTTTACAGCAAATACTAAATGATGTGTCACAGTCAAGTTTTGGACACAGTTTGCTCTGACCTGAGGCTGCTGGTGGCCTGCTCCTCCTGCATGGCCTTTGAGAGGTTGTCCTGCGTGAACTTTGTCCATGATGAGTGGTTGCACACCCTGCAGGAGGCAGATTATGCAGATTAACAGCACACCTTCTCATATTGCCAGATTTATTTCATGCGTCCACACACTCACTGCTCCTGCATGGTGGCTGAGCTGGGGTGGTGCTGCGTATCTGGACTCATGTTGCTGTGTCTTCCTCCGTTTTCATCAAAGTTGTAGGCTTGGTACTTATCAGACCAGTCCAGCTCTAACGTCTGCTTGGTGTCTCTGTTCATCCTGACAAACAGACACTCATGAAAGGACGATAATTCAGTTGCATGTCATGCACTTTAACTTTGACACTCACTTGATCTGACTGACAACCTGAGCTGTAGTTCTCTTTAGAAGAGCCTGAATGCTCCTGATCAAGTCCACTTCCTGCAAAACACAGCCACACTTGTTGTTAGTTGGGAGCCCTCTGCTGGACCAGAGTCACTGTTTCAGCAAGTTCATCTCCTTAATATTTTTCTCGATTAATCATATCAGATTAAAGTGAAAAATGGTCATTTGAATTTGGGTGAATGCTATGAGATTACTTATTTTGTCTTAGTTTCTATCCATTAGCTAAAACAATTACCAGTATATTATTTAATATATAATTTATCACTTAAGACAAGCAGATGTAGGAGACTGTTACACTTGAGGAAGTAGAACCATCAAATATTTGGCATTTTTGCTCAAAATGAACAAAATCTGAGTGATTAATTGTTAGACTACTGCACATATTATTTCGCTATTAACCCTCTGAACTCCAGGCTCTGACAGCAGCAGGTTTAAAAAGCGTGTCTTTTTAATAATAGCTAAACTTGCACAGTTTATCATAGCTATAAACTGTAAAAACAGGAAAAAAAATTAACTTTCATTTTGAACGACTCATCAGTGAAGTGCAGTTCCGGTTAAAAAATCGAACAAATCTGAGGTTAAAACCACGATATGTCATCAAAATCCCTGTATTCTACATTTCTGATTTGAAAATCATAAAAGGAGTAAATTCTGCGCATTTCTGCAAAACTGCGATCCTATTAGGGATTCAGCTGCGACCAACATGGCAAAAAATTCTGGGATTTGTCGGATGAACTGCAGGATGTGTTTACACAGAGCGGAGATGTGTCAAGTACTAAAATAAATTGGACAGACTGAAAGGAAAATAAAATGTACTCGATCTAAGAAATAAATCCAGGAAGGCTCAAAAATATATGAGCAAGTTGTGAGCAAGATGTTGGAAGATACATTCAGCATGGTGCAACATCTTTCTAGAGATGTACAGAGTAGTGAGAAAAAACACCTGGTTTGTAGAGGTTGTACAAATCTATAGTATGTAGAGCCACCTTCTTTCCAGTATTAGTGACACATGTGGGCACTTGAAATAATGTTGTACATGCTGAATCCTGTCTTTAACCTTTGTTTGAAAATATTTAAACTTTTGTCTTTTAAGAAAAAGATCTCTGACATTATGACTATAAAGATGAAGACTTTATATTGCAGAGGTAAAAAGAACCCACAGTGAGAAAAAATGTGACAGCAAAAAAGAAGGATAATCAGCTGGCTACTGCAGTTTTTTTAAATATTAATCTATATTAGATAATTTTCCCAATAATAATAATTATTATGTACATTCCCAAAGTAGTGGATCATGAGTTTAAGCTCAAGATCAATTTCAAAAATCTTATTTGATCTGAGAAAATATCATTTTTTTTATGTATTTGTCCTGTTAATTGTGAGTTAGGCAAACTTATACTTTATGTACACTGTTCTTATACAAAGGCAAAATCACTAAGACGGTGTCATTACCTTCAGCAGCTCCTCCTCCACAGAGTCCCGGACCAGGTCTGGTCCCAATCTTCTGGTCCTGCAGGTCAGATTATCGGTGGCGATGGCAAACGGAGTCTCGGTGGCGTCCAGCGCCTTCTCCAGGCGCGTCTTCAGCGCCAGCAAGGCCTCGGTGTCGGCCAACAGCTGCTCGATGTGCCGCTGTAGCTCGGACTTCCAGCAGTGGATGTCCTGCAGTCTCTCCCCAAGCAGACGCGTCCCCTGGGCCTGGGTCTTCGAAGTGGCCGCCTCCGTCTCCTGGTGCAGAGCTCTGGACTCTCGCTGGACGCTCCGGGCCTCGCGGTGGTCAGTGCCGGCCTGTGCAATTATGGTTCGGTAGTTGGAGAACCATTCGCTCGGGGTGTATTTAGCCGAGCGGTACCCGGCGGTGGCTGAGCCCGAGGACGGCTGTGGGAGCTCTGGCCCGGCAGGAGCGCCTTTCTCCAGGAGCCCCTGAGCCACAGCCCGGCTGTCATAGTGCGGCCGAGACACCAACACATCTGAGCTCATCTTTTCAGGATTTAAATATAAGAAGAAGAAGAAGAATAAAGAGTAAATTAATTTAACTTCTAATGAAAAGTAACACCAGTGAGTGTAACAGTCCTGATCCAGCTGCTTGTTTGTTTGGTGTTGCCTGGTTACACATGTTGGCAGCTTAGGCTCAGGTGACTGAACTCAGTATCAGATGAGGAGGTGAGGATTCAGTGGCTTCAAGTGTTTCGTGTTAAATTAGCTGGAACAGTTCACAACTACTTACAAGGCATGCAAACATGTGAATCTGATGCCCAGAGCATGTGAGTCACAGCTATATTCATTTTATCCTCACATCTGTTTTGATCTTTGGGGGGATTTCAGGAATTACATTTCTTTTTCAGACTTGTCTCCTGTCTGCTCTGTCTAAACACAGCCTGCAGTTCAACCCAGTTCCCAGCTGAAGAGTCCCATCATTTTTGTCATGTCACCATTGGACGGAGGTGAGTCACTCGTGACTTGCATGGAGGAGCACATTTATTTTTGTATATTTAGCGAATCTGGTTTGAGCAAACTACTTATTTTCCAGCAATTTTTGTAATGAGTCATGCAGAATAAAGTTTTGATAAAATAATTTAAATGGGGCACATCACAGATTATTAGGTGCAGCACCATTTGAGAGTTTATTTTTACAGTTTTTGACTCTGATATATGGTGTGATTTTAAATTTTTACCCCCCTTACAAAATAACATGCTTTTCAAACCCACAGGTGGATTTTGGAGCGTTATAATGCAAGCAGCATTTAAATATAGTAGCTTGCTGAGTTACTGGGGTGGCTGTGGCTCAGATGGTAGAGCAGGTTGTCCACTGTTTGCAAGGTTGGCGATTCAATCCCTGGCCCCTCTGCATGCCGAAGTGTCCTTGGGCAAGACACTGAACCCCAAGTTGCTCCCAATGGTAGATTAGTGCCTTGCATGGCAGCTCTGTCACCACTGGAGTGTGTGTGAATGGGTGAATGCGAAACACATTTTAAAGCGTTTTGGATACCACTAAGGTAGAGAAAAGTGCTCTATAAGTGCAGACCATTTACCATTTACTGACTTACTCATTTTGTATTTTGTCAGGTTGCTTATTTTACTGTACAGTAGTCAGTGCCTTTTATATCATTCAATGCACCATATGGTATATATTCAAAGTCCTAATCTGCTACCAAATAACTGCAGCTGTCAGATAAATGCAGTGGAGTAAAAAGTATTACTTCCCTCTAAAGTATCATTCAAGTAAAGTACAAGTACCTTAGAACTTAGGCAGTGGTGGCACAACAGTTAAGTCTCTGGGCTACCAATCAGAAGGTCAGAGGATCAAATCCCAATGCTTCCAATGTTGGGCCTTCCTTGAGCAAGGCCCTTAACCCCTTAATGCCGGTTGTCGCAAATTTGCAATGTACTGCTACAGCCAAGATAGCGCATGCATTCCCCCAATGCTGGTTCATGCATATTCAATACATACCTAGGAACCTTTTGCAAGCACTGGTTTCTCTTAGGACCAGTTTGAATGGCATTTGTGGCATCAATAAAAAAAAAAATTACCATTAATGGCTGTTGCATTACACCTTTATATCTGTTATATGTGCTATAGACAAATTAACAATCTCCACTTAATTTAACATCAACTTGAAATCAAAAAACACAATATTTTTTTATATAATTGTAAATAAATTCAGGCATCAAGGGGCTATCCCTTCCTGCTCCATCCGAGCCATGGCTGACCCCTGCTCTGACCCCAACTGGGATAGGCGAAAACAACATTTCACAGTACTGTGAAAATGTTTTCGTGAAAAATAATAAAGTTTTCTAAATACAGTACCTTTACTTGACATCTGACACTGTATTCAGAGTAACAGCACAACAGCACCAGCAGAGGGCTCCCTGTGACTCATTAGTCAGAGGTGTTACTGTTCAGGGTTCAGGTTTTTCTGATGATGGATGAAGTTTATGATGCTGGTCACATTAAGTGTCAGTTTCTGTTTACTGGAAGTTGAATTATCTGCCATTTGTAGTCACGGGAGCAACTGGCCAGACCTAGTGTGTGTTTTATTATATGTGCTTTTTCTTCTTATATTATCACATGCTGGTTTAATTAGACAAAACAACCGTGAAACATCATAAAGTACAGATAAATAAACATAAAAATATTCAATATGAAAGTACAGTTTCTGCATTTAAAGTCCTATTAAACCAGAAGTGATGTCAGTAAACAAAAAATAAATAAATTGTGACCGTTGCATTACTGTATATCCCAGTACTACTGTAGTTTTAAGTCCTTGCTATGCTGTTACTGGTAATTTAGTCCATATGAGAATTTCAAAGGAAATACTTACAAATCATGAACATCTGATGAATGACAAAGAGCCGAAACACTGACTATATTTGTGCATTTGACACTTTATAGTGTATTTTTAACTTAATTTATTTTGAATCATTGTATATTTTACACTTTATTGTGCTTTTTGTACTTTTACATATTTTTATTTTTTAATATATATTTTCTTATTATTTTCTTTTTTTAAATTTATTTATTAGTATTATGTGGGTTGTGGTCTGTTCACTCTTTGTTTACTACTGTAACAACAGAATTTCCCCTTGGGGATCAATAAAATATCTTTATTTTATTCTATTGTACTGTATTCTATTTTATTTTAATGTAAGGTCCTAATCTGATAAGGTAGTATCATAATGTAATGAAAAATATAAAGTGTAAATACACTACAGGAGTAAATTTACTTAACTGCTTTCCAATATTTAGCCCAACAAATGACAGTCAGTGACAATGTGCAGTAATTACTGTGCTCTGTAATGACTGGGTTTATTGTGGTTAATTTATTTACTCACATTTACTATATACAAATAGGTAGCTTACATTTAGGTTGAATGACTGAAATTTTTCAGAACATTCAACAATTAAATACAAGGAGTGCAGATTGAAGAAAAATTAATGCAAAGGCAAAACTTAAAACCATGAATATGTACATACTAACTATATCTCATGATAATGATTATCGCTCCCTCCAGGAAATACACGGGACCAAAGTTCTGATACTGATGGATTTATTCCGTTCTTCACCAAACTCCTTCAATCCACCGCCAAATCCACCGTCAAACTGTTACAAAGAATAATGCTTAATTAACATAACTCATAAATTGTAAATATACGCAACAGAACAGAAATAACAACAGTAAATAAGCATACCCCGCTGGCTGCATAAAACCAAGAGGGAGAGAATCTTGCACAAAATCACGATTTAAATGTTGCACATGTATTATTTAACAAATGTCTTCAACTTGTAAAAAAAAATGTATTTCACACTTGTGAAGCTACTTGTTCAAAATAAAACGTAAAAAGTACCCATAAACAAAATATACAGGCCCATCATTTCACCCTTGTCTTCTTCCTTGATTGTCACATCTTAATGCGTCCCCCTGCAACAGGCGTAAATGAAATAATATTCCTATAAGTTTTTTTTTTAACATAAATGAATCCATGTCAATGAAATTAAATCTCTTAAATATATATGTGCAAACAAAAATAAACAATCATGACATAAATTATATTTATGACAGTTAAAACGATAAAACAAATCTGGATCACAAAGACCAACAAAGTCTTCAGTAAGCGATGCAATTGTTGGATCACAGTGGTACATGAGTATGGGCTGCGCCACCGTTCGTGCCAAAGACGATAAAAACATTTCATCTCTTATTGGCGTTGTGGAAACTTTGGTTACAGTAGATATCTTCCGTGATGTTTTCATAGTCTGCTTGGTCTTCACCCACGTCGTCATACTGCAAACAGGCACTCTGCTGTCTGGATTTCCTTGACTTTGAGTAACGTATAGTTTCTTGATTTTCATAAATCTGCAAAAGCAACAAACAATAAACAGAGAAGAAGGCAGATTAAATATAAAAATAGTGTATATAAATGACCAACATTAAAATCTAACACTAGAGGAAACAGCTGCATCAGTATGAATGTTGATTACAGTATTGCAGTAGAAACAGATACAACTATGGCACAAGTCTGAATGAAAGTAGAATAATACATATTCACATAATAAAAAAAAGTAGAATAATTTTGCCACATTATCAGCAGACTCCAGAAATAGCCTGACAGTTGGTTAGTTGGTCAATATCTCTGCTCACTACTTTGCTCCATTACAGGGCATCTGGCTCTACAGGTCTCAGTGGCAATAATTTAGAAAATATATACATAATAAAGCCATTAAATTCACTGGATACATGAATTTTGAGATCTGAGCTTGCTTGTCGACTACTCCCACCCAGCCGTTTATGTTTGAACAGATTGGCAGACTGTCGTTAAATCTGTTCAGCACATTAGTGGATTTAGTATAATGTGATAAACAACATTGTGACAAATGATAATGTGATGTTGTGTCCACTAGAAAGGCTTTTAAGACTTTTTTTTTCTTACATCTACTCCACCCATCGATTCCTGTGCAGTGTCAGGTTTGTTTCGGTTCGTGGCAACTTCAGCTCCTGCAGACACACATCAAAAGAAATGGTGACACTTTTTTCTTTTTCTTTTTTTTGTATGCGTGCATTTGTGTGCATAGTCTTATGCGAGTGTTTCAATGTGAGATATACCTTGCACTTCGTAACATTTGTATTTACAGGCAATAACCAGGGCAAATATCAGTAAGAGCAGCAGAGCGGACACTGAGTAAACCACATAGAGGACTGCATCTGAAAAACCAAAAGAACAAACCAGAACAGAGTAAAAATATGCACTTCCTGAAAACACTTCAGCAGCACTTGTCGATACCAAGGAAAAAAACAGCAGATGTAGCTGCAAATAAAGGAACTGTGTCTTCACAGCTTCTTTTTAATTCCTCCCTTTTAATTAATATTAAAATAACATATCTGACCTTCTATCACAGATGCAAAGGGCCATGGTTGGTGGGGTTATTTCTTTGGCTTACAAACTGAAACTATAAACATTCAACCATAACCTGAACTAAAACCAAATGTAACAAGAGTACACACACACACGTACACACACAAACATATATGTATATACTGTATATATACCTTTAATACGTTTGCCAGAATGATGTGTTAAATTTGTTTCAACAGTTTCCACAGTGACGACGGAGTTCACAGTGTTGGGCGGCTGCGGAAAGACTGTCAGAAAAAAACATTATTTCCAGCCACAATTGCAGCAGGGCTCTGGGTAGTTGGCAAGTTTTTTACTTTGGCTCACACTGAAATATCTAAACAGCATTTAGAAGCCTTGACATGACATGTTATGGGCAGTGGTGGCACAGTGGTTAAGTCTCTGAACTACTGATCAGAAGGTCAGAGAATCAAATCCCACTGCAGCCACTGTTGGGCCCTTGAGCAGCTGACCCTGTGCTCTGACCCCAACTGGGAAATGCAAAAAACAACATTTCACAAGGCTATAAAAATGTATTTGGGATAAATAAAGTTTTTTTTTAAATTAATTTTTCTGGGGGAGATTTTTGAAGCTTTTTTTATTGATAGACAAGGTGAAAGGGGGTAGAGAGGAGAGAGACATGCAGCAAAGGGTCGTGAGCCGGACTTGTACTCATGACCGGCTGCTAGCGACCTGCGCCCACGTGGTAACGCCTTAACTCAGTGAGCTATACGGCGGCCCAAAAATGTTTTATTTATTTATTTTTTAAATTACATTATTACTTTTTAAAAATATATCCTCAGAGGATGATCCAATGACTGTCCTGTCGGGCCGCCAGTTTTTCTTTTGTGAAATATCTCAACAACTAAGATTGCCATGAAATGTTGCACAGATGTGGACGCCTGTTGAATTTCAATAACTTTGGCGATCTCTTAACTTTCATTCAATCACCATCCTCAGGCCAGACTCTCACTTTGTCCAGTCATTTGGAAGAACTAATGACATTAAGCGGCTTTCCACTGCAGGACCACTTAGAGAAGGTATGAACTGAACAATGGAGGGTTTGCTATCTTTGACTATATGGGTAATTTTACACTTTTGCCCTCTCTGGCTTTAACCAGTCGGCATTAAGATCCACACTGCAGTTCAGCCATTCAAAGTACCTTCTCTGGTCTTAAAAGAGGGTCTAAAGAGGGTCCTTGCAGTCAGAAATCAGTCAAAGGTTCAAGCCTCCTTGAAACAGCCTGCAAAATCCAGTTCAGTTTGAAACCTTTTAGCATGTCAACAGGCTAACCATTATGGAAAAAAACACGTGTTCCAATGTGTTTTTTCTTTAAGAAATGGGGGTGGGGGGGAGAATACATTGATGACTTGTAATTCATTCACTAAATGCATTAGCATTCAGTACAAATGCACCATCAGAAAGGAGCATGCTGTAAACTCCTGTTGTTTTTAGCAGTTGAGCTCAGATAAATTGAGAATGTTAACAGAAAAGGGAAGAAAAACTACACACAATACACACAGCAGTTCCATGAGAAAGTCACCAACTAACTGTAAATTGTGACACTGGTGGTGTAGTAAAATGAAATGTCAAAACCAAGGGCTGATTTGTCTACCGATACTCTGGAGGTGGAAAGTAAAGTTTCAATTCAGCCCCTTGGGCCTCTCACTAGTCATATTTATAGCACATCGCTGCACTTAGAGTGAAACCAGTGAGTCTGCAGTTTTGTCATTATTTGATCAGAGCTCAGTGATCTGAACCACGTGTTTACACAAATATAATGTAACTTACAGCTACGTTCATGTTATTCTTCATTATATATTACCTACTGACAGCTGAATCTTGGTGTAGTCTCCAACACCCCACTTGGAGTCCGAACCACACCAGTATGCCCCAGCATCACCAGCTTCCAGCTCTGAGATCCTCACCACAAACGAGCTGGAAGAAATGTCATCCTGCAGTGTGAACCTGCTCTGACTGGTCACCATGTCTGTGCAGTTGTTGTGGTGTTGTCCCTTACAGAGGAACTTCCTGTTATCCCGGTGTCGAGGCGGATAAGGACACTGCAAAGTCACTGCTTGTCCCACGATGCCGCTCATGTCGTTTGACTTCACACAGCACCACTCTGTCGAAGAGAAAGAGCTGAAAGTTATCTCAGAATTACCAAATGTTCAACGTTCTTGATATTCCTTTGGGCTGAGTGACATTTTGCTAAATGGACTGAGGTTTAACTGCGACCTCTCACCTTTGACTTCCAGCTCAACAGCAGAGAAAACATCCAGTCCAGTGTTTCTACGGACGCCACAAAGATACGAGCCAGAATCATTTTGGGTCAGACTGCTGATGGTCACTGTGAATTTTCTGGACTCCTTGTCATCGGTAAGAGTGAACTGTCCGTTGTGTTCGCTGTCAGAAGTGATCAGTGCCTGCTGCAGACATGTGGACGGCTGCTTCCCTCTGCAGACGTACTTCAGGTTGTTCTGGTTCTCAGACTCATACGGGCAACTCAAAGACACTGAACCTCCATTGTAACTTTGGATTTTCACCACATTGTCACAGCAGCTGTCTGTCACAAAGAAATCAACCAACACATTTTATAGCTTTACATACAAACAAGACTAAAGTTTTATAATTAGCTCACTATTGAATGTTTTACGGTTCCTTCACACAGTGTGCTCTTAGACGGTGATCTTCGTCTAGTATCCAGAGTTTAGTTTTCTACCTTCAGACTCACACTATTAAACCAACACTTCATTAGTTTTCAGTGGATTATTAAAGAACTGTTTAAAGCTGTGAATTCTTTCCCCATCATCTAAAGTTTAAATGTGGGGACTGAATGAATTTAATGCATTGTAAGTTTATTTATTTATTGCATATTTATTTTTTTACTGTCTCTTTAAGGTTTATCTGTCTGGCTGTTGTGTTGCAACCAAATTACCAGTAAATATTAAAAATTATGGTTTAAATTTACAGTAAATTAACAGTAGAAAATGGCAATTCTGTGGACTGTAAATCCTTTTCAGTTAATTTTAATACAAGTTTTGCTGCTGCCTTAAAAATGTGAGTTCACTGCACTTTGTTGGATTATTTAGCCTAAAGTCATCTTATGGGTTGTAAAAACTAGCTGAGTTCATAAGGCAACTTCATAAGGCAAGTTCAATAAACTGAAGATATTAAGTTGAAGCAGTTGTTACAGACTTTCTTTGCTTGACATTATCTAGAGTTAAAGCATTTCTTCTACATTTAAAAACAAGAACTTACAGCCTTCAGCAGTTGAAGCCATTTTTGACCAGAGATATGGCTAAAGTGAAGTAAGTTTGCACATATTGAGGACTGACTTCAGAACTAGCCTTTATCATGAGTAGAATAATTTTAATTATTATGAAAAGAATAACATACACAGTCATTTCAACAATGTATGTTGTCTCAAACTGCAAAAAGACAAGAATCTCTGGGGAGGTTTAACTCTTTAACAGTGCATCCTGTAAAGTCCGCTTATGTGCTAGTTTTATTTCTTATAAGCTGAATTTAGGAGTTGAGTGAACTTTCAGCCAATCATCATTTTAAACCACAGTGCCACAAGTTATAGGAACATGCATGTATAAGTTCTAAAGCAGTCTGAAAATAAAAACAAATAGAAATTTCAAGTTCAATAAACTGGAAAGTAGCAAAACCTATATAAAGCAGAAAATGAGAAGTTGATTTGACTACATTCCTTTACAGTGTTTTACAGTTTAGTAGTTCTGTACTTAATCAGTGGTCACCTCTTAATAATTGCACACGCCGCAGTGCCTTAGTTTATAAGAACATCATGCTTATAAGTTCTAAAGCGGTGTGAAAAATTACATTTTAAATTCAACAAACAGGAAATTACAAAATTACACCTTCCTTTATGATGTTTTACAGCGTAGCATCTCTTGTAATAATTGCACTCACGGTCCTTACAATTGACTTGTTTCTTAATTTTTCCTGCTATTAGTGTAATTATTAAATTGTGTAAACCTTTACCTTGTCTTGTCTCCAGTTTGACTTCAGTATAAATATCTCTCCCAGTCCTGGTCACCCCGCACCAGTATTTCCCAGAATCACGAGCACCAAGCTCAGAGATGGTCACGGTGAACATTCGTTGCCTTTTATCATCATAGATGGAATATCTGTTTTTCTTTGTTTCTGCTGTTGTAATGAGAACATCAGGGTCGCCACAGTCGTTCTTGCACAGGTATTTCTCATAATCTTCGTAGCCCTGAGCATAGCCACAGGAAACATGCACATTTCGCCCCTCATATCCAAACACATGAATCAAACCTGCAGCACTGGACACACTCAGAGCAGCTGTAAAGGAAAGGCAACATGCATTTTTTTCAGCAAGTATCATATAGACATTCGTCCTAGCAGTGTTAATAGCTAATAGCTGTAAAATAAAATTATAATGACCCATAACAAGGTGTGTTTTTCTTGCATTAGCTTCTTGTGTTAAACTCTCTATTTCTAAAACAAATAAGCTTCAGTTACTCGTTAATTATAAATAACTTACTGCAGAAGGTAAACAGCAGGTTGTGAAGGTTCCTCATCTTTGTTTTAATTCAAAGAAACAGAAACCTGAAAGGAAATGGGTTTTTTTTCAGCTGACAACGAATGAAACCCATGCCGTGCGCATGCCAGCGTCTAAGCCTTTCACTTCTGCATTCAGATGACCAGTTTTAAACTTTCACATAGTTACTTTTATTATGACAAATTCATATCCTGTCTTGTGAAACATTTGGCAAGACTGAGTTATTTTTTTACAGTTATTTTGAATAAGTAGTTGAAAAGTATGAGATGTTTTACTGTAAGTGAAGTGGATGCTAAGAAAATCAAGTCACATGTGTTTGACTCAATGCTTATGATGAATTTAGAGTCTGCATCATTTTGGGTTTTGAAGCTTAGATATTTTCTGTTAGTTTCTAGCTGGTGAATTTGCCATTGCACTTCATTTTGCTGCCACAGTGGGGCACTGCAGCCTCACATCCAAAGTACCAAAGTACACAAAAAAAGAGAACAGTAAGTGATTTATATTCTGTATTTAATGCTGGTCATGCGAATCTGGCTTAAAACAATTACATATTTGTTTTGTTTCATGTTTGTTCCAGGCTCAAAACTCATTCTTACTTTTTAAGTAAATCTTCAATGACACAGTTAAGAAATTGGCTCAGAAAGTTACCATTACACCTCAGTTTCATATTTTTTTATAAACCCTGATTATATAATTTATATGGAGAACAAAATAGAATTGATTTAGTCATTTAGTCATGAACCACCGTTACTTATTTTACTGCTTCTTTATTTTTTAGATTAAAAACACTGTTTACTGATTGACCAAAAATCTATTTACCAGCCTTTTGAAAGTCTCTTAATAGTTTCAAATGTGTAAGTCTTTTTGCCAGACGTATTAGGGCTGTGTTCTTAATTACATTCAAGATTTTAAATACAGGGCTGCACGGTGGCTCGGTGGTTGGCAGTGTTGCCTCACAGCTAGAAGATCCCCGGTTCGCGCCCCGGTTAGGACGCCTGGGATCTTTCTGTGTGGAGTTTGCATGTTCTCCCTGTGCATGCGTGGGTTCTCACTGGGTACTCCGGCTTCCTCCCACAGTCCAAAAACATGCTGAGGTTAACTGATTATTCTAAATTGTCTGTAGGTGTGAATGAGAGTGTGCTTGATTGTCTGTCTCTATGTGGCGACCTGTGGCTTCGACCCCTGCCTTCGCCCTGAGTCGGCTGGCCCCTGCGACCCTAGAGAGGATTAAGCGGTGTGTAGATAATGATGGATGGATTTTAAATACATTAGAAATATGTAGAATTAAGGTGTTTGTTTTCCTTGAGATAGTTTTTTTTTCAAAATGTGTGTTTTTAGAATTCTGTCACTGCAGCCTCATAACAGAGTAATTTATGCAATCAGTGAAATCTGTGAGATTTTTAGAGAAAGTGCCAACACCTATAAGCAAAATTCACCCAATTCACTTGTTAGCATACAGTTTTCTTTAATCAAACTCTATCACAAACCTTTTTAGGACAAATGTGCTCATATAGGCATCGGCCTGTAAACAGTATAATCAACTATTTAATCAATTTCATAAGGCTTCTGTCCTCATGCAGGGGATTGAGGAAGAACCATATTCTGATGCATGCATGTTGCTTTGATTGCCACGCGACACACAAGGAAGGATTATGTTGAGTTGTAAGAGGCAGAGCTATGCAGACTGACAACAAAATAATCCAGCAAGTTGATGTTCAGGCCTCCCTTAAAGAGTGGATGCATTCACAAATGTTATTTAAAAGAGCTTTTGGATAACTAACTTTAAAAGCCTTTTAGTAGTTATTCATTTTTAAGTTGATCTATTTGTGTATACTTTTATCTAAGATCTGCCTTCTACAATTAAAAGTATCACCTCTTTGTTTATTTTAAAGTCTCTGTGTGAACTTCATTAAGGACATCAGTCTCTGTAAAGACTGGCCAAATGTCATATCCTCTGGACCCTCTTTAGAAACCAGACATACTTACAACCAAAAATATTGTGCCACCATGTAAAACTACTGACCCCACCCTGACCAGTGCATTATAAAATGCCAGTGGTGCTATACAGTATGTGGGTGGAAGCATGCATGTGTATTTTCCCTGAGCTCAGCCATTCCCTCGACTCCAGCTGACCGCTCAGCTGTGCCTCTCGCATACTGCAGCACAAACTGTTTCCATATCTCACACCGAAAGGTTACCATTAAGACCCCTGCGCGGAGGGATAAGTGTGTCCCGAATTAGCGAGGATGCCAAGGCGAGCTGGGCTGTTGCCAGGGTGGGTTGCCAGGGGGTGTTGGGTGTTGCTCCGGTGGGTTGGCTTTCTGCAGTGTAGCCTGCTTGCATGTTGGCAGTGCGCAAGGCGCGTGTGCTGTGATCTTCTCAAACTACAACCCAAGACAAACACACACACACACACACACACACACACACACAGTCCTTAGTATGTAAAGGGAACTGTTATTTAAAGGTGACCCACTCAGGTCTCTTGGATCTATCTTAAACCTTCATGCTATGTGTTAATGCCTCCTTCAATTACTCTCTTACCTTCTCCCTCTCACTTATTTATGTGAATTCAATGAGCTTTATTCACTCATGACGATCATTTTATTTCACCCAGTTAACTACTGCAATGAAAACTAGTACACATTATTAACAGAAAACCAACAAACAGAACAAATGAGTTTGCATCGTAGGATTCAGTCATTGAATTGTTGGATTCTTAGTGTTTATTCACCACAAAGAGCCTGTACTGCACCCACTGCATGTTAGCTGTAAACTAGCAAGCAATGGCTGCACCATCTGTGTGTGTCTGTGTTTAGTTTGTGTTCAACTGAGTAAATTCAACAGAAATGATTAGTTATTAGTTATTATTATTCCCTGTTTTCCCTCTCATTCCTGTACATTTATGAAGGACACGTATGAAGCTCTGCAATATGTAAAGGTCACGCCAGGCCCACTCATATTTCCATTAACTTTGAAAGCTGCTGCCTCTATAATTTTCTTTGCTTTCTCTTTGTCTGAACACACCATTGAAACTCAGCATTGACCATCCATCCATTCATTATCTATACACCGCTTTATCCTCTCTAGGGTCTCAGAGGGGCTGGAGCCTATCCCAGCCGACTTAGGGCAAAGGCAGGCCAGCCTATCGCAGGGCTACACATAGAGACAGACAACCAAGCACACTCACATTCACACGTACGGACAATTTATAATCACCAAACCTCAGTATGTTTTTGGACTGTGGGAGGAAGCCGAAGAGCCCAATGAAAACCCACGCATGCAAAGTCCACACATAAAGATCCCAGGCCGGGACGCGAACCGAGGATTTTCTTGCTGTCCGGTCTTTATTTAATCTGAGACTGTCGTGACTGATAATGTTGCCCCGGAAAATACAGATTTTAATCCTGAATATTCAATGTTTTAAACCAACGCATAGTTTTTACATTTGTGTTCAGTTAACTGTAACTAATGCTTTTCTTCTGTTTCATTACGTAATCGCTGTGTCATGAAGCCAGTTGTTTTTGGTTCCAGTCATTAGTCGGGTGCACTTAGACTTTAAGAGAATGGAGGCTCTTCATGTTATCACACAACAAAAAGGTGGTTTGTACACTGTAAAAAATTCTGCATTGATGCAACACACATGAAAACACACTATGCTATTCTGCAATCTTGGGAGAACAGCGAACTCCCCTTAAGTGTCTCTTTATTAGTTGGAAGAGCTTTTTAATACCTTTTGTCCCCGTAGCTGTTGTACGTCTTCATAACTGCTCAGTACAGTCACAAAGCTCAAAACTCCAAAATAAAATTCACTGACCGATCAGTGAATTTAATAGTTCATTTTTAATCTAGTAGTTGTGAGTTCCCCAACTTTATGCATTAATGAAATGCAGGAGTGTCCTTTAAAGTGTTTAAAAGCCTGCAGTGTGTTTCTCTGACTCTCTGCACTCTGTGATAAAACCCCCACAGACATTACTGACACAAAAAAACCCCACTAAATCACCCAACTCAGAACACCTGCACACTTTGAAAGTATGATTCTGGTCAGAAATTAAGAATAATTTATTTCATATTATGTTACAGGACTCATAGTTTGTCTCTGGAGATGAAGGTGTGTGTGTGTGTTTGTGTTTGTATAGCTATCTTTGTGGGGACTGCTATGAATTTTAGGATAAATGAGGACATTTCAGTCAATCCTGTTGTACAGGGATTTGGTTTTGGGGTTTAGGTTTAGAAGTAGGCATTCAAATTAGATAAAGGGCTACAACATGTCAGCGAGTGTCCTCACAATGATAGCTAAGCAAATGTGTGTATCTGTGAGCAGAAAGGGGACATTCCATCCATTCTTGCTCTTCCTGAGGAAAGAGGGAAAGCATCACACACACACACACACACACACACACACACACACACACACACACACACACACACACACACACACACACACAAACACACACACACACACACACACACAACTGTTGACAGCAGGCAGAGGCAGAGGTGCACATACACCCCTCTAAGGTCATTCACACATCCGCCTCCTCTTTCAGCTCTCCACCCATCAAGCGCTTATAGTCTCCACCATCCTTCTGCTCTGACAGTAGCTTTTTACCTGGACGGGCTTCTATCATGACTAAACTGCACCACAAAGTCCTGTAACTTCAGCGCTGTCCTCTGCAGATATTCGGTCTTTCCTCAAACTTAAAGAGAAAAACATTAGCTGTTGAACTGGACCTGGTTGGCTACTGTGGAAAATATAATTGCGTCTCCTTCTCCCACACAGCGGTGAATGGAGACACACATGCAGGGGAGGAGGATGCCAACCAGAAGAGTGGCTCATCAAAGCTCCACGGGGGCAGCGACGCCAGCACTGACGCACTGCTGCTCTCCTGCCAGCTAATGGTCGCTGAGCACTCATAATGGTTTTTTCTTTAGGGTAGTTAGGTGGATAATATGTCTTTGTGTGCGTCCATGTGAGCCGGCGGAGAGGCCGGTAACTTTTGGTCCTTATTTTTTGTTCCCACTACGAGCTTCACTCGCCACTTGTTTTTAGTTATCTGCATGTCAGCCACACCGAGCCTCACTGTGCCGTGCAGCATGCAACACATAAGGACATACTGTTTTGTTCATACTCCGACAAACACAGAAATAGGCCACTTTTGTCAACAAAAACACAGATGCCTTTTAATTTTCTGTAAATATGTACAGACTCTTTTGAACTCAATAAGCAAAACACACACAAACTTAGTATATAAAGACTCACAGAGCTGCATACTATACACTTCTGTCAGAAGACTCCTAAATTTTACAGGAAGCTTTTTACAAAGCAAACGTTCATTTCAAGAATGAGCAGCATCATTAATGTGAAAAAACAAACAAAACGTTAACCAGTTAGGCACAAATTTAACTCATCAATCGTTCGTTCACTGTCACTCATGCGGTATACAAGTACAGTCAAATGGAGATATTTCCGTTTAGGCAGCGCTTCAGCTGCTGAAATGTTCAGTGTCCAACCGTCCTTTCTGCTGCAAACCAAAAATAAGCTGCACAGCACTAAAGAGTCTGGAGAAGTTGCCTTTAATGATGACCAGGGGTTTATAAGCCTGCTTATCCCTTCATCCTCCAAATGTCAGCCTTCCTCTCTGACATTTTGAGCAACACTCCTTCCTTTTACCCAGAGCCATGAAGAGATCTCTCAGTTTACGTCTATTTGACAGGGGTTTGTTCCTGTGTTCTGTGCTCGAATGTACAGCTTCAGGAAGTCTTTGTAGCGAGGTGCACAACCAAGCCAGGCTTCACTGAAGTGGACGGAGCCAGTCAAGAGGTACTCGTCCTCCCCCGGGTGTACGCCGCACTGCTTGGGAACGTTGACGCGTCCACTCCAGCTACGTCCTCTGCCTCCACCCCAAGCAAACACACCGCTCTTCTGACGGAACAGTCGCGTCAGAGTGACCACAACCGGGGAGTGTTCGTTGGTGCCCGACGCCACGCTTCGAAAGACCCCGCTGCCAGCTACAGAGACAGGAATAAAGAGAGACTAAAATTAAAAAGTGAGAATGAAATGTGGAACTACTGTATAAGAGTTCCTGCTGGGTTAATCCGCTAACTTTATACCTCAGGAATACTGGAAAATCAATAAAATTCAATGCACCATCTTTTAATCGCCAGGTGTGGCCATTGTTCAGTATATTTTGGGAAATACACTTAGTCACTGTTCAGTTTTTGAGAAAAGTGATACAACTCTCATGTCAGCGCACTTCATATGTAGCTAGAACCAGCAGTAGCAGCAGCTTGGTTCAGTTTAGCATAAGAACCAGACAAACAGAAGCTCTCTGAAGTCTTAGAGAAAAAGTCCATTACATAACATCCCTGCAAAATGGACAGATATGACGTGTTACATCTTGTTTGCAGTTCTTAAGTTAACTGGCTGCTGGCGGTAGCTTCGTATTTACTGCATAGACAAAGTCCTGGCAAGAAAGAAAATAAGCATATTGTGTTTCCAGAAATGTCAAATTATTCTTTTAACCCTCTTAACCCCAAGTAGTTTCTGGGTGTTTTATTTGCTCCTGTCACATTTTTACTCACCATGGGCTCATTTTTCACTGAAATTTAAGTCCTACACCTCTATAGAAACAGCACAACCATGACTAGAAGTAGAAACAACTAAAAATGTCTTCTTTGATGTAAGTGACATATATAATGTACTAAATCACAAAAACAGTAAAATTGAATTTCTTTGATTTTAAAAATTAAAAAAAAAAAAAAATCTGAACTCAGTAAGTACAACTTTCTTCCAAGTATGTGACTAGGTATTATAGATATTTTACTGCTTACATTTTTAATTTGTTAACATAACATTGCCTGCAGTTCAGCCGAAGACTCCCTGAGTTTTGGTCACATCACTGTTGGTTGCAGCTGAGCCACTACACAGTTGTGACAAAGACTGCAGAATATTTAGCTTTTTCGACAATCTGGTTAGCGCAAACAATTTATTTTTAACAAATTTTGTAAAATGACATTAGAATAATATTGGTGAAATATCATGATTTCAAGCTTAGACTTGGCTCATTTTCTTGACAGAATAGTATGTCACACACGATTAGCTCAAGGACAGTTGGAAAGTTGAAAATCTGGTGATTATTTCCATTTTCATGGTGTCTGGCTCTAATAAATGGTGTCATTTTGGCTTTTTTCTCAAAAGACAGCATGCCTTTTCATTTTGCCGGCGGATTTTGGGGTTCAGAGGGGTTAAAGTGCACATCTGTGTATGTATTTACCAAAGTCGCTAGTACACACAGCCATGAGGACCTCTTCGTCTGAGCAGGGTTTGCAGGTGACTAAAATAAAAGCATAAAAAAGACAAACATTTCATTGTTGAAACATTTAAACACAATAGCTCTTATTTCAATAACTCATTTTCTTGCCCTGTGAGTTGTTTCATACTTGGTTCTGTCTTTTGATGTGTTGGTTTGTGTTTTTAAAGGAAATATAGAGAATATGTGAATGAGAAAGCAGCAGGTGAGGCTTAGAGACTTTATTTAGAGAATTACCCCTTGACCTTGTCAGCTACAAAAACAACCATAAAATGTCCTGACACTTTCTTCTCTCTCTCTCCCCTCCAACACAACACTTTACCCATATGGGTGGGCTACCCAAAATCCCCTGCTTTGAGAGGCAGGAGGGTCTGTTCTTGATTGACAGTTGAGAGACGATTGGTTGACCCTTGCGCTTGACCCGAACGAGACCTTTTGATTGGCCTGCTTGTTTTCATACATCTGGCTGACACCGGACGAGAAGGGGAGTGAGGAAGTTGGGGAGGAGGGTGTCAGAAAGCGGCTGAGATGAAGAAACAAGTGTGAAATGGAAACATGTAACCAGTTTCTGTCTGTCACCCTCAATTCATGTCAGTGAACTGTGTCAGGTAATGAGGAGCTTATCTGATCATTTCAGCCAATTACAAGGAGACTGTGGACAACTGCAACTGAGATTTAGTACATTTTGTGAATATTTAACCTTTTTTCGATGGAAGTGTATTGCTTGTTGGTGCATTTAGGTGCACAATATTTAAATTCTAGATATGACTTTCCAACAACACAGAGCTCCAATTGGATGTAAGCCTCACCTGACTGAACCAAAAGTAAAACATTCAGTAGCAAGCAGAAAGAGTAAAGTGACCACCACAATACAGATAAGAAAATAGAAACATATACTAAGATACAAAATGCACAATAAAGTGTGAAACATATTACGATTAAAAAACTACTAAAGTGAAAAATGCACCATAAAATGTCAAATGCTAACTAATGAAACATACAGTGAATTAGGAAATTAAACATCTGTCAACAAAAATGTGGAAAATCATGAGATGTGTGCAAGGAGAGCACTAAGGTTTGAATTATACTGTGTAGTACGAACTTGTAAGTGAGCAGTAAAACTAAATACTATGATTTAAACTACCAAAAGGCCTGCAGAGTATATTCAGTCTTACTGTTGACTCAAAAAGTAACAAGACAAGTCAACAGGGAATTAATCTCTCTAGTGGCACCAGTTTCCCTGCATATGCGAATCACAAGACTCAAATGAACTAGAAATGTTACCTAAACCATGGTGCAGGGATGGGTACATGTGTGCCCCCGGCCCCCGACTGGGAACCAGCTCATACTGGAAAGCCATGATCCTCCGGCTGATGTCCGTCTGTGGGATGGCCTCCACAAAGAGAGCCCCTTCTGCCAGGCTGAAACAGTGAACCCCAGCCTGGTCCTCGTCTGCCAGCAGCAGCTTCAGATCCCCTGCATGCTCCAGGTACACATGAGAACCCTGAAAAAACAAAAAAAGAGACAACATTTCAGATGAGGATTCATGTGGTTTATTTAACCTCTAGATCAGGGGTGTCAAACTCTGGTCCTCAAGGGCCACTATCCTGCGTGTTTTACGTGTTTCCCTCTTCCGTCACACCGGATTCAAATGATCAGAATCATTATCAGGCTTCTGCAGAGCTTGATGATGAACTGATCACTTGAATCAGGTGTGTCATGCAGGATAGTGGCCCTGGAGGACCAAGTCTGACACCCCTGCTCTAGATACATCACATTCTTGGTTTCAAGCCCTACCTGAGAGTACGGGTAAGGCTTGATGCACACATGGAGGCCCGACATGTGCCCTGCTGAAGGCTCCACGTTGGGTCTCAGGTTGACGATGATGGCGCCGGTGGGGTAGAGCCACTCCAGAGACCCCTGGGAGCAGCGAAGGTAGACCTGCTCCACGTCTCTGCGGTGGGACTCATGGCTCAGACCGCTACAGAGGAGAAAACAGATTTCTTTTTCATTCTCATAGAGAGTACAAAACACCTCAAACCACCAAAATGACCAATGTTAGGAGCCCGTAAAACACACTTCTGAACACAGAGTCAAAGAAACACACAGAGGGGATTTAATTGCACTCTTTAGGAGTAACTCTGGCAGCCAAATCCTTCACTTGTCTCTGATGTGCATGAAGTACCTCAACACCAGGAACTGATTAGGAGATTTGAAGCGAGTAAACTTTACAACACAGAGTGCAAAGTACAGGCTTTCATTGCTTTATGACTTGAGGACTTGGAGGAGCGATCAAAGGCATCATGACGCTGTATTTACTTAAGATTAGGAGCCGCGGCAGAGACATTCCTGTGATCAGAAATACGTTTGTAAAGATCCTACAGAAAACAAGTCACATTACACCACCTCTCTTGTTTACATATGATCCGTTTCTGAGTCAGTTTCCTTTCTGAGAACAGTAACTGTGTTAAAAGATTCCGATAAATGCAGTGTGGATTAATAATCAGATCTGTCGTCAGCGCATTTCTCAATAGTGAAGGTGCAAAGCGGTCACACTCATCCCTGAACTTTCTTTGAAATTTCGTTTTCACTCATTTCCACTCTGACCTTCCAGTGCCCTTCCTCAGGATACAGATGAATCTTAATTATACATGCGTGCGTGTAATTACTCCTCCGAGCCTGCAGAAACCAGAGTAATGGACAACAGAGGCGGTTTAAAGGTGCAGCTTCTCTCCCAAACACTAAAGCGACTCTTGCTGCAGAATCCGTGGAGTGAAGTCAAAAGCACGAATCGTTTCGAACATAATTACGCAATTTCTTGTGCATGTCTTTAAGAAAAATAACCTGGATGAACTATGTGCTGGAATCAGAATCAGCATGTGACTCCTCCATCCTCACCTTCCTCTCCAGCTGCACTGGTCGCTGGAGTACTGCGCCACCGCCCGACACAGGAGCACAGCTGCGATCCACTGCGCAGCCCACGGCCGGAGCATGGTGGCCCGTCCGCCCCGCACCAGACCACACAAACCCCAGCAACACCAGCCAGCCGCTCCGCTCCGCAGCTCCCGGTTCAAGACAAAAAAAAAATATCCCCAAATGCGCCGCCGAGAGCGCGCAGGCTACATGGCGGGCTCAACCGAGGCGAAGGCTGCGTCCGACAGAGACAAACATCCTGACGAGAAGAGCTTTAGGGGAGCAGAGTGCGCGCAGCAGCCGGGCGAGAGGGAGACTGTTTGAAAAACTTTCTCCGTGTGCGCTCCGCCGCGCGTCAGCGAGGACGCGTGCCAGCAGCTGACTGCGCTTGAGTGACACGCGAACGCTCCAGAAACCACTCCCACGGAGACACTGGAGAGATACGAGCACACAGAGCTGCCAGGTCCGCACACAAACACCAGCAGGCCTGTACGCGGAATGAACTGGTACACTATAAAAACACGGACAGAAAAAGAATCAGTAAAAAAAAAAGGCGAAAAATCTGACAGTAAGGATGTTTAAAAATAAATGTTCAAAGGCTGCACATATGTTAAAAAAAGCGAATATAACAGCAAATATATAAAGAATAATGATATTTCTTTGTGGAATTGACTACAGTTAAACAGTGTAATTTTGTGGCCATACATTATTAAATAACAAATGACTATTTCTACTAATTTTCTGTGTAAACATTCTGACCTGTTTTTAAAAAATAATCAACATGTCTTTTTTTCCTGTAATAAACCAGAGAAATAATGTAAAGTAACAGGTTTAAAAATTTTACCATTTTCAGTCCTTAATATACATATATTATCTGAAATTTAACAAAACAGGAAAAATCTGTAAAATAACAGTAAATTGCAAAAAAGAAATACAGTTAAAAACTCTAAACTCTTTCAGTTTTTACCATTTACCCTCCCTGGTGCTGAACAAATGAGTTGCTCCTGGTCAGGAGGTTTTGGAGCCTAAACAATGAAAAACTTCAAAGATTTTTGATGTGGATGCTGTTTTCAGTTTTGGATGTTTTATCTTTATTTTTATTGTTTTATTTTTTAGTCAATGTATAAATTATTTTATTATTTTTCTGTGGTTTTATTATCTGAAACTCAACAAAACAGAAATATTCTGTAAAATACAAGACAATTAAAACATTCCGATCTTTGACATACATATTTTTCAGTAATATAACAGCAAATATCTGTTGTTATCTGGATGTTATTTACAGTTTGGGGCTCTTTTTATTGTTAATATTTCTTTATTATTTTTTGTGATTTTTAATAGTTATTGCCTGTAATTTAACAAAACAGGAGAAATCTGTAAAATAACAGTAAATTTAAAAAAGTATTTTTTAATTTATTTTTTTTACAGTGTAGCCTTCCTGGTGCTGAGCGCGCAAGTGTTCTGACGCGCAAGCGATGCAAAACGACAAAGAAAAAAAAAGCCAAAAATGCAAATAAAAGTGGCGCTCAAGTAAAAACAAGCCTGTAAAATCTGCAAACAGAAACACAGAAGCCATGAAGCGCCCATAAAAAATGTCAAGTCCTAATCAGTGTGCCAGATAAGTTTCTTACATGATAAAAAAAACAAACACCCATTCAGCACCATGAGTCCAGCAGGTTCTTTAAAGTGTCAGCGTGCAGACAAACAGGCAGTGTGAGCGTTTGTGTGTTGGCTTCAGGAACACATGGATCATATTATCACTGTGGAAATTAGATCAGCATGCAGGTCTGGAGCTGCAGCATCCCCAAAACCTCTCAAACAGCCACTGCCCTGCTGCTCGGCTCTGTTTATTCTGCTTTATTCCGCTTTATTCAGTCCCATGCGGCAGCAAAAAATGGGATAGAAGTGTGACTTTCTCTTCTGTCGCCAGTTTTAATTGTGTCTAATATCCTTACGCCACTCTGGTTTTTCTGAGCCTGCTGGAAAAAGAAAAGATGGGGGCCCTGAACACCACACGAAGTCACACATGTGCTTTAAACGCCTGTTTGGAAGTCGGGCGGTTTTCCCGTGAGAAAACCAGAACCAAGAGGATGTTACTGACTCGTCACATTCCCCCGGACAGCCCGAGCAATGTAACGCATTTCGAGAAAAGCTGTAACCATCTCACACTACACGCACACTCGCACACGCACACACACGTACACACACACAGAGTTTCCACTGCAGTTGTAAGAAGCATCTGTGTTGTGCAAGTAGGACAGACAGATAGACAGACAGACAGACAGATAGATAGATAGATAGATAGATAGACAGATAGACAGACAGACAGACAGACAGATAGATAGATAGATAGATAGATAGACAGATAGACAGACAGATAGACAGACAGATAGATAGATAGATAGATAGATAGATAGATAGACAGACAGACAGATAGACAGACAGACAGATAGATAGATAGATAGATAGACAGATAGACAGACAGATAGATAGATAGATAGATAGATAGATAGACAGATAGACAGACAGACAGACAGACAGATAGATAGATAGATAGATAGACAGATAGACAGACAGACAGACAGACAGATAGATAGATAGATAGACAGATAGACAGACAGACAGACAGACAGATAGATAGATAGATAGATAGACAGATAGACAGACAGATAGACAGACAGATAGATAGATAGATAGATAGATAGATAGATAGATAGATAGATAGATAGATAGATAGACAGACAGACAGACAGACAGATAGATAGATAGATAGACAGATAGATAGATAGACAGATACATGGTACAGCACCGACAGTATAATAAAACAGAAGATCAAACACATAGATCAAAAATAATACATTAAGAAAAACTATTAAGAAAAACTTGTTGCATACCAGGAAGACAATTACACATGTATTGTCAATTTCACAGGCCCAGGAAGAGCTTAGCAGTGTTAATGTTCAATGTACCCCCCCCCCCTGCTTTTAATATTATTCTTCCTATTTATTTGTATTTCTTACATTTGATTTAAATCCCTTCACTTTTAGTACTTTAGTACTTTTAGCAGGATCTTTATTTAACTTGCTGAATTGATTTATCTGAATTTTCCTGATAAAGCACCAGAAAAGAAGGACTGGGCTACAATCTATTTATTAACCCAACATTTGTTTCTATTAATGGTTTATGAGTGACCTATAAACTCTGATTTATTAGTCACTAATAAATGCTCCACAAAAAACTAGATGGGGAAAAAAGGAAAAGGCATTTGTTAAAAACATCTCCTCTGGTTCTTGAGGTTGAAATAGATGCAGTTTGAGTTTGAATCCAATCCTGCCACCACGGCAGAGTCTCGCTGCTGCTGATTTGCTGTTTGACCTCAGATGCTCCTTCACCGCGTGGAGTATTTACAGAGCAACAGAGCCTCTGACCTCCTTCTATCTGATCCTCCCGCCGTCACCTGGATCCTCTCAAGTCGCCTGACAGCAACAGCGTCTGTCTGCACACTGAGCCCTGCGCACATTCCTCTCTCTCTTTTTTCAACACGCATGACCTTTATTTCCTCTCTCTTTTAAAGAAATCCTAATTTACCTACAAGCCAGCTCAGCAGCTCCACTGGATCTGCAGTGAGGCCGAATGCGTTGCTCAAAGAAAGGGGAGAACATTAGCTAATAAGCCCAGCCTCATATTTCCCTACAAAGGAACAGAGCAGTGAGAGAAATTAAGAAAAACAGCCCAAAATAAAAAAAGAAACAAATAAACAAAAACAGCAAAGTTGCCACAAAAATAAAGTTCAAAAACTGTTAAAAAATGAAATGGTTATATAAATATATCTTAAAATATGTGTGTATTCTAAGATACACATATACATAGATAGATACATAGAGAGATAGATATTTGCATGTGTGTGTGTTTTTTTGTTTTGTTGTCTTGGCTGATTTAAATACAGTAATAAAAAGAGAATGTAAACAACATAAAAGAACAAAATGCAATGCTTGTAAAAATACTGATGTTTGATGTGGACGATATTTACAGTTTTGGACTTCATATTTTTTCTTTACTTGTTTTCTTTTACAGAAAATGTGTAAATTATTTCTTTCTACTTAAGCACCACCATATCATAGCGTATTTCTCTCCAAAGGAAGAGAGCAGTGAGGGAAACTGTTTTCAGGATGATCAGCCAGCTGTATACAACAGGAAGATTATGATGTCATATTTTTATGTCTGTTTAGGTTGACTGAGAACTTTTATAACTTTAATAAATCCTGAGCAAGATCTAAAAAAAAATGCAGAAACACAACAAAATTAACATTCTTTCAGCTTTTCTTTGCGAGTTGATCTGCTCATCTACTTCATTTACAGTTCTTTGAAATCGTTACTATAATTTAAACGGGGCTAAGGTGGTAAAGCAGGTTCTCAGCCCATCACAGAGTCGGTGGTTGAATCTCTGCTCCCTGCTGTCCAAGTGCCCTTTGGCAAGACACCAAACACTAAGCTGCTCCCTATAGCAGGCCAGTATGGCAGCTCCACCGCCATCAGCGTGTGTGTGCATAAGAAACACATTGTAAAGTGCTTTGGAGCCACTAAGGTAATAAAAGTGGCATATAAGTGCAGGCCATTTACCATTCGAATATAGTTTAACTACTAAATCATGTGAATTCTCTGCAGATGTGGAGATGGCAGCTCCAGCTACTCTGCTAAAAATATTACCTTCAATAGGAGCATGTGTGGATTCAGTTTCTACTTTTTTCAGTTACATGATAAAAAGCTGCATTAATAAGAAATCATTTCAAGAAATTTACAGTGTCCTGCACCTCATTATCATTCTGCTATACCAGGAAAAACCCTCTGGCTTGTTAGTATTTGTTTAAACTATTTACAGTTGTATTCTGTGAAGCTAAGCGAAGGACGAAGCAACAGTGTCCTCTCAAAATGGTGACAGGGGAACTGTTTCAGTGGAACATTTTCATGCAGGGAGGTGAGAGACTAATTCACCATAAAAGACTAAAAGGGTAGCCATTTTCCCCCAAAATTTTCTTGAAGCTTAACATTTTCAGTTTGGTACAATGTTATCTTGGAGGTTGTTGTTTCACAGAAGAACTTTAAAAACAAAAAGATCCACTAAAAAAAATGAAAATCTGGCAACCAGGGCGCGAGAATAAATACTTAGCAAACATAACAAAAGGTAAAAATGACGTTAAATTTCTTTAACATTTTGACAGTTTTAGCTAATTTACAGACAGTAGACCCGTGTTATTTTAAGATCACGCAATTTAATAGACAAATTACTATTTGTGCAGATGCAGATATTGTGTCATGCTATGGTATGTTGTCAAAATTGTCTTAAAAACGTCATACTACAGTATGTCGTCAAAAATGTCTGTATACATATATATATATATGTGAATATCCATTTCTATGCAGAATCATTTCTATATGGTAAAACAGGACTTCAAAGATAAGATAAGAATTCAAAATAAAAAGTGTTCTTTGGTGTTGTTGAGCATCACCAACCACCATCTCACTGGTCATGAGTCTTCTTTTCAGTAACACACACATCTAACTTGACGAAACAAAGGGATGTGTTAACGTTCCAGGTGAGTGAAAAGCCTCCAGTGTCTGACCTCTGTGACCTCTCCTCACTCCAACACACCCGACTCTTATCTCTTTGTCTTATCGGCTGCCCTGCCAGAGATTGTGCAGCTGTATAAGTGTGTGTATTTTTCTGCACACGTGCGAGTTTATTTGCCTGGTGAGGACGACCGGGCTGCAGGTCAGGGTCATTCATTGTGCCTGTGTGTGTTATCAGGTCTGATGTCTGCAGAGAGATGGAGTGTAAACACCGAGTAAAGCTCTGTTTACTCTCGTTCTGAGTCTCTTTCATGGATTCTCCATTAGAGCTCACTCTGATCATCTACTAAGTGCTTTATCACAAGGGCAGAGTGGGGAAAGGAGACAGGATGTATTTAGACAGAACGTGGTCTTACTTAAACAACTCGCTTTGGTTTGTTACATTCTAAAATATATGGCGTCCATTTATCCAGTGGATTATGGCTTTATGGACTCTGGCTGAGCGGTTTCAGTAGGAAGCAGAGAAATGTTAAGCCTCAGATATGCCTTTTTTCACTTCAGAAATATTTATAATGACAATGACAATAATGGTTTGTTTCAGTGCTACTGCAAGACATCATCTCTAAGAGGAAAACAGCTCACTGTTTAAGTGTTTGTAAAATAACAGAGTGTAGATGGAGACTATGTGCTAAAGAGAATGTGATATTTTTCTCAGCCCCTACATGGCTCTATATGTGGGTGGCAGAGAAATGAAGCTTTCACCTCAAACCTGACTGCCCTGAATCAAGCCCAAACACTCGGGTTATTTATCTAACCCTAAATCACATCCTAACTTCTAATAGTGTTTCTGTGCACTCACACCACTGTGCAACTGTATGCTCAGTTTGTGATAACAAACAGACGGAGTGAAAATAGAACTTCTTTTTTAAACCATTATTGCCATTTTCTTTTAAACTACTGTGGGCAGATTTACAGTAAGGCAGACCACCTCGCCGACCCAGGAAACACTGGGGGAGATTTTGTGGGGAAAGGTCTGTTTACCTTTGGGCTGAAAAACTCCTCACTCTGTGAGGTAAAATAAACTTGTTTTATGTGTTTATGTATCAGAACTGCACCCTCTTAAAGAGGTTATTGTTCTTTAGCTTTCATAACAGACCCAGGGAAAGAAAAACAAATGGCTGCAGAATCCATGTTTGTACATTTGTAGCAGATGTGTGTGTGTGTGTGTGTGTGTGTGTGTGTGTGTGTGTGTGTGTGTTTGTGTATCAGATTTTACACAGTTGCATCAGAGAAGGCTGTTAAGAAATCTGGTCATGACACATCCAGCCCTTTATAAGCTGAACCTTCTGTGAGGAGACTTCCTTCAACTTCAACACATGTTTAATGTTCAAGCAGGCAGCGGGCAAGTATCACCTCAGTCCACACAGGATTAGAAAACACAATCACATTTTATTCCTCCAGTGGTCAACGCTGGTGACGCTCATGTCCTCCTGCATGATAAATAGCTGCCTTCTATAAATTAAAACATCAATCCATGTCTTCTTGCTTGCCATCTCTTTTAACTCCAGTCAGTTCATGGTCACTTATATTAGCTTTTAAAAGATTTAGTTTAACATCTTGGGAAATATGCACATTCCTGTTTTGCCAATAAATAAATGAGTCAATAGCACTCTCATATCTATGCATTAAATATGAAGGTGCAGCCAGTTAGCTTAGCTCAGCATAAAGGCTAGAAATAATGGGAAACAGCTGGCATGGCCAAGGTAATTAAAAAAGAGTCAAAAACAGGTTATATCTAGTTGCCTAGATGCATACAAAAATTCCAAAATTAACAAAAAAAAAATGCACCTGGCTAAGCCAGGCACATAAACTCAGTGACAGGTTTGAATCCTCAGGTTTGTTATGTATGAAACTCTGGTGGTCTGAATTGAGGCTCCACTGATAAACTGCAGTTTCAAGGTAGACATGCTCATCATTTTATGAAATTATTATTTCATTTATGATGTGCCTTTTAGCATATAAAAAAAACAATATATAGACACGCTAACAAGGTAAAAAACTTGATTTTCGCTATCATTAAACAAATGACGCTGTTTTCCACACAAAACTAAACTAATTATCTTCTGGCTGTAGCTTCACATTTAAAATATGTGACTTTTTATTAGCTGTGAGACTGGCATCAATCTTCACACCTAACTCTCACAAAGAAAGCAGATAAGCATGTTTCCACAAAATGTGGAATTCTTCCTCTAAGCTTCTCTGAAAACAGGCAACTGCAACAACATCAGTGATGTGGTTGAAGAGTGAGGCAGAGAAATCAGAAAACTGAGCTGGGACGTAGTGTTGTGCCTTTTATAAACCGTTCCATCAAATTTGCCAAGTAAAACTAGGACGGCTTGAACTTCTTCACCCTCTTTGCACATATGAAAAAGCACCTTTTTTATACTTAAAACACATTATAAGCATCTCCTTCCCTCGTCTTGTTATTGTCCTTCACTCTGTTCCAGTGTTCAGTCTTTTCCCGTTATTACCCGCCATCTCTCAGTTTGTATATATGTGTAAGTAATCCTCTGCATTCCTCTGAGTGTTAAACCTGCAGGGCTTCTCTTGCCTCCAGCCTTCTGAACACTCAGTTGAAATGGAAGAAATCGATTCCTTCCTTCAGCTGCAGAGAGTTGAGGTTTTCCTCCAGAATGCCTCCTGTCATGTCCTACAAATGGAAAATTAAAAAAAAAAAGTGAAGAACATCAGAAAACATGATTTAAGGCAAAAACTACAACAAAACAGCTTACATAACAATCATTACAAATTGCCCTACTGGCTAAACTCAGAGGCCCATTTTTTGTGTTTTTTTTCTGTGTTGAGCTCCAACCAAAGGTTATATTCAGACTTCCCTACAGTCAGTCAGCTTTAAGCATATCCTATGAGAAAACGTCACATATATTTGTTGATTATTTGATATCTGGGTGAAAAACGTGTGTGATTGAGTCCAGGTGTTTATGTGTGAGTCCTGTAGAACTACAGAGAGCATGATTGAGTCCAGGTCTCCTTGTCCTCTGACTCTGATTACTTCTCCCAATTCCCATAATTGAGCAATTAGCAGCCCCCTTAGGTGGGGTCACTCTAGATTTAAATCTGAATCTGCCTGGGTGATAAATAGGCAATTACTGATTTAACTGCTAGAGCAGCTGTGAGTGTGTTTTTACATATTAAAATAAAATGAATAAAAACAGTATTATTGAGGCTGTGAATACTTCCAGCACAGCGGAACCCAAAATGTGACTTAAACCACGATACATGTAAACTGAATGGCGGCACAAACATCAGATGTTTACACGAGCGTCACATGATCAAAGATCAGGCTGCGGTCTCTGCCCATTTCCTGACAGCCTCCTCTGTGTTTGTGTGTGTTATGTCCTGTGCTGGACACACGCCCTTCATCATTATGTTGTTAACGTAGATTACAGACACGAGGGACGGATGGTCAGAAAGAGCAAACATACAGCACACAAACAGGCTTTCTGCTCACCAGTTTAACACAGATGATGAAGGGGGCGGAGGCGACTTTGTAGTGCAGAATTGGGATTTTTGGCTTTGGTCTTTCCTGGAGGGATATCAACAAAAAGAGAGAGACCCACACCCTTTATAACTGCTGCTTCATAGAAACCTAATTCCATTCTACTATTCTTTGACCCTGCTTTCTGTAAATTAATCCCTGTTGTGCTTGGTATCCACAGTGACCTCACCTTGGATTCCTCATACGTGTAGAAGCCTTTCTGGATCTTGTTCTCGTCCACATCACAGAAAGCTTTGACCTAACGCAACAGAATGGCACTGAATGCTGACGCACTACCACATTTCACAACTTCTTTCCTCTGCTTAGAGACAGAAAGCAGAACAAAGTAGAATTTGGCTGGTGCTTGACAGCTGAACGTAACATACTTTCTTCTGATTTGCTGGGCTCAGGCATCGGTACAGCTTTCGGCCCTGTTTCCCAGCGTTCCATATGGTGAAGTTCTCCCACTGGCTGAGAACTCTCTCCTGCAGGAAGTCCACTCGCAGCTTCCAAATAGTCTCCCTATAAACAGTGAGGGTGCAGAGGAGAAAGAAGAGATGTGAAAGTCAAAATCAGGGATGTTGAAGTTTGTCTCAGTTAGGATTATCTATTTTATTCCATAAAAAATTGTTTGTTTCCACTGCAAATGCGTAAAAATAGGAATAGTACGTGAAAGTATAGACGCATACAGTATAGTGATGTTTTGAATGCCTCTCCTCTCCTTTTTTAAACCCCCTAAAACCTCACCTCTATCTCTGTATCTCTGTATTTCTGTATCAAAGTTACATATTTTGATGTTTTCCAATGAAAATAATCCCTTGATGCCCTAAAGTGGTGTAGATGTCACTATACACCGATGCTTCCTTTAGAGTGAACCTTTAAAGCTACTTGGCACAATGGTAAGCTGCAATTTTAGAGTAAATCAGGAAATAAATTCTGAAGAATAAGGATACAAAAAGTCATGACCTGCACGTTGGCAGGATTAGTTCCTCAGGTTTGTAACCTATGAAACCTCAGAAGCCTGACTCCATGGGCATGCTAACAAGGTAAAAAACATCTTGAAAATTACTCGCACAGAGGATAGAAATGAAAGCTTAAAACTACAAACCGAAACAATCCTTTCGGTTTCAGACCCCTTTCACTTAGTACTCACTGCAGGAAAACAAGCTTATTTAAATGAGCATGTTTTTTTTTTCTGCACAGGTGAGTGCAGGCCCAACACACACACAGAACCAGCTTTATGTTTACATATTTCTTTAAGCCACCATTTTTTACAGACTTGATGTGGGATTCAATGCAATACTTAATATAGCAACGATATATATAAGATCGCAGATTTTTATATTATAACCCTCTGACCCCACTGTGGAGCTCAAAGGGTTTAAAAGGCATGTTGTATTTTTAAAAAATCCTTACAATTACACCATTTATCAGAGCAAGAAACTGGAAAAACATTGGCACACATTGAAACTTTTGGTCCTTGAATTACTCATCTGTGACGATTGTAGCGAAATCTAAGCTTAAAATCCCGATATTTCATCAAAACCACTTTGTTCCACAGGCTTTGTTTAAAAATTTACCAACATATTGTTGGCTCTAACCAGATTCTGTTAAAAAAACAAATATATCATCACCTTCAGGTCGTGAAGCCATTAGTGACTCAGCTGCAACCAACAGTCATGTGACATGCATGTAGAAAAATGCTGTGCATGTTGATTCCAGGTTTCTTTACATTTTGTAAGGTAAACAATCAGGCAAATTTGACTTTTGTTTTCATGATTTATGGCATTATATTTATTGCACAAAAGACATTTTTGAGTTCTCTCTAGTCTTGTCATGGCTGTGCTGTTTCCATAAAGGTGCAGGACTTCATATTGCAGGGAAAAATAAGCCCACAGTGAGTAAAAATGTGACCGGAGCAAAAAAATGCCAGGAAACTGCTTGAGTTGAGAGAGTTAATATTTTATATTTTACATTTATTTATTAGTTCTGAACACGTATTTGTTCATTCATACCATCACTGAGGTCTGCACCTTAAATTACTCTGTTCTATTGCATTTATACTCTCCTTGTACACTCAGCCCCTCCTCCTCACATTCTCACTCACATGCTCTGATATTGAGTAATTATACAGACACATTCACAGGAAGTATTTCGCTCTCATCTCTTGTTATGAGCTTCTTACTGAGTTTAGCAGTGGGCCTCATATGACAAACAAACCCAAATCCACCACCATCGTGGAGCCCGGGTGGTCTCCAGATTCCTTCGCTATGCATTCTCTACACAGGCTTTGATTCAAAGACATGGCAGCAACATGGCAGAGATTTACTATACACACAGCGAAGCCCTCCACTCACATGTATAAACACAGCCTTTCTGTGTTAGAAAGCCTCTCATCTCAGTTACTCTTTTAACCATTTTTTAAAAAGACACTTCTCACCTCACACACAAAGCATCTAAATTTATGTGAGTGTGTGACAGATAGACAGAAATAAGATGATGGCTTCATTCGACTAAAGAGAGGAAGTAGGTAGGCAGTGCATTGGAAGGAGTAACAAGAAGTGGGGGAGAGTGGAAAGCTCGAAATAGACGTCCAAAAATAGACAGATGATAGATGAAGACGGAGAGGAGGATGATCGGTAAAGGAGTGCGTCAACAAGGGCAGATATATGAGCAGTGGAGAGGACGAAAGGCAGGAAGGAAGGAAGGAAGGAAAGAGGAAAGGAAGGAGGGATAACAGGAAAGAGGGGATGAAAGACAGGGAGGTGTGGGGGAGGGAAGTCAGGAAAGACCTTTTGCTTTGTTGTGTTTTACATTTAGAGGCACACACACACCTGCAGACTCGACATGCTGAAGCAAAGGCAACAGCAGGAATGTCAACTCTGCACACAACATGTCAAACAGCTCCACTCACGACAAGATCCGATTCCCTCCCAACAGCATCGGACCGACGCTAAACATTCCACACTGAGAAGAAAACAGGTTGAAATTCCTATTTCATATGCTGGCAAAGTAGCTGGAATTCCAAAAACATGGTCTGAAAATCTCAGGGTTGTGTGTGCATATTTGTGTGTGTGAGAATATCGAGCCCTGAGAAACCCGGGATGCCAGCGGGCAGCTGTGAGTAGGTGGAGGATCAACACAAGTATGCGTTTGTGAGTGCAGCTGAGAGGGAATGAGGGTGTACGGTGAGACTGACTCGGTTACAGAGTGAGTGGCGGCCTTCTCATGGTAACGGTAGACCAGCAGGCACTGGTCGACCCTGGACAGACCCCCTCCCTGACAAAGACTCTGGTAGAAGAAGAGCAGATCCTCCGGGACTCCCTGGAGATGAAGAAGAAGTAGTAGAGTGTGACATGACTGCCAACATTAACAGATCCTGCGGATGAAGGACTAGGAAATTTGGATCCAATGCAGTGGTGGTCAGATCAGTTTAACTTCAGACAAAATATTGAATTTTGAGGTCAAGTTACATTGAAGGTCCCATATTGTGCCTCTTTTCAGTAAAATTAAGGAAAGTTTCACATGTCCCCAAATTTGTCTTTCAAATTTTCTGCTCAAAATATGGCAAAGATGGTTCATTTTAGCATGACTGTATAACTCCTTGTTTTAGCACCGTTTTAAAAGGGCTGTTTCAGCGTCTGTGCTTTTAAATGCTGCTGATTTGCTGCTGTTCCTCCCTTCAGGAGGAAGACTCTCGCTGTCTGTGATTGACAGCGCCAAGCAAAACAGTTGACTGTACAGCAGCCGACACAGGTGTGACTGAGTGTGAGAACAGAACTTTCGCTCGAAGCAATCATTTTTCATGCAGATATTGCCAAATTCACAGAACAGTTGTGTGTCATGTGTATGGTGACTTTGTCAGATCACATTATGGTTACAAAATCAGTAGTTTTGTGTTCTGACAACAGAAATAGAAAAATATGTAAATGAGGACAACTTTACTGGGCATTTGTCTGTGTGAAAATACAGTATAGATATGAGCACAGAGAGCAGGAGAGAAGAAAATGAAGGTAAACAGTTCAGGTTGCACTGAAGCACAACAGACGACATGAAAACACAGTAATATATCCAGTCTTTGTTTGTTTATTTATCAGTGTTAAAGTTCCCACCATTTCTGAATATCCCTCAGCACTACGATTTCCACAGAACTCTGACCAATGGTAACATGAGCAAAGTTAATGGTAACGTTAGCCATATTAGCTGCACGACATGCTAACACTAAGCATTTTCCTATTGTTGTGGGAACAATGTTAGCAATAGTAACCCACTGGACTTTCAGTTCCTCAAATGCTGGGAGTGCATGAAGACTCTTGTGTTGACTTCTACAGGTAAAAAAATCAATAAAAATGGGTTTTCACCACATGGTACCTTTGAGAACTTATCGTCTACATTGTGGCTTCACCAGAAAATGATAAATACCAGTGCAGTAGAGCTGATGACTGTCAATGCAATCGGAAAACTAAATGAAGGAACTGCAGAGTGAGACATTAAAAGTGTCAACATGCTTCAACTAAGAAGCTTGTTGGTTGGTTGAACAGCAAATGAACGCCAAATGAGAGGCAACCAATTCTACGCTCTACACATTTTTTTTGTACACAGTCTATTCTGTCATTTGTTTTGTGGACAAGTGTAACAATGTAAAAGCCTCTAAGGAGAGACGACCAGAAAGTGTGCACACTCGTCTTTATGAATGTCTCTGTAGAGTGTCATTGATCGTAGGTGTTTAGTACAGCTAGAAACACCTTTTTATGCAAGACGTGATCAAATGGCACATTACACAACACTTTAAAAAGCTTGTCTGGGGAACAGTTTGAGTCTGAACCCTCACCTTGCCTCCCTCGTCAAACGGTCCAACCTTCAGAAACCATTTCCTTGAGCAGAACCACGTTGGCATGACAACTGTGGGGCCATGAGAGGTGTACACCTAAAATACAAAAACAGCAATGACTATAAAACACAACATAAATATGCACATCTATTTATCAGGTGCTATACACCAATCATATATATATAGTGTCATATTAGCCATATACTGTAACTTGCAAAAATTCAGCATTTAAAATGAGTTGTTAAACCATAGACATGGACATTTTTTGACTCTCATTTATAGAACTCAAGTTCTGCATCTATTTTTATATGTGTCTTATTCCATTTGATTCAAAATGTCCATCTCTACTTTTAGTCACAGTACATGGCAAAGTTCAGTTTTGTGTGTCTGGTGAAAACTCAAAAATCACATCTGACCTAAAACAAATGACAAATACAGGAGAAACCAGGACAAATATGTTCACATGTTTAACCACCAAGAGCCTCCAGAACATCTCTAATCATCATTAAAGATGTTCTGGAGAATCTTGGTGGTTTAAACATAGTCAGACATTTAAGCATACAGTTATGCCCATGACTGTTGATTTATTGTAAATCTTCATTTGACCAATCCTTCTATCTGAAAATAACACTATCTCCCACAGGTGTTTGGGAAACATTTTCAGACCCGTTTTTACTGTAAATAAAAATCTATTTTTAACTGCAACGCAAACTAGAATGCACTCGAGCAAGATGCAGACCCATGCTGGATGCCTTCCTAAACATGGCAGGTAGCCCTGTGACTGTGACCTTAGACCTTTGGACCCAAAAATTAATGGGTAGGTCAAGATCAACATCTGTGCTGAGTTTGATTATCCTATCGCTCTTTGTTCTCGAGTTATGGTGCGGACATAGCCACCCACACAGACAGACAGACAGACAGACAGACAGACAGACAGACAGACAGACAGACCACAGTAACCGTTCCACCCACAGCCTACTCTGTTGGCATAGGTTAATAGATTTAGTTTTCCTGTTACTGCACAGAGTACATGTACATACTACAGCATGACCAGTGCACCTGAAAACAGAGTATGTCATCACAGTTCGACAACACAAAATCCATATCAGCCACAAAAGCTCATTAATTTGCTTATAGCACTGGGAAAAGTTCCCATTTGGCTTTAAGTTAAGGGACAAACAGTTAAACGAAGCAGGACTGTGCTGTAGTTTATGTGTAATCCTGAAAACAAAACAGGTTAGAGTGCAGCCACATGTGCTTCTTTACAGGATTGTGTGCTTCCTGGAGTGTGCAGGGGAAGGATACACACTTCCATCCTCTTGCACATGATCTTTGACTAATGAGTTTGTTTTGGCCCCTCCGTCTCTCTGTGACCGCAAACTCTTTAATACATCAGGACCACATTACGGCCTCGTTCCACCGGTGCCCAGCTGCCTCTTCTGCCCCTCCACCCTTCTTGTTGCTCCTTTCCTCTGTCTGTGTGTTTTGTAACCACAATGAATCTGAGGGTCATTCCAGGCTGATCTGCTTCTCCCTCCAACTACATCACTGCGTTTCACACACTGTGCATGTGTGTGTGTGCGTGGCTGTTTCTGGCTGAAGTGTAACGCTCCTGCATGACAGAAATGCATCACAGATGATGAGGAAAATTCTACAAAAACATCTGGATTCAGCTAGTCGAGCAGCTGGACAGAATCTACTCAGTGAGTGTGAGTGCTAGTGTGTGTTTGAGTCCACCTACATACATCTTTTCGCCCTTCTGTTGTAATATTGCAACATTCTGCAGATGTAATCTGTGGCCAAAAGTATGAATAAGAGGAATAAGAATGAGTTCTGGGAAAACAGGGGACAGGGAAAGATGAATGTGTGTGGATCAGAGGGGTAGGGAAGGTCTTGGATAACCATAACTAATGCTCTGCAGATGAACGTTTGAGAGAAGTAAGTCAGTTAGGTTCTGTTTCTTCACCCAGAAAGTGAAAGTAAAGGCAGATGAAGTAAAGAAAGAGAAGGGGAAGGAAAAGGAGCCGCTTTCGAGCCTGCAGAATCAATGCATGATCTCATTCTCATGCTCCGTGAAACCTAATATCATATAAATATCCTGGAATGTCTGCTAAGGAGTTATGCAGGCTGTGTGAGTATGATTATGTGTGTGTGTGTGTGTGTGTGTGTGTGTGTGTTGGAGAGAGTGAGTCCAGGTTGTCTTGTATCCTTGGTGACAAGTGTGTGTTGTGAAGTCTGAAACAGCAGACTTGCAGCTCTACATAAACAGAAAATACTTGCCGTAGTTTTGCTTCTGTATCACTGGCTCTCTTATTATCTCATGCGTAATGTGAGCATTTATTATGGTGGACGTATGAACTGTAACAGAATTTCACAGATCTTTTAGCAGGGCCTGAGATAGACAGTTGCATTTTTGGAAATTGGTCCCTGTGTCTGATTAAGAGGTCATAAAGTCATAAATTCTTGCAGAAATGGAGCAAATATACTGCATCTGATAACCAGGTGACTACAGTTTTACTGAAATGAAACGTCAGTCCTCTTTTACTTCCATGTGGAACAGTGCTCTGTGAAAATGTCAAACTAGGTGCAAGAAGGTAAAACAAAACAAATATGACATGCAGGTTTCTTTCTCTGTATCTCATGAGGCCTCCCTGATACAGAAGAAAGCAAACATGGTCACTTATTTCATTCTAGATGCCCAACATCTGTTAGATAAGCCCAGTGCCAGGCTGATCTTGGGATAAGAATTTTGTTTGGCACGTCAACTCTGGCTCAACGTTGACCTGAAGCTACATAAGGCCACTCTGAAACCTGAACCTCGCCTTCTATAAATCTTCTACTGGTCCAATATTGGCAAATTTTCCCAATTTAGCACATTTTGGCTGGTTCTGAGCACATGTTGGTGATGGACAAATTCTGCTTCCAGTGTTCATATTCTTTTATACTGTACACATTTTACATCCCTCTCAAAATCCAGCATCCAGGGAAGGAATCAAACATTTTGACATGTCACAGCAGGAGAAGCACAGGCGTAAGTAATAAACTTTTTTATCCCCAAGTTAACCAGCCCTGGTGGTATAGTGTAGTATTGCAATGAGGGAATACACAGTAGGTGCAAGTGGGAGTGAATGTTTACAGAGATGAATTTTACATTGTTGGTGGGGATGAGCAGAGGAGTGATGCTAAAAAATGGAGCTTCTTGTTGTCTTCTTAAAGTTAATCAATCAGCATTGAGTAATACCCAGCGATTTGTTTTGGAGCAGCTCATAAGTACCTAACTAGAAATAAGTCATTTTTTTCTTCCCCCAAAAATGCACTGAAAGAGATTCTGTAAGGTTGTTTTTTTTGGTCAGAAGATGCACAAAGGTGTTTGTCGCCCTAAAATGGCAAAATGGCCCGAAAACAATAGAAGCATTACTAACGAACGTTCCCTGATTTACTATTGCACCTTTACAACATTGAGAGACTCATAATGGACATTTTTTTTAAAAAGGTATCAGAGTCAGAGGTATTGTGTTTTTTTTATTCTACACGTTCTTCTTCTTTGTCAAAACCTGGCAATGGCATTTCCCACAATGTGAATACTCTCAGATTCAGGTGTACTATGCCACTAGTAGCTAATGCAGCCTCAAGCTGCTAGCCTCATGCAGAGAGCAGGAGCAGGTTACAGAAGTCTAGAAAGCTCACTCCATTCTAACTCCACTTCAGTTAATTTTCTAGTCTTCAACTCAAACCGACGCTGTCTCAAGCGACTTGGGAAAATTTATCAAAGCTGTGTGCTGGTCCCTCTGGAGCCACAAGAGGCTTTATACAACCCTTGTCATGTATACAGTAGCTTTAGCCAAGACTTGTAAACAGCGTGTTGAATTGCTGTTCTCCTTTAATGTTATTAGCAACAGCAGAGTTTTTCCTGCTATGACGAGTCAAAATGACTGTTGAATTTGGCAGGACACTGCGGTATTTGGTCATGATGACCCATACATGTTTCCTACTGGTCCTCTATGTTATTGCTCAAATGCATTTGCATTGAAGTGCAAGAAGGAGGACTTGCCGCCCTTGATAAGAGCAAATAGGAGTCCTTTCATTTCACCATGTGGCACAGAAACTCTGGTAACATCTGCTTCCGTTTTGAGCCATAAAGCAGTTTCTTATCAAATCTAAATTAGTTTCCTTCAGGGAGACTTAGAGACTCAGTTGAGCGTTTCTATTTTGGTGACAGGATTCATCTGTTTTCAGTAAGTGCATGTATTTTAGTAATATTAATGCATAGTAACTTTCAGACAGTGGTGCACAACAATAAGCACCATAAATCTAAATGTCTGCTACAGGATCAGTTGAAAGACAAACACAGTCTGCACAGTAGGATCCCAGTAGTTTTCTGTCTGTAAAATTAACTTTTCCACTGCCAAGACCACTATTTATTACCCTAAGCAGACAGCTGGCAGTGTGACCCGTTTCCTCTACTGGGACTGTGAAGGACTGAAAGGTCAGGAGCGATGCTGTGTCCTCCCTCCAGTCATCTGCCACATTTCCGTGGAAAGTGTGGACAGCAGGTACGTATCCTGTTTCTATCTGCCCTAGTAGCTGCCTGACACGTGACCTCTCACATACACACAAACACACACATTTATCGACATCAAAACATGCATGCTGCGCAAGCTATGTGGCTTCACCTGTGTGATGAGCTGGTCCTGAGCAAGTGTGTTGATCCAGCGAGTGTAACGCTCCGTAGATCCTTCAGGCACCCTCTGGACTCTACAGCCAATCAGCTATCATGAAAACATTCACACCTTTAGTTGTAAAATATTTACCTTTTGAGAACCATCAGAAACATGTGCAGCCATTAAAAATACAAAAAACAGCTTTTAATTTTGTTTTTTGAAGGTTTAGCTGTACAGAAAAAACACAACCACCTTAGTTGTTGGCCATAAGCCTTCAGAATTAAAGCACATTTTGAAATGTTTCCTTGGTGTGATATTTTGAAAACTAAACATACATGACAATTTTTAGAGCAAATCTAAACTATATCCTAATCATAGCGGGTATACTTTTAGACATATACAGGAAATCCCCCTAAAAAAAGACAGAAATGAGAAGTAAAGAAGGTCTTACATAAAGGAGACAGACTATAAAAAAGAAAAACAAGAACGAGGATCAGACTCCAAAAACATAAAAAAAAATTACAGTCATAACAGAAAGGGGCAGGTTGTTTTTTCAGGGCAGCAAGCCTGCTGTCTCCATGCTGTCTCCCTCATTTCCCTCACACACATGACCTTTAACCTGTGACCTGGCAGGCCACAAAAGGCATCAACACCGGATACTCACACTGTTCTGCATGCCAACTGCATGGAAGCACACACACACATGAACACATGCTCACTGACACAAACAACGTGAATATTTTCTTATTCTAAGAGACAGATTTGTCAGAGAGAGAGAGAAAGGGAAGGGGATGGAAGAGAAGTGAAGAAAAAAGAAGGGAAGAAGAGGGTGAGGGCAAAGCACAAAAGAGAGGGAAGGAAGTGAGTAAGCAAGTAAGTGAGAACTTACAGAGTTTTGGTGGCGGACACATGCATCGTACTGCAGACGAACTCTTTGGGGCAACATTATGTCGTCCTAAAATTAAGAAAAATATAACTTCAAATGCACAAGTTACATGAATTATAGCAAGTATTCAGCAACATGTGACGACAAATTGCAGAAGTTACAGAGCCTATAAAAAGTATTGAACCCCCTTGGAAGTTATAACTTCTAATTGCTGTTCAACACTGAATAATGGTCAATGTAATTTAGCTTTTTGACAAATCAAGATCAAGATCCTTTCATGTCAAAGTGAAAACAGATTTCTACAAAGGAATGTCAGTTAAGAAAAATACTAAACATTAGCTCCCAATTAGTCTTGCACTTCTGGAAGCTGATATTTTACCCTCTACTTTTACAATCCTTCCAGGACCTGCTGCCCAAAAGCATCCCCACATCATGATGCTGCCACCACCATGCTTCACAGTGGGGATACTGTATTCATGATGCTGTGCAGCGTTTGATGTCCGCCAAACACAGCATCTAGTTTGATGGCCCCATAACTCAATTTTGGTCTTCTCAGACCTTCTGGTGAACTCTAGTCATGACTTAATATGAGTTTTGTTTTTTCTTTACAACAGTGGCTTTCTCTTTGCTACTCTCCAGTAAAGCTCCACAGGTCACACACAGGCCACAGTTGCAGTATTAACAGTCTCTTGCACCTCTTAGGTGAGTCACTTTAAATCGTGAATACTTTTCATAGGCACCGCATGCTCCTTTGAGAAAAATTTTGCATATGCTTAGTCTATTTTTTCAGTTCTTTTACCTGTTACAGTTGACTAAATACATTATCCCAACATTAATAAAATTGGCATTATGTTCCCTGACAGTCTAATTTCACCTTAAAACTAATTTGATTAAAGCCCGGAGGGGACAGACCCTCAGTTTGCAAGCTGACTACCTACTAAGACAAACAGACATAAGACAAGAGGGAAGAATTACGATGAACACAAGTTTTATAACATTTTTCAAAAAATCATGGTATAACAGATATAAGACACCTAAGATATGAGGAGCAGAACAGAGGCAAATTCAACAAAGCAAATAGAAGTAGTTGACTGTGATCTGAGAAAGCAATCTTTGAGTCATTGTGACTTTTTCTGGGAACCGTCTGTCAGTAGAAAACAATTGAGTTGATATGATGTGGCTTGAGCAGCTAAAAAGTAAATCTAAACAGAAGTAATCAGAGGTCAGAAATTTATACGTTGTGGCCTTTTAATTGTAGTTTTGACAACTACGCCTTCAGACAAGCAACTACAAAGCACTGTGTTGGAAACAGAGCTGCCGCCGAACATAAAACACGTACAGTGGACTGTATATCAAACATGGCTCTGAGTTCATTAGCTATGTGTTCTGACGGGTCTGTCAAAAGGTCACTGAAATGCTGAGGCCTGTGTGTGAATGTGTGTGTATTGTGTGCAAATCTGGACAAACCAATATGACTTAAAACATCCTGACTCACCACTGTATGTGTTATGAGAGATCTGGACAGTGAAATGAAGCGTGCAACGTCTGACGCACACATACATACAAACTTACCGCATCCTGAAAGCACAAGTACTGTCCGCAACTCTGAGATATTGCCTTATTCTTTGCATATCCCACTGAAAGACAAAGGACACAGTAACTACTTCTATTTGGGCGTGTGCTTGCTCTTAAATTCAAACAACTTTGCAAGACACTATGCAAACTTTAGTAACAAACAATATCGTCTTTGTGTGATCAGATTCAACCACTTATCAGCATAGACGATTATGGTATTTCACATTGAGCATTTTTTCAATTGCAGGTGTATTTGTTTTTAATCAATTCCTGACATAAAAACCTAATTTTAAAATTTGGAAATTTGGTTCTGATGCAGCTGCCTCTTTTATGTATCTGTAGTCATCATCTGTGGTGTTGAGAAATATCTTACCCACAACACTATCTTGTAGGTTACATGCCACAAATATTAGCCCATCGACACTGTATGACACAATGTATGTTCCAAATACTTGTTACTGGTCTCGCTGAATACAGCAAAACAGATTGGGGAACCCCTAGTCCGCGAACACTTGACGAAAAATGCTCGCATGATTTACTGAGGAGGTATCAGAGACCATTACATACATCCGATAAAGCTGTATTTTGAAGAACTCTAACGCTGTAAGCATGTTTCAGTGTTTTGCGAATTTTATGGGCATTTTTCCTAAATTAAAGAACCGCCTGATCAGCTCTTTCCGTTGGTCAATTCTTCCACTAAGCCCATCACATTTCACACAGAAAACAAAAATCTGAAGTCATAATTTGACAAGATACCCCATTTTGGAACTTGAGTGCTGCTCAACAGTGTTAACAGTCTACTGACCTCCTCTGGGTTGGGGGGAGTTGTGACCGGAGACCATCACTGAGATACCCTTCACCTCCAGCTTCTCCCTCCAACCCTCCACCACTTTTCTGGAGTCATCCTAAACAACACACATACACACAGTTCATTTTTTTACGAAGCAAACGACAAATTCATGCGTGTAAACATTCAAACCAATAAACATACAGTGCTTGCATCATCAAACACAGACAGCTCCATGGATCCAGTAAAATCTTGGTCTATTATGGCCTGTAGACACTCGTCCAGCCAGCATGATGCATTGTACACTGGCATGATGATACTCTGGGTAAAAACAGAGAGAGAGAGAGAGAGAGAGATGTTACACTCAGTTCACTGATGCTTTGACAACCAGACAAACAGCAACCGATCAGGAATAGTGCAAACTGGAAGTCCAAGGGGGAAGTGAATTTTAAAAATGTGTAAAAGTGCAACTGTGCCACTTCGTAAAGTTGTTTCCATCAAAAAGGGCACAAAAAATCACAAGTCAAGGAAATCATGCTGAAAATTGCTGGTGTTTACATGAACTCACCAAACTAAAACTAATGCAGTCTGATAATACAGTCGTGCAGCAGATTCTATGTTCTCAAATGTTGTAATGTAATGTAATGTAATGTTTTTAGACTCCCTTTGTGGCTGTTGATTAAAACCCTATAAACCAGGGGTAGTCAACCCTGGTCCTCGAGAGCCCCTATCCAGCATGTTTTAAATGTTTCCCTTTTCCAACACACCTGATTCAAATGATCAGCTTGCCATCAAGCTCTGCAGAAGCCTGATAACGATTCTGTTCAATTGAATTAGGTGTGTTAAAAGAGGGAAACATCTAAAACATGCTGGATAGGGGCTCTCGAGGACCAGGGTTGGCTACTCCTGCTATAAACTCATCACACTATCAAAGTTGCTTATATAGAGTTTTTCTTTATGAAAATTATATAGAGTTTTGTCCTTTATTGGCACAAAAAGGCTTAAATCTAACTCTACACTGTTGCTGCCTCTAGAATATGCCAATATATGAAGTCCCTGCTTTCTTTTAATCATCATCTCCTCTAGCAGCAGCTCGAGCACACCAGCTCACCTGTGACTCTGCTCAAACACTGTAAAACTGCTGTATACTAGGAATGAGCTCATGGGACTTAAAACATAATCAGTTAAATTAAACAACAAATAGCTTGAAATAACTTCATGTAATGATTAATATAGAATATATTAAAGTTTACCCTTTGGAATTAAGTTACTATAATGAGAAACTTCTTCATGATATTCTAATTTTTTGAGCTGCACCTGCAGACTGCTGGTATCAGTTAGCCATTTGTGCCGGGTATTTCAAGCTGCTTTCTCCTCCCCCTTTCAGTGCCTTTTTGATGCCAGTACTCTCTTCCCTGTATAGAAAAATTCCACCAAAACAACTGTACTAACTTACTATTTTGCTGGGGCAATGTTGCTACTTCCTGGGCTTAGCACTGTCCAAGACAATTATGATTGTTTTGAAGAAACCCAAAAAATCCAGGGCTTTTGCTCACTAAAGCAGAATGATAACAAGGTAAACCCTGAAAGTCTGAATCTGTGTTTTGGAGACTGTCGTCAGTGCACTGCAGTTTTAAGGTGGAAATGCATAACCATGGCGCTGATTATTTTATTTGCTTGTCTTCAGCATATGAAAAACATCCCATGGACATGTTAATAAGGCAAAATAACTTACTAGGCTCCAAGTTCAGTTGTGTGGAAACAAGGCCTCTTTAAAAAAAACTGTTTTAACACACACACACACACACACACACACTAAACTGAACACTTTCAAGAGTGCACTGCAGGGGGGTTGCATCAGACCTGACTAGGTGTTGTCAACAGATTAAGTGCATTGTTTCGTGCTTTTTATTCTCCTTTAAGTCAGTGCAATCTGTGTTCATCACCCACCACATCCACATCGCTTTTATCCACCTCCAGGTCTGTTCCTGTTTGACTTTCTGCTGTGCGGAGCCTCTTCGGTGGATTCATGTCCACCTCTGACCCTCTTTCCTGCTGCTCCGAGTCCTCGCTACTCATGTGGACAGAGACTTCAGGTTAGCTTGTCAACTATGAGATGTAGCGGCTGAAGGTACATCGACAGAAGAGAAGATATTCGTTGACGAGGAGTTATTTAACACCCATTTTGTAGCCATTCTTAATACAAAATGGATCTATATCAACTAAAAACTTCACCGTAAAGGTGTTCTGAGTATTTTAGTGACGGTTATTGCATCAGTTTTCTCAAACGTGCACCTCAAACCCGCAGCGTGGAGAGCAGCTCGACCACTTCCGCAAATAATGAATCTCGGATGCTCATTGGCTGTTTGGAAACACGGACAGACACCGGATTTGCTCCAGTTCGCTGTCAATCATCTGACGTATACGAACTAGTGTTCGAGTGAACTTGTTGGCTTATTTGTATGGAAGAAGTTGTATATTGACAAAAACTGGAGGGACGTAGAAAATAGGAACATAGCATGTATTTTTTGTTTGAAAGGCGTTCTTTAAGATATGGCTTCAATTTCTTGTATTTCATAATCTTATTTCTTTACTACCAGTATTCCATACGAAGAAACTTAACCTTACTGTCGTTATGTTGTACTTGAAATCCTATCTAAATGCCCTTAAATCTAACTTTTAATTTCAAATCTGTAAAAAATTTTAAAATAATTAAATTTTTAATTTATTTTATTTGCAAGAGAATAAAAAGTTTTGACTAAAACAGAATTTTAACTTTCCCCCCTCTTTATGAATATATCTAATAATATGACATGATCTAAATTCAGCACAATATGGAGTACTTCCATCTCAGAACTGACAAATGATCATTAATACCCTATTCAGATTCATGTATTGTATGTAATATATTTGTAATTTGTCAGGAATTTAGTAAAAACAGTCAAAGGAGTTTTATGTGGTCACTATGTCTGGTGTCTATATTTTGGGTTTTACTATTTTTGACAAAAACTTCTTTGCACAAGGTTCACTGGAATTTTTTCCGTAGTTCTCAGCCAAATTTCATAGTCCTAATCAGTAGGTTACTAAAATCTATGTTTAATTTTAAAATAGGTTCTATAAAGGCGATTCATGTGACATGTTTCAGTTATCCCATTGGGGCAACAGTAACATGTTCGTCAATCAAGGCATAAAGGTCTTGTTTATTCAGTGATGCAGTTACAGTCTGAATAGAGTCAGTGGCTCTGCTAATGTCACTGATGTAAAGTTTGTGGTATTTCTTCATGTTTTATGTTCAAGTAAATGTCACAGCATTAAACTGAACTCTTGCTAAAGTTAACAGCTTTCCTTCTTCTTTGCTGTGTTTGCTCAGACTCACCACTGATGACATGTAACAGTGCACCTCTCTCTAGCTTTCCTGTCAGGTTGAATAGGGACCAGATCACTGTTTTCTGTGTTAATGTTGGCAGCTGCAGTGCGGAAGGTTTGTCTTAGTGAGTGGACATAAAAACAAGATGGATTGAAATATTGTTTTTGACTGTTGTTTTCATTCGAAGGTACCAAAATTGTGAGAAACCGAGTGTGTGTGAGTAGATGTGTGTGGTCGTGGGGTATCTTTGTATGTTGTTGTGTAATTATCATAATTAAGATGCTGAGGTCATGATCTGATTCAGGAATCAACCAACCTCCTGCAATCCATTAGATCCACTTCCACAGTACAGTTTGTTAAGCCACCTTGTTATTGTGACTTAATCTTCATTTGATCTTTTATAATTTTTGTCTTGATAAAACTATCAGCAATTAAAAACAGAAAAGCCTGAAGGAACACTGGCTGCTGAACTTGTTTATTATTCACAGATTTGTTTCTCTCTTCTGGCTGTTGCCTTGAGATATTTTTAATGAATTTTATGTAACACACACACACGTACTGTCCTCATTAATCAGGGCATTTCTTAGACAGGATGTTGTTGAGACGCTGCTTTAAATGAGTGAGCACTGTGTGCATGCGTACATGTCGATGTTGGTTTCTCCTGCGGACTAATTGCTCCCACATTGCAGCAGCATCTCGATCAGACTAAGCTCAATTTATCACTCTGAATGCTTCCTTAAATTGGATGGCTGCCTCACTGCAGGCCAGGAACAACAGCTCCAGGGGGGCAGCAGACTTGGGCCAAAGTCAAGAATTATTCATGCTTGAGTGCACAATAAGTGGAATCCGGAGAAAATTTGGCCTTATTATACAGTTGCATTGGTACACGTGCACACACACACACACACACACACACACACACACACACACACACACACACACACACACACACACACACACCTGCGGAACAGAAAGCAGAAAAGGAGGAATGTTTGCTTTTATGCCTGTGTGTGTCATCAATCTTTTACTCTTGTGGATTTAGGGGCTAACGAAAGGCCTATTAAATTTTTGTGTTACTTTATTTTGAGACAAAAGACTCCATAGAAAGCATCCATTTATCCTTGTGTTGGACTGGGGCTGTGAAGCAAACCAGATATTAATTTTCTGGCTAATGAGAGATGGATAGTTGCAGAGAAGCATGCATGATAAACTAAAACACAATTATATTATGCAGACGTTTCAATCTTAGAGGTTCAAATTGAGGCTGTGAGTCTGTTCTGACCTTCCGCTGCAGATCCACAAGGCCTCTAATGACTTCACAGGCACGTTTTGCAATACAAAATAGTCTTCACTCAGTCTCACAACTGTTCCCACAATCACTCACTGCCGCCTGTTTACCTCCCTTCCCTCACCAAATCAACACCACATGGCAATGTTGCATATGCAGCGTGCACACCAGTTGATTTAGTGTATCAGGAGGCTGCTCGAGACTGCAGCTGCTTAGATTTGTGATCAGGCTGCACTTGATTTTGTTTGGACAGAAATGCCAGACATTAAAGAGAAGGGAAGTGTGTGAGTGTGTCTGGACAAGCAGGCATGATTGGATTTCCTTGATTCATTTAGTTTTCGCTGGGGGAATTGGGGATATTTGACCTTCAGAGAGTCTGCAAGAGAAAATTTGTGATCATTTAAATTTGTCTTGTGTGGGCACACATGCAGACATCCATAGATAGGAAGCATATAGTATTTTGACAGCTGAGGATGGCCACACACTGGACAGGAGATGTTATGAAGGAGAAATGATTGAAATGCCATTTTGTTTTACCAGCAGCAGGGCCTGAAGCTGTAAATATAAGCGCTCTGATTTCATATTGCCATGAACATTTGCCCTGGAGTAAAACTGTAGCCAATCTTAAGATATCTGGAACAGTTAAAGTCCATTTTTAAGGGTCCTGCAGCATTAATCTGATGTGCTGATGTAATAATTATAAATAAAGCACAACATGTGGAAATGATCTGTCTTCTTTGAGGCTTTGTTTTAATAAGAAATGCTACATGTGACAGAATTTTTACTAACCTGCTGGAAAGATAGACAATATATAGTGGATCAGTGTCCGAGAGAATGTTATGTGCACCCATAAGTAGTGTTCGGTTAGATTAAAACTCATACTCACGTGACTGGAGATCAACAGTGCAGCAATCAACATAGGAATGGTCGGAACCATCAGAAAGGCAGTTGTGTCTATCCTGTATCCCATACATAAAGTTAGCACTCATGGAGTAACTGGGAGGGACATCCCCACGATATCACCCGAGTTTTACACTATGCCATTGCTACCATCTAGTGGTTATAGAATGAGACACTGGAGAGACTGTGGCCACAAGCCAGTCAAGCTTTCACAAACCTGAACAATCCCATGTGCAAGTTGATTAGATTTTAGATTAGATTAGATTTTTAAGAATTATTTAGAGGTAATCTCTTACTTCTGCTACTGTTATGTCAACAGAGATAGGAAGGCTGGAAGGCTTACGCTTATCCATCCATCCACCCTCCATCCATCCATCCATCCATCCATCCATCCATCCATCCATCCATCCATCCATCCATCCATCCAAGGCTTGGGTCTAGAGGCAGCAGGTGAAGCAGGTCATTTCAGATGTCCCTCTCCCCAGACATTTTGGTCGCTTGTATCCGCAAACTCCTGTCTTCGACTTACGTTTATTTACTATAAAAATAATACAAACACAGGTATAGCCATAAGGACTCTGCACTCCTGTGGACCAAAATGTACGCCGCACTCAGTACACAAAAAGAATAGTTTTTTTTGTGGCAAACACTGTGTAAAACAGTCTACACCTTCTCCATCAGTTGACATTCGTGACCAAAAATTTACATACACTTGGTAAGACCATGTATATCAGAGTATATTCATGTATATCAGAAAGCCAGTGGATTTAATTTAATTGTACCACTTTTGTTAAGCAGAGTGGTCAAAGATACAACCAGAAGCTTGTGGACGGCTACCAAAAGTGGCTAGTTGAGGCAAAAATGGCCAAGGGGCATTTAACCAAATATTATCACTGCTGTATGTATATTTTTAGATGTTGTCAGATTTCCATAACACCCATAATAAATCTCTGAAGAACTAAAAATCACGATTTTTTTTCTTGTGGCAACGACACGTGTTTCAACAGTGCCATCATAGAAAATTCAGAGTTATCATAGTCACTAAAAATTTAAGACTGCCATGATATAATAGTCTTTACAAGTGTTTGTAATTTTTTGTTCATGAGTGTATGTGATGTTGTGCTGAGTAACACTTGTAATGCTGTTGGTTGGTCATCCTGGAGACCGATGACTTAGAGAAGAGGAGAAGTGGGACAGAAATACAATAATTATAATAATACAATAGTAATGATCTTCTCCATGCATTTTGTCTGTCAGTTTTTTGACATTCCGTGGCTGCAAATCAAAAAATTCTGAATAAAATTGTCAACTTTGATTATCACTGGTCAGTCATGAAAAGCTTTCCCACAGTGTCTTGCAAAATGATACACTTGTCTTGTAGAAGAACAGGGTTGAAACTAGCTGCATGGCCGCATCATGTTGCCCTCAGTAGGCTGTCACCATAACGAATCAAAAAATTAATGAGTTACTCATCAGTCAATCAAGATTTTAAAAATTATAATGTAAACACCATCCATTTATTGATATAATACTTTGTAATACAGCGATATCATTCTATTAAATACATATGTACTAAGCCTGTGTGTATCTATAGGCAGGCATTTCACATTCAAGTCCAGGTTCAGTGCAGTGATGACCAAACGTCTTCTCTGGTTCATTTCATTCTTTTGTTCCGAACACAGCAGTGAACGAAGAGCAGAGAAGAGGTGCTACTGCCCAGAACATCAGTTCATCATCTAAAATCATTTCACTTTGTTTCTGTTCAGATTTCCTTCAAACCTCCCTCCTCCTCCTACCTGTTCTCTTCATACCACATTTTTAAAGTCGCTGATCTCCTTGTAATTTTTTTTCAGTAGATAAATGCCTTTCCATCCACTAAAGTCGAATCTGATTGGAGGAGGGACAGAGTGGTCTCCCTGAGGTCCTCCTAAATGGTGCCAACATGAACCAGCCACGAATGCATTGTGGGTCAGCTCAAGAGACAGGCACGGGGGTCCGATAGGGTACAATCAGTGATCAGTTTAGGTCCGGATTGAGACAGTGACGTCTAGCTTAGGCTGGTTTAGTCCAGTTTTGAATCCACCTGGATCCTGTTGGGGCTACTTGCCTTGAGGGACAAATAACTGAGCTAACTTAGGACCAGATGTTATTCAGCTTTGCAAGTTAACAAGGCAATGCAAAATACATATCATCATGTGTATGTAAGAAGGAGTTGATTAGTTCTTGAACAGAGCTGTAGGATTTCTGGAATCTTACAGTATTACACGGCTGGACCTTCTCCACTGAGCTCAAGATACTGTTTGACTAATCAGAAAAGGAGGAAATATTTGAGGAACTCATATCAGGTGCTCAGCAGAGTAGAATAGTTTGGAGACCTGGGGTTGGGATGCATTCATGCTTTTGTCGGTGCAGCAGCAGCAGTAAGGATCCTGGTGAATCTGGGTGGACAATCAAAGTGTGGCTTCATCCCAATCTTTTAAAGGAAAAGTCACTGTGGTCAAAGGGTGCTCCGGGTTGTCACTGCTGATGGGGAAAAGGCTTTAGAGGGACTGTTGAGATTCACCCTGTTAGTTTGGTGTTTTGTGTACGTATACACCCTGAAGTGCGCCTGAGTGCATGTTTGAGTGTGTGTGCGTGAGTGAGCTTTTCTTCAAGAGTTCAGGTTATATAGCAGCTGACGTGTCTTTAGACAGACACAAATACATCCTGTCCGAGTTTTATCCACTTCAAGTGTGCACAATGACATCAGACCAGGATCCGGTTCAGGCTCATTAAAAACTAGTCTCGTTGTAGTTAGCATAGATTGATCCAAAAAACAGAGTCCGTTCTGCCGTCTCTCTCTGTAGTACCAGAGCTTGAAGGATGCAGGAGTCTCAGAGGAAGGGGTTGTGGCTGTGTGTCTGTGTCTGTGACTGAGTGCGAGGTGCTGGTCGTGGGGAGAGGGGCAGCAGAGGCTGGGGGAGGTTCGACGGAAGGTCCAGGAGTCCAGCAGGAGGCTGTGTGAGGGAAGAGGGGATGATGGGCGGCTGGTGGAGCAAAGGAAGGGGCAACGAAGGGCTGTAGGACAACATGTGAGGGGGCAGCGGGGAGGTGGAAGCTGGTCGCATTTGGTTGAGGGTGAGGCGAGGCTGGTCGCAGTGGAAGGGATTGGTGGGGGATGGTGCACTCAGACCTGTGGAAGACAGAAATTGGTGTTTAAAAAGGTAATACAATCGTAGTTTTGCAAGTATGTAAGTGAATTCTGGAACAGTTGATTGTTACCTGAGAGGAAGGGGTTATTGTGCGTCTTGCTTGGGGGGTTGGACGGAATCAGAGTGTCTAAATTGACCAGCGAGGCCCCCGTTGGTCCCAGGAAAGCCTCTGGAGTCCGACACACGCGTGTGGGCGGGGCGCTGAGTGGGGGTGCCAGCCGGGACAGGTCAAACATCTCCGGGCTGGCCGACTCTCGTCCGTTTACCAGGGGTTTCACTGGTGGATCTGTTCCAAATGGATCTGGCTTGGAGTCTAGTCCCGAAAAGAGGTCAGACTCTGGCTTTCCTCCAAACAACTCTGCATCTGCACCAGGAAGGGAAATTAATTTAAAAATAGTTCTTCAGGAAACATGATGCAATACGATGTTGCATGCTGCATGGATGACAAATAAAAAGACCAAAATAGTTTTTAGTTCAGTGTGTGCTCACTATGAGCCTTCAGAGCAGTTTGAGAGGTTGTGTGTTGGACCACAGTATATGAGGATACTTCAAAAAGCCCTCAAAACACAAACAAGGGGCATAACCCTCATCTTTGGGCATATCTATATACTGTCAAGCCTTATATCACTGTCGACAAAATTTGACCTTCCTAAGGAATAGCAAAGCCTGAACACTGGTGGACCAAGTGCATTTAAGTTAAAGAAGATGATGCTGAAAAATAATTCAAGAACATTATTTCTCCTATGATATTTTCTGGTGAGGCTGAGAACTTTTTGAAGTACCTTTGTATCGTTTTTACTGTGTTCAGCCTTTTTATTGCTACACAAAAATCCATGGCCTCAAAATTTACAATAGAGTTGGATAAACAGTTTTTCACATAATGTAATATTATATCTTTCACACTCAAGGTGTTTTTAATGCAGAGCTATTCTCACTGCTTCCAGCCACTTCTTGTAGTACCTGTGGGACTGGCAGGTTGAGGGGAGGACACTCGGGGAATCTCCTCTCTTGGCTTCTCCTCCTCCTGTTCAGCAAATGGATCTGTCCCATCACCGTCTGCGTGTGAAAACACAAACTGATGAAAGCAGCAAATGTAAAACGCAATGCTCAAGTTTTTGGACATGCACTGAAAGCTACAGTCAGAGTGTGCACTCATAAAAACTTGTGATGCTGGCTAGTGTTTCTAAAAAAAGGCACTGCACCTCCATCTGTTGGGCTGTCCCACGCATTATTCACAGGACTGGTGGCTGCGGGCGCTGCTTCCCAGGGGTCTGTGCGTGAGTTGGCACATGGAGCCCAAGGGTTGGACACATTGGAGGAGGAGGGAGGGGCCGCCCAGGGGCTTCCAATCACAGGAGTGCTGGAGTGGACTGCTGTGAAGACGGGAAAAATTTGCTTTGAGTGTAGTGGTGCAGGACATGGGTGCTGTTTCGAATACAGAGGCTGTAGCACCACACCAGGCTGCATCTTAAAGTGTCTGTGATGAGCCACCCACCTACAGAGTCCCAGGGGTCGGAGGTGACGTTAGAGGTGGGCTGAGAAGAGCTCCAAGGGTCACTGGGGGCAGGAGGGGGCTCGGACGAGGGTCCGAATATGTCCACCAGGTCCAACATGGCGGACTGCAGAGGGAGCAAAAAGTCTTACAATCAAACATTCCTTCGAGTGCTTCCAGGTTTGTGTGGATTAATAGGAGCAACAAAAAAACTTATGCAACCCCGCGGAGATCTGTAGGGAATCAAGATTAGCTTGGTAGACTGTAGTTAAGTTGTAGTCAAGTGGCTGAGGCACAAAGTCTGTAATCTAATCAAAATTGGAAACTAATGTTGCAAAAATGAGAATTCTTTCTTGATATATCTAAAATTTTGTCCGCGTCCATTTTTTTCAGAGAGGATGACTACATTTACAGCCACACTTATTTTCCACTATTATTCCAAATATGACCCAATTGAATACAGCTCAAGGTAACAGCCTATTCCATTTGGCTATTCTGAATTATTCCAAGTGTAGCATTTTCTGATTAAGATGTGGAATATGCTGAGATCATTCAGGTTTTGGGAGTATTCTTTGAAAATGTATACAGTGCATTCAGAATGTGCATCTTAACAGGAGTTTTTCCTGCAGTTTACACAGCCTCTTGCCTGTTTATGGTTAGCTCTGTGTGCTGTACACAAACCAACAAACCAACAGTTTGCACAGCAACATACATGTCAAAAAAGGCTTAGGGTCAGAAGGGGAAACACACCTCCGTTTTAACATGATGAATGACTTAGATACATGCTAATATTGCATGACGACCTTATTGAGAAGGTAGTTGAAGGAATGAAACAGGGAGGCTGTATTTGCATTGTCAAACAAATGGTGAAAAATCACAGTATGCATGACTGAATGTAAACAGGACCATTGCTGAAATATTCCTTTTCATTAGTGATGTAAACAGCATAGTAGGAATATTGTCTTTTTTTGGAATAATGTTTTTATTACCTCATGCAAAGAAGAGATACATGTTTTTTACAAAACACTGCAACTCACTAAACCCGCTCTGATAGTACTCTGTTTATTCATTTACCTAGAAAAAGCTAAGACCCCTGGTTTGTTTCAATTATACTTCACTGTCACTCAACTTAAAACACATATTTGAGTTGTAGAGTTCAGCAATCTGTCACTGCAGAGTTGGATTTATGTGTCAGAAAGCCGCTGCATACAGATTGTTTGGTATTGTGCATCTTTGTTTTGTGTGCATGCTGGCAATGAGATTACGTTGCATAATGCAGCGAGAAGTGCTTGAGGTAATTCAGAAACAGTGGCATCATTTCCTAAGTTTGTCAGGCTGCATCTGTTTAGATATTATGCTGCAGCACCTCAGTTTGCAGTGCAGCATCTTACTGCAGAGCAGACAGGAGCGCTGCCTGTTTGGAAAGTTTGCCTAATTAAATACCCTGCATGGATGAGACCTTATTAATATGTTGACCTTCACATTTGAGGGATCCTTGTTTTTTTTGTACACACAGCATAATGTGAATTTATGAGGTAAAATTTTTGAACTTTCTGTTATACCACAACAATGCCACACATACAGTCTGAAACTGCATTGTAGTAAAATGGATATTTGGAAATGTGATACTACAAAAAATGAATGCATCTGTATTAGCAATATAATCAATTGATTCCATATCAGCACACGGAAAAAAACAAGCATCTACTATTGCTATAAAGAACTAAAAAATTGAAATGATGCTTTAACTTTGACCATGACATCTCAGCAACAAAATATGACACAAATAAACACAAATAACTGATGTCATTTCAAAGGAAACAGTGATCTCAGAAATATTTTTTAACACTGACTTCCTGGGTCTGGCTCTTCTCACTAGCACTCCTAACATAAGAACTCTCAATGAAAAAAAAACAGAGTCAGATTTTAAAAATGTCCATTTATGTCTAAAAGCACCAGAGTCATCTCTGGGCTTTTATTTTTAAGCCTTTTAAACATTTTTTTATTCGAACAGTTCTTATGTTGTTTCTATGTCTAGTATTATGTGTGATAGAGCTGCACAATGAATCACAGATTAAAGGTGAAACAAATGTTAGTCAGATGTTAGACTTTCTTAGTGAAGAGGAGTCGGATCGTGGGGAGGTTTCAGGACTAAGCGATGTGTCTGGTTGATTCTGGATCCAAAGCCTCTGTGCAGCGTGAGGCTGTCCGAAGTGCTACATCTCCAAAGGGACTTCAACAAGCAATTAATGATGTTGAGTGATAAATACATAAACCTTGTACCTTGAAAATCCATGCATTCTGCAGGTAAATTTTACCAACTGGCAGTTTTAGGTCTACAGGGAACACTGGCAGTTCTAGTTTTAACTTTGTACTGTCAATAAACAGGCTTAAGGATTTATTCTGAATACAATACCTGAATACTAAATACATTAACTTGGGCAGTTCAAATGTGCTCGGATTGGATTTTTTTTCATGTGAAACCTGAAAGTTTGCAGACAAAAATGCTCATTTTATAGTAAATGATCTGTTAAATGTCAATATTCAATTCCATGTTTGTCATTAAATTCCCTCTCAACTCAAGCTTGTTTGTTTTTTGCTTGCTGTTAATGCTCTTGGATGTTTGACACTGAAAGGCTGTTTTCACAACCATTTCCTGAAGGGGTGAAGGTGTGACTCTCTGCGCTCACTTTCAACCTCAATTAAAAACAGAATATGAATGCCAGTCACAGCCCAGTATTAATCCTACACTAGAATGAAGAGTGGAAACTTAAAACCTCCAGCGAAAATACACTCAGAACAGACTTTTCAGTGAACTGGGGGACATCTTGTGTCCACAGTTTCCAGTGCCTTTCCAGTGTTTGCCCCCCTTGGAAGTTTCTTAAGGATCTACAGGAACCTAATCTGGCTGCATCTTTTGTAAATCGTACTAAATTAGAAACTCAAATTAAATGTTATTTATTAAATGTGTGATGACACAAGACATGGTGTTTTATGACATGAGTCGGGCTTTGTGTATATGTCAGGCATTTTGTCGGCCCCAGAATAATTTACAAGCAAACGTTTCCATTTTATCTGATTTTCATGGCTTTTCTGTGACACATCGGAAAAGTACCTGCCTTTCTACGATAAAAATATAACATGACCAATTACGAGCCACGGGGACCTTTACATAAGACAGCTGGTGACTCTGATTGGCTTGTTGACAGGCCAATGAGTAGCTGAGTTGATGTGCTACAAGATAAGGGGCATGCTCTCAGGGAAATGTCATGCTGAGCTCAAGGTTAGACGAGACACAGTCATTATCATTCAGCAGGCCCCTCTCGCTGCTTGCTACTGTTCCTCTCTTACACCTCCCTCATTACGCTGATCTGTGTCTCATTTTCCATCCCTATCTCACAGTCCACACCGTACGCTCGACTCCATTCTCTAAATGCTCGCCGGCAGCCTCCCACAAATGCGCTCGCCCACCTTTCTGAGCAAACACACACTCATGTTTTTAAGCTCACCTCGCGTGTCCCTGACTGGCTCTCTCTCCGGCTCTCATCCAGGGCCTTCTGTAGCAGCGACTCGTCTCCTTGGCGACAGCGCTGCTCCTGCAGGGGCGGCATCATGACATCATCAACATTGCTGCCACGGCGATGAGTGTGGACGCACACTGACATATACAAACACACAAAACACTTGTTTGTTTTTTTTTTTGGCTCAGCCAAAAGCAGCACTAATGGCTTTTTGCGCTGTTAAAATATCTAGTTGACAAAGAGCAGGAGGTGGTTTAGAGCAAAGCAGGAAGAAAATAAATTACATTAAAAAGTTTTAATATTGCTTGTTTGGGGCGTTAATATGGGTGCAAGAGAGGTCAGAAGAGCATTGCTTAAGAAGAAGAAAAAAAGGAAAGAAGTATTTTAGGGAAGACATATGAGCCACATAATAAATAAATAAACAGATGATGCGCAGATAGAGAGTTTATAGATGTTTAGACTGAGCAGAAAGGTGTGTTTTTTGTATGCACCTGCTCATGCTCCTTTTGGCTAAGGCTTTAAGCAATCTGTAGTTGTGTGTCTTCATCCATCTCTATGGTAACAGGGAAAGGAAGGGCTAGCTAGATGCTGGTGGGCAAATGTTCAAAACATTTGTAACATTTTCATTAGTGGAATCATCAGGAGGCAATTAGACACATTTGGCTCCGATACACAGAATCCGTGATGGTGTGGCGAGACGCTACGCTACCACACGAGAGACCGTACATTATCAGAGAACGTGTGTATTTTTTACCTTCTGACTCTCCTCCCTGCTCATGGCTAAAGCCAGCTGGAGCTGCAGCTCTTCCTCCCCGCTGGTCTGAGGTCGAGCCTGCTCCAGGTCTGAGGCGGCACGAGGAGATGAGGACGAGGCTGCAGAGAGAGTTTTAGGGAGGAAAGACTGAGGTTATGTGAGGAGAAATTATCAGATTGACGTGAGGACGCATGAACAGATGCACAGAGACAAGGAGCACAGGAAGGCGTGGGGCTGATTTGAATATTTTCAGGCCTACGCTGCAGTATTGATAATCTATGTGGTGGACCGTCCAAAGTGCTGGGCTACAGCACCAACAGCATTTCATTAGGGATTTGGCGATAAGCCTGAATACAAATGTGTATTTTTAACTCTTGATCCATTTTTTTCTCAAATTGCCAGCATACAGAAGAAGCTGTTCGGTGCTCCAGTTAACTTGATTTATTTGATGTATTTCAAACATGCCACAAAACTGTAAAATCACACAAAATGAAAACAACAACAACAAAACCTTAAAGTAATGTCTAAAAACAAGTAGAATTAACTGTACATCCCATATCTTGCTGTTTCCTGTTTGTTTCAAGCCTTATGCTTGTACACATCTTACAAAACTTCAAGAACACCTTTACTATTCCACACTACTATTGTTTTCTTTTTTGTATATTTACTTGAATTGTTTTGTAATTAACTAATTTTGAGATTGTTGTCCAAACTCTTCCATACGTTTACCCCACAAACTGAAATTATTAATAAAATTAAAATTTCCTTTTAATTCCTCGTTTCCAATGTTACTTCTAAACAGTTGTTGTTTATTATCAGGGAAATCAACTAAATCAACACATCTCAAAGTATTTGTTTTGGAGAGTGCTCATTATATCCCCCATAATATATTATCCTAACGCATTTTTTTTGTTTTTTTTTTACTATTTTTTACTGGATATAATGTAGTATTATGTGTATCATCCCACACTTCTGCACGGTAAGTCAAGTAAGGTAAAAACAGTGAGCAGTACAATGGAAGTTTAAGTTTTAAATACCCACAATACTCACAGTTAAAGGAGGACGGGGAGCCTCTGGAGCGGCTGAATTCCTCCCCGTACAGCACCGCCATGCTGGGCTGACTCGTGCGCCTGCCCGGGTGGTAAGATGGTGGTATTCCTCCGTACACACCTCCTCCACCTCCACCTCCACCTCCACCTCCCCCTCCCCCTCCTCCTCCTCCTCCTCCTCCTCCTCCGCTGCCCCCACCAGCCATTCGCTCCTTGGTCTTCAGGGCCTGACTCCTTTCCTGGCGGAGCCGCTCCTCGTCCCGGAGGAGACACACCAGCTGGCGAGCTTTTTCCCTCACATTCGCACCCTGGTCTCGTCCGTCGCGGTCCACGTACTGGAAGTCACGGAGCGTCTGAAACCACACGCACAAGCAGCATTTTCAGTCTTTTGGAGATCGACATGCGGTTTTAAAATGATGTAAGATTCAAGTTGTGGTCTAGGAGATGCAGGAAATCCTCAATAATGTGATGCTCCAGCAGAGCATGTTAGATCATTTTTATGTTTCTCAGCAAGGGATCAACCATATGGGACTTTTCAGAGCCAATACTGGTGCCGATTATCGGGAAAGATCTATAACCGATAATTGGGGCCGATACACATAAAATGATATACACCAATCAGCCACAACATTAAAACTACTGACAGGTGAAGTGAATAACATTGATCATATTGGTCCTATGTGGTGTTCTGCTGGAAAACCTTGAATTTTAACATCTGTGTTGATGAGACTCAGACACCCAAATAAACATTGTCCCAGAACAAACACACTCCCTCATACAAATGGAAACCCCAAATGTCACTGTCCTACCTCCGCAGGAAAATGCACCCCACCACATGGAAAAAACATCAAACAATCAGGAACATGTTGAGGAACATGACAATGACCCAACATGTTGATTTGACCTCCAAACTTCCTACACCCCATTCTGATCAAGCATCAACAGGATGCAGTGGAACAAGTTTGACTGACAGAGGCCCCACTGCACAAGCCAGAGTACCCAAATGACCCACTGCCAATGTCCTGGTTCCAGACCCCATGAGAGGTCCTCTTGTCCATGTCCAATGGTTCAGAGCATTTTAGACCACATAAGGGGGACCAACACTATATTAGACAGGCATAATGTTATGCCTCATCAGTGTATATTGACAACATGTGATAGCAGGGAACATCTAATTCCTACACAGGCTTCTTCATTTATAAGGATTACTGCAACTGAATGTGTACAACAGAAATAGGAGCGATAAAATCAAAGCGTCACGTGTCAATTGATTGAGCTTGATCAGTTTGTCTGCCGTTTTGTTTATTTTTCTCTGTTTTCTTAATCTTTCTCTGTTCTATCACTTGTATTGCCAACTAAGGTCCATATCTTAAAGGATTATTAGTTATCATTTTCCCTGATTCTGTTTCAGGCTAATCTGCCTTCTAACTTAGCCTTTAGCTGTTAGCATAGCCTTAGTCACTGTAATAACAGCTAGTTTCTGGATTTGTGGCACCGGCTTGAGTTTCTTGTTCAGTTTTGTTCTGGTAGTGTCTCTGCTTGAGAGACATTTCTGAGACCAGAGAGTTATTACAGACTAGAGATTGATCGATTATCAGCCTGGTCAATTTTCATAACCGATATTTGCCATTTTTCTGATTACCGTAGCGGTGTTTTTATTGACCGGTTATTGATATATTAAATGCACTACTTCAGGTCCGATGAAATCACGGCCATGATAATAAACCAAACTGATAATTGTTCTATCCCTATTCTCAACCTTTTAATCTTGACTATACAATTTAATCTCAGAAAATCAAGTCAAAACGAGGACATGCTTGAAAAAATAAATCAGTTTAAAATGATTAAACTTTTATCGTGCTGGGTGCAATGTGATTTTTGTAAAAGCAACATGAGTGGTTGTCAAGATGACAACACGTGATGATGCCATTGAGCAACAAACCACTAACCATTCCGACTGCTGAGACTTTCTTGTAATCTGCATTTGAGTACCTGAATGGTGAAGGCATTCTCACGGCACTGCTGGGCCACTCTCTCCGATCCTGTCTTCAGCAGGTAATCCAACAGAGTCAGGGCCTGGAAACAAACACTGATTATCACACTGATGCTCCCAAATGAGTATGTTGTCACATCTCTATTCTACACATTGCAACTGACACTTCTATTGAGGGTCTTTGTGAGGAACAAAACAAGAAACGCATAAAGAAATGGAGCTGCTGAAGTAGTGTGTGGCCAGCAGGTAAGGAGAAGCTGAAGTTAACTCAGGTAGATGTAAAGTTAGCCAGATTGTCTCTTTGGTGAGGTCACCTTGTAGACATGTCTCCAGTTCTTGCCGCTGTCATTGAGGCGTTTCCACACCATGCCCATCACCTCGGCAAATGCCACCACGTTGAAGGTCAAGTCAGCGATCTCTGACATGAGAGACGACGAAGGGCCCCATGGATCATTGGAGGTGGCCTCACGGACCTACCATGAGAGCAACCATGATGTCCATTCATGTTTAATGCACGTACAATAATGCTCTTTCTCTTCAGGAGTATTAATATCATAAAAATTAAATCCCTTCACGTGTCAAAGCATGTATAATAGAGAGCATCGGCACAAAAAGAGGCGTTGGAGATGTGCTTTGTTCTGATGTGACTCGGCATAATTTAAAGGAGTTGACTCTTTCTCAAAGTAAAAGCCGCAGTACATTCACAACACTTGAGCAAAATGCAGTTCATTTACAATACCTTGATCTCCGCTTCTGAATAGTTGTGCACAATGTTCTTCACCTGCCGGCGCAGGGCTGAGGTTGTCATGGTGACAGGTGATGGAGGACGTGGAGGGAGAGAGAGTAAAAAAAACAAAACACTCAACAGGTTAGGAAAAGGGGGAGGGGAGGAAAGGGGGAAATGTGGATGGACCGAGGAGAGGAGAGGCGAGGCGAGGTAACTATGCCAATGACGGCTCCTCTTCTCTGTCAGGAGTTACAGGACGCCCCTGTGAGAAAAAGATAAAGATTGCATATGAGCATAAACAGGTATGAATAGACTCCAGAGGTAGCTTTTTGTCTTTCTAAGTCTGCATTTGATGAACCAGCTAACCAGAAACTCCAAGCAATCTTTGGGGTTTACTGAGAGTTATTAAGATCCATCCAATAGTTACAAATACACCAATCAGCCACAACATTCTGACCACTGACAGGTGAAGTGAATAACATTGATCATATTGGTACTATGTGCTGTTCTGCTGGAAAACCTTGGATTTTGCCATCTGTGTTAATGAGACTTAGACACCCAAATAAACATTGCCCCACAACAAGCACACTCCCTCATGCAAATGGAAATCCCAAATGTCACTGGTCTACCCCTGCAGGAAAATGCACCCCACCACATGGAAACAACATCAAACAATCAGGAACATGCTGAGGAACATGACAATGACCCAACATGTTGATTTGACCTCCAAACTTCCTACACCCCATTCTGATCAAGCATCAACAGGATGCAGTGGAACAAGTTTGATTGACAGAGACCCCACTGCACAAGCCAGAGTACCCAAAGGATCCACTGCTAACATCCTTGTTCCAGACCCCATAGGACACCCTGAGAGGTCCTCTCGTCCATGTCCAATGGTTCAGAGCATTTTAGGCCACATAAGGGGGACCAACACAATATTAGGCAGTTGGTCATAATGTTATGCCTGATCGGTGTATTTTGATGTGGACCAAAGTGGTGGGCTGATGCAGCCAGCATGGCTAATGTGCTAAATGACAAAGAAGCTGCAGACTTTGATTTATTGCTTTGAAATAGAATACTCTAAGCTTTATGAACAATGACTGATGATAGTGAATGACTGGGCAGCTCATAATTGGTGCCCAATCACACAGAAGTAGGTCGTTCAAAGGCTCTGGCACTCAGGTGTCTGATGAAGCTTCTTGGAAGCTTATTTAATTCAGGCCAACGTGCTTGTGTGTGCACAGACGCACACGCGCAACCCATTTTTCTCCTCCAAATTCATTTTTCAGAGAGGACGCAAGGGAATTGATCATTAAGGATTCCTGTGATCCGTCTCCCTCCGCCTGTGACTATAAACCTTCACTGACACAGAACGTAATTAACCCACTAAACCAAAGTTGAACTAGGGTGACCCCACCAAACTAAACCTACTGTCGTCAGTCATCGGCTCACTAAGCTGGCAGATGATTAAAACATCGTGTTACTTTTCAAATCAGCTATCCATCTGGTCGTGTTCTTGTCCTTTTTTAAAGAAAGTCTAAGGTAAAGCCGTGGAGTTCTGTTGTTTTATCTGTAAACTGCACACACTTTAACCACCTATTTCTGTGTTTATGACAAATTTCTGAATGAAATATAGAAGAAAACCAAAGTCTACCTGGCTTTACTTGCACTAATATGTCGTTACATTAAAGGAAATTATATGTTTTAATGCCAAAAAGGGACATCAAGAATCATATTGCAGATTTTTCAATTAGGGCTAATTACATGCAGACAAATGTTTAAACTTAACAGTTACAAAGTCAAATTAAAGGTTCATAACAATTCATGCTGTCATATTTATGAAAGCCTATTATATTATTAAACAACACATTGGCAATTATTAGCATATACTTATCACTTATACTGTATGATAATGTCTGTGCAGACTATGTATCTACAAGTAAAAAGAGATCTTTCAAGAATTCACAAATTAAAATGTACAGGTAACTTATATTTTCTACTTATGTAAAAAAAAAACTTAATAGAAATATCCTCATCACATTGTTTAGACTCCCACATATTAACATTTGTATTATTAGTTATGAAAAGTAGTGAAAACTTTTCAGAAGCTTTAGGCCTATATAATCTACCAGACAAAGACTAGGACATATCTTTAAAGTGGTTGAAATTGTGATGAAACTCATTTTTACAACAAATTGCTGGACAATACAATAAAATTAAGTTTCTTTATGTCAGCCATTAATTCATATAGAGTGCTGCATACTATTATTTGACGATGTAAAAACAATAACAATAACAATGCACAAGTAGAAAAAGGATAATGCAGACTATACCCTGTTTTGGAGTAATGGTAATGCAATAGTCTGATCTGAATGAAATGAAATGAAGTATATTTAATGCCATTTACACACAGTTACAATGAAGCTCTGTCTGGATCATCTCCGGTGATTCAAATGAACAACAGCAGGTGAAAAAACAACAAAGCCAATGCAACGAATGAATTACCAATAATCAGACTAGCTAAGAGCAGCACCAGAATAAATAAGGAACTAAATGAAATAGAAAAGTACCACAATCAGGGACTAACTACGTCTGTACTAAAGTCACTTTCACACTACATCTAGATTTATTTTACTTTATTTATTCATTATGAGACAATAGGCCTCCTGGAAAACCCCTCGCTCTACTTGCAGCGTTGTTTTTTTCTCTTTTGCAGCTTAATCACAATTTAAAACTACTACAGCACCTGGTATTTACATTTTGCTTGCAGTGGAGACAAAAAAACCTTTCCAAAGTTCCCTGCCACAGCAGATTAGCACTGGCACTCCTGCGTTCATTCTGAAGATACAGCAGGACACTGTAAAATGTGAAACTGTAGGGAATCATAAATAAAAATCCACGATGCAGATTTTGCAGGAGAGCTTTAGCACAGCAATACTTTTGTCAAACATATTTAAACAGCTTTACTAATTGAGACTAATTAGGCCTTAATCATACAATTATAGTCGGTCTAGGATAAAGATGTCTAAGGGCCCCTTGATCCACTGGTACCCAAAGCACGTGCCTGGTAGGACTGTTTCGTAATCCATCCATGTTTACCCTTTAATATGAGTCCATATTAACTGACTGCTACTGCCAAACTCGTGTCTTTTTAAAATCCTCAATTCATCCTGTTTAACGGTGTTGATTTTCTGCTGCTGCTCCACCACAGTTCACACTGAAAGAAGTCACAGGATGCCTCGTCCTGGCCAAAAGCAAACATCAGCAGAAGCACAGAGATGCACACAGCAGGGACGCAGGCAGAAAACTCTGAGAGGACGGCGAGTCTGAGAGGGTCTGTGCATGTGCAAGAGAGAAGGCAAGGGAGAACGAAGGGCACAAAGAAGAAAGTAACACTCAGCAACTTTGACCGGGATCACCTTTCTGCACCATCATCTTCAGCTTGGACACACACACATGCATATTCCCCACTCGCACAGAGGTTATTACAGGCTGGTGTTGTCTGCTCTACTCCTCTTTGTGTTGCTTCGGCTGAGCCTCACATCACAACAGATATTTCACATTGTGGAAGAAATATGATCTCTGTGTGCACAATGATTCTCAAAAACTGAGAAGAAGCAGGGGGGGGGGGAATCCAAGGCAATGAGATGAGCTGGCTTTTAAAATCCCAGATGCAACCCTTTCTTTTTTTACAAATTAATTTCTGCACTGTTGTGATTAAAGGACCATGCATGTGCTATCTGTCATTGTTCTTAGAAATCCAGCCGGTGCAGGCCCAAAATCATTTTGGTGAGCGTGAATGATTATATCTGCACATGAATCCAGAAACAAAGTGTAAAATTCACCCCAAATTACAATTAAAACTAAATTGTTACTGTATTTGACCAAGTCTTAAACCAGCACGGGGACAAACTGTGGAGGTGCTCTGTGAATACTAGAACAACTCCGACATCCCCATTGAGGTTTCGCTGGGCTCACTGTATGATTCACAGCCATATACATTGCATGTAAATGACTCATCTGGGTGTAATTACTCAAATAAACCCCTGGAAGCCACAGTGACTGAATTTATTCCAAGCAGAATCACCTGCTGAATTCATCAGCTCAACTTGCTCTGCTCAGATCTCCAGGGAGACAGCTGTGTGTTTGTAGACGTGAATCAGTTTGAATGAGCCACATTAAAAACACAACCATCACACTGCCTAGAAAAATTGAAGAGAGGCTATTTGAGTTTGAAGGTCTGATGCGTCAAATTGCACCGAATTTACGTCACTCCGTCGTCCACGTCGGTGCATGCGCATGCCTGCTGCGGAAGCAGGTGGAAGCTTGTATTTTTCGGGGCAGATAGCAGATTCTAAAGGCTTAGGATGAGGGAAAAAAAGACAGATCAGGCTAAAGTTGGGGTCAGATTAGTCTGCGCTGCTTTGGATTATGGAAAGGTTTGGTTCAAATGCAAAGTAAAGGGACACTGAATCTGATAGCAAGATCAGGTGGAGGGACAGAGGTGGAGAGGGGGAGGGCGCCCATTGTGGGTCTGCATAATGCATCCCCCCCCCTCCTCACCCCACCTCCCCCAGCACACACACGCCCCCTCCTGCGGTGGATTCCCTGTGCGGGCTGCCATGTGTAGCAGATTCCTGTGCAAGGCCAACTACTGCTGGAGTTGTCTTACACATTGGCAACACAGCTGCCATTGCTTTAGTATATATGCTTGCTAAAGAGGAAATAAATGTCGCCCTCCAAAAAAACAACAAAAACAACAACCAGGAACCAGGAAAAAAAACCATCCCTGCGTCCTTACCATGCCCACTGCTCATCTCTCGTCTTGTCCACGGACCATCCTTGCCTCTCTGCTGTCTCCTTCTCCAGCTTCGATGATATCCAGTCCGCTGGGATGTGCTAAGCAGGGCAACCACAATTATCCCCCTCCTCCTCTTCCTCTTCCTTCTCCTCCTCTTCCTCCGGCAAGCGTGACTTGAAGAGTGCCGCTTTTAGGAATCCTCTAAACGGGGATGTCTTAAATCACCGGCCTACCCCGGATGATGCGAGCCGCTTGGGCCGACAGTCAGCGCTGAAATCCGCATAGGACAAGGATAAGCCACCGCACACGGCTCACTCACCCCCCTCTCTCTCCGTCCACACACGCAGACAGCACCGGCAGGCCAGGCACGCAGAGCGCACACAGCAATTACAGCGGGGCGCGTAAAAGAGAGGCGGGGACGGGGGCGCGTCCTCGGCACCGTCAGCGGTACCTACTATCATCCATGTGGATGACACAGAGCAAATATCTCCCCAGATCCTCTGTGGCAGAAAATAACTTCAACAAAAGCTTGACAACAAAATATGGCACGAATCCAATTTGACAAGTTTTATTACAGTATATGCTCCTGACTCTCATTTGTGTCCCACACTGAGCTCATCCATCAGGTCGCACAGGTTGACCACCAGGTCCTCCATCAGAGCATACACCTGCCAGACAGATAAAGAAAAACACTGAGCCAAAATACAAAGGCAGCATGGAAATGACGTTTTCTGACCTGAAGAAAAAGTGAAACATTTTGTTTCTGTTGTTGAGGTGAGAAAAGGATTAAATTTAACCACATTTTTGAGGTGTTCAACTGAATGCAAATACTCAACTATTAAATTAATCCACATCCTAGTCAGGCGTGGCTTTAAAGGACAGTCATCAGGCAGCATGATCAGTACACAGACTTTGATCAGTGACTCTGAAAGAGCACCTTAAAATGCAGCTTTACTTAACCAAAACAGATGCCACAGCTGACGAGAGAAAGATGTGAACAGACTGTTGTCATGCTGGATGTTGGCGTGTCTGTTTGCGCTGTATGTTGACACTTCAATGTCCACAACTCCACCTTTTGTCATCTAAGAAATCATTTCAGAAAGCACCGTATGATAGACAACCTGCCACATGATGCTCTGGATGGACGTGTCCAAAAGTGTCATCCTGTCCCTTAAAATGTCTGTCAACTTCACTGAGTCTTTCAGGAAGAGCGGGACAACATTCCACAAGCAGCATCGAAAACCTCACTGACTCGCTGATGCCTGACTCGTAACTGGCTTGTGACTTGTGCTTTCTGGTCTATGACCCCACTTTCAATCTGGATATTGTCATTTCCAACATAATGCACGCCTGATTATTTCTGAGTAGAATTTCATATAGTATTTCACCGATCAGCCACAACATTCTGACCACTGACAGGTGAAGTGAATAACATTGACATCTTTTTAACATTTGACATCTGTGTTGATGAGACTTAGACACCCAAATAAACATTGTCCCACAACAAACACACTCCCTCATGCAAATGGAAATCCCAAATGTCAGTGTCCTACCTCCGCAGGAAAATGCACCCCACCACATGGAAAAAACATCAAACAATCAGGAACATGTTGAGGAACATGACAATGGCCCAACATGTTGATTTGACCTCCAAACTTCCGACACCCCATTGTGATCAAGCATCAACAGGATGCAATGGAAAAAGTTTGGACAGAGGCCCCACTGCACAAGCCAGAATACCCAAAGGATCCACTGCCAATGTCCTGGTTCCAGACCCCACTGGACACCATGAGAGGTCCTCTTGTCCATGTCCAATGGTTCAAAGCATTTTTTACCACATGAGGAAGACCCAGAGCCGACCCTACCCAATGTAACGCCCTAGGCACGATTTTATATGGCACCCACCTCCATCAGCGATTAATATGCGCTTCTTGATTTTGTGGTGCCCTTTGGAGGCCACAGCGCCCTTAGCATTTGCCTATATTGCCTAATGGGTCAGCTGACTCTGGGGTGATCAAACAGTATTAGGCAGGTGGTCATTGTTTTGCCTGATCGGTGTATATAGCAAGATTTAGATGTACACAGTGAATCAGTATTACACCTTGATCTGCACTATGATCAAAACATCATGTATTTTATTCCCTAGTTATGTGTCAAAATTAATCAAAAGTACACATTTCTACATTTTTCATAGCTGTAGAGAGTCTTTCAGTAGACAAAACACTGCCTCCTAAATGCCCACCTCCATGTTTGAATGCAGGCTTTATCTTAGAACATGTTAAGGTCTTTACCGTGACCTGAGATAACCCCAGTGACACTATCAGGGCTATTTTCTCAAACTTTGAAAGCTCCTCTAGAGTCACAGTTGTACTCCTCACTTATAACAAGTAAACTGAATTTCACTTCAACAGCACTGCATTTGAAATATATTTAAACAACTTGCCTTTTTGTGCAGAAGTCTTGTGTAAATGAGCATCACCTCCGGATCCACACTGTGGGCATCAGGTGGTTGTTGATTCGTGCTCTCTGAGCGGATGTCAGTCAGCGAGGCAGCCTCCTTCCCTCCCTTTTTCCGAGAGGCTTTCCCTGCTTCACCCTGTTTTTTTGCCCTTTTTTTGCTCTCCTTTGCACACATGACAGAAAGACAAAGTTATAATTAATGAGAGACGTGTAAATATGATTTACTGAGCATGCAGGATGACAGCACAGTGAGCTGTCTGGTAAGCTGCATGGTAATTTCATGGCCTGCGTTATACTGGATGTCCTGTACTGGCTCAGTTAACGTATAGCCATGCGTGCATCTGCCACAGATGGCTTGGACTGCTCCAGGTGCTATTAATTCACACTTTGGGCACACAGTCGGAGAGCAGGTGCACATTTTCACACAGTGTTCTGTTACCATGGTACCGTGTGAGTAATAGCCTGTACCTTACCTATGACTCAACCATCACACAGGGGGAGAAAATCACTCAGCAAAATACGTAGTCATACAGGCAAAACTGGGACTCTGGTCTAATTCTAAATGCACTGATGGTGGATAACAGAGTGGAGAACTATTAGAAGGGAGATGTAACAAGTCCACACAGAACACCACAGCAGCTCATCAGCTTTCAGTCAATCCCTTAAATTCAGATTTGTGAATAGGAGCGGGTACAACGAGGATGGATGCATGGTAGATGGGAGCAGGAAAACAGTCATGTGCATTGATATAAATGGGTACACAGTGGCATTTTTTTGCTCATTATCACACCCACCCAGTCACTTTTCACCAAAATATGAATGGCCACTACTGCATTGTCTTGCTTAGCTACAATAATAATCTCTCTGGAGGACAAAACATCAAATGGAGACCATTAGCTTCCCACATTTATTCAGAAAACTGAATGTGGAATGGCTGTTTTAATGCTATGGATGGTTGATGCATCATGTAAACACACAGATCCCACAAACAGAGCCTTGAATTAGACAGTCATACAAATGGTTAAAAAGTTGGCCCAAGTAAGACTCACAATGAAGCCCCCTGAACCCAGCATAAACACTGTGTTATGTATAAGACAATATTTTGGGAAACTGGAATTTCAGAGATAATATTGCAATAGGTAGCCAAGTTCTGTGGAGGCAGTCAGTAGTAACAAGATGGGAGCCTACTGAATGGCACATAAATGAATAATGAACTGACAGCTTGTTTGAAGAGGTGAAGGTGACTCAGGTTTGGATCAGCTGAGCGTCAACTGCAGTGATGTGTCATGTCTTACTAAACATGATAGTTTATTCATGCCAATGATTAAAATACCTTTGACTGCCTCTCTGCACTAAAACATTTGTATAATTCTCCACGTTGATGAAGGTTAGTCAGCAACACACACATGCACTGTCTTTCTCACTTTTGTGCTCTCCCACTCAAACACATTTTCTTCTCACCTTGGCTGATTTTTCAGTTAGTGCTGGTGACTTGGACTCTCTTTTGTTGTCATCTTTAGGTGTGGATCTCGCCCCACTCCTCTCCACTTTAGCCGCTGCTCCTCCCTTTTGCTCATTTTTGGTTTCGCTATCAGCCAAATCTGTGGACATTAAGAAGTAATAAGTAACACAAACTCAATACTGTCACAAATCTACAGGTAAGTCTGAGCCAAACTGTGTGATTCTCACCAGTGTCAGATATTATGGATTCATCCCTTTTATCAATCCACAGTTCTCCCTCTGGGAGGCCCAGCAAGTTTCTGAGCCAGTGGGCCTCAACAGTCATCTCATCCAGCAGTTTCCTCCAGAGCTGCTGCCTGCAGGGGGCACCACACACCACCATAAGACACAAGTGAGCAGGTGTGGAACATACTGTAGTTGTGTGACTCATGTGTACATGTCTCACCCTATAGTGGCAGCTGTTAGACGGTGGTGTGTCAGATCAGTAGGTTCAGAAAGCTGCAGAAACAGAGAGTTGAGCTGGGCCAGCCTCTCTTCTCTGGTGAGTGAGTCTTGAGCTGGCTCTTCATCAGGCAGTGACAACAGAACCTTAAGTATGGGAAATAAGGGAGTGGACAAATATACTTCATCACTTTATGAAGTGGTACATACATTCACCGGTCATTTTATTCGTTACACATGTGAATCTTGAATTGAATTGAATTGAATTGAATTGAATGAATGAATTGAATTGAATTGAATTGAATTGAATGAATGAATGAATGAATGAATGAATGTTTATTTCGAACATGTATAAAATAAAATATGTTCTTTGTACATACAAAGGAAGGAAAAAAACAAAACAAAGAAAATAATAAAAAAAGAAACAAATGAAAAAAAAAAAAAAAGAAAACATAACAAAACATAGCACATGGTTCGAAAAAGGAGTAGGGAGAAGTAAACACTTTTTGAAAGTCCTACCCCTTTTTATTTATTTTTTTTTAACCATTTTTCGACTTTAATATAATATAATATAATATCATATACTGTACTATACCATAACATAACACAATATAATATAATACAACATAATATAACACAATATAATACAATACAACACAGTACAATACAGTATAACACAATAATATAACACAATACAATATAATATACTATGATATAATGCAACTACCTAATACAATATACTATAATATACTGCGCAGATATCCATAGAAATACATAATATATACACATACATACAATATAACTATCCCCTTTAAATATTTACCCTATATTAAGTTAATTACAATATAACACCCAACACTATTGTATTGGTATTTATATATCTGACCATCCTCCATTAACAATGTTCTTCTTCCACATACTTGTGTAATAATATGTTTTTGTACCTCTTTTTAAACAGATTTATGTTGCTACTTTGTTTTAATTCTTTCTCCAGACTGTTCCACAGAATCACCCCACTGTTCGACATGCATAAACTTTTCATTGTAGTTCGAGTCTTTGGTTTTTTAAAGTTTAGATCTCCCCTTAGATTGTATCCACCCTCCTTTTCTGTAAACATCCCCTGTATATTCTTTGGTAATAGATTATTTCTTGCTTTGTACATTATTTGCGCTATTTTGAATTTGACTATATCCTTAAACTTCAACAATTGTGTTTTTATGAATAGTGGGTTTGTATGATCTCTGTATCCTGCATTGTTTATTGATCTTATTGCTCTTTTCTGAATTGTGCATATTGGCTGTAGAGTGGTTTTGTAGGTGTTTCCCCAAACCTCGACACAGTAAGACAGATATGGCAAAATTAGTGAGCAGTATAGAGTGTATAATGACTTGTAGTTCAGAATATGTTTCGTTTTCCACAGAATTGCTGTGCACTTTGCCAGTTTGGCTTGAATGTAACTTATGTGCGGTTTCCAGCAGATTTTATTGTCCAAGATCACACCAAGAAATTTAATGTCATGTACTCTTTCTATTTTGGTATTTTCTATTATGATTTCTACATCATGATCCATTTTTTGTCTCCCAAACATCATGAACTTTGTTTTACTTAGATTTAATGATAATTTATTTTTATCAAACCATAGTTTTAGTTTATTTATTTCTGATGTTATGGTCTCTAAAATCTGCTGCAAATTCTCACCGGAACAAAAAATACTGGTGTCGTCTGCAAACAAAACAAATTTTAATAATTGCGATACTCTGCATATGTCGTTGATGTATAGTATGAATAATTTTGGTCCTAATACCGACCCCTGAGGTACTCCGCATGTAATGTTCGCGAATTCTGCTTTATGGTCACCTATCTGCACATACTGTTTCCTGTTTCTTAAGTAGCTTGCCAGCCAACTCAACCCAACTCCCCTAATACCGTATTTTTCCGATTTATTTAGTAATATGTTGTGATCGATGGTATCAAATGCTTTTTTTAGGTCCACAAAAACTCCTATTGCTATTTTTTTATTGTCTATACAGTTTGTGATTTCTTCTATTAATGACATGAGTGCCAGAGATGTTGATCTGTTTGTTCTAAATCCGTATTGACTGTCTGTAAGGAGGTTATGTTTTTCAATGAATTTGTCCAGTCTGTCTGTAAAAAGTTTTTCGAGTATTTTGGAGAATTGGGGGAGTAGAGAAACAGGCCTGTAGTTTGTGAAATGGTGTCTATTTCCGGTTTTAAACAGTGGAATTACTTTTGCTATTTTCATTTTGTCTGGAAATGTACCTGATTGAAAAGACAAGTTGCAGATGTAGGTGAGTGGTTTTGCAACTCCTTCAATGACTGATTTTACTGTTGACATGTCTATATCATTACAGTCTGTAGAGGTTTTATTTTTACATTTTCTTACATACTCCATAATTTCTTCTTCATCGACTGCACCTAGAAAAATTGTGTTTGGATTTCTGTATCCCGTATCTTCTATATCCCCACATTCTGTTGTCTCTGGTTTCTTTATTTTTGCTGCTAAATCTGGTCCCACATTTACAAAGAATTGATTAAAACCGTTCACCACATCCTCCATATTATTAATGGTCTTGTCATTTTCAATGTAGTACTCTGGGTAATTTGTGGGTTTGGATCCACTTCTCACAATGCCATTCAGTATATTCCATATGCCTTTAATATTATTTCTATTTTTTTCCAACAATTTATTATAGTATTCTTTCTTACATATCCTCATTATATTAATTAATTTATTTTTATATTTTTTGTACTTTTCCTCTGTCTCTATAGTTCTGTATTTTAAGAATTGTCTGTATAATGCATTTTTCTTTTTGCAGGCATTTTGTAGCCCCTTTGTGACCCACGGACTATTTGTACGTTTATTTTTATTACTGTATTTCTTTATAGGACAATATTTATTATACAATACATTGAATATTTTTAGAAATTCTTCATATGCCTTATCAATATCTTTTTCATTATAAACTTCGTTCCAGTTCTGTGTCATTAAGTCATCTTTTAGTGCAGTCATAGCTTCTTCTGTTTTCACTCTTATATATTTATAATTTTTGGTATCCTTTGTCTTGTTATAGTTGCAGTAATATACATTAAAGATAGGCAGGTGGTCACTGATATCTGTTAAAAGTAGTCCGCTGTCTGTATTATTTTCCAAAATATTAGTGAATATATTGTCTATTAAAGTGGCACAGTGAGAAGTGATCCTGCTAGGTCTGGTGATAGTTGGATACAAGCCCATACTGAAAAGTGAGTTTATGAAGTTTTCTGTCATTCTATGTTTTTTTGGATTTAAGAGATCAATGTTAAAATCACCACATATGTACATGACCTTCTGTGTTGATTTTATGAACGTAGTTTCCATCCAGTTTGTGAAGACTTCAATGCTTGATCCTGGAGCTCTATATATACAACTTACTATTAAGTTTCTCATTTTTTTACAAAATATTTCTACAGTAATGCACTCCAGTAAATCATCCACAGTTACAGTCATTTTTTCAATAATTTTATACTCCAAACTATTGTCAACATAAATCGCCACTCCTCCACCACTTTTGTTCTTTCTGTTGATATAATTAAATTCATACCCATTCAGCTCAAATCTTATTCAATACAACAGCTTTTCTATAAATTCTATCCCTCTCATGTATGTTAATGGAGGCAAAAAACATCACATTTTTTGGTCATTCCATCTCAAACTGTCAGACTTTTAGAACAGCTTTTGCTTGACCATCTTTGATTTGCCTGAAAATTTCACAGCATAAGTTATCAATATTTATAAAGATATTTGTGAAATTATATATCAAACACTTTGATAACTTCACTTTTAAAATTGTCCGTCAACCCATTTTCTGCATGGTTGTTCACGCATTTGAATTTGAGGCTGTGTTTGAATGACAATACCTATAGAACTTTTAAAGATAAACGCCTGAAATTTCTGCAGTCATTACTCATCATGCCAGTGATTCAGAATCTGCAACATTTGACAAGCAAATCAAAGGCTCTGAATAGCGCCTCTGAATGTGTGAAGAAATGTGCTGAAAGTCGGTCAATTGGCAATTTTTTTTTAAAAAAATCTCGGAAAATACTTTTTAAAAACTCAAAAAATTCATGGATACCATTTTAATGATTTGCACTTTATGATCAAAAAGTTTCAAGCAAATTAGAGATGGCTGAGCAGAAGGCCCCTTATGATCTGAGATGAAATGACCCTTTAAAATGTAATACACAAAATTACCCTGATAACACACTTCAAATAGAATTATCAACTTTTTGACAAAAAAAACTTGAAATATGGAAACTATCATTGCTGTTGTAGTGAGTGGCATAATTCACAATTGTACCAATAGAAAATGACCAGTGAGGGTACATATGTAGCTCTTTTTAGACTATAACTTTGACTAAACTTGCTAAATTTACAGCTATATTCTTTGTTTCCACTGACCAAGATTATTAAACTACATAATGCCTCTACCTGTCGGAGCGTATCAAAAGAGAAGTCCCAGGTGCGTCCTTGATTCACTTCTTGCCACAGTCTCTTCAGGTCCTCCACTGGCTGATCAAAATACTGCAACTACAACCATGGATGGAGATGAACAGCCCGGAGTAGCAGTTTATGTGAGGTGTGTGAGTCATGTGAATGCATGACTCATGAGCAGAAATAATCCCACAGGATAAAAATCATCACTGACAATAATCCTCAGTTCATGCATGTCATCATGTTTTACTCACTTGTAAGGAGAAGTGCAGAAATAAGAGTGGCCCCTTTTTGTGATAGCAAAATATGACCATGTGGGAGGCCTAGAAAGCTGTAATCATCCTAATATCCGATAATGACAGCTGTGACATTAGAAGGAAAAGTCTTCCATTTATTCAAATTGCAGCTTAGATGACCCCTAATGACAGATAATTATTTAATTTGAATAACGTGTTACTCTTTTCAATGCTGTTATCAATCATACTCTCCCACATCTATTCAGTCAGCTCAGGAGATTTTATTAGACAGCCTCCCAATTAACCCAGTTAAAGCCAGGTTCCTCTTGTACTGCCATCTTATACTATACCTCTACTGTCTAGTGTCTGGTTTGAGATATTAGCAGTTGTGATGTCTTATTAGTTAAATAGTTACAACAAATTATGATGGTCATACTATAATTGTGGAGTGCTCAATGTATTGGGACTAACTTAAAATCCAGGTTTGGAGGGGAAAGCCAGAAGAGGCTGATCACACTTTTGCTTACAGCGAGTAAAATGTCAAGAAGAACAACACGATGAATGGGATTAAAATGGCAGCTCTCTCTGAAGCAGGAGGTGTGACTAAGATTCAGATTGGAATAAACATTAACACTCTCGAAGAAAAAAGTGTGATACATCAGTGCTGCTCGAAACTGGGCCACTCATTGAAGCACGATGAGTGATAAGTTTCAAAGTAGACATAAAAACTAACTTAATGGATCTTTCTTTGTGGCTTTCTGCTTGGTTCCTAAGGAGGATTTGTACAACAGCTTAAACTGAACAAGAAATGTTGAGATTCTTTAAGAAAGTCGCTGCCACCAGTTGGTATTTACCTTGGGGTTTTTGCTCAGAAACTGTTGCTCTTTAGTGACGTAGAGCTCTGCAGGAGAGCTGGGTCTTTCAGGGGTGTGCACGCCCTGCAGCACCTCATACACAATAGACTGACATATTTTTACTGACACTACCTTTTCCAGCTTTGTCTGCTCACAGGCACAGAGAGAAGAAAACAGAAAATATGGATTTCTGTTAATGAAAACAATCCCGGCCCATTGGTGCTTCTGTCTCACTTTGGGACACACGGTTTAAATATTCAAATTACCTCTATGTAAAGCCTCTGGTCTGCAGTTTTGTCCTGGTACAGAGCAATTCCCCTTAGCGTGACCTGCATGGAGGCTCCTTGCAGCAGCACAGGATGGGTGTTGAGCTGCCAAAGTTCAGTTTTGATACCTGGCTCATCTGATTTAAATAAAAACTCCACCCGCTGGGTTTCACCGGGACAGATCACACCTAGATGGGAGGGGAAGCAAAATGGAAAAGGCCGGCTGCTCGAATGATATGACGTGGTGACACATGGACAAACAGCGCGTGACGCCCAAATGGTGGCAGCAGGTGCTTCATCATGTTTGTGTGTGTATGTGTGTTTGTATATACCAGAGGAGGAATTGAAGTAGAAGCACGGATTGTTTGTTTGTGAACTCAGGTGAGAGAAGCTGTGTGGCACACGAAGTTGCTGCCAGCTGTAGAAGATGGCTGTGCTGCCTTCATTGTGTAGCTCCAGGTTGGATGAGGCTATTTCTCCATTCAGGGCTTCAAAGATTATTGTGACACTGATTCCTACTTCTCCCTGATACAGGAGTGTTGGAGAATGACAGGCAGTAGTCAAGGGCGGCAAAGAAAAATAAGAGATGGTGTCCATCCTGAAGATACACTCACAAATCAGGTCACATGTTACCTTTAATGCACAGATTCTATGTCTTCGTTTGGCTACATGCACAATATGAATCCTCATATAAAAGCTATTGTGCAAAGAATTGTGAGGCCACAAATGAGAGCACAAAACAACAACAAAAGCAGAGTAAAAAAATCATAGATAGGTGTGAATTGCAATGTAAATTCAGAGTAATGTTATCACCATTATGCGGCTTTCCGCTTCACAAAAATTGCTTTCCTACTTTAATCGCAATAGTTTTTTCTTTCACATACTCCTGATCAATGATCCTCATGCTTTTTGTCATTAAAAGACAGCCTGTATGAAGAAAGTTCAGTTTAATGTCTATATTCTGGAGGAAATGTTGACTTTCATGGTAACATCATTGGAGGAAAAAGGCAAAGTGAAATGAATGACATTACTCTATTGAACTACTGATGGAATTTGTGCTTCAGAGGTGCTGAATTTATTGAGACAACAGATGAAGTGTTGAGTTTGCACAACCTAGGGAGTTGGAGAAATGAGAAATGCACATCCCCAAAAAAGGCATTTATACTTGCTGACCAGCCTACTGTAAAAGTGTGAAGTGTCTCTGTACCTGGTTCTTGGTTGAGTTTCCAGTCCAGCTAGCAGGCTGACCACAGAACCTCAAGGAAGGAATGAGAGCATCTACCTGAACATCATCACACTTTGCCAGAGGATCACTGTGGAGGACAATGAAACAGAAATATCACTCAGACCATATCTACACTAAGCCATAGCATGTTAAAAACATTACATTGAGGGAAAACAGTCACTTCCACTTTACCAGGCTGTTTCAAACCACTAGACCTCTTCTGTGTTTTATCAGCTGACAAAAGACAAAACTATATCACAGCCAAAACCAAATAATTATGTTATGGTTGTAGTGTGGTCAGCATAAATCCAGATGGAGAACAGCTGTTCTATATGGTCTGCTATATTCACATTTTAAATGTGAATATAGCACTCTATAGGCTGTAAGAGTGTGGATATACTCTCCCTCCATTTGTCTGCGCCTCCCCCAAATAAGATGGTTTGCTCTGTGATTCTACACTTCCTCACTAGGAAGCAGACAACGATGGCAGAAGCCAGTGGTAATGGAGACCAGCTACTAAAATGAGTTTATAATTCATGTTGTGTGACTTCAACACATTATTAAATTCATTTTTTTTCACTTTTGTTTTTCTGGAACACTGTGAAAATTACTAAATATCCAGGTAACTAACACAAATCTAACAACCAACAATGGAGTTCATAATTGGCTTCTAATATTTACATCATAGCCTAAATTACACATTTAGCAGTGGAGTATTTTCTGACGCAATTAGGGATTTGAATGCACCACCGAATTAATCCCTAAGATATACAGATTGCATTTTTTGGTGCCTTTAAAATTGAGACAGCACTGACAGCCTGATTTCAACATTCAATTTAGATAAAGTTGGACGTCGGTAAGTATACGGCAGATATTTGATAAATTAGTAAATCAGTATTTCTTACAGGTCTTCCTTCTTCATCTCTTTCTGCTCCCTCTCTTCATGTTCCTTCTCCAGCAGGGGACTACGACACATTGTGACAACACTGAGTGGCTTACCAGAGCCAACCACCTCCAGTCCACTGATGTCCTGTAATCAGTAACAAAGAGTGGTGGTTTTGAAGGATGAGCTGAGCTTAATATGTCAATTCAATATTCTGGTTCTTGTCCCTGAAAAGTAACATCAATGGATGAGAATGTCCAGTCAGCCAGAGAGGACTAGATTAGGTGGTAATAAAACCTTCAGTATGAGAGCAGGTGGAACACACTGTCCAGTTATCAGTGGCCAAATGAAAGCTTATCGAGATGTACAAACACTGTCCTTCAGCCTATTCCAGCTCAACTATTTGAGGGAACATTTATATTAATACTGTTCTATAACTTATTCCTCTCCACTCCACATGGAATGGGCAGAGTGAAACAAAGCAAAACCAATCTATTGTTCTCCCCCTCCTCCTGTTACTTAAATTTACACACTTTTTAAAAATCAAGGTTAAATCAAGGTTTCCTTCTTCTTCTTCTGTTACAACTTACCCTGCTCCTTTCTTTTTCTTTTGCCACCTAACAATCCCTCCCTGTCTCCAACATCTCTCACTGTCTTTGCACATGTGTCACGAAGCCATGGACAATTTAGCCGCTGTCAGGACGATCTGTCTCTGTCTCCATTTGTCAGAACGTACTTCAGACCCAAAGTCGCCCCAGCATCACATTAGCCATCAGCACAACAGAACACACCGCAACCATTTTCTCTAATTTCGCTGTCACATAAATGTGTGTGTGAGACAGACAGAGCAAGAAAGGAAAACAAGGGTGGAAGATGCCAGCTGAGACGACAAAAAAACAAGATATAATTTGAGTAGACTCTCTCATAATCAGCACCTGTTGCTTTGGGTGTTAATAGGATTAAATGATGGGAACTGGCTGTGAAAGAAGTAAATTTGTGTTTAAGTGTTTACCCCAGAACCTGCTGCCCCTGCTGATGGAGTCATTGTAATGCAGACCGAGCAGTAATGAAGGTTCTGTTTCTTTTCTTGGGCTCTGTTACCCCACAGATGTCTGCAGTGTTTCTCAATGACTGGACACGCTCCAGATTTCATAACTGTACCTTTTCCTGTATTTGCATGTATGTTAGAAACCATTAGGTTTTAAAGGACAGCTGCACCGCTTAATTAATATCTCATTATACGTGCGTACAGAATGTACATTTTACAGGCAATTAAATATCATGTGTAATCACATTTGGCATAACAGTTTGTGAACAGTTTTGTGTGCATATGTGTGTGTGTGTGTGTGTGTGTGTGTGTGTGTGTGTGTGTGTGTGTGTGTGTGTAGGTGTGTGTGTAGGTGTGTGTTTACGCTCGTGAGCCTGCAAGCAAATGTTTCCTTGCGTGGATGTGCATGCACATGTGCCCTGCCCATGTACTGTGGTTTGTTCTCTTCACAGAAAACCCAGAACAGTGTGCCCAATGCTGGATGATCACAGGCTGTTTGCCAAGATACAGACTGATTATGAACAGCTTGCAGCTCCAGCGACTTGAGACAGAGTGTTCTGGGAGTGTGAGCGGCTTCAGCTGGGCCGAGTGGTCCAGTAATTAAGCTGTTTCTGTTAAAACAATATGCGCACACATAATAGATCTATGTTGTGCGCATGACACATAAACATCAAGTTTTTTGTACACTGTGTGTTGGGAATACAGTGAGTTGGATTGTGGTTTTGTATTTTTCAGAACAGTTCAGAGGTTTTCAGTGGCGGAAGTTGCAGCATTAGAAATGACACACAAGATCAGGGATGCAGTTAAAGGGCCACTGTGCAGGATTTAGGGTGATCAATGAGCACAAATGGAATATAGTATTGCATAATCACCTGTAACTGTTGTGCTTTCATTAGCTTAGAATGAGCCCTTCATATATACAGACGGAGCGGATTATCTTCCATAGAGCTCACAATGTTGCGTTGCCATGTTTGTAAAGTAGCCTGGAATGAACAAACCAAACACTAGCGCGAGCGAGGGCCTTTTGTGTTTTTATGTTACCCTGACAGCAAGCATTGGTTCTACTACACTAGGGGCATTTAGTTGATTGCAATCTGCAAACTCATGGCAAGATGCCACTAAAACTGACACAACAGGAGTCAAAAGCAATACTCCCTTTTGGAATTAGAACTCAAAACTGAACACAAATACGATCAGCCAAAACCTTAAAAACCAGTGCAATGTTCTGCTGGAAAAGCTTAGGCCCTGGAATTCATATGAATGTTACTTTGACACAACTTGAGGAACATGACAAAGAGCCCCATAGTAGTGACCTGACCTCCAAACTCCATACTAATGCCTATTGCCAATAGAAGACTGATAAGACTGCTCAAAAATCATTTAAAAAAGAAGCAAAGATTTCCCATATTTTTCCAGCTCTTGTCTGGAGTTCATTATGTTTTTAAGTTTTCTGCAGGATAAAAAACTGTAATTTTTACACACCCTGCCAACAGGAATTGTTCCTGGTAAAGGCATACTTTTGATGGTGTAAATTTACAAAAAAAATTGCAGAAATTTAAGTTTCGAAAGAGTGCAATTGTCAAGATTTTGTCTGATTATGAGCCAATAGTGGCACTGTTGGATTTGATAATTACCTCAAAACAGATAGGCTGTTGTCAGACAATGATCTAAAAGCAAATAATACTTCTAACTCTGGCATGTTTATAGTTTTACTTAGCTCCTACATAGACCAGCTTTACTTGTTAAAGGAGGCTGTAAAAGTTATAACTTTCTGTCAGAAAGATTAGTCATAAAAATGTGTTGTCTATTGTATAATACATGACACATCCAAGCAATAAATGTAGGTGTTACCTAAAAAAAAAGTCATAGGTACTGGACTTTTGAGGCGATACTGATGTCGATATTTGGAGGTTGAAAAAATGAGTGTTACCGGCTTTTTGATGTTTGGTAAAACCCCTCCGAGCTCCTGCAGTTGGTGTTGCAGGTATGCACTCTGGTTCCAAGTCTTAGAAGCTGGACGCAAGGTCTCAGGACAAATTATTCCTAAAAGATAAAAGATTTTCCACATAAAGAATACAGTAAGTCTTACAGAGAGACTGAATGTGTGTATTTATATGAATGTGTATTTAGGGCTCCCCTTTCTCCCCATTGAACTTTGTTTACTCAGTCCTGTAGAAAGAGTGCCACTGTGCTGTCTTCTATTTTCAATTGTGACACAACCAGTCACATCCAGTTTATGTTGCATTATCCGTTTTTACAATTCATGTTCTTTCAAGAGCTTGTTACTCCATTGAGCAATTGTTTGTGACATGGTATTTCAGGTGAATGCACTGTCCAAAGGGAAGGTTTAAGAATAAGGAAAAAAAGGGGAAAATTGGGACAAAGCATGTGTAGATTTGTGTGTGTACCTGATTCCTGGCGTATGCTGTTTGGTTGTCCTACATGTGTGACAGGTTTCCATCTGCCCTGCTCAGACTGAGTCAGAGTGGCTGTGATACCACTCATTTCATCTCCATAACGCTGTGGGAGACTCCAAAACTCACTGCCCACATGATAACCCTAAAGACACACGAGTGAAAAAACCTGCAGGAAAACTATAACAAATATGAGATACACTGACAAATGAAGACCACAGGAAGCAAATGTGTGGCATACATATCCAGAGTGGATGAGCGGCAGGACTTGGTTTAGAAATTCCTTCTGCTCCTGAGTTTCTCTGAAATGGCTGGCTTGGTTCATCAGTAAGTTTTCGACTGGCCTGTCGAGCCCGTCTTGGCATAAAATAGACAGAGATGCAACATTAATGCAGGCTTAGAAAATCATTCTCATTCTTTGGAGAAACCTGCAGTTGTGTACAGTGAAATAATGACGATGCTAATTGCTGGTGCAGGCTGCTGTGCTCTCTAGTAAGCTGAGACCAGATAAGACGTCCTGTTGCCATCTGCGAAGTCTCATATGTGTATCCCAGTTCTGCAAGGCATTGCTCTGTGTGTTTCTGTCAGCTGAGGGGATCCTCCTTTCCAGCCCTTCTGAGTGATGCTTTCCTGTGGCCCCAGGTGGGGGATCTCTTAGGGACTTCGGTATTCGCTTCAACAACTGGTTGAGGAAGGGAGCATTAAAAAAAACAAAAAAAAAACAGAAGTTTACAAAGGCAGCTAAGCATTTCTGTTGCATTTATAAATTTATGAATTGCATTTGAGGAAAATGGAATGAATTTACATCTGTCTCCCCTCTGGCCTCCAGATAACTTCTGAAATCCCCTAAGCTACCCAGGATGCTGTGTGGAAGAACCATCCCTTGGTCATCGAACCGAAGCCCTTTTATTCCTGAGAGGAGAAATATGGAGACAGAAAGACACTAAACCTTAAACCTCCAGGAAGCATATTATGAAAAGAACAGTATCTCTGCAATAGGATCACACTTTCACTTGGCTTCTGTTTGTTTGGTTGTGTGGGCAAATTGATGCAACCAACCTGGGTAGTCCAGAAGCTGAGAGTCAGAGTCCAGATTCAATGGATGAGTCATGGTCGCTTGCACAGCTTTTCTAACTTCATCAGCTGGGGATTTCTTATGCACACGTGCCATGGTTTTTTAATGCTATGGTGGCATAATGCACTTAGTTAAACATTTAACCGTTCTAAAATGCATGTTGCCACGCAAGCAAATTGTGCTTTATTTAGGGAGCCAAAGTGTTTTTCCAAGAAATACTGTATATGGATGAGGTGAGTTTGCTTTATTGAGGGCCTGTGGGTGAACTGTCCAAACCTGGAAATCTTTAAGAATGTAATTCTTAGGGGGGTCATCATCCAAGACCTCTAAAGTTTATATCCACTTTGTCTTCTCTGGAGCAGAGAAGAGAAAGTGGACGATACAAAAGAGTAGTTGCTTTATTTCTCTCTCTGTACACACAGTGGCTATAATGAGTCATGATGCATTGCTCTTATTTGAGGTCCCATGATTTTTATTTTTTTGAAAGTGAAAGAGAGACTGTATTTCATTGCGCAAAATGTACATCAACGCACTCTCTTTCTCACACACACATACACATGCAACAAGAAACAAAGAGATTACCCTTGAACACTATTGCGGTTATGTAATTTTGTTAATTTCTCTTTATCCAACTGTACCTGATTATTGTTACCATGGCCACAACAGCAATAATCAGTCGTTGGCTTTTATAAGCGTTTTTCTTCTCTCCCTGCATGTTTCCCTTCACAGATTCAGTCCAGTTTGTTCGGAAAGTGCTCCAATTTACTTGAGGCAAAAGATACCCTTGGCCTTTGTGGAGAGAAATCACTGCAGCGCTTTAATACATGTCTGCAAATGAATCTCACAAAAAAAAAACACTGGTAATGACCCATTTTCTGGCTGCGTTGTTCTGTGTTTTTTTCTTCCCATTTAAGGCATCATATCCGCACCGATTCATTGCTTCCCAATCAGAGTCTCTATAATTGCTGTAGACATATACTAACAGTAAGAACACTTCTGAAGCACCTAGGCTTAACTTCTATTTACTATTTCTTTACTACTTCTACTTCTATATTTCTATTTTCTCCAACTTCACTGCATTTCAAATCTTGTCATTTTTGCTCCACTACATTTAAGAGAAAACTTAGGTGCAATATATGCACAGTTCCAGATTATGACAACAAATAACAAAGAAATTATGGAAGTAAATCAGATTCATCAGATTTGGAATTTTAAAAGCTGTTAAATTTCTAACTTTTTTTTTGGCATTGAGATTATGTATCTGAATTTTTTTATGTCTGAATTTAGCTAATCAAAATACTAAAATACGTTGAGGTGCATTTTCATAGGTTATGATCTGATAAGACTTTACTGGTAACCTATAAAAATGTACCACCTACCCGGCAGTATATGAAGAAATTGTGGTGTAGCTCACATTCAGGCATCAGTAATCACAACCCATAATTACATATATTCTAGACTGCTAGTTTTGCTTCTGCCTCTTTAAGCAGCTATAGATTGATGCTAGCTAATGTTTTTGTGGTTTATTGTACTTTAAGGACTAGTTACAGTAATACAGGACTTTTGCAACACAGTATTGGTATGTTGTGTATTGGTAGGTTGTTTTTTTGTTTTTACCAGAGTTAGAAGTCTGACTACCTTCTTTCCCACCTTAAAGAAAGAGATGAAGTTTCTTACAGCTACGGGCAGAGGCAAACTATCCGTTGTCATCAGCAGCACAGTTAAAACAGGCGAAGTTACACAGAGGAAACGAGAGGAAGCAGAGACACAGAGGGTTGGAGCTGACCTGAGTCACTTCGAGGTCTTAAATCTTTCTTCGGTGATTCGCCCCGCTTCATTTGTTCTGACCAGACTGCCGTTAATTCAGTAGTTTAATCGCTAATATAGCGTTAGCACCGCAAACCGAGCTAAGCTAACGCGGCTAAGCTATGGATTCCCCGTCTAATCGTAACCATGGCAACGGACGCCGCAGGATCTTTCTTTCTTTCTTTCTTTCTTTCTTTCTTTCTTTCTTTCTTTCTTGTACAACAAAAGTATTATGTTGACTTTGAGTATGTGGGTTCTTTTCAAAGGTTTGGGTTTATGAAGAAAAACGTTTTTCTTTAAAGGGCCTGGGATTTTTTTTTTTAAATGCGATAATGTAATTTATTTGCTTTTTGTCTCATGTAGTGTTTGGCTGTTGTAATTTATTGTGAATGTAGGACAGTTGTATCTGAATAAATGATTCTTTCTTTCTTTCTTTCTTTTCACCAACTATCAAATTATCAATCAATCTGACCCCATCTACATGGCACAGTACGCCTTATTATACCAGAACATGATGCTACAATAATAAACAAACAGGAACTGCGGAACTGAGGAAACACTGCATGACCAAATAAATGAAGGCAACGAGGAAACACTAGAGGCAGGATAGCCCGAACTCAGAATAGCAAAATAAGAGTTTAATATGATAAAGTGAAGATGTGTCTGTGCAAGTTCTCAGTCATCCAGGTCATGGTAATCCGAGGAACTTCAGTAAAAAGACGAGAAGAAAAATAACAAGAGAAGTCCAGTTGCATATTTACTGAAGCTCCAAGGAAACTGAAGATAGATAAAACTGACTAAAAAGTACAAATTAATAAAAATAGTAAATAAATTTAAATGATTAATTATTAATAATAGTTATAATAAATTAAATAAAATATATAAAAAGCCAGACTAAGAAGCTATGTCTTAAGCTTACTTTAAAAAAATATCAACATAGCCTGTAGAGTAAAATTGAATAAAAAATAGCCTAATAATAATATCATCAAGGGACTAAAGTAAAATCATGCAGCAAGTAAAAGAACCTGTTTCCTGCTCAGTTCTATCCTACATTATGTTTCCTCTTGTGTTCCCCTGAAGAACAACTAGCTCCCCTGTCAGTCAGCATGACGCGGACAAACCACGGGGTTGAGGATAGTCGAGGCTATATAAAGACAACTGACATCAGCCTGCTCGCCAAACACAGGCTTGAGCAGGCTTATAAAACGTCAGATCACTGATTCTGCCCACTTCCCAACTGCGCGGAATCGCTGGTCAGAACCATCTTAAAGGGATGGAAATGGATAGCATGTCCACCGTCGCACCGACCACCTCCATCCCCGTTACGCACCAGCACAAATGTTCCATGGATGGTCCCCAGTTTATGGATGCGCAGTGCGCCGGGTCCTCCAAAGTCTTGCTGGCATACAAGAACGCCTCGCAGCACCTGAATTCTTCGGGGATTAAAGCGGGCTTGGGGATACTTAAAGTGGCCACATCTCAGTGGAAACAGGAGAAGAAGACGCGCTCCGGGGCGGCCGTGAGGCAGCAGTCCAGCGCCAACAGTAGCCATCCGTGCAAGAGGTCCCCACTGGATCAGCTGGCAGCTCTGGTTCTCCACGGACAAACTCGGCACCACCAGATTGGCCAAGGACACCGACAAGACCCCCTCCACTCGACGAAACCGCAGAACTCTAAACGCATCGTGGTTCTTGGTGCGCCACGGGTTGGAAAGACATCCATCCTCAGAAGATATCTTCGGGACGGGTTTGTGGAGGAGTACAATCCCACTTCCGAGGATTTCCTCAGGAAACTCTTTCGTATCCGCGGTGAGACCTACCAAATTGACATCCTGGATGCATCCAAGGAAAGGGACTTCCCAGCCAAGCGTCGACTGTCTATCCTGACTGGTGAGTGTTCTCTGTCCTGCAAAAACGTAAAAAATGTTTGCCAGATGTTTATTTGCTCAAGATAAAAGAGTCGCTTTCGGAGGTGTAAGATGCATGCGTAATTCTTTAGACGCTCTCGACTGCATGAAAAACAACTAACAAGAAAAAAATGTGTGTTTCTTTTTTCTGCAGGAGACATTTTCCTTCTAGTATTCAGTCTAGATGACCGGAGCTCTTTTGAAGAGGTGTGCGCCCTGCGGACGGAGATTCTGGCTGCTAAATCCAAGCTCACCAGATCCTCTGTGCCGGATCATTGCGCACAGCCGCGGGTTCCCCTGGTGGTCTGCGCAAACAAGGTGGACCTGCTGGACTCTGAGCGAGCAATATCTAAGGCGGAGGTGCTACAAGCCCTCGGCGATGACTGTGCCTACTTTGAAACGTCTGCAAAGGACAGCACCAACCTCGAAAAACTCTTCGAGACTTTGGCAAAGCGAGGCGGGCTCCCGACTGAAACTGGACCGTCGCAGCACCGCAAAGTCTCGCTGCGGTCGTACCAGGCCATGCGGCCGGGCCGTGTAGCGGGGAGGGGCGGTCAGGTGCCAGGGCGAGATGATGCCTGCGGCACGCTGTACCCGCTGGCTCGTCGGCCGAGCTTTAGCACGGATCTCCGTCACGTTATTGGGCCACACACGGCAAGAAAGCCCGGCAAAGGACTGGAGAAATGTCATATTCAGTGAGATATGAACAGACTATGAGAGAAAGCGTCACAGAGCGACTAAAACAACGCATAAAGCACTGATATTGATGAAAATGCTAAGCATTATGGGTGTCTAATTACATGGTTACTTGAGATTATGTTTTTGAAATAAACTTTTTAATAAAATAATCAGTCTCATTAATATCCTTAAATAAAATCTATCTATCTATCTATCTATCTATCTATCTATCTATCTATCTATCTATCTATCTATCTATCTATCTATCTATCTATCTATCTATCTGTGTGTGTGTGTGTGTGTGTGTGTGTGTGTGTGTGTGTGTGTGTGTGTGTGTGTGTGTATGTGTGTGTTCGCCACCCATTCAAACAACTGTGAAGGAGAAAGTGGGAGGATGTTGAGTCAGCAGCTTGATTGTTTGATTACTGTATGACTATTGCATAAGCAATATTCAGAAATCTGTTAGATGGCAACTCCTTTTCCCTCGCCCACTCTTGCTATCTCTTCCTGTGTGCATATGTGAGTGAAAAAGTCGTGATTGCAACAAGTCCACAGCCTGAATCCCACACATCCTAAACAACCAGACAAAAAACAAACCGAGGTTTCCAGTTGGCGTATACCTTCCACATCCTACACTGCTCTATAAATGCTGCTCAGATAAACCTGCCTCATCTGTGGGCTCCGTGAATTCATGGTCATCCTGCAGCTGAAGAAACCTCTGTATGAGGCGTTGGATGAGGTCATGAGGGCAAAAGGATGTGAGGGATGCAGGGTAACACTAAGACATACTCAGCAGGATGTGACTCTTCTCACCAAGGCAAGAGAAAATAATGAGTGACGATCAAAAGTTACAAGGTTTTACTGTGGGAGTTGTTGCCATGATACATTTCTAAAGCACACATTTGTCCCTTTTTTTTGGTTGTGAATAAGCTGGGTGTTTTTCCTGCATGTGCTGCACTCACTGAAGGTTGTTCGCTCCTCATGCCGGAGCCACTGCTTCTCTGTTTCCGTGGTCACTGCTTTTGAGTTCTCCAGATAAGAGACTACTCAGGCTTCCCATTTAGAACAGACTGAAGGTGATCCTGACCTTTGAGCTCTTCCCCTGAGTGGTCATTTGTAACACGCAAAAAACCCCCCCAAAAAACCACTGCTTTTTATGTGCACTGATAAAAGGATAATTAACACCCTTCTCGCCTAAAATAGTGATAAAAGCGTGAACTCTGAAGCCTCTTTCAAACTTGATAATCACACTATGATCACTGCTAAGGTCTCGTGTGTGGTTAGCTCTGAAAAGAAAATTGGATTCTGTAGTAAAGATTTGTGCTGTGAGTCATGATACCTGAAAGCCTCAGAACAGTGTCTGCACCAAAGTCAGACAGACCCTCTGAGAGATCTGCAGGACCTCCTACAATTCCTATTCTTTGTCAAATAAATAAATAAAAAATTAAAAATGGAAAAAACAGAACTGCTCTTAATAATGCACATGGGAAAGAATCAATCTATTATCTATTTGAATTCAATATTCGGTGAGATAATAAAATGCACAAAGACGCCTTTTCTTGTGCCAGCTGAGGGATAATCAGTGAAAGCAGTCCTTAGTCATTAAACACAGGTTTGCCTGGCTGAACAAAAAGCGAATGAAGCCCCAAGAAAATCATATATTTCCAACTATTGTTACATCAGTATCATCTAGCTGCTGTCACTGCTTACGCCACATAAATCCTGTGCAGTTTCCAGTGGTACCATGAGAAAGAATTGAAATTCTTAGTATTTTTTGCAACAGTAGGTCTTTGATTTCAGGCAGAGGCTTCTCCCTCTCACTGTCCTCGATGCAGCCTTACACTTCTGCAGCTTAACTGACAGCTATAACTGGCAGATTATATCAGCTGAGCTAAACACAATAAAGACAGCTCCACAAACTGGTTGAAAGATGCAGACATTTTTAACGCCTCAAGATGCTTGTTTTCAAATGAGAAAACTTGAAAATAGGAGCCTAGAGCTACATATTGTATTCTTGGACTGTATAGGATTTCTTGTATCAAGTTTCAACTCTTTCATATTTCAGCAACTGCTACAAAGCAATGTCCCCCCTGAGATTAATCAAATTAATTAAGGCCAAAAGTTATGTTGCACTGTGGAACCAGCCAGCAGTGTGAGTTTAAGAAAAAGTGTACGATTAAATAGCAGTAACTGCTCATTTCTAACATTAGGCTACTGGAGCAACTGCTTTGAGGTTTCAGGTTTCACAGAAAACAAGTTTTATTGCAGTTTCTTGAGTTGAAATGTCCCCAAATCCAATAAAAAGAACGAAAGGCAGAGCTGACAGACCTTGATCCTGGATGGGGAAATACTGCACAGTGACTAGAAGTGAATGGGACTTTGAAGTTACTTGGAAGCCCACAAACTAACAACGTACTGTTTCACCTTGGAAGTTGGATGACTTTGCTGGAAAGTAATTAACTGTTAGTCAAACATGAAATAGCCTATCTGTTTTTCATACCCTTTTGCTTTTGTGCTTTTGAGTACAGAGGGTCACCCTTCAAATTTTTAGTAGGCTACGGAAACTACAGAGAAATCCAGGTTTCTAGTAACTGTTAACAACACAATGGGCTAGTTAAGCTTGTAAAGATATGATTGGATAATATTGTCTGAAAAGGAAGAGGTAAATAGACAATTAAGGTCAATAGACACCAATCTTATGTAGAAACGTCATTCTTCCTATTAGTTATTGCTTGTTGACACTATTCTGAACATTTTTTGTTAATTGTTTCGATGCCTCTCGCAGTATAGTCGACACTGTTGTCCTTCACTGTGTAAATATACATATATATAAATATATAAACTTGAAATGATTCCAAACAATGAAGCTGATTTGAATTTTATTAAAATTAAATGTGAAATTAACACCATCATAGTATTTACAGTAAAAGACTGTTTTGCAAATGGAAATATGTTTCATTAGAATTTGTAAAGTTTAGTTCGTCTAATTAAAATTGTTTAATTGGTTACGCTGAACCTTGGCCTGAACTGTCCTTTTCTGTGTGCTGTCGCGTGCTGGCAAGTTCACATTGCAGGAAACTGCCACCATTTTCTCGCCTGTGTGACCCCCAGCAACTTCACTCCACGTGCAGTGACACTTATCTTTGTTAGAGCAATCACTGCACACACAAACACACACAAACACACATTCACAGCCGAACACTGGTCAGAACAGATGCTGCCGTCTCCGTTTGCACGTGAGGAGGATTCACATATGCTCCTGTTGTTCTGTTTCTAAGACACACACACACAAGCACATAACAAAAAGACTTGCTCCCAAGCAAGGAAGCCTGAAACGTGATGCTGTTTTTCCACTCATCCTTGTCCTTCACCGGAACAATGTCTATTCTACTGCTGACAATCCTAACCAAACATTACTACAAACATGATGCATTGCTTTGCATTCTTGTTATTCTCACATTTTCTAGGGCATTTAAGACGCAAAACCAAGCGCAGCAATGAGGAGGATTCAACTTAACATTGAGAAGATGTCTTTTTATTTGTATATGGACCATTTGAGCTGATATAAAGCCTGAGTTTGGAGAGTCTGTAGATCAGGAGGCAGATATAATGATCCAGTTTTTGTCATTGTGGAATTATATAAATTGACCCCATTCAACTGAGCTTACTTCGTGCTTATGAGACCTTAGCCTGTGTTAGGAAGGAAGCAGCCCACAAAAATTGCATTTAAATTTGAATACACAAATAAAATGAAACTTCTCTTGCTAATTTTCAATCTGGCCCCCTTCTCTACACTGTTTTCAGCTCTCTTGCATGCATCACAGGACTGGACATCCACAACTGTTGTCATCATATCGTTTCTTGACTTTCTCTGACTTCAGACACAGTGCACTGAGAGCCGTGTATGTCGACAGTCCAATCAGTTACCAGTTCAAAGCTGCTATAGGCGAGATCGTGTCCCAGAGATAAGGATGGAGGGAGGCCGGCAGGTTGTCACGCAATTACATGACAGAGAAAATGAAAGGAGAGCAATGGAACAAGCACAAACACACTCCCAGGCACCTGCTGCTAGTGGATAGCTCCCTGTTCTCGCTGATTAGTCCCTCCTGTTTGGCTGCTCAGTGGGCGTTTGCCATAACTGAACCAGAAGTGTTGTTTTCCAGTGTAAGGCCTTTAACGATCTAGATTTGGTGCATCCTCATTGTTAGGATCCACAGAGCTCACTCACTTGATAACAGATCTCACCCATGAGAAAACATTAGTTCAGGTTGGATAAACACAAATGCTGCCCTAATAATTATTAGACAACTTGGTGTTTTCTTAACTAAAGTCAACACAACATTCCTCCAATATCATAGTGGTTAAATAATTACAGCTTCTTCGTAAAGATATTAAATGTCCAATAATATTTTAATACAAGCGATAAATTATGCATAAAAACGTCAAAAATTTACACTGTATGGCTGAAAATAGTTTGTGAGTCACTATTATTTTGTGCATGAGCTGTATATGTAAAGTCAATGTATAATTCAAACTAAATTATGCCTAAATAAAGAGGGATACGGCAAGTGAGGTTTTGTTAAATGGTTTGGAATCAACAAAACAGCTGTACATTGCAACGTTAGGAAGAAAACGGAATATGGTTCCACCAAGAACCACAAAGTAATATGCAGAACATGGTGGATACAGTGGCTAATAATTACTCCCAAAGCTACAACGATCAGCCACAACATTAAAACCACTGATGTTGATTTGACCTCCAAACTTCCACTGCATCAACAGGAAGCAGTGGAACAACTTTGATTGACAGAGGCCCCACTGCACAAGCCAGAGTACCCAAAGGATCAACTGCCAACGTCCTGGTGCCAGACCACACAGGACACCCTGAGAGGTCCTCTTGTCCATGTCCAATGGTTCAGGGTATTTTAGATCACATAAGGGGGACCAACGCAATATTAGGCAGGTGGTGATAATGTTATGCCTGATCAGTGTATATATTACTGTAATGTGAGAGAAATGCCTTACCTACATTTCCGCACAACTTAGAGCACATTTTTATTTCATAATCTCTTTTTCAATTGTAATGTTTATTGCAGTGGGATGTTGAAAGTATTCATTTCATTTTTTTCCTGCTAAAGGTTCATCTTTTAAGATAAAAATATGCTACAACATTATGTGCTTCAGAAATTTCTGCTCACAGCCAAATATATATATGTATATCATGGAGCCTGTAGAAGAAAATATCGTTTTCAACATGTTACATAACATTTTCGATAAATGTGCAAGCACAAAAAGTGGAAACAAATAACTCAGGCACCGTATGTATGACAAAGAAAAAGAATGAGGAAAAAAGTCCCTCATGGTAAATTGGTAAATGCAGTGCTTCCTAGTGGCCACTAGAGGGCAGAATGTGCACACAGAGTTGGATTGATCCAAAGTCAGTTGATAGACCCTTTTCGTTGTAAAACAAACTAAGACATGTATTATTTGTTGCGTTTCTACTCTAGTCTGATTTTAGCGTTCTTATCATACTTATATCTTATTGCTGTTCTATTAGTCACTGCATTTTTCCCAATCTTGTGTTTTGTTACCAGCCTGTAAACATGCTTATTTCTGCTGTGAAGTTCGGCATTTTAACATGGCCATCTACAGGTACTAAATCGCTTCTACAGGAAGGAGGAACTGCAGTGCCCTGAAGAATGTCACATGCCACATCCTCATACCATTCCACCTGCCACCGGTGGCTTAGCTTTCTCTTTCCGGCTCATATTTGCATACACTGGTTTCAGTACTGTTTTCCAGGGTAATGAAAGTGAAGTTTAAACCACTTAAGTTCTTGTCTATTTTGCAAAATTTCCAAGAGGTCAGAGTGAGATTTGACCTCTTCAGTGAATGTGCCACGCCTACCAGCCTTTGAAAAATAGCCCCAGTTTTATTTAGAAGCAGCCTGGTCCTGATCCAGTGATCTACAGGGAGGAAGGGGTTAAGGGGACACCTGAACCTGGTTTAGTAGTTCATAGTTTAGTGTCATGAGAAAAGTGGGCGTGTTCTGTTTGTTATGCTATAAAAGAATCTGTGCACCTCCCAGCATATTGCACACTTGAAGAAACATTTGTACATGTAGGTTCAAAGTTAAAACCCTTATACATTTTAAAGGAAGAATGCGTTGGCTTCTCATAGACTTTATATAAAGATGTGTCTACACTGCTTGGTTATACTACAATAACAAAAAAAAAGACAATTATTTGGCAAGTTTTTTTTATTTTTTACCAATACGACGGTTATGAAGATGGTGCGTGGAAAAGCTTGGATCCCAGGTTGCATCCTGCTTGTGCTAGTCACACTTTGTGGGCGAACTGCTGACTGCCAGGATCAAAGCCAAGGTATGTAATATAGGAAAACACGTCACTGGAAGAGCAGGTCTGTCATGAGAGCAGAGTAAAAGAAAAGGAGCCCTTAAAAGGACAACATAAAAGATTACGATACACAAAATTTGTTTTACAGTTTGTTTTTTGACAGTTTCTCTGTTTTGGCAAACTATCTGCAGGTTTTGACTGATTTATTGACTGATATGCTCAAGTGTCAATCCTTTCATTGTAATTACTCAAGAGTGCGATCGAACTGTTAAGAGTCTTTTCACACCTGAAAATATATAAATAGGTTTTTGTTACATTGCATTGTTACATTGCATAAATTCCTTAGTTTTGGTTTCAGAAAAGAAATTTACATAAATTACCAGTCATTGTCACATACGTGGGCTTCATTTCCTCATAACTGACATTGATTGGTTTGCCGACAAATGCTCAGAATGCTATCCACGTCATCATAAAAAGGAAATTTGTCCTTGTTGGAAAAGGCAAACCATACGTCAGTTAAAATTGTCATCTTCTCCACTCTTGATGTTTTTTTTTTTGTCCATGATAATATAAGCCAGTGTGACCCTTGGTTAAGCTAAACGAATCACCGTACTGTTAATATCTAAGAAGTAAAGCAAAAATCTGATGTTACTTTTTGTCTTTGAATATATTTGTACTCTTCCCATATTTAAAATGAAAGTCTGTAATCTAAATGCACAGTGCTAGGCATTACACTGTGTACGTATTACTGTATTACTCTGCAAAATATGAGGCTGACTGAGCCTAAAATGTACAACACTACTTCCAAAGTTTCAAGTTAACTGAATTCATACTGGTGCAACTGCTCAGTTTCAAAGTCACTTTCATTTTGGTTGTTAACTGAAAAGGCTGGTGCTCACTGTGTGTTACTAAAATTGCTTTCATTTTTAAGTGGGACTGACCCAAGTATTGTGTGATCCCAATCACTGTTGGACTGTCTAACAACACACACCAATACTCCACAAATGGAGTACTTACTGAATGAAACCAATGTTTTGCTAATTTTCCACAGACTCTAAAGAGCTGAGACTCATTATGGTCGGAAAAACTGGATCAGGAAAGAGTGCAACTGGAAACACCATCCTGGGACACGCAGACGCCTTTAAAGTCGATGCATCACCTGAATCTGTGACTCACAGCTGTCACAGACAAGCGGTAGAAGATGGTGGCAGGAACGTTGTCGTGGTCGACACCCCGGGGCTGTTTGACACAAGCAAAACAGAAACAGAAGTGAAAGAATACATTGAGGAGTGTGTTACACAGTCAGTTCCTGGCCCCCATGCTTTCCTGTTAGTGATCAGTCTGAAGTCAAGATTCACACAAGAGGAGAGGGACACTGTGAAGTGGATCCAGGATAATTTCGGCTCTGATGCTTCCTTGTACACCATAGTCCTGTTTACTCATGCTGACTTGCTGGGGAGTAAATCTGTAAAGGACTATGTGGCAGAGAGTCAACATCTGAAACGCCTGATTAACCAGTGTGGAGGAAGATACCATTCGCTCATCAACGACCAGAGATCAAGCAGAGGCCAAGTCAGAGAACTTCTGGATAAAATAGACAAAATGGTGACAGAAAATGGAGGAAGTCATTACACCAATGAAATGTATGAAGAAGCCCAGAGGAAACTGGGAGTACAGAGTACTTGGTGTAAAATAAAGCGTGCTGCTTCAATAGTAGCTGTTCTTGCAGGATCTTATTTCTCTTCTCCTCTTCTAGGGACAGTGGGTGGAGCAATTGCAGCCGAACAATATTTTAACTGCTAGTTATTATATGTACTCAAGGTTTAAAACCTTGTGACAATAAAGGGACGGGTGGAAGGAGCTATAAATAATGAGACAAGTAATAGCTTTAAGTAATCTATAATAAGAGGCCTGTCAGCTTAATCTTAACATAAAAAATGATGTGCATTCTTTCTTTGTTAGCGTTTATTAGAAATGTGCTTCATGTAACAGTTTGTCTGTGTTATTGGCTGAAAAAAAAAACAAATTAAATGAAGTCTTCAATGCAGATTACTTTCCCTGACTTTTGTTTCCCATTTTATGTATCTACCTTTTCATTTTCTTGTTTATCCTACAGCTTTACGATCACAGGACGTTAAATATTATCAACCAAAGTAGAACCATCCTCATCCATGCTGCTGACAGACAGGTTTTTATGTTTTATATGTAAAATTACTTGATTTTAAAGTTAATCTCTAGCCTTTTTTTCCTTTAATTGCCCCACGGGGACAAATAAAATGTTTTGAATTGAATTGAATTGAATTGAACTGAATTGAACTGAATTTAAACAAAGAGGCCTCATTAAGAAAACCTAATGTGCTCTTGAATGCTGCTCCTGTCTTGTCCTTGTCTCAGTAGGGCAACCATCATTCAAAACGGCCAAGGAGAAAGGAAAAGTTCCAATTAGGCAAAACATTCATCGTTTGTGATTTCGACAGAGAAAATTTTGTCCATGTGATAATAATTTATCTAACTAAAGCGAATTATGTTACAGTTCAATGTTTTTCATTGCTATTGGGCTACCTGTTGTAGTGCAGTGGTTAGCACTGTGGCTCTTTGGTTACCATTCATAGTATCCATCTCTTCAATTTGTCATCCATCCATCTGTCCCGGGAGGTTGGCTACAACACTTGGACCTTAAACTTCTAAATAATATGTGCAACTGTAGTCACAGGAACATCAAGCTGCTTGGAGATGGTCTTATAGCCTTTACCTTTAACATGCTTGTCTATAATGTTCTTTATAATCTCCTGAGACAACTCTCTCCTTAGCTTTCTGTGGTCCATGGTCAGTGTGGTATACACCATGATACTAAACAGCACAGACGAGGTGCCAGTGGTTGAAAACAAAGAGAAGGCAGTAACAGAGAAAGAGTTGGTTGAGATTCCTCAAGAGCTGAAGAAAACAGAGAAAAAGAAGCAAAAGGGAAAGAAGAGGAAGTGGAAGAAGCATCCCATTAAAACAGCTGACATAAATACTGAGATGCAAAAAAGTCAAAGTATAATCTTTATAACTTCTCAAAGTGGACAAATACTACACTTTATATTCATTATTGAGGGCTTAGTGGGTGATGGTGTTTTACAAAACTGCCCTGCTTTTAATAGAGTTCCTAAAATGTTCTATAGTGTTCACAGTTTATTAGTATAATATAATGTATAATAATGTTCCTGCTGTAACAAAACATACAACTTTAATAGAACTTAGGGTTTAACTGTGTACCTAATGATTTACCTACAACTGATAAACTGACTGTTTGTGTCGTGAATAAAAGTACACAGTGACATTTGCCAACAGATCCTGACTGATCCTGTCTTCTACTGCAGTGTTGTGTTTGACGTAAATGTGTGCAGCTCTCTTGCTTTGGAGACACTCATTTGGATCCTATTGCTCTTTTAAGCTGCAGGTATCTAATAAACTCAGAGGAAACAGCTGGAAGCCACAAATTAAACATCAGCTCCTCAATTCAATTCAATTCAAAGTACTTTATTAATCCCAAGGGAAATTACAACAGTCTGTTGCTCACATCCACACAGACAAGACAAGGATAAAAGATAAGAACAAGGATAAAAGATAAGAGATAAAAGATACAGATCCTGGTAAAGTATTGAGGTCTGTGTTTGTCTTTTGCACTCTTTGTGACATTTATGACCAGGCTGCATAGCAGACTGGCTGCTGCTACGCATTACTGTTACAGTTACCTAAAACTGCTTTTACTTGCACTCAGACACTGTAGTTGTATTCACTGAAACTACAGCAGTGGCCTGCTCTTACACAGTGTCTGTGCCCTGAGAGATTCACTATGTGCAACTTGTTGTCTGTTCTACAGAGAGATTATACTGACTTTAAAGGCACATCTAAGAGTTTCTCAAGCATATTTCATTACTTAGGAAGCTGGATAAACTGCTCCATCCTTAAAGATAGAGGCCAGCATACCAATCAAACCAAAGGAACTAATTTGGTTTGAACAAGTTTGGCTAAATAACTTCAGTATTACAACTTGCCATTTTGCAGCATAGAGCAGTTTTATGGTGTTTGAACAGAGCTGTGAGTGAGCTGGTGCTGCTGAGCTGCGGCAAATAAGGAGGGGTGAAAGAGGTTTCATAGATCCACACATCCTTAAGGAAGCAATAGTGCAGAGTTACATTTAAGCTGTTTTAAGGCATGAAAGGAGTATTTTCATGGAAGAAAAACTTCTAAATGTGTATACACAGAAATGAGTTTTTAAATGTTTAATCAATGGTGTCGTATATAATAATATACCAATCAGAGGGACCAAACAGTACTTTTATCTCACTGCTAAATACATATGTATTTTACATAGGCCTGTCAGCTTAATCTTAACATAAAAAATGATGTGCATTCTTTCTTTGTTAGCGTTTATTAGAAATGTGCTTCATGTAACAGTTTGTGTGTTATTGGCTGAAAAAAAAACAAATTCAATAAAGTCTTCAATGCAGATTACTTTCCCTGACTTTTGTTTCTCATTTTATGTATCTACCTTTTCATTTTACAGCTTTACGATCACAGGACATTAAGTATTATCAACCAAAGTAGAACCATCCTTACTTAAAAGTTAAGTTTCACTTATGTGAAGCACATGACTGGGCTGCATGTTTACAAGTTCTCTGTGGCAGGACACCAGAAGACCACACCCGTAAGTTTTCTTATGTCTTAAGTCTTTGTTCACCTCTCATGATTGTAAATCACAAATATTGTCCATTTTGTATATTATTAAAACTTCTGTTTTCTTAGTGATCCTGACACAAATGTGTTGGTTGACCTACCAGTCCCTAGTCCTGCAGTTTGTGACCTACATTAAGAACACACCTGCTAGTTTTTTTAGCCTCTATTATAAATGTACTACCCCTGATTTCACTATTTCTGTATTCATTTTAGTTATGAGGCAATGTTTGTTCACAGAGGATTTCCTCCTGGGCATTTTTATTTCAGTTTCTGTTTCCTGGTCAAGTTATGTCTCTCATTGTTTTCACTGAAACTAAAGCAGCAGCCTGCTCTTAGAGAGCAGATTCACGATACAAATAACAACGCTAACTCAGTACCCTCCTCTCCAACTTGACACCCAACAGACCGAAGAGTATGTCCTGGCTGAAAACAACGTTTTTTTCTTTCATTTTTCCACAGACTTTAAAGAGCTGAGACTCATTCTGGTCTGAAAAGCTGGATCGAGAAAGAGTGCAACTGGAAACACCATCCTGGGACACGCAGACGCCTTTAAAGTCGATGCATCACCTGAATCTGTGACTCACAGCTGTCACAGACAAGCAGTAGAAGATGGTGGCAGGAACGTTGTTGTGGTTGACACCCCAGGGCTGTTTGACACAAGCTAAACAAATCACCATAATGTTTATATCAAAGAAGTAAAGCAAAAATCTGATGTTACTTTTTGTCTTTGAATATATTTGTACTCTTCCCATATTTAAAATGAAAGTCTGTAATCTAAATGCACAGCGCTAGGCATTACACTGTGTACGTATTACTGTATTACTCTGCAAAATATGAGGCTGACTGAGCCTAAAATGTACAACACTACTTCCAAAGTTTCAAGTTAACTGAATTCATACTGGTGGAACTGCTCAGTTTCAAAGTCACTTTCAATTTGGTTGTTAACTGAAAAGGCTGGTGCTCACTGTGTGTGTTACTAAAATTGCTTTCAGTTTTAACTGGAACTGACCCAAGTATTGTGTGATCCCAATCACTGTTGGACTGTCTAACAACACACACCAATACTCCACAAATGGAGTACTTACTGAATGAAACCAATGTTTTGCTTTTTTATTCCAATGCCATCAACATGTGAAAGAAACTAGACCCCTGAAATTAGATTGTATGTTAAATATTTACTTCGCAGAACATCAGATCTCAGCCAAAGCAGAATCATCCTCATCCATGCTGCTGTCAGATGGGCCTATCTTTGTTCTTCATATGTAAAGTTACTTGGCTGTAATGGGAGGAGACACCAACAATGGAAGGATGTGATGCAGTCCTGGCAGTTTTCTCATATCCCCCCTTTAAAACAGACCTCATTACATAGTTATGCTAAGAAAATCTAAAGTGATTGGTTAAAGAGCTTTATTGTTGATCTTATGTTTTCTTCACCTTTTCTAAAATATACCAGCCATACACAGACCTGTTCAGAAGACTCAGAGAGCTGTTGACAGCGTCTGTGGGGATTCACATTTTTCGATGTAAACAGAGACAATACAAGGAAATAGGAAGCCCTCTGTTCATAGCACAGGGTTCCAGAGGTTTCCCAGAAAACCCATGTGAAAGTTGAGCCACAGAGCTCACAGCTCAGGTCTGGAAGAACAGATTTAGTCACCTGGGACCTGGAAAAAAAGTAGATCTGAAGTAATGGCTGAAGGTAAGAAAATTTATCTGACTTAATGTTGAAAGCAAAAACAGGGCTGAGCCTTGATTACTGTGAGATGTTCATGTGATACGGTGACACTGACAAGAGAAGGAAATAGGAAAAATGAAGACCTCGTTAATGATGTCAGTGACTAATAGTCTATTTTTTATGTGTCTCAATGGTATCAATTTATCGTCACAGCAATACCACTTCGAGAGAAGAAGCAGAGAACTCTACCTCGGTCTGATGGGTGTGGTCTGAATAACTTTGATGGTAGGCTCCATTGTCTAATTTCTCAAGAAATCTCAGTAACTAGACATATATCTGGATGACACTTCCTAATACGGATAAAGACTGACAAGTTAAACAATGTTTGTTGTTATTGTTGATATGTGGTTTATCATTCCTTTTAGAATAGCGATAATTTTGGGGTTGCAGGGTTGTGAAACATCTCTTTGTCTTGTGTTAACTCCTCTCTAGCAATTATGTCTTTGTCGGCAAAACACAGAATAACACATAAGAAATTGTGCTTCTAAATGTTAATACCTGGTTTGTAAACTTGGACTTTGGCTTCAGTTGTTTTGTAACCTTCTCCCAGATGGATGAAATGCTCTTTCTGAGAGAATAAAACTAATCTAAGTTGTGTTTCTCACCAAAACACAACTATGTGTATTTTTCAGGGAGTAGCAGACATGCTGAATGTACTTTGTTACTTAGAAGACCCCATTCATTTGAATGACAAATACTTAGCCTTGGCCAAATGTCAAAAAAGTAGCAGGATAATGTCACTTCCATAAAAATACATTTTCTAGGCTTTGGGAAGGTTGTACAAATATTAAAACTGAATGACTTAAAAATATGAATTAATTATAATTTACCACGTTTCCCCTCTAAAAGGTTTTAATTTTTATTTCTTAATGATGTTATTCTTTATCTTGGTTGGATTAAAGCCGAGTAGCTGCAGTGAACTTAGATTTGTTAAGATATTTGCTACCTTGTTGTACTCTTCCATTTGTTGGCACACATTAGCAGTTATTTGCCATGTGTCTCGCTGTGAACGACTGTCATTCAGTGATATAGCGCATCTGTGCATGACAGGGACACCAGCCAAAGAAGTTTTTCATGAGACCATGATTCAAAATCACTCATTAAAACACTCACTGCAAGCTAGCATGGCAGTAAAACAAAGGCTTTACATTTGCTTCGTGCACAGCATTAACTTTGTGTCTTCCACAGCTCTGGATTTGTCTGGAGGGTTGAGGATAGTCCTGGTGGGAAAAACTGGATCAGGAAAGAGTGCGACAGGAAACACCATTCTCGGGAGAGCTGCCTTCAAAGAGGACCCAAGCCCCGTATCTGTTACCAAACACTGTGAGACACAGAGCGGGGAAGTGGACGGGACTGAGGTCCAGGTGATTGACACTCCAGGTCTGTTCGATACAGCCATCTCAGAGGAAGAATTAAAAAACAGAATAGAGGAGTGCGTCAAGATGTCAGTGCCCGGCCCTCACGCCTTCCTACTGGTGATCAGGCTCGGCGTGAGGTTCACAGAAGAGGAAAGGAATGCTGTGAAGTGGATCCAGGATAACTTTGGAGATGACGCCTCCATGTATACTATCATGCTGTTCACGTGTAAGGATCAAGCCAAAGCTGACAATGCTCTGAAGGAGTGCAAGGAGCTGCGGAGACTCTCGATCACGTTCGGACGCCGATACCACGCCTTCAACAACAACGATGCAGACGACCGCGTGCAGGTCAAGGAGCTGATCACCATGATCAAAGAAATGGTACAGGATAATGGGGGCAAACACTACACGAATGAGATGTACGAGAAAGCCCAGAGGAAGCTGAGGGAGGAGGAGGAGCGGAAGAAGCAAGAAGAGGCAGAGGCGAAAGAGGAGGAGAAGAAAATGTGGGATGCAGAGAGGGAAAAGCAAGAGAAGGAGAGAGAAAAGATTAAAAAGGTCAAAAGAAAGAATATACGTGTGGCCGCGGCTGCTGCTGTTGTGTTGGTGTTAGCTGGGGCGGTTATAGCGGTAGGAGCTGAAACCACCGTGGCTTTGGCTCTAGGAGCTCCTGCACTCCTCCTTGGAGTGTTATGCGGGTTATCTGCCATTTTGATATGGAAAGGTATAAAATGTAAACCCAAAGCTAATGTTCCTGTATAACTATAACTGAATGTACACTAGAAATATTCCAAATGCAGCATTAACAACATGACACATTACTACACTATTTAGAACAAATCAGTGAATGATGTGTTTTGACCATTTTTTGCATTCTGCTTCTAAAAATGATGATTTTTTGATCCAACATTGCCATAACTGAAGTATGTGAATTTAATAGTAAACAAACGGTATGAAATGCAGTGTTCTTCTCGTATTCTTTTCACTCGCCTTTTGTTTGAAACCTATATATGAATATAAGTTATACTTGAATAGATATTTTGAGTCGAGTCCTAATAAATAATATTTAGAATATACAATCTGTAAATACATTTCCCCCCCACAGTTTATACTTTCCTAAGTTATGTGATAATTTCTCAAATAAAACATCTATGCAGCTCAACTACTGTTCCTTATTTAAACGATGATGTGCTGTTTCCTTTTCTTTATTATTAGTAACATTACAAGCTCATTTCCCTAAAGGAAACTGGAAACAATGGGAAACGTCCATTGACTGATCACATTTGCGGAAACGGAGCAACCCCTAACTATACTGCCACTGTGACTTTGTCAGCACATACCATCTCCAACAAAATGACCAAGTAAGGACTTAAAATGATAAAACGTGCAACTCCCACCTTTGGATCTGCCATTTAATAGTTTTAAATCCCTGTTCAATCAATTATCTATATGTGTTTCCCCTTTTTTTACTCTGACAAAGACACAGTAATGTTAAAATGTCCATTTGCACAACAACATGCTGTGGATTAAGCAGTGTGTTCCAGGCTTCCTTTTTGAAAATTTGTTGTCCTGGAGCTGAGAAGCACCCGTTTCAGCTGCATTTTGAAGAAAGATTCACAGAGAAGCCTGCTTCTACCAGGCAACCCGTATATCTCAGCTTTCTACAAGGTTCAACAAACTTCCGTGGCAATGTTTAAAACATCCTGAACCTCGTTATTTTACAAACAGTGCAATCAAATATCAGACTTCTATCAGCTGCTTCATGTGAAATGACTGATTGGTTACATTCACGTCTATCAGCACTGAAGGCTAAATGTCGAAAGGCTCTCTTTTTTTTGCATGTGATATCTAAACAAATAAGGGCTTTTTAACAAAGTGTTGACAGCAATGCTTGCATATTTTACTGCAAATTAGTTATTTGATTATTACTGTTATTGTATTTCCTCTGAAAAACCATATCCGTTGATCCCTAGAATCAGTGGTAACACCATAGTTTGTTATTTAGCCTACAGTGGTATATAATCCTGTTGATTTTAGGTTTTGGTTGTCCGGTACGTCCCTTTTAACTGCACCTCTCTTCGAATATCTGTCTTTACTAATCAATTATTTTAAATGTTTGTGTGGTTGCCAGCAGTGAGGCAAAGAAGGGATGCGGAAATAATTACACAAACTCTGAGCAGGGAGACACAGAGGGATACTGAGGGCCTCTGGTAGGGAGAAGGACAGAAACAAGCAACAACCACACTGAATAAAAGACTGGAAATTAACCAAACAGTGACAGTGATTCCAAGTTGCCATAGTGTGGCAGCACTACTCACATTGTCCCACATGAGTTTTGTGTTTTAGATTAATGATCTTTTATGCCCACTGAGTTTTATGAACTCTTACATGGAGCTCTGGCTGATTTATTATGAATATTTGATTTAATTTTCCTGTGATAAACATTTTGACATCACATCAAGCAACACATTTTACACAAGTACCATTTTATTTTCAGAGATAAAATTACATTACAGATTTCCATACAACGTGGTCTTAACAATCAAAATATACAGCATTGATATTTGAAAGATTTATCATTCAAAGCAGGCAAGGTGTGACTAATACATATGATCACGCACTAACGTAGTGAATAAATGCAATAACAAAAGTCAAATGGGAATTTGTACTCCTGTATGACAAGGCATACACGGCTGACTTCATAAGGGTCATGAACTGACTTAGTCTGTGTTCGTTTTCGGTCTGAACCACCTCCCAAGAGCTCCAGTTACCCCTGCAGCTGCAAACATCACCAATGGTCGTATGGTTGCAGCTGCTGCTCCCTCCACTGTTGCAGCAGCACCAGCTACAGGAGCAGCAGTATACAAAGCAGCCCCCATCAAAAAAGAACTGGTTGAGTTCAGGGTGTCGCCACACTTTTGCCAAAATTGATTTATACTCATCTGTTTCTGGGCCTCTTCATATTTACTGCAGGTATAATAGCCCCTGTTTAACTGCACAGTGTTGTCTATCTTTTCAAACAGATTGGCTACCTGTGTGCGATCATTCTTACATGTGTTCTCAAACACAATGTACCCAGCTTTACAGTCACCAATGAGCTTGCTCAGCTCTGCACTTTTTTGTAAATAGTCCTCAATGGAAGTTTCTTTGAGCTCACCACCGTGAGTGAAAACCACTGCTGTGTACTTGGAGGCTTCCTCACCAAAGTTTTCCTTGATCCACTTCACAGCATTCTTCTCCTCATTTGTGAAGCGTACACCCAGTCTGATCACAAGCAGGAACATATGGGGTCCTGGGAGAGACAGCATGATACATTTCTCTATTTCACTTTTCAGATCCTTTTCCTCAATTGATGTGTCAAAGATCCCGGGAGTGTCAATGACCGTCACAGTTCTTTCATCAAAGTAGCCAATTTCTCTCTTACAAATCTTTGTCTCAGAAGATGAGAGCATGCTTGTGGCGAAAGTTTTTCTTCCCAGGATTGTGTTCCCTGTCGCACTTTTTCCTGATCCAGTCTTTCCCAGCAGGACAATCCTCAGGTTACTGATAACTGGCGAGCAGAATAAAGTGAGCGAGAATAAAAAGACAGCAAAGCATTTATTTTAAATTTGTGAGTCACCTCACAGTAGGAATGTTAAAAGTATGCACATACGACTGACCTTCAGCTGAGGTTAATCCCATGTTGTTGTAAAAAGCAAGAAAAACCAGCTGACTCCGATCAAACCACAAAGACTGTCCAGGCGTGTTTGTAATTTCTCCTTCCAGATTACAATGAGTCTGCAGTTATGCGAGCCAGTGATCCCTCCCTCCGGGCCACAGTGGTTTACAGAGAAGTGAAACTCTCTCTTGCCAATGGGATTTCCCGGAAAATGAAACTTCCAGAAGGCTGCTGTATGGGTTTAAGACATTTTTTTAAAAAAATTGCTTAAATACAGACTTTGCACACACTAGAGCAGGTGACACTGCAAAAATGAATGCCAACACTGAGATTAAATAAGAAAGGATTTTTCATCAGAAGTCATTCACATTGCCTTTTTAAAAAAATAGAAAACAGATAGGTGGTTAACTTTTCTGCTGGCATGTCCCATTCATTGATCAAGGTTCAAGGTACATTCTTTTTAGTATTACATAAAAGATGGCACTAAAATGTGGTTGTTGTTCTTCCATGTTACATGCAGAAAAACTGTATAAAAAAGACAAATGTATTTTTTTTAATGTATAAAGTCAAATGCACTTTAGTTTCAAGCTGGTCTGATGCCAGTCTCCATACTGTCAGGAATCCTCATTGACAGGATCCTACCAGCATGTCTGCCTCTGCAATGAGAACAATGTAAACGAGAAGATTCCTGAAGAAATTGTGAGTTCACCAATGAAGCTTTTGCTGGTTAATATATCCTGCTATAATTATGTATACAGTTTAATTTATATAATTACATTTTATTTTGAAAAGTCAGCATCCATCAGGAACCCTGATCAGTATCTTTTAACATCTTTGAGCTTTTACTTTGAAAGTGTAGTTCATTCAGAGTAAACACAGGAAATCTGTGCTCCAGAAAATGGACCAGACTCAGTAAAGAACTCCTAAGCTTAATACCACACTTGCAGCTTTCCCTATGTAAACCAGTGAGTGGTGATTGCTACCATGTCTTTTGGGTCATCAGGTGGGAACCTCCTTTCAGCGGTGTCTGGTCTAGTTGGTCCCACAACACCTCCAGGAGGCTAGATAGTGATCACTGGCGTCCCAGAGTCACTCCCCTAATGCCAGCCATCACTGCTCCTCACCATAACACTTCACCACAAACAGCACTATCATCAACTACCCCAGCCTCTAACTGCACCAAGAAAAGCTGGGTGGAGATACAAACCCTGGTTCGGTTAGGGGTAGAAGTAGAAGATGTAAATATGAAAGTAGGGATGGGACACAGACCCTGGTTCGGGTAGGGGGTAGTGAAAGTATAGATGGTGCTAAAGGTGGAGGCAGCATAAAATAAACTAGCAAATTCAGCAAACAAACTTACCTAATAGCTATACAATCAAAAAGAGACTACACAACTCAACTCACCTGGAATAACTGCATAGTTTCAAACAGGCTCAAACAGGCCACCCCCTCCATTTAAATAGGTTTCCTGGTTTTTCTTCCTTGTTACTCCTAAGTCTGTCTAGCCTAACTGCTCCCCCTACCGGGCCCCCAGTTAATATTATTCCTCCTGATCCAAATCCACTGACTAAATCTCACTGCCTCGTCTGACATTTCCTTTACTATTTTCCTCAGACTCTGTCCCCTTCCTCCCAACTCCCTCAACAAAGAGACAACAAATCTTGCTGTAAATCCTCTACACCCAGCCTCCACCGGACAAATCCTAGCTCTCCATCCTTGCTGCTCCACTTCTACTCCTAACACTGCATATCTAAGTTTTTTTTTCTTTCATATGCTTCTTCTAATGAATTCTCCCAAGGAACAGTCAGCTCTATAAAATAGACTGTTCTTCTGCTCAGAGCATGGTCTAGGACTATATCAGGCCTTAGATTGTACTAATCAGCCAGTCAGCTGTGAGTCACCGGTTGTTTGCAGTGAGAAGAGCAGAGGAGCAGACTAAGGATTAGCCCTTCGAACAAACGGTCACAGCTCAAAAACTATAAGTCGTATTGAAATTGAAAAACTTCTTTCACTGTGGACAGTACAATCTTGTTTTGAACAAGCTGCTGTATTTTCCTGTACATACTGTGCATTATATAGATTTGGTGGCAGGTTAGAGAGATTTAGAGTACCTCCAATATAAAAGGAGTGAATTAGAGGTTTGGTTTGCACACTCTGTGCTCTGAGGTGACTTGTGAAAAAAAACAAAAACTTATGTCCGACAGCAATGAGACTCACACTGGGTGAAAGGACAAAAAATATTATATAATCTTATATTTGGTGTATGAACTGTTCATGTAGAGTAAAAATTGTGAGGAGACTATATTAACTAATAATATTTAGAGTGGGTAAAATCACACATGACGTCACTCTAGCTGAAGAAAAATTATGGATTTTCAAAAAATTCCATAAAACTTAAACTGTGTCTGTGTAAAAACGTACAAGATATCAAAAACAAAAAAACACTGATTTAGAAGAAAAACATTCAAAGCCTTGTGACCCATTTAAACTTTGAATGTAATTTCTACTGCAAAATATGCCATGGCTGCAAGGTTCCAAAGATGGCTGGGTTTTGGCAGTTGTCCAGCAGGCTTCCCATTCTTGTCAATTTGGTTTTTTAAGTTGTTTTAAAAAAACAAAACAAAACAAAAAAAACAACAAACAATTTTGTGAAAAAGCAGATGATGAATCACTACCAAAAAAACATAGCACACCATTCTCAATTCAGCTGAATGCTTTGATGTATAATTAATATGGGCTTTCTCAACGCTGCGAGATGATTCTTTAATAACAATAAACCAGAGGATTAGCAGTTTGTTTCAATGCTTAAGTACTGGCTCGCTTAATGGTCCAGTGCTGCTAAGTGCCTCAAGCATAGTGGAAGCAGAAGTGGTGTCAAACATCATCTGTAGGCTGGTTATAGAACAACTTGCAAATCACCCTCTACACAACCAAACCAGTGTTCACAGTGATTACTGTAATAATCAGTGCAGTGATCAAAACTTTTTTCCTCCCCAAAGACGTATAATTTGAGAAGTCATTTTCCATCCTTGTGGGGTCTTGTCCCTGGCTTCATCCTCATCCTCAGCCTGCCCACTGCAGCTCGAAGAGATGACAACATGCTAGCAACCAACAATGTCTGTAACAAAGTGTTCTAGTGTCCTTGCTGTCATTTCATTTTTTGCATAGCTAGCTGTGTGTGTGTGTGTGTGTGTGTGTGTGTGTGTGTTTGTATTTAGTATGCAGTATGACACTGTTGCCCTCCTACACATCTGTGTATGAGATCTAGCAAGACAGGCTGGCCACTCATAAAAGACTAAAGACACCAGCTGCTCACATCATATGGCTTTACTGCTTCACTGGGAAACAGGCGTCTGATTGAAAAGTAAGTTTTACAGAAAAACTACTGTAAATGCAGAACTGAGTTGTAAATTACTTTAAATGAAACAAAAATGTTACTTAAATCTGTTCTTACTTTACATCTGAGTTAATTTAAAGTGTGCTCCTGTTGAGTAAATTTGCTGAACATGATTTCCTCTTTACAGTATATTTAGGTGTTAAACAAGAAATACTGATGAGAAGAAGTGGACTCATTGACCAGCTCACAATCAGTGGACACCTTCCTGAAGATTTGGCTCTTTGTAGTCTTCAAAGTGAAAAAGACAAGACGAAACCTGGACTCAGGTTCTTCTAAAGGCAAAATCTTTTGAGAGTGAGCTTTCTTAAGTTCCCCTCAGCGATCATGGCCTCCACAGGTATGCAGGTGCTGGGCTTGGTATTGGCGGTGCTCGGGTGGGTGTGCGGGGCGCTGGTGTGTGCGGCTCCTCTGTGGCGAGTATCGGCCTTCGTCGGCGGGGAGCTGGTGATCGCCCAGGTGCTGTGGGAGGGACTGTGGATGAACTGCTTGTCTCAGACCACAGGACAGATCCAGTGCAAGACCTATGACTCCACTCTGGCCCTGCCCATGTCTGCCCAAGTGGCCCGGGGCCTCACGGTTCTCTCCCTGCTCCTCTGCCTTCTTGCCCTCATGTTGGGGGTGGCCGGGGCCAAGTGCACCCACTGCATGGGCGACGGGAACCAGGCCTCCAAGACTCGGCTGGCTGGGATAGCAGGGGTGCTCTTCGTTGTGGCCGGCCTTGCCTATCTGATACCCATCTGCTGGACCGCCCACACGATCATCAGGGACTTTTATGACCCAAATGTTGCAGCGCCTTTGAAAAGGGAACTGGGGCCGGCACTGTACCTGGGCTGGGGAGCCAGCGTGCTGCTCCTGGTAGGGGGAGCTCTGTTGCATGTCGGCTCCTCAGCACCAGGAGGAAGAGCGCTGCCTGGAAGAGCAGCTAAGGACAACTCTTCTTCAGCGGCTGCAAGCGAGGGGAAGCAACCAGAAAAATCTTTTGTATGAGGTAATTTAATGGGACGCATGAGATACGAACAGACTCCGAGGTCACGACCTCATCAGAGGAGCTTCTGGAAACCACAAGATCTTGATCTATTAAAGGATATGTTGTGTTTTCTATTTTGTTTTATAGTTTGTGTTTGTTTCTCTAAGTTATTTCATTACACCTTTGACATGATACACTACAGAGCAAAATATTTCAAACAGGATTTACTTTATTTAAGGGCTCTGTGTCACAGTAGGAGTTGAAATGGATTGTGGGAGGATTTTAGATGTTTAGATGTTTACTAATGCATGTGACTTACATTACTCAGATTCCATTCTGCCTCTGCTTGTGTTTGTGTGTGTTTGTGTGTGTGTGTGTGGGCAGTGTGTGTACAGAAGGCCAGTGTGCATTGTGTATCTGTGTATGCTTGTGTTTTCACTGAGTGTATGTGTAGGCTGTTGGTGTATGTGTTGATGGTTGTTTATTTTTACACTTTTTTTAAAGTATGCCGTTATCCTTAACATTTTTTTTTATTGTTTTACAGAACCCTCAGTCAATAATTCAAATTTTGTTACCTGTAGAAACAATAATTTTTGCTAGAGAAGTTTAACAAAATAGAATAAAGAAGTTTTTACATTTGTCTTCTCTGATGGTATTTGAATAATTCAGTATTTCCTAACAAGTCGATAAATACAATGAATAAAGTACTTTACTAACTTACCATTATGTTTGGAGGCTTACCAAATGCAGAGATATTGTCAGTTGTATAATGCTTCACCTAGCTAAGGCTGCCCAACTTAAAACATTATACCATATACATTATGTGCTTCAGTGTGACAGTACATATACCACTTTTTAAAATAAATGACTTTTTAATGTATCTTCACTTATGCACAATAAATGTGTGTTTGCTTTCACTACAACTGCTTTTCATTTAAATGGACATAAGCTTCCTTCTCAGTAAAGTGTTTAAGACCCGTGAACATGGACAGATTATGAAACAAAGGGGCCTCTGGGCACAGACATGTAAAAAGGCCACCCACCCCTCCTACAGAGCAAAACAACCACAAACCCTGTAACTGTGTGTGTCGTCACCTTGTCTCTTCAAAATGTGTATCTTGTACATGTTTTGCACTTCATTGTAGTTTTACAATTCATACTGGCCGTTTTGGATTTTTTTATTGATTCTTATTGGGGATTTTTTGCAGTTGTGCATCTCTTTATACTTGTTTGCTTCCATTTGTGGTCCTTTTGTGTTACTTTGAGGCCGTTTGTGCAGTTTTTTTAGCAGATAAAGACCAGGGGCAGACTCGTTCATAATCCATCCATGCCTGTAAAGCACAGGCACAGGAATATTGCACTCTTTTTAACGCCCTTACAGTTTAAAAACTTTACCGCACATTTATACATGTTAGCCCCATGAAACATTATCTAACAGGTGTACATTTGCTTGAAGAACTAACAAGAGCGGATAAACAGCACTATCATTATATAGTCTCAGCTTACATCTTGGGGGAAAAAAAATCATCATACAGTCCAAATTTAAAATTATGCAGGGTCATGGTTTCTTCTCTGTCACACATCTGGTTCAGAATGTTCTTGTTCAAAATTCTGCATGTCACTGGGAGATGCAAGGCTACTGGAAACCAACAGCAACAAAACAGGAAATTCCTGCACACCGACTCCAAACCGCAACCTGGTTAGATGTCAAACTAGTGACAGCCGACATGAAACACTTGGGGGCAGCAAACCCCAAGTAACCTTTAATGAAGATGAACTGACACTGAATCATATCATGACAACTGATCATTTTATCAGACTACAAAGATTTAATGTAAAACTTACAATATATAGGATATGAGTTGTTCACAGAATTACAAACAGGGCTGCCAGTATGTGCACTGTCAGTTTGAGACCAACTAAGCAGCTTTAATCAACCCTTTATTTGTTGCTTCCACTGTTGTTTCCCTTTGTTTGCTTAAACATGTTGTGATTTTTAGAGCCCATTAAGTTTCCTCGTTTTACTGACAAAGCACATTTGGCATTGAGTGTTAATCCCCCAGACAAATTCTACTCTTTGACCCAACACATTTAGCCGTGAATAAGATGAAGGTTTATTTGCTACTTAGTTGCTTTTGGTTGAGGTTTTAGAATTGTGTTGCAACGTCTGCAACTTTCAAACGTGCCACTACATGTCCATGTTTCTAGTTTAGCTGCTATCATTTTGTGAGTTAAACGTGGGAAATATAAACCTGCGCACCAGTTAAAGAACCACTTTTAGAGATATTATTTCCTAAACTGAGGGCACATAGGGGCAACGTGAAGGAAAGAATCTGTTGTTGGACAGTGTTTCCACGTAGTTTTTCCAGCGTGCCACCCTGCTAACTCTGCACAAAAACAGATTTAGACCTTTTTTTAAAGACACACAGGGGCAAGGCGACGGCATGCAAAGACCTGCTGCTCTCCAGACTGTGCCAGAAGTTCCTCCTTCATGGAAAGAAACAAACACTGCAAGTTTATTTTCAGTCAGTCTTATCCCTTTTGTTTTGACTCGGCATAATCATTTCCAAGAACCTTCAGCTTCAAAATAAGAGAACCAAGACATAATGATACAGTTGGTTTCATTTAGCTTTTCAGAAGATATGGTTCAACTTAAACGGCATTTAATTCTTACTGAATGCAATAATATTTCTGAGAATAGCACCAAAATAGCTAGCAGTCAATATTTTCTTAATGGTCATTATTGGATTTGTGTCAGACATTCATAAATATGATTCGCTGCTCTAATAATCACTTCTGTCAGCAAACAAGCCACACAAGCAACTACCACATCCACCGTATGCAATAAAATCAGTTTAGGAAAGCATGGCGCCCTTGGAGTTAAGACTCTGGCATTACAACATATTCTTTGACCATCATAAAGAGCAACCATGAAGGGAAGTTGTGACCTTTGTCCTAATGTGACTGTTGCACCCTGGTAAGTTTTTGGTTTCAGTCTCAAACCTGATTACAGATTCTTCTTTCATTTCCAGTTACTTGTAAACATCGCTGCAGAATAAAGCTTAACATTTTTGACACATTTCATCAGATATTGTGACCCCACAGTGTCGATGACAAAAGGAGAATGACCAAAAAAAATGTCCAGCAAGGGACACTTCTGTACGTTATTCCCCATTTACCTTTCCTATTGTTCCCTGCCATCACTCTGCTGTCCGCCATTGATGATTTGATTTAAAAGCATCCTGCAAAAAAAATTTAAAGAAAAAACAGGTGTGACTTCTTTAAAGATGAGAAAAAAATACGTGGCTGATACACAGCTAACAGTGCAATGGGAGTAATTCCAAAGTTGAACACAGGGGGCAGCAACAAGCCCATTGTAAGTTCAAAAATCTGAATGCTGTGAAAAAGAAAAGCAACACAAATGTTAAATTTATATTTTAAGTATCTTCAGGTACCATGTTTCCTTTAAAAAAAAGATCAAATATGCAGGTAAATGTATAGATTTGTTGCAATATCTTGGATTTACATACTCATAGAATGATTCATATAGTCTGAAACACGTGGAAGCAAATCTGTTTACCCACATTCTAAAGTTGAAAAGAAAATTAAATATTTGCATTGAAATTATACATCTGAATCCCATGTTTTTTCTTACATTAAACTGTTTTCCATAAAAAATAAAAACACATCAAGTTTCATTATTTTGGTTGACAAAACATTTATTTGAAGGCATTGTACAAAAAGTAATATTTCTTTTGTCTTTGCATTATTTCACGTGCTCTGTGCCCCAGATTATAACCAATCCAGTTGTTTTCACCAGCTTTAAATCACAAATTCAACTCTTACAATTCAGTTCCGCACCTGTCAGGCAGTGATCTCATCCAATACATTGTAACTGAAATGCCATTAATCAGTCCCTCCAGGATTTCGCGGGAATTTTTCAAGATTGTTGCGGCCTAAAATGCCTGAATTTGCGGTAGCTTTTCTAAAAACTTGCGATGCAATTTGCAATGTTTTAAGCATATTTGTTGTGATGAAATTGCAGGAGACAGTAAAAAATTGCTAAAAAGTTGCATTTTTTTCTTTGTTTTGTATAATTCATTAAAAAATTTAAAAGCAAACACGTATTCACACACATGCTCACAGCTTGTCACATCAATTAATTAATCTAACTTACCTTCATTCTTTCAGTGCTCGCGACAGATGTGGATGCAACAGCTTCCGTCACGGTGATGTCTGGTCTGTGGTCCGCTCGTTTCACCCATTCTCATAATATGTTTTGCGGTAGAAAAGCGTTTGTCAATCGATAATTTTTGTTTGTGTTCCATCTCAATATTGCACGGGGTGCAAACAGTTTACCTCCGCTTTCGTGAAGAACATCAGGGAATTGTTTTGCACGGTCTTCAGCAGTAATTTTTGTTGGTAACTGAGAATCATGACTGTCGCACGTCTGCATCTTCAGACCATAAACAAGGAAGTGAATTCGGTGACGTACGTGAATTCCGTTTGCGCTGGGGACTGCTGTGATTGGTGGAACTCACGGGGAGGCTGGCCAAAATTGAGGAAAAGTCGCGCAGATTGGACAAAATTGCAAGGTCGCGCAGAATTCACGGAGATTGGTTGAATTTGCGTTAATTGTTGTGATCGCAACATCGCAAATTCCTGGAGGAACTGATTAATGCAGCAAAATAGCTTGATTTCACTCATGAGGAATACATTTGAAAGATTTTAGCTCATAGGATATTTGCAAATGAGAGGATGTCTTTATGTGAACCTGTGTCTAAAATGCTAACTGATTGCAGTTTTAGCAAGAATTTTAAACACACCTAGCACATACAGTAAGATATAATACAAGATGATACAATCAGACTTCATTATTCCCATAAATTGGCATTGTTACAACAGCAAAAGGATATGCAAACATTTGAGAAATATCAGTAGAAACATAAAAATAAACAATATACTTAAGTACCAGTTATTGGATACATGGCTATTCAGATTGTACAAATTTCTCTGAATGTCGAAATAAAAATACTGCACATATAAAAAGTTGGAAGGCCATACTTGCAGCCATGCAACCATGAAGATCGGTAACCCCAGTAACCAATGCAGTCCAAGTTGAAACACTTCACTCAAACTGCACATACAAAAACACAATTTCGCATTCCAAACAACACACCCATAATTTATGGGTGTTACCTACACAGAAAAGCTAACATTTAGTTAACTTTTGTATGTTCAGCATTGTTTTTTAAGTTGCACTAATCTTTTCTTTGTCTTACCGATGCTGGGGTATGTGGTCACCTGCGGCTCTGGTCTCATGGCTGGCTTAAGGCAAAAAATGGCGTTTGAGGAGCACCGGGTTTTCATAGCAGAGCCAGAATCAGACCATACCAAGTGGCTGCCAATTCAAGGGGTGGACAGAGTTGACTTGATTAAAACATTACTTTATTCATTTGATTTTGTTGTGTAATTAGACATATTTGGGGTTTGTTTAGTGTTATTCTCTTGACTAAATTGACCAATTGTACTATTTTGTGCTTTTTGTTGTTAGTTTAGCTGTAGGTGTTTTATGAGTCCCCTATTGTGTGTGATTGGGCTGGTCAGCCAGTATATATATCCTATTTGCGCAGTCTGTTTGATCAGTGTTGTTAGTGTAGGATTATTTTGTATTTATTATTATGTTGGGGTGACTGCGTCCTCCATCACCCGTCTTCAGATGGTGCAGAACGCTGCTGCATGACTTTTAACCAGCACGCGTAAACATGAGCACATTTCCCCCATTTTAGCCTCACTTCACTGGTTGCCTATACACTCTAGGATCCATTTTAAAATTCTTTTATTTGCTTTTAAATCTTTGAATGGTCTTACCCAACCCTACCTCTCTGAGCTCCTTCAGGTTTATACGCCAACCCGCTCTCTCAGGTCAGCTGATCAGCTGCTCCTGAGTGTACCCAAGACTAAGCGGAAGCTCAGAGGGGACCGTGCCTTTGCTGTGGCAGCTCCAAGGCTTTGGAACGAGCTGCCTCTGTTCATCAGACAGGCCTCTTCCCTGTCTGATTTTAAATGTCTTCTTAAAACGCATCTCTTTTCCTTGGCCTTTGGTACCTTGTGAGACGTTGATTTTATTTATTTTATTCTATTTTTCAAATTTTTTTATTTTATTGTTTTTTATTGTATTGTATGGCTGTTACATTTTATGGCTTTTAATTTATTATATTTGTATTTATTTATTCTGTTTTATCGTCTCTGTGCAGCACTTTGGTCCACTGTTGTGGTTTTAAGGTGCTTGATCAAATAAAGTTGGATTGGATTGGATTGGATAGGATTATGTTGTTGCATAGTTAAGTTTTGTTTTTTGACATCTTTTTACAGGCCTGCATTTGGCATTGGTTGTTGTAACTGTGTCATTTTTTTGGTGAAATAAAAGCCTTGTTTTGAATTCACTTGCGAGTTTCTTCACAAATGATATTGCACAGATTCTTGCATATGTTGAAAATTTGCTATTGCATTGTTTATAAATGAACAAAATATTCATAATGCACATAGTATACATGCTGGAAACAGTACTGTAATGTTGCCTATAATCACACTGAACAACTGCAAACATTCTTTGGTCACAGTCACCAGGTTCGATTCGGATCTAGGCAGCTGTGTATAATCTGGGAAAAACAGCTGTTAAGGCACCTGAACTCACCACAGTGGAACAACCTACTCTACTAACCCATGTAAACTACGTACTATCTCACCAAACCATGCAGTCTGTGTGCCAACCCTTTTTTTAATGGGTAGTTTGCGCTGGTTTGAGACTGTGGACTCTTAAAGAGACAGGCTGAGGGCTGAGTCCTCTGCAGCTGCGCACAGGCGGCCTGTCACTTTAAAAACCGCATGACAGTTCAGTGGCGGTGGTGAAAGTGGGGTATGTATGTGAGTGAGTGTGCAGTGCTGTGCTGTGCGGGGCTTTAGCATTCTCATACCCCGCTGTCGACCTTTGGATCTCAGGCCCCTGGGGCGGGTAGGCAGCTCCGACGTCCACAGAGGCAATTGGCTGCGCTCTTCTTCTCTGCCTGTAGCTTCTTCCTTCACCAAACACAGCAGCCAGAGCGCGCGCACACACATACACGGCCTTTTACACGCACTTCATGTGGCACGCGTGCGCGCAATGCTGCTGGAGCCCAAAGTCCCCGGTCCGTGGCGCACTCCCTTATCGGCATGTTTGAAGATTAACGAGGCTCTCGGTGTCCTGTAGACCACGAGCTGCTGCCAGCGGGCCGGTGAAAGCTGCCAACGGAAAAACAGGTCGTCGAGGACGGAAGTCACCCCTCAAGTGGAGCTGCATCGTACGACGGCTGGTGACCATGACCGAGAAACGGATGTCCCGGTGGTATTTCGGTGGGCTGGCGTCCTGTGGAGCCGCCTGCTGCACGCATCCTCTGGATCTCATCAAGGTGAGGGGCTGTTGGGGGGGTCCACAGGCCTGCACGCCAGCTGTTTCCAGTAGAGAGAGTAGTAATCTCACAATTATCCGCCTCCGAAGGGTTCATTGTGTCATTGTGTGGCATCAGATGTCACCCTTTGCTTTCTAAAGCAGCTGTGAGGGTGTCACATGTCACCCCCGGCATCACTGTAATGTCTGCAGCTAAAAGAAGCTGATGGGATATAGGACACAGTTGAGGCCAGATAACAGCATGTGCCCACAAACTGAGGAAAACAATAGAAAGTTATTGTTGGTATGACTGTAATTTAAGAGAGCAGCTTGTCATCACCTGACAGCAGGTTGATTGTGCTGCAGAGGAGTAAACCAGCACATCTACACCACATGCCAAAATACTCGGTGGCACATGACTCTGATCGAACTAACTGGTCCTCAGGAAGTCATGTGGTGCCTAATGTGGTCAAGGCTGCTAATCATCACCTTGCAGTGAAATAGGCCTCTGGAATGCTTCATGTCTGGCCCAACATGCTTATTGGGCCAGACATGCAATAGAAAGTACAACACACCAAACATTTAAACAGTCAGATGTGTTTCTGTCCATTATGGCTGCTGCCGATGCTTATTTTTTTTATTGTAGATTAAGCTGCCAGTCATTTTCTTGATTAATCAGCCAGTAGTTGGGTCAGTAAATGTAAAAAAGAAATGGTAAAAATGTTGATCAACTTTCCCCAAAAGCCCAACATGACATCAAGATGTTCAGTTTAGGGCAGGAAAGAAACTAGAAAATGACCAAATTTAAGAAGCTAGAATGAGAGGACTTTGTCTTTTTTTTCCATTTTGATGAATCGTTTATCAAAAAAGTTATAAGTTAAAGCTGAAAACAAAATGATGAATTGTTTCAGACTGTGTGCCTGATACTGAGAGAAGAAGGGGGAGCATTGTCGTAGCTGTTCAGAATATTAATTTCCCCCAGATTATAGTTAAGTGTGACAATAAAAACTTCTAAATTATCAGTGAGTATTAATAAAACCTACAAAGGATATAGTCACAGTTTTTCTTCAAGGAACCAGGAAGGATTTTTTGGCAGCTCAAACAAAAAAAATCCTTCCTGGTAACCTCCCAGGTTATGAACAAATAACTCATTGATAAAAAAAAAAAAAAAGCAGTCAAAGGTGTTTTTACAGGTGTGGAGCTGTGCAGCTTTTGTCAAGGCCTGTGTTGGGACTCAGTGTCCAGACCGAGCGCCTGTAATACTGATGAGTTTTAGTTGTGAGTCTTCATTCATCACAAAATTTGATACTTTCTCTGTTGGATTCTCGGCCGCAGACACAATGCTGCTGAGTGTGCTTTGCAGATTTGATAAGATCTACTGGAATGAATCCAGCAAAAAGTAATGCTAGTGTTGGAGGCCAGAATGAGTAAAACCACAGAACAAACCTGTTGACATTTCTGTGGCATTTCAACACCATGTTTGAAATGAGACAACTCACTGAGATCCACTGTGAGTGAAATTTGGTAACATTTGCATAACCTGCAGTTTGTGAATTGTAAGTGCTGCTCCACTATTTCCTCACACTGTAGGTTTGGTTTGCATTGTGAGTTCTCCTGTCTACATAAATCTCATGTAAAGTGACTCTCAAAGTAATGAGGTAGGTTCCGCTGCAGCTTTAATGGCTACTTTTTACTCCTGTGCCACTTAACTTTGGATCGAACGCGGCATTCGTAAGAATAAGGCAAGATCTGTTGTATTCTCTGTGATCTGACACTGAGGGCAGATTGCGACTTTGCAATGCTTTGTTCTATAATACCGTATACTCACCACATTCCTGTAAAAAAGCAACAGCAGGGCATCTAAATTTAGAAGGTCTGAACTGCAATTTAGAGAAATGAATGTAATTTTCAGCAGAGAAGTACGGACTGACCAAACACACGCACCGCTTGAGAAGGACTGCCTAATCATGGTGTATTAATTTCCTCGTCTGTATCAACCCACATGTGCGTTCACACCCTCAGAGAAGCTGCGCTGGTGTTGTCTTGGAGTTACATTGCAGAGTTGCCAAACCAAATTTGGTTTGACCTCACCTTAAGAAAAAGAAAACAATATTTTAGCCTCATCAGCTTGCCTTGGTGTAATATTTCACAGTGAGTGTGCACAAACATTTCTGAGCAAACACACTTTAGTTTGCTGATAGCGTAACGACGGCAACCCCCTGAGGACTGAGCACACACGGCAGCGAAAGCACAAACATCAAAGTAACACTCTCCAAATATGAAAAAGGCAGCGTGCAACTAAACGCACACAAGTGTAAAGAAATGCAAAAACTGCATACAAGCTGGGAACATGCATGAAATAACAACTGAGAAGGGCCAGGAAGATTATCTCAGTGCTCTGAAACACTTTGCATAAGCACCAGAAAGGCACGTTAAAAGCTGGTAAAAGTCTTTTTTTCCTCCTGTTGTTATGTGACTTCATGAAGAGAGCAACCTACATTTCAAATATGTGGATCCAAATGAAACTGATTTTGAAATTGGCTGCAGATGTGGGGAGCTCCTAAAATGACGAACCAGTTCATGTCTGTCATCATCCCAGTAAGAACAGTTTGAGTGATTATTGCTGTTAGTTAAAACTTTGCCTCAAAGTTAGAATGTAATATTTGTTGCTTCCACTTTGTCTTCGGGAAAAGTTTTACTTCATTGAGCAGTTTGCTGTCTTTGTGGACTGGGTTTCTGAATTGTTAAAACCTGTAAATAACAAATAATTTTTATATACACTGATCAGCCACAACATCATGACCACTGACAGGTGAAGTGAATAA